>OX439135.1:11038561-11489298 GCA_949318235.1 Ecdyonurus torrentis
ATTACAATATTAAAAAATTGTTATAACTTTGTTTTTAATATTATTTTTTAAATTCTGATTACATTAAAATATAAAGGTTATTATTTGACAAAGTAGACCGATTTTAAAACATCTAAATTTGAGGTGACGTTTAGTCAATATTTGAATAAATTTTAAACTTCTATTTTTACGTTTCATCATTCTGTTTTAGTCCGACCACCACGCAATATTATAAACTTTATAAATAGAAATTTATCTTTTTTATTATTTCTAATTTTTTTCTTTCTTTTTCAAGGGTTAATTACAATGTTGCCATTTTTAAAGAATTCTCTATTTATTTTGCTATATTTTGATATGTATTTAATTATTAATGGTTATCGTTTTATTCACGCGGTAAATGCACTTACTTGTTAGGGTTGCCTAATTAACTACTTTAAAGCATTGAAGAACCGCGATTTTATTGAAACCACCGCAACAAGACCGGTATTATTTAAATGAGGTGTACAACATGAACAAAAATAACTACGTAAAAATAATGCTTGCACATTTTGAGCACCGTAATTTATACTATACTGCAGATACTGCATTATAACTATACGACGCATATACCATAAATATGTGTTGCTCTGATTTAGAATAGTTAATGCTATAATATCATAAATATAGAATAAATTACGCTGACGCAAATTATTCTATCCGTGTAGATACACTTTTACGTCTTTTAAGGTAGTGTACAGTTTAGGAAAATTTCATCACAGATAATCTCTATTACTTTTTTAATGGGTGTAACCAATGAGAAATTTTTATCAAGACTTAAAGTATGTTTAGTAAAATATTAATAATGAATAATTTGGAATTCAGTAAACTATTTGACGGTTTATGTTTAATTGTTATTAAATGTATGATTTTATAATTGAACCAAAATAAATATATATTCGGGACAATCATCGTGTTTAGCAGTTACAGAGAGACATAATAACTATTATATTAAATAAAGCATTCATCAACACTCCCAATTTTTATTCAATGAAAGTTCAAATTTCTTACTACGTAATGTAATTAAAACCATCTGTAAGCAGAAAGTAATCATTAAAACAGGATTTTTATTTCAAGTTATAACGTATAAAATTATTTATAATTATTTTTATTAATAATTTGTATTAAATATTAAAACAAAAACATAGTTTTAATATTTTAAATTAAACCATATTCAATATTTTAAAAAACCATAAATTTTTTTTATATAAAATTATATAATTTAATTTTAAAAACCAAACATTTTAAATATATAATTTAAATTTGTATACTATGTATATTTCTAAATTTGAAGCATTAAAGAGATTTATTTCATTAATAAACTAGATCATTTTCTTTTTAACATAAAACAAGCATAAAGTAAACAATTTCATCAAAGTTTGCAGCAATGAAAAAAATTTCTCTAATGGAAGTAATAATTAAATTTTTAATAGCAAAAATCTTTTCTTTTTTTTTTTTTTTTCGTTATTTTTGTAATTGGTTGTAATTAGAATACTCGTAATTCTAAATTTTATAGTCAACCACTTACCTTTTTATGTCATTTAAAAGTTAATGATAAAAACTATGTTGAAAATTTCATGTACAACAGGTAAAAGCAAAAAAAAAAAAAAAAGTAAAATTATTATTTTTCCTTTTAGGGAATTGAAATTCAAAAATATTTATACTTTGCATTTAGTAGAACAAAATTTCTATTTTCTGCCTGTACAACACTTGAAATTAAGTAATTTCTGTCTTTAATGATGTTAAAAGTAAAAATGTTTAAAATACACAAATTTTTTGACCTACGATGTTTATAAAATTTATAATCATGGTTCGCAGTATATAGGAAGACCATGTTATGTATTCTAACAATAGAAGACATCTTGGCATAGACAAAAGTCATTGTTGATAAACAATTGTGTTCTATTGTTGATATTTTAACTATAACCTAGTTTTTCAACACCAAAGGTCAATTTTTTTATTTTAGATTCTTGACTTCAAGAAAAAAAAAATGATAATAAACATTAATACGAGAATTCCCAGATTTTTAAAAATATTTTTTAGTTTAAATTTAGCGTATCGTTTTATGTTGTAAAAATGTAGTCCTGGTTTTTGTATAAACAAAACAATTTGTGAACTTTAAACTAATAATAATATATATTTTTAGATAGGAGTATAATAAATGGTGACTTATTTTAATGTGTTTTTTTATTAAATTAATTACGTTTGCACGTAGCGATTATTTGGTACTGTGCAATAAAATTAACGTTAATTTTGAAATTCGCGCGTTAAAACTTGCAGAAGACGAACGCATAAATGACGAAATCTTCTAGGGGGGCGTAATTTAATAAAGGTAAATATTGACTAATTATGGAATCTACTATTTAGATTCTTTCTAAAAATGTGCTCAAAACAGGGTCTTAACTTTTTGGAAACTTCCTCATTTCAATAATTTCTAACTGCATGACTGAATTTTTTTGCTTTTTATTGTGTGACGATGTCTAATTATTTGAGCCATAGAAAAAGTTATAAATTTTATTCAGTTTCGAGTCTATCCATTAATGATTCTTACCGGCGATGACGTAGCACCAATCAGAGTCACGCTAGAAAGAGGTACGAGACCCTAATTTAACATTACAATTATGGGGAGAAACACCTTTTTTTTGTGATTCTTTGGAAAACTACTATATTGATTAAAAAAAAAAAAAAAAAAAAAAAAGAGAGAGAGAGATACTAGATACTACTAGGCATACTCTAACGTGTGTGAAGCGAATATTTTTGTATTCAAATAAAAATATAGCAGAAAAAGGTGTGATTTTTTTTTTTTTTGTTAATTAAAAATAAATATGAATATTGCAATTATTTCAACCGAAAGATCAATAGTAACATCGTTGAAGGCTCGATTCGATTTAACCGAACCATTTTAATATTATTATTTTGTCGATTATTCAGTTTTAAGATTTTGATAATTTTCCACAGCTCTACTTAAGATTTTACGTCAATCGAATCAGATGCGATCAAAAATCTAGTCGTAGATATATATAAAACTATCCTTTAATGCTTTACGAAATTGGTTTATAATTACATAAATATAGTTTTGAAGAAATTTCCATCATTCACGTAATTTTCTTTCAAGGGTTTTGTTTTAATTTGTAACTCACAAATTGGGGATTAAACTTCTAAAGATAGACAACCAGCTTTACAGTTTCTATTGTAGAACTGGATTTTGTGACGTCATTAATTATATATATATATATATATATATATATATATATATATATATATATATATATATATATATATATATATATATATATACTTTACAATTTTAAACCCCAATTTGTGACAGTGCAAAAGAGTTTAAGAAGCTTAATAGGTGTATAATTTGAGATATTTATGTATAATATGAATTTATTTTATTAGGCATGTATGTACGTACTGTACTTATCACGTGATTTATATATTTGTTTTAAAGTCTTAAGCACAGAATTCCATTTATTTTAGAGTTCATTCTATTGTTAAATTTTTCTTTTGCCTAATTAGAATTTGATCATTACTTTAATAGCTTTCGATTAAGATATATATGTAAGTGTTCTTGATCAAATGCTCCATAACTTCTTCAATATTTACAATCATGATAACTTGATAACTTTTTACCTTCTATTATATTCTCAACTCATTGAATTCAAATATATCAAACCCTCCAAGTTATGCAGTAATTATTAATTATTTACATTCATGACCAAGGTTAGTCTTTGGACAAAATAAATAAATAAAATATTTAAAAATTATATACTATTATTAAGTAATTGATCCATAAGTAATAATTAATTTAAATTTATATAGTAAATAAAATTAATAATTACTTATAATAAAATTATTTAATAGGTTTAAGTATTTTAATTATTCTTTAAATTTTAAATAATTTAGAACACAAAGCTTTACTTTTAAAATATATTTAATTTCATAAAAATAATTGTTATTGTATGCAATTAAATTTATTGCTTAATAAAAATACTGCACGATGTACACAGTACTTAATACATAATTTAATTAAAATGAATTGTTAAGAAGAAGTCAAATTATCATAACAAAATTTTATCATAAGTATAGAAAGTGCCAATCAAAATTACATTTAAAAGACAAGAAACCAAATCGAGTGACTTTTTTTTTTCTTCTTCTGAACATTAAAATTGCAACTTGCGATTGAAAATATCATTGTTGCGTTATCATTAAGAACTAATATGAGTATTGCGTAACTAATTTGGTAAATAAATATTTAAGTATGATAATGTGTTGATGCGAATCGTGAATTATACATTTTCAAATAATAATAATAATTATTATTTATGGTTACTTGTCCTTATTAAAATTAAACATACACACATGATTTTAAAGAGAGGAGTCTGTAATATAATGGTGATCTCCTGATCACAAAAGTAACGTCATTTTTTTTTTTTATTTTTTTTTTATATATTTATTTACTTTTTTTTTGCATTTTGGACACAAAAAAATTAAATTTTTAAAAATTATATGTTTTCAGTTCAGTATTACCAATTTAGAATGATGCTGGTTTTCAAGGCTCATTATGTTAATGTCAATATGCTTGGAAAAAAAATGATTTAATTTATGACATTAACATAAAATGATATTTTTTGATCAAATGATGCTAAATCAGTACAGCATAATATTAATGCTCATGAAACGTAGTTATTATGCAGTATAGCATAAATTATGTTGTTATTAAATAACTTGTCCTGAATATGAGTTAGCATAATTACGTTATATTTTTATGTAGTTCACTGGTATTTTATTAAGATAGCACTGAAATGACACCAGTTGATCAGAATTTGGAGATACCAAACTTCTAAACCCCTCTCCTCAACAATATTTATTAACAAAATATAGATAATAATAATAAAAAAAATTGTATTTTTACTCACCTAATCATACATCCAGTGGATTTCCTAATGTAGGTCCATGATGTCCATGCATTAAATGTCCAGATTGTCCAGGATCTTGTCTCATTGAACCCACCACTACACCACCTTGATTAGCATTTGATAATTTAATAGCTAAATCATGCATAACGTCTCTAAATATTAAAGAATCCACATTTTCACCTAACATTGATAATAAAAACCAATCACCTAATTTAGATTTTCTTACTAAAATATCTAAATCTTCACCTCTTATTAATCTAAATCTTATTCTTAATAAATAAACTCTCATTCTAGGACTTGCTATAACAATACATCTATATAATATAACTATTGCTGATAAGGCACCTAATATTAGGAACCAAAACCAAAGAAAAACATATATTTTTTCATTAACCACATTCAATGGTAATATGCATACTGCATCATGTCGTTCTACTTCACCAGATGTTCCAAATTTATGGAAAGTACATTTTGTCATACGTGGAAATATAAAGATCATTGGATCTATTCTATCTTCTTGATCACGTTCTAAAAATTCAATTACGTCAAATCCAAATGTTAAAAATGCACCATCGAAGAATTTATTCATTAAGAACATTTGTCCTGAAACAGAAGAAACAAAAAAAGATATAATTAATAATTTCATATTTATTCTTAAAATAAAAATATATTGGTATTTATTGGAGTCAACTAGTAAAGTACTGTACACGGGAAAAAAAATACGTAATTTATGTTGCATTTAATTAATTCCTATATTGTATATCAAAAATGTTCTATTTTCTAATAATATACATAATGAGGAAGACTTAAAATTTTTAGGGGGCAATTTTATTAAATATTTTAAAAGAAGACACTGTCTTGAATCGATAGATATTCAAATTGCCAATTTTTGAGTTCTTTTAGTATTTTTTTATTAATCTTTGAAAGTTGTGAAATGGTATCACAACACGGTCTGTAACTTTTTTCTATGTCAACGTGCATAAGTTGTCACCCGTGACGTCATTTTGAGATTTTCAAAAAGTTAAAAATACTTAATGAACTAAAAAAATTAGAAATTTGCATATCATGCAATTCAGGACGATGTCCTCTTTTAGAATATGAAATAAAATTACACATTACAGTAGTTTTTTTCTTAATTTTCCTCATTAACTTTCTACTTTCTTATGATGAACATCTTAACTTATAAGTTAAATGGTATAATCAGAATCAGTATAATCACTATACAATATAGCATATAACTTATGTTGTTATGCATAAATGTTGCTGCATTGAGCTAGCTTAATTATTATTTGTTTATTTTTGTCCTTGAATAGGTTAATTCAATAATGAAATAAGATAAAGTAAAATCTATCATGATTGTGATAATATATTTTAACAATAAAAAACTAAAAGTGCAAAATTTTCATTGTTATTTTTATAAAGGAAAAAAAAAAAAAAAAAAAAAATTGGATTTAAATGGCAAAATAAATTATCATTTATCACATACCCTAGGCATTTAGAATTTTTTTCCCGTGTATTATAATTATTTCTAATAAAAATTTAGTTATACAGTAATATACTTACCAATAACATTGAGCAGTGCTAAAAGTTCGCATAGGTAATACCTATACGCCCACCAATTGTGATTCTTGAGATTTTCCCATAAATAATCAAGTAGAAGTTTTTTCTTTTGTTTTTTCTCGACCTCGGAACATATGCCAACATCAAGATCCATCATTAGTGCGTGAATTTTCCCACCTTCCCAGCTTTTCCATAACCAACGCGGCGCATAGAATAAGATAGCCTGAAACATATCAGAAAATACACATCTTTATTAGCATAATTAATTATTTTAGAATACATTTCATGATATATAATGAACATAATAATTTATCCAGAGCAATAAAGAAATCAGTTTTCACAAATTTAGATATAAGATGGTTTGAAATTAAAGGCAAATAAGACAATGTCAATAAATGCCACGAAAAATATGAATTACATAATTTATGCTGTAATTTATGTCAAGCATGTTCTAATTTAGCATCATTTATGCTATAATGACATAAATTAAAGCATATATTACAGTTTTTCAGCATACATGATGCGTAATTAAAAAAATAACAATAATAATATTTATGCAGTACACCATCATATCAATGCTTTGGTAACATAGTTATTATGCACTATAGCATAGATTATGTTGTTTTAATATAAATTTGCTGAAAATAGCCTACTATAATAAATTATTGCGTATTTATTTGTGTATTTTATCATTTATCATTATATTACGATATCTATAAGTAAAGTACTTAATCACCTAACATCTTTAAAGCCATAGACCACATAAAACAACATGTGCTTTTTAATGAATAATCACGAAATGGGATCTTCAAAACTGATGACAATTTTTACCAGAATGTTAATGTAGCCTCACGAGAGAGCGTAAACAAACTGTAAAGTATGCAATTTGCGTGAAAATTCATGTTTATGACGTCAGAAACATGCAAAAATTAGTATAAAAATGTTGTGTGGGTTGCATGAATCAAAATTTCTGATCGCTGCTACAGGGCTACTGTTGGGTTTTGAGACAAACTAATGTTATTTATGTTAATCCCATCAAGTGTTTTGTGATATAAATGCTTATGTTTTTCTTTGGTCTATTCCTTTAACTAATGTTTAAAAAGCCTATAGTCTTAGATTTCAAATATCGAAAGAACTTTGATAAATGGCATCCTAGATGCAACTAAAAAAGACAAAGATTTATTTATTATTATTTTTGAGAAGTGTGTCACAAAATTAAAGAAATTTGTTAAATCATACAGAACACGTTCTAGTTGAAAGGTAACTAATGAAATGAAAATAATTTTAAAATTTTGCTGAAGACCACATAAGGCTTACCATAAAGAGAAAATTATTATGTAAAATATTCAATATTGCAATTGCGTTTTTTTTTTTTTTTTTTTATTAAATTTCCACAGTTAATGTACAAGTTAATGTTATATGATAATGATGAGATTGATGAGTTACGTTAACTTTGTTTACGTTACTTTTTCTCACTGCTCTCAAAATATGAGTCTGGTCTATAATGCAAACCACAAATCCACGAGTTGTAGGTATTATGGTTTGACTCAATCAGTGGAAAGGTTTGTTAATTGTTACTTATAAGGGAAAGATTCAAATCGTATTTAAGTGCTAAGAAAAAGAAAGAAAAAGAAAGAAAAAAAAGTAAAGAAAAATATTTTCCTAAAAATTCCAATTTCTCATTAATTTATACAACTTTTCAAGATTCTATGAAGCGTTTTTAAGTATTTTGAACTTTTTTTTTTTTTTTTTTTTTTTTTTTAGCGGCGAAAGGTGATAATTGGGTAGTTTTATCGTATAGGGTGTGTGCACATGACGTCATTCTGAATGCTTTTCGATGCTCTTCTTGAGCAATGAATAACATTGTTCAGAATAAGATAAAAGTAGTTATTGGCTAATTTCTATGCAAAATTATCTCCCACACGCAAATGTAATATTGATAGTGTTTTATTATTGTTGTATGTATAATACCTTTGAAAAAGCAAAATATACCAGTAAAAAAAATTGCTTCAAAGAGTAAAATGTATAAATAATACATCTAAATCTCTGTAAATAATTATAGAAGAGAGCGGAGAAATAAATGAACATTTCTAAAAATAATAATAATAAAAAAAGTAACAATATAGTAAAGGACGTAATTAGAGTTTAATGCTCAAAAAAAAAAAAAAAAAAAAAAAAAAAAACTAAAATTTCCAATGAGTCACTTGCTTTTACATTGTATTGAATTTAAATAAGAAAAAAAAAAAAAAAAAAAAAAAAAAAAAAAACGTTGAACGCAAGCGCTGTAAATATATCTCAAATGTAGAGACTATTAAAATATATCGTAAAGTCGAACTGAACATTTTTTTTCCTGCTCTTTTCTGATGCGTGAAACATTGGGGCAAAAACTTTGTCTGGGCTAAAAATAAATTTCCTCTTCTACCTAGTTCTGCCGTCCAAATTTTATATTATACACAGTAGGGGCTTTTGTATAACAAATATATTATTATTATTAATTCTTTAATCACTTTTTAATCACTGTTTAACGTAATAGAAAAATACGTGATTTTCATATTTAAATTGATTTAAGCACAATTCAATTTTTCGTTCACAGATAAAACAGATTACGTAATATGTACTGCATTTATGCAATATAAGTTATATATATTATACTGTATATATATATATATATATATATATATATATATATATATATATATATATATATATATATATATATATATATATATATATATATATATTATTTATTTATTAAACACCAAGGTGTACTTATACATATTTATATACATATTTATATAGGTCTACATTTTTGCATATTGACTTAATGATAGGGTCCGAGATGGACAATGAAGTAAGTGGTACCTAGTACATAGGCCACTACATAATACACATACACATTTATCATTACACTCGTGAAATTCTTTAATTTGACAGATTACATGGTGGAAACCATGCACCGCATAACGGGTAAAAACATGCCTGTCTGTACAGTTTGGGCCTTTCCACCCATTAATATTATTAATATTAAATGCAGGGGTATTATAGAAGGCCAGGCTGATATCTTCAGTTTTACTTAGTCTATCCTTAACAAATTTAATGTAATTATCTGTTTTTAACAATTTAAATTTCACTTGTAGTTCCGTTACAAATAACTTCTCCCCTGCTAGCTCGTAAACCAGCCTTGACGACGTAAATTTTGACAAGCAAAGTATCCGTTTTAAGTACCGAGACTTAACAGATTCTAGATTTTTGAAGTCTGTTATAGACATAAATGACCTATATATATATATATATATATATATATATATATATTATATATATAACATTTAAATGTTGCTAAATTGCAACAACTTAAATAATTTTGCTATACATTATCATATTCATGTAATATAAAAAAATATATGTACTACAGCATACATATTACATACCATATGTTGTGGTCGAGGTTTTGTAAAACAGAGCTGTCTAGCCCTCACAACGCCTTAATAAAGTTACTTATTATTATTATTATTATTATAAATTAATTTACATTTGAAAAAAAAAGTCCCAGTAAATGAAATTTTATGACAATTTTATAGTTCTACCATTTTTCAATAGTGAACGATTATTTATACACTGATCTGTTGATTGTGAAGTGAATAAAGAAAAGAGTAGAAAATTTTCAAGTAAAATTGGGTGGAGGTGCACGAAAATGTAAATTATAGCAAAAGTTTTTATTCAAATAAGACAATAATACTATAAAAATATTTTAACTTTAATAAATTTGGAATTTAATATTATGAAATATGAGCCTAATTGACATTTTTATATTGAAATTTATATCAAGTAAATTAAATAGCATTTAGAATTGAATTGTATGTATTGCATTAGAAGCTATTCTAATGATGTTGTTTTATAATTTATAACTAAAACAAAACTAATTTATAATTTAAAATTATATTCAACATGAAAGTAAATATATTAATTATTAATTAATAAGATTTTTTTTTTTTTTTTTTTTTTTTTTTTGCATCGTATAAGAAATTATTTTTCTAAATAATTTTGTAAGTCAAAATTAGTCAAATCTATTATTAGAAAATATTCTAAAATTATATTTTCAACTCGGTATAGTTATAGATTTAATGAATATAAATACAATGCTATAATGATGGCAAAAAAAAAAAAAAAAAAAAAAAAAAAAAAAAAAAAAAAAAAAAAAAAAAAAAAAAAAAAAAAAAAAACGACTAAATAAATCTACAAAGTTTATGCTGAAATGAATAGTAAACAAATCTGAAATAATAGCATATTATCTATAAACAAATAGCATTAAAAAATAATAATAATAATAATAACTATGTACATGCGTGAACCATATAGAGATGCAATGCTATTTCATAATCGCTGTAGAATAAACTAAATTGCTGAAATTGGTCTAGCATTATAGAGTTTATCAGTGACGTGCGCGTGAAATGCACAATTTTCTATTCTTTAGCATGTTTTTAGCAATTTTAGAGACACGAAGACCAAAATTTTTAAATAAAGAACACTTTAACGAACGTGAGCAGAAAACTTGAGTAATATGCTGCATTGAACAATTGATATATTGTAGATGTAGAGCACAAATGGTGCTATTTTGTCATATGACATAAGTAATTATGCTGAAAATCTTAACTATTATGCTATTTAGTATAATCACTGTACACTATAGCATAAATTATATTGTTATACATAAATGTTGCTGCATTGAGATATGTCTATGTGTTCTCAGAGAAAAGAACTTTTTTTTTTTTTTTTTAATTACCGATAACTTTTACCTGTTTTGAACCGAAAAAAAAAGCTCTAAAATGATATATTGATAAGTTTTGATCATGATAAAAGTGCACTTTTACAAAAAAAAATATTAAAAATAAAAAAGTAGAAAAAAAAAAATTAAAAATAAAAAAACAATATTTACAATACTTAAATATATCAATATAAACTTTAAATAATTTATTATTTTTGTCTTCTTTAATTAGTAATAATATTCTGTATGTGCCGTGTTTAAAATGTTAAAAATAAATCAAAGCAGTTAGAGTTGCCAATAAGTAAGTAATTACGTAATAAATCATTCAAATGTAGACTCAAAGCTTAAGTATATATTGTTGACACGCAAGTAAAATGTATGTACTAGTAATACTAATGAATGTGTTTGATGTATTGTTAGAATATTTATTTATAATTATTATTTAGGTTAAATAAATTTTAAATTACTTTTGAAATGTGATATTTTTAGTTTAATATTTTTATCATTTTATATTATATATATTTTTAAAAATATTATTGTTTAATATATATAATAATTATTATTATAATAATTATTTAAACTGAATTGTAAACTTATCGCTACATAAAGGTTATTAATTAAAAAGCATATGTTAGATATGGTATGACACTACATGGTTGAGAGTTATTGAAGGAGTTGTGAACCATTCATTAAACATTACGGCAATACTACTCTTAAAATACTTTTCATTAGATACGAATTACATAACTGTATCTCGAAAGAATTTCTATGGTGCTAATTGAAATTGAGCGCGTAGAAAGTTAAGGGTCCCCTAATTTAGCATTATGGTTAAAGGCATAGAAAACATGAAACAACATGTTCTCTAACACAAAATGTGATCTACAAAACTGATGATAATCTTTACCAGAATGTAAATGTATGACCCCACAAGAGAGCGTAAAAAACTGTAAAGTATGCAATTTGAGTGAATATTTCTGTTTATGATGTCAGAAACAAGTAAAAACTAGAATAAAAAGTTATGCGGGTTGCATAAATCAAAATTTTCTGATCACTGCTACGGTGCTACACTTGGGTTTTGAGACCAATTAATGTTATTTATGTAAGTCCCATCAAGTGTTTTGTGATATAAATGCTTAAATGTTTTCTTCTGGTCAATCAGTTAATTAATCATTAATTTAATTAATTTTTCACTTAAATATATTTTATCACATTTTATATTACTGTAAGTAGTAAAAATACTGTATCAAAAAAATATAACTATTTAAATCAATAAACATGAAACTATTTCAGAATGATGTAATAATAAAAAAAAATTACAATTGAACCTAATTGCAGGCAGAGGGGGATAATTGGGGTTAATACCATAGTTGTTAAGAACTCATGCTTCATATAATAATAAACTTTTCTGACCTCTTCTCCAATTATCATACCCAATCTCTTAGGGTTTGTTTGTGTTTATATACAATGTAACATACATATGAGAGAGAGAGAGTTTTACTTTAACTGTGAAGTTGATTGTGGATAAAAATCACGTATTACTAATCTAAAAGAATATAAGCCATTGTGTTTGTGTATATTTGCTAACGAGGGTTAGATTTTACTTGTACGTACTGCAGTATACAGTACATATATTTAGTATTTGTAGACATGTCTCACTAATATATAAGTATTGTACGTGTCAATAATATTTTACTTTTAGTCCATTGTATGTTATAACATGAGGCTATTTTTAAACATTATTATTGTTATTATTTATTAACTTTTTTCTTCATAAATATAAAACAGATATAATATATAATATAGTTTATAAGTTTCAAGCTATTTGTAAGTTACTTTTGAAGTATTTCTCTCTCTCTCTCTCTCTCTCTCTCTCTCTCTCTCTCTCTCTCTCTCTTTTCTCTCTCTCTCTCTCTCTCTCTCTCTCTCTTCTCTTTCTCTTTCTCTCTTTCTCTCTTTCTCTCTTTCTCTCTTTCTCTCTTTCTCTCTTTCTCTCTTTCTCTCTTTCTCTCTTTCTCTCAAGCAATAGGGGGAAAGAAATACCAATAACAACTTAATTTTCTTTCTAACGAGAATGGTCAGTAATGATGATCAGATGATCACAAAAGTGATTATAAACTAAACCTGTCTCTCTCTGTCTCGAGAAAAAAATTAAGCCAAGCCATAGCTTTTTCTGTCAAAGTCAATTTAATAATAATGTGAACTAACTTGTAAGTTTTAGCAACCACAGTGCTTTTAAAATTGATCAGCTTAAGAAAAAATATAATGGTAAAAAATAAATAAAAGGTACATACATAACTTTGTATATATGTAGTATCAAGCACGTTTAGAGTAAGTAAAATAATATTTAAAATAGAATACGTTGCTAAATTTTAATAATTAGAATTAAAAAAAAATTGTGCACTAGGCCATTAAATAGTGTAGGGGCAAAAAGCTTGTTTTAGCTACTTTCAATGCTGTGATTTATTTGAGTGTAATTCCAATGAGATAATAATTGCATATATAGTCTAAAATAAACACGCAAAATCATCAACATTATCCAAAAAATTTGTATTAATCTGTATTATAAAATTCAAGAGAATAAAAAGGTGCAGCATTCAATCAATAACAATAAATCATAGTGCAATATGGTTATTGAAATAAAATATTTGAAATCTTGCTTCATTTCATGATTATATACTGTATCTACAATCGATAAACCACCTATTTCAGATTTATGCTTATTATTATTTTACAGTTCTTCGAATTCTTTGTGCACTTTTCTTATTTTTATGTATTTTTTCTTAATCGTTATTATAACAAAAGTAGTGTTTTTCTATAACGAACCAAGACTAGCTTGAGTCCATTAACAACGCCCTATTTTACTATATTATTTGTAAATATTTATTTTCCTGTATTAATGCGATTTACTGTTCCATATTGTTTAACTCAAAATTTATTCTTCCTTGGATAGCAGTCAATCTCGTTAACAAGTAATATATTTTCAATCTGAAATTCCATTATTACGACCGACCCCTGACACTTTTATTTTCTCATATTTTAAATTTTTTAAATATAAATTGTGTCCATCATACATCATAGACCTATTTGAACATTTAAATATTAATTTAAAATAAACTTTTTAAAAATAAAATATTAAAAACTAATATTTAAAATAAAATAAAAAAATTTAGTTAGACAAAACTTTCAAATAATTTATATAATATTAAAATAAATTTTAAAAATAAACAATATTTAAAAACACTTACAAAATAAATAAACAATTAGAAGTGTTTTGTTTATATATTTTTCTATTAGCAAAATAAAAAGAATTATGAAGTATAACAAATCATCAGAGAAAGAGAGAGGGGGGGGGGGGGGGTATCACATCGTTTTAAAAAAATTAACATATTTCACCATGAAAGGTTGAAATTATTCCTAATCATAAACTAAACACTAAAACTAAAAACTTAAAATCCATTAATATAAAAATGTCAAATTGATTTTAAAAATAATTTAATGCCAATATTTACCCCTTTTTTTATATCTTATATAATATATTTCTTAATGCAGTTTCTCACAGCTATATTTTTAGTTATTCCTTGTATAAAAATATCTATATTTCCCACTTTCCTTTTTTTCTGTAATAAAATGATAAGCTGCCAAAACGATAAGAGAAATATGTTTTACAAGAGAGTGCCTTTGCTTTTTACAAACTTTTTTTTAAGACAAACTTTGTTTTCAAACTTCCAATTTTTTTTTAATGTTCTATGTTATATAATTTCAGTAGGTTTCGTGTTTAATAGACTTAAATACTTGTTTCTTTCATAAACTTACATTATTTTTAAATTTATTTGAAGTATTTTTTTCTCAATTTGTTCTCGGTCATTATAAGGTGCTAAAAGTTTAGCTTATATAGCTTTATCCTTTTATTAGATTCTTTTGCATTTTTTTTTTTTTTTTTTTTTTTTTTTTAGTTTCTGAAAGATATTAATTTTTAATTATTAATTTTATACAATTTTTACTCCCAACCTACTATTTTGTATACTATGTATATGTACAGTACATGTTTTTAACTCCCAAAATTTTGGTATTATTTATCATTAGGGCACTTAAATCACTTAAATTCATGCTAACAGGAAATGAAATTAAAAACAGAAAAAAAAAAAAAGTTTTTCTAACCACATGGACAGAAGAAATTACATAATTTATGCTTCATTTATGTTATTATAGCATAAATAATTCAAAATTAGAACAACATAAATATAATTATGCTGCTATAATTTACATTATATTTTTTTTATAATAATTAAGCTATGTAACATAGATTATGAAGTTTAGTCGTATTTTATGTTGTATTTTACTAAAAAAAAAAAAAAAAACTATAGCATAATTATTACGTATTTATTTTAATCTGTGCATAAGCGCATAACTTTTATATTAGAAGTCCAGTGCCTTTTTCTAAAGCGCAGGACAGCGGTCAAATTCTTATCACTTTTAGTCGGATAGAATAAGAAATACGGCTTTCTATTGGTTGATAATACAACTCAACCAATAGGAAGCCGTATTTCTTATCCTATCCGACTAAAAGCGATAAGAAATTGACCGCTGTCCTGCGCTTAAAGGCATAGAAAACATGTAACAACATGTTATTTTTGATCATTAAACACAAAATGGGATCTACAATATTGATGACAATTTTTACTAGAATGTAAATGTGGCCCCACAAGAGAGCGTGAAAAAAACTGTAAAGTATTCTATTTGCGTAAATAATTCTGTTTATGACGTCAGAAACAGGCAAAAATTAGTATGAAAATGTTGTGCGGGTTGCATAAATTGAAATTTTCTGATCACTGCTAAGGCTATATACAGTTGGGTTTTGAGAACAATAAATGTTATTTATGTAAGTCCCATCAAGTGTTTTGTGATATAAATACTTATGTTTTCATGTTGTCTATGCCTTTAACGCACCTCTGATTGGTGCTACGTCTCCACCGATATCAAATATTCAAGCTATTTTTTTTGTCAGTTACTTCCATTAAAAAAAAAATAATAAAAAAAAAAACTATAGTATAATAATATATTGAGCTCTTTCAAACTATGCAACAATAAAAAATAATAATACGATGTTCTAATCTGTTATAATAAATAACAAAGTGATAGTAGTTAAAAAATATTGGTACTTCATTAACATGTCATGCATTGTCTTTGAACGTTTATATTATACATCAAACAATAATATTTAGAGAAAAACTAAAAATGACCTAAAAATCGTTTACATAGATTTAACAATTTACTCTCTTTCAATAAATGTTTACTCACTAGTCACTACCATTGCGTGGGATACTGTCTACTAGTAAAATTGGAATATAAACCAGGGGTTCGGACCCGGACCCGGACCCGGACCCGGACCCGGGTCCGGCCAAAACCCTATATTTTGGACGGGTCTTTCGGACCCGGGTCCGCGGACCCGAAAAAAAAATTAACGGGTCCGGACCCGGCTCCGCGGACCCGAGAAAAAAATTGACGGGTCCGGACCCGGCTCCGCGGACCCGAAAAAAAAACTGGCGGGTCCGGACCCGGCTCCGCGGACCCGAACTTTTAAAAAAAAGGGTCCGAAAACCCGGACCCGACTTTGAAAAAAAATGACTAATGAAAAAATAAATGACATAATGTTGATCAGAACAAACACATTAAATGAAAAAATGACTCGTGTTGTAAATCAAAATTGTAATTTTGATTATTAATATATTTTTATTGCTATTGTTTTAAATATTATGTCTGACTAAAAGCTTGTGATATTAGCTATTATATATTTGTGTGAATATAGAATATGACTGACAAGCTGTTTTTAAGCAGAAATGAATAACACTTTGTTAAAGCCTCAACTTACTTTTTTATCATTTAGAATACTATAGACTGATTATTACCATACCTTGTTATCCATGAATTAGACACCATCACGTTGATTTTGTATTTATTTTCGTTTATTTTACTTTTTGCGGTTCTATCACGTATCTGACGTCACACTGTACCGCCGCCAATCACAGTCACCGCTCTGGTCACGTGATAAATTTAAGCCCCTCCCTCAAGTTCTTTACCCCTATCACGGCCCCATCGGCACATTGTGACGTCAGATACGTGATATAACCGCAAAAAGTAAAATAAATGAAAATAAATACAAAATCAACGTAATGGTGTCTAATTCATGGACAATAAGGTATGGTAATTATCAGTCTAGTATTCTAAATGATAAAAAAGTAAGTAGACAAGGGCTTTAAGTGGAAACAAAAAATCAATAAAGCATATTATACCGAAAAAATATTTATTTGTTCTATTCTATCTAAAAAAAATTGTGCATTCTTTTTTAGATCCACAATCTCAAATTAATTTTAAAATTAATTTTACAAATTTATATAATAACCTCGGACCCGGACCCGGACCCGGACCCGGACCCATATGAAGATTTTGATCGGGTCCGGAGCCGGGACCCGGACCCGAAAAAAAAATTGACGGGTCCGGACCCGGCTCCGCGGACCCGAAAAAAAATTTAAAGGGTCCGGACCCGGCTCCGCGGACCCGACAATTTTTTTTCAGGACCCGGACCCGGGTCCGCGGACCCGATAATTTTTGTGACGGGTCCGAACCCCTGATATAAACACAATGTTTATATTAAAGAGGGATCTATATAGCATTATGATTCTTGAATTCTACTTACACCACAATCAATAATAGCTTCTGTTACAGTACGAACAAAAATAAATATACGAAATAATTGTGCTACCTTATTTTCAGCATTATTTGTTCAATACAGCATAATCTATTTAATAATGTACTTCATCTATGTTACAAAGCATAAATATTATGTTTACATAGCAGCAAATATATTTCGGTTGGTCTAATTTAGCAACAGCTGTGCTATAATTACTTACATGCAGCATAAACTTACGTAATTTATTCTTATACCGTATGTTTAGCGTAAATATGAATATGCTTTGGAGCAGGGGCGTATTCATGGGAGGGGGGTCTAAAAAAGCATGGGTAGTGAGGGTTGTTTCCCCCCATTTACCCATACTAGAAATTTTAATTTACATTATCACCCTATAATTATCGTCTATTTTAAATGAGAGTTTTTAGATAAATATACGATTTTTTAAGAAATATCGAACATAAATAAATAAAAATAAATTATTATAATCATTATTGCAAAATAGCAAATGGTGCAGTCAGGGCAAAATAAAGGCCCTATCACTGAATCAACATTGAACAGCAGTAAAAAAAAAATTTAATAAAAAGCATAATATACTCTTTAAAAGATTATTAAGCATACTAAGACAAATAATTTATAATTGATATTTTCAAGATAATAAATCATTTAATTAAAGGGGTTGTATGTACGTATATGGCTTGTACCTCAAAATTTAAAAATAAAACTTCAAAATTTATGATGTCATTTGAAAGCTAATTGTAACAGCTACCTATGATAAAATTTTCAGAACCCTTGACCATCAGAAAAGAGAGAAAATAATTATTGAAATTAACATGGGCTCTTATGGGACTAACACTTTAAAAAATCATAATTTAAATTCTAGCATGGTGTCCCCCAAATTTTTTCACATTTTTGAACATACCATATTCTTATGTATCACTGGCCAAAATTTCAAAATTTTCCTTCTTTACAATTTTTAGTCAAGTCCCACAGTACCACGTTACAAACTTCTGGCTACTCTACTGCTTTGCTGTCCACTCAAATCAAAATAAATTAAAGGTACTCTCTAAACATTTTGCACGTTGGCATTTAACATTATTTGTTTTACAAGCGTGTCTAATGAGTCCCTGTCACAGGCACAATTTATAATTACTTTGTTAAGTCTAAGGTATGCCAAGATACAATAAAATTACCAACAGCAAATACTTACAAGTACCTTATTAGTTTCATTCAAAGTCATTAGTGTGTGTAAAATAAATACAAGTTAAATAAAATGAGTAAATTAGTTTCATCATTTGTTATTAAGATATGCAATGAACAGGTTCAGTTCTATAACATAAATAATTAATAAATAAAAGTTGTACGAGTTAAAATCTAATGAATACATTATTTATATTTAAAAAGTACTAAATATAAAATGTAAAGATTTTACTATCTTTTTCTATTTATTATTATTATTTGTTTAATTCTGATCATTGTATTATTTAAAAAAGTACAGACAAATTATTAACTTATTGAAATGACTATTTTTTGACTTGATATTACATTAAGGATTAAAAATAGTAAAACAAAAAAATAGAAATCTAAAATTAAAGCAAACAAAGAAACAATATATTTTCAATACTTCTCACCGACCGTATTAGTGCCCCCTAATTTTCAAGCGTTACTATGGCTGAGATGCAGGACCTCACTTTTGAGTGTTGATAGCTCTCTAAATACGGAGTCGAAAGCTTTGACTTGCTTATGATCTATCGTCGATATGATGGAGTATCTAATTTTTACTTTTATCCTCACAAATATCAATATTTTAATTAAAAATAACAAATTAAAGATGTCTTAATGATCACTTGGCTTTGATATTTTTTATAGCGGCAAAAGCTCGGTTACTTTATCATACGCTACTAAACTACAGTATCTAACCTAAAGATTCCTTCATTCCTTCATTTGTTTGTTTGTTTGTTTGTTTGTTTGTTTGTTTGTTTGTTTGTTTGTTAATGTACAAGAACTGGCTTTGCTTAAAAAATTAAAACTTATTTTTCAGCATAACCGTGAACATATAGATAATTTCAGACTATTCATAAAAAGCAATCAAATATATACATTAAAATCATATTGAACAGTTTTTTTTTCTGCATGGTATTGTTTCTGACAACTAGAAGGTATTAATCCTTTTATAATAACATCGAGTACTTATTCTCATTGAAATAATGGTTAAAAAATTTAGAAAAAAAAAAAGAAAAACTTAAAAGTAACATATTTTTATGATATGAAATACTGAATGTTAAAACTGTATTAAAAAAAAAATAATAATAATAATAAAAAAAAAAAAGCAAGTATAATAATCACTGAACAATAAAAAATTTATAATTATTTTAAGTAAAACACATTTAATTTTGCATCATCTTCTTTTGAAAGTACAAACTTTTTTCTTTGTATTTGATCCTTAAATTAAATCACCCTATTTTGGTAACACAAAAATAGAAAAGAACAATTATTGTATTATCCCTTTAACTGAAATACTACTTAATAGTATACAGTAATACGTGTGTGTGTGTGTGTGTGTGTGTGTGTGTGTGTGTGTGTGTGTGTGTATATATATACATATATATATATATATATATATATATATATATATATATATATATATATATATATATATATATATATATATATATATATATATATATATATATGTGTGTGTGTGTGTGTGTGTGTATGTACGCGGCAAACGATTGGCACTCGGCCATAGTTAGAAAAAAAGGCGTGAAGCCGAGAAAATTAAACCTCAAAAACTTTTTCCTCAATATCAACACTATACTATAAAGACTATTTTTATATTTATAAAACATACAATATTAGTCGTTATTGTATATAAAAATTTCTTTTTGGTTTAATATAACTGCATCAAAATGTATATAAAGTTGAATTTTATATACATTTTATATAGAAATTTCAACTTTCATAACAGTGATTATCTTTTTATATCATGCTTTTAAATATGTGTCAAGTTTTTTTTTTTTTTTTTTTTTTTTTTTTTTTTTTTTTTTTTTTTGACATTCCAAAAACACACATTTGAGAACATAAAATACTAGAAAATTTTATTTATTAACTTCAAAAAGTGCCTCCTTTTTGGGAAAAAAATATACAATTACAATTTAAGTCGCGTGATATAATAAATAAAAAAATTACAGAAAAAAAAAAGTTCTTTCCTATAGATAGGAATTTACAATATTTGTAAATTAAAGAAAATAACATAGCATTGGAATGTACTTTGGGGCTAAGTGTTGAAATATTTTTGGTTTGTTAGTTATTTAAATTATTATTATAAAATTCCGTTTTTCAGTGATCTATTACGTAATGAAATTTTAAAAGAATGAAATAAATAACTATAAATTGAAATAAATAAAATGCAGGCAATATATTTAATTATTTAGCTATATCACTATAACAAGGAGGAGACAAAAAATACAATTTTAATAAGTATACAGTATATCAGTTTCTGTCTTTTGTTGGATATATTAAAATAATTGAAAGTAGAAAGTTAAATTTTGAATTCATGTGAAATAAATAATAAAATAATAACAAAAATGGTAAAAACACAACTTTTTTATTAAAACCTAAAAGGCGTAGAACACCTTGAACAAAATAGCTTGTCTAATATCTTAAATACATAGAAAATATCAAACAATATGTTCTTTTTAATAATTAAGCACAAAATGGGATCTACAAAACTGATGATAATTTTTATCAGAATGTAAATGTACTATGTAGCCCAACAAGAAAGCGTGAAAAAACTGTAAAGTATGCAATTTGCGTGAACATTTCTGTTTATGACGTCAGAAACAGGCAAAAACTAGTATGAAAATGTTGTGAGGGTTGCATAAATAAAAATTTTCTGATCACTGCTACGCCGTTAAAGATGGGTTTTGAGACCAATTAATGTTATTTATGTAAGCCTCATCAAGTGTTAAAGTGATGTAAATGCAAATGTTTTCATGTTGTCTATGCCTTTAACATACCTAAATATAAATGTTTATTTAGCCTGAGTCATTGATTTCTAATTTATTTTCCATGCACAAAATATCGGATGCGGTTTTATGATGTCACAGCTTGCTTGTTGTATACGTGTGTAGCCCAGCGAGCTGTTACGTCATAAAACTGCATATGATCTCGTGTATGGAAAATAAATACAAATCAATGACTCTGATCAAATCACCGTTGATTTTCAGGTATTTATGATATTAACTGTTATTAGACAAGTTTTTCGTTCAATGTGTTCTATGCATTTAAATAAATAAGCCAATGACTAAATTTTATAGATTTATTTAGATTAGATTTTTTAAAAAGAAATTTTGTTGATACTTTGTTGTTTAGTCTATCATCTATCATCCCTCTAACATAATAATTATAGATCCACGTACAGTACACGCGACTTTGACTGAAAATTTTGCAATTCAAAAATTCACATTGAATTGACAATTTTATTAATGGTTTTAATACGGTATTAAAACTTTGCTTATTATTTTGTGATATCTGATATTTAATATAAAAGTTGCATTTATATGTAGAAGTAGAGTATTGAAATAAGTAAATTTGTAAAAGTAAATTTCTATCGATAAATCAAATTAATTGATTTATTACTTGTCAATAAAAGTTAGTTCTGTAATGTAATGCTGGCACAACTTTTTGTTATCAAAAGGTTTTTTTTTTTTTTTTTTTTTTTACGTTAGCTCAATTGTAAAAGCTTTGCGATTGGTTGTATAACTTACTTGTGCTCACCTTATGATCTAAAAATGTTTATTTACAGGCCTTACTATAATTAATGCACGATTTGCATATAAATATGCTATTATTATTATTATTTTAAGCTAACTATAGTATATAGCTTGATTAGCTTGTATTTAAAATTTTAAGATCTAAAATTCTGTTATGAAATTTTTGTCTTAAAAATAGATACAAATCTGATTTCAAATTAGTATTTTTTTATTTACTGAAGAGAGAGAGAGAGACAGAGAGAGAGAGAGAGAGAGAGAGAGAGAGAGAGAGAGAGAGAGAGAGAGAGAGAGAGAGAGAGAGAGACTGAAGATTTCACTACTGTATGCTCTTATACAACAAATAAAAAGTTACTTTTTTAACACTTAATTATGAAAGCTCAACGGTACAATAATTATTTTGTTCTACAACATAGTAACAAGATACGCCAATTGGCCAATTATTTTTGCTGTAAAAGTATAAAGTGACTACACAGCCAAAAAAAAAAAAAAAAAAAAAAGAAGTAATATGCTAGCTAATTTTTCAGCACAATTTGTTCAAAACAACATAACCTGGTACGCTATTTCATAATGCTACAGAGGACAAAAATATTATTATATATTATACAGCATAATTATTTTTAATGTTTTTTTTAGGTTATAATTTAGCATGCAATGCCATGCAGCTTTAATTATTACGTAATGTGTTCCTTTCATTGTACGGTTGATAATGATAATTGTTTAATGATTTAAAAATACATATTTTACTATTTACAATTTTTACACTAAATTTACAAGTATGAAATGTAATGGAGGTTAACGGTTGAAAAAATTCTTAAAACATTTAAATTACTTAAAACACGTAAAAGTATGTCTAGTATTTCTCATTTAAATTTCTACGAAATCGGTGAAGTAGTTTTCTCAAAGATCGAAGGGCAAAAAAAAAAAAAAAAAAAAAAAAAAAAAAAACAAGAGTTTTTCCCCCATAAGCGCAATGTTAAATTAGGGGATCCTTTAACTTTCTCTGCGTCTCCCTGCGCGCTAAACCGATAAGCTCTATTAAATGAAAATATATGGTTTGAAATTTAGTTGTGCAATAATTTTACGGTATAGGCCTATTCAACTTAAATCATTATGTAACCTATAATATAAGTTTTTAGGCCTAATGAAACATACATTAAAGATAAAATGTAAATTATATGTTATTGTTTTAGCAGTATGCAATCTACCACAATAAATACATTTCATTTCATTGTGAAAATAGCAAGCTTTGAATTTTAAACATTAAAGAAATCACCACGTATAGAATGTATAATTTATAAAATTTCTCTATAGACCCCTTTCACATCCTTGCGCTTTGTCGCCATGTTTGTGGTGCCTAATGCATTGTCCAGCATAGGGGAAACTTCGTTTTTCCTAATTTTTCACATAAAAAATAGTTTATTTCAACTCAACAAATTTTTCTCATATCCTTCGAGCTTATTAGGAGCTAGAAATAAGACTTTGATTGAGGTTTGAAGCTTCTTTTGCTATTAAAAAAATAAAAATGATGTTTTTCCTATGCTGGCCTGTGTATTCCTGACCAACAAAATGGCGGCTCTTAAATATGAGTGGCAAGCGGTCTATTTAGTGTCTAATACATTATTAAACTAACACGTTGGTTTGAAATTAATTAAGACAGGTTATTTAGACTACACAGTAAAAAAATTAAACCCATAAACACAGTTTTTTGACTAATTGTTTACACCTTAGATATTTTGATATAAGAACTAACTTTCAAGGAATAGACCAGAAGAAAACATAAGCATTTATATCACAAACCACTTCATGGGACTTACTTTAGTTTGTCTCAAAACCCAACTGTAGCGCAGTAGCAGTGATCAGAAAATTTTGACTTATATGCAACCCCCACAACATTTTTTTTTTTTTTACTAATTTTTATTGTTTCTGACGTCAGAAACATGAATAGTCACGCAAATTGTATACTTTCCTGTATTTTCACGCTCTCTCGTGTGGCTACATTAGCGTTCTGGTAAAAATTGTCATCAGTTTTGAAGATCCCATTTCGTGTATATTCATTAAAGAGCACATGTTGTTTTATATGGTCTATGGCTTTAAAGACTACTCACCTCAGTAGGCGATAAAATCGCCTCTAACAAAGTTATATATCTGGATTTTTTATGGTGATAGTTACAACCTAATATTTTAGTAGTTCTATGAGTGTTTATATCAAGATTCCAAGAAGAGGAAAAAAAAAATGTAACAAAATCTTGTTGAGCATTTTTTTTTTTTTTTTTTTTTTTTTTTTTGGTGGGACGCTTTTATTATGACATGTATGTTAACATCGAAATAAATTGTATACATGAGAAATCACGGTAATGTGCTTTGAGATCATACTGGAGCAATAATTAACATGCTCAGCATTGGACAAACGTTTTTTTTTTTTTTTTTTTTTTAGCTATTTTCTCTGGGAGTTTCTTTTCTTTTTTCTCGCATACTTGAAACCCTAATTCTAACTATAGATTAACAGCTATAATTAATGTTCTTAAAACTATTGCAAGTTTTGAAAGTGACAAAAAGTAAGTTTCAAAAAGCTGTCCATATATTTTAAAGAACTCACATATATACGCAATTACACTTTTCATTAGTAAAAATTTTGACATTATAGATAATTAAACATCCTTATTCAGCTATGACGCTATGAGATGCAGTCTGCTAATTGTTAACCACCCAGAATCGCCCAGAATTATCCATAATAAAGAACAATATTTTAATCCTAATAATCGTGATATTTATTTAAAACTTATAAAATTTATTTTTAACTTAAAAATAAAATACTGTAAATATAAATCAAAATTATTAGTAATTATATAATTACTGTGCAAAATATAAAAATAATAATAAAATATTTATAAAAAAATAATATTATATAAATTTAAAAATTAAAATACCAAACAACATTTTTTAAAACATTTTAATTATTAATTATGTAGATTTATGCTTTATTATTCATATTACTAGATTAAATTATTTTTCATTTCATAATTTATGACTTTTTTCTTTCTTCCTTTCATAAGGTTTTATATTATATTTTATTGATAATATTATATTTTATTTTTGTTTGTTTCTTAGTTATAAAACATAAATATAATAATTCATATTTTTTATTATTATTATTTCTGTTTTTTTAATTTGATTTAATGAAGAAATAAAAATTTTGTGTATATATCTGCAATACGTAAATAAATAAATTAAATTAAAAATTAAATCAAATAAGAATGATAAATAATTTAGATAAAAAAAAAAACCCAAGGTAGCAGTTTCTAAAATATTTGTTTTAAAATATTTAATATATATTTCACTTATTAAATATTTAAAATTTTGCAGATGTAATTTTATTATAATATCTGCAACAGAAGTCTTTTTTTCGAACTTCTTTTTTGAATTGAAAAATGAAATTTTAGTCACGTGTTTTCATAATGTTATTTATTTTATATATTTTTATTCTTTTAACAATAGTTTTAGGAAGCATTGTTGTTGGCGAGTATTGAAAGAAATCACTCAATTTATATTCTGTACTCAACAATGAGTAAGCAATAATATAGTCTGATTGTTGTTATTCTTTATGTATACTGTTAAATATAAAGAAAAAAAAAACAGAACAGTTATATAATAAATCATATATTTTATAATGTTTTATTTTTATTATTATTATTTAACCTATTTTATTGATTAAAAGCTATCTTTTGTATTAAGAATAATAAAATGTTATAGTTGAAGATATAGAGTATGTTGTTAGGTTTTGTTTTTTTATTCTATTTAACTCATTTTTTACATTTCACTGAATCCGTTAACAATTTTTTTGTTGTAGCATATGATGGAAGTAAGTTCTATCTCTGTATATCTCTTTACACTGTAAAAATGAAAACTCACGGAGGTTATTGGTTTCAAAAATTCTTAAAAAATGTCTATGGCTTAAAACACGTCAAAGTATGTCTAGTATTCCTCATTTAAAATTCCCTGGCGTAAGTGGAATAGATTTCTCAAAAACCGCAAAAAACGTGTATTTCCTTATACAGGGCCGCTTATGTTTACTCAAAATGCGGAAAAGGAAGTGCCGGAAGAGGAAACCACGTGATGGTAAAAGTTCGAGGTAGCTCAGGCCTAGCTTGCTGCTGGCACTAACTTTTTTCCCACTTTTACCGTCTTGTGGTTTCCTTTTCAGGCACTTCCTTTTCCGTTTTTTAGAGTAAACATACGCACTCATTGTAATGTTAAATTAAGGGACCCTTAGCTTCCCCGCGTTTCCTTGCGCGCTAAACTGATAATATCCATTGAATTTTGGTTGATATATGTGTTGTAATAACAAGTTGACATTACACGTAAAATAGTATAATAATATGATGTCGTTCACGATGGAAAGTACGAGTACCGTTTAGTGTAACTATAGATTAATTTTTATGTCATATTTTAAAATATAGTTTTTACCTGTCCAATTATATGAGTAATATAGCAAAAACCAAAAAGTAAATACTTCTATGAGCTTTGATTTTTTTTCAGTGTAGAAAAGGCACATTTAAAGTTAGGTACATAGTCCGTTTTTTCCATCTTATTTTCTTTGCGGGTTAAAGATTTTTTGTGTGGAAAACTTATAGCTATAAACAGAGAGAGAGAGAGAGAGAGAGAGAGAGAGAGAGAGAGAGAGAGAGGAGCATTTTTATTTTTCTCTATCAATATTATGTAATGTACAGTCACTCGATTATAAAATTTTATTACCAATGAACAAAGAACAAACGATACATTAATCTGAAGAAGTTTAGACATTAATTAATGTATTTATCCATATAAATTTATAAAAGCAATATAATAAAATTTTATATATGGGAAATATATATATATATATATATATATATATATATATATATATATATATGGTAATACTGTTAACTATTACATGCAAATACAATATTTTCAAATATATTTTTGTAAATCCTTTGTAAAAGTATTCTACAAATATGATGTTAAAGGAAAAGAGACTAGAAAAAAAAATGAAATAACAACACCAATACAATCTGGAATATGAATATAAGCTTGAATCTAGTCTTGTAAGTAAGAAAGAAAAAGAAGAAGTAAAACATATTACAATAAATGTTATACCACATTTTTGCCATATTTTAATAAAAAAAAGAAACTAATAGGAGTGAGACAGAGTCAGATACATAGAGAAGAGAGGAGAGAGAGAGAGAGAGAGAGAGAGAGAACTATTCTTTGTATTCAACTGTTTAATAAAATTAAAAATTACATATATTTGAGTAGAAACATAACAGAACAATAATCATATCAGAAAAATATATAAAAACATCATTTAAATTTAATGACGTGCGCACTCATTTTTATTGCTACAAAGTATCTTTTAGAGTTTGTCAACTTCAATGAAAAAAAGAAATTTATATATTATGGTAATTTAAGTATAAAATATTATACGCTGTTATAGCGCAAAAAAAAAAAAAAAAAAAAAGATGAAAAAAATATGACTTTTTTAGAAGAAAAGCATGTACATCTACAATGACATTTGCTTGTACAGAAAAAATTCATATACATTACACATTATATGTTAATTTATTGGTTAGTAATAGAGTTTGAAAGTCAAAATGTTAGAAATCATTTATATTTGGTTTATTGTAGAATAATATAGAATGTATCATTTTTGGAGTCTTCCTGTCAGTGAATATTGCGGGTGATAAAAAAACAACAACTAAATTTTAAGTTTGAAAAGTATTCCTAATTTCAACTTATCAGATATTATTGCAATTAGTTAAAAAAAAAATGTTAATGCTAAAGGATGAAAAGAGTTCCCAGGCTTTTCCAGTTTAAGATTCTCTATACATCAGCTCTATTTTCTATTTTATTTATTTCTATAAATCCTCTAAAATACTTGAAATTCGTAATTAATATTTACTGCTAATTCATAATTAAAATGTCCTATATTTACTACTTTGCTCTACATATTATAAACATGCGGATCAGAGAGCCAACATAAACACATTTTGTAATATAATTACAATCATATTCAATATCATAACGTTTGATTTAACTAAACAATTAAAAAAAATATTAATAATAAATACATATTATTTTATACTCATCCTATTAATACTCTATTTGTATCATAATATGATAATTCCATGCAGAAAAATTAAATATTATATGACTATATCCTATAACGCCTCCACTGTGGTTGGGTTATGTTAATATTTCTTAATTAAATATTTAAGTATTTCACATTAAAATTAAACTATACTATTATACAAAACAACATGGTCCAGAAAACAATTGAAGTGTAGAACATATAGACCAAATGTTTACATTTACTTATTATATTTTATATTGCTGCTAAAATTTTCAATATTAATTTCATTATATCGTGTTATACTTAATCACATCAATCACAATTTTTTACGTTTACCTGCTCATGCTTTGATATTTTATTTTAAATTTAAAAGCATTTTTTTCAAATCTTTCATTATTTGTGAATTATCAGCTATCAAATTTTTATTACCTTTCTCTTTCTTTTTAAGTTCCAGAATATAGCATTGAAAAATACAGAATTTTATTTTATTATTATTTTTTAGAGCATATCACGGTTACATATTTATAGGCAGATTCGATTTTTATCCCTAATAAACATAGCTAAAAATAATACTTTACTTATAGTTGTAGAAAACGTTACTCAAAAAACATGTCTAATATCCTAACAATGTCTAAATATCAACGTTGGTTGGTCCGGAGCATCCGGAGTCATTGATTTCTAATTTATTTTCCATTCAAAAAATGGCAGATGCGGTTTTGTGACGTCACCGCTCACTGGTCCACGCGCACGGAAACGAGCAATCTGTGACGTCATAAAACCGCATCTGCTATTTCATGAATGGAAAATAAATTAGACATCAATGACTCGAGCCAAATCAACATTGAAATTTAGGTATGTTAGGATGTTAGACAAGTTATTCTTTGCAAGGTGCTCTACGTTTACGTATTCAAAACAACCTATAATTATCATATTAAAAATTAATCCCTTTATTAGGAAAATATTCTAAGATATAATTTTTATTTTAAAGCTTTGTTTATCAATCTTTATAAAAGAAAAAAAATCAAATTAATATTGGAAAAATTACCAATAAAACCAATAGAAAAAGCTTGAAAAAAATATTTAATAAACATTACACAAAATTCTATTATATATATAAAATAAAAATAACAATAACAATTATAGTTTAAAGTTTTTAATTTTACTTTAAAAGTTGTACAACTTTATTCATACTTTGTGAATATCTGCAGAATGTGTATTTCAATTCTATTCATTCACTTCTCCTCTCTCGCTCTCTCTTTCTCTTTCTCTCTTTCTCTCTCTCTCTCTCTCTCTCTCTGCAGTGGCGAAGCGAAGACAAAAAAAGAAATAATAAAAATAAAAAATAAAAACTCAACTCAAAAAAATAGACAAATATTAAAGCTACTATACAGATACAAGAATAGTATAATACTATAAATATGAAACAATTTTTACTCTTTTTCCAAAAAAAGATGTTCTTTTTCTTTTTTTATATAAATAAGAAAGTAAACTAGTTCAATTAAGAACAACTTTTGCTCTACTTATTACAAAACATGACTTTCGTACACGTGTTTTCTATTATTTGTCACAAATAATTTATTGACATATTTTCTTCATTATTAAATATTCAAGTTGAGTTATTATTTGCTTAGTACTTGTAAGTTTAAAATGGTTTTATGAACTTTAATATTAAAAATTTTATGTGAGTAATGCCCTATATAAAATCACATGTCAGTTGGAGAGAAAAATTTGCACAGTAATTATTGTTTTCAAAATTTATCAAAGTCCCTACATCTTTGAGTTCATATATTTTTTTTTCTTTCTTTCATTAAATGATTTAGTTTTTGTTTAAATTATGCAAAGTTTCCTTATAGCACCTATATATGCATGTTTGTAATGAGTGAAGGTGTTTTCACTTTTATTTATTCTGTTAATTAATCTTGTCGGAAATAATGTTATAAATGTATACGATTCAAAGAATAAGAATCTTTATTGACCCAGGAATGATTAAGAAGGAAATATATAAAGAAAATTTGAATTTAATATTAAGTATTATTAAAGTAATAATAGAGAATACTCTTTTATTATAGTTTTAGTACCTTAATTATTTCTAAAGTATTATTTTATTATGATATATTTTTATATAAGGACTATAATGAATATTCCGTGTCTAATATTTTAAATGGAAATGGAAATATTCAGCATTATACCTTCAGAATCTGATACTTATACAAAAATAAATACGTAATAATTATGCAATACAATTTGAATATACAATTTGATCTATAAAGTATAGTATAATCTATTTGCTATATTGCATAGTAAGTCTTTTCCATACCATATACATTATTTTGTATAGCATAATATGTTTTTCCAAATTTAGGATGATTTGTTATAACATGAAAGCAGCATGTATTACGTAATTTTTACTTTTCGTGTGTAAAAATGTGATTGCTCATTGTGTCATTTTGAAAATTACGGCAACAGCTATCATGATCAAAATCTCCCAAACGATCTTCATTAATATTAAAAGAAAATTTAATTAAAGAAAAATTTACAATTCTAAATAAAAAAAATATAATTGCACTATAAATAATATTATTTACCATTTTATTAATATATTTATTATTTAAAGAAAGCACTCAGTTAAATAAAACGATTAGAATATTTTTCATTGTTACATAATAATTTTAGTGTTTAAATTCATGTTTTTGATAATGAAACAATTGAGTAAAATATTTGATTACTGTAATAACAAAAATTCTAATACAAGTTGCATATTACATAACTAATCTTTCATTTAAGAGAATGCTTATTAATATTAATTTTTCAAATAAAACTAATAGAAAATTTGGTGTAAAAATTGAAAAAAAATGTTGTAATATTTATAATAATAATAATAAAAAAAAAAAAAAAAAATCTTCTCTTCGAAGTAGAACAGAAATTGTGGGAATGAAAATAATGGTTCTGACGTCATAACATTTGGAAATCTTTGGCAAAGAAATCTCAACCACTTAAGACACATTTTAAAATTAAATGCTTTTAAATCACGTCTAAAATAAAGAAGAAGGGGGAGAGAAACGAGAGAGAGAGAAACGATGAAAAATTTATATTTTATTTTATATGTTGTTTTGTAATATTTATACATGTTTAACCGTTGATACTTATAACCTTTTAACTTCCAATAATGAAAGATATTTTTAATTAACGGTGAAGTTTTTATATCTTTATTTAAATATTTATTCATTTAGATTTTTTTTTTTTTTTTTTTTAATTTAGTTTTATTTTTTCTTTCTTTTTCTTTAAATTTTTAGTGAAATTTTTTTAAGGAATTAGTAGATGCTAAAACTTAGCAACTTAACATAAAAAAGTAATATTTAACAGTGACTTTTATTTATTTTTAAGTGCTCAAAATGATGACAGGAAATAAAAATGCGAATAAATATTAAGTTATTTTTTTCATTGATGTGACTTTTAAGGTTCAAAATGAGTTACTGCTATGAATATTTTAAAGTTAAAAAAGCAAGAAAAAAAATTGCAGAAATACTTCGTGATATTCATCATAATTCATGTTTTTATTGTTTTAATTATGAAAAGTAAACAGTTTTACTGATGATGAAGCTTTATAATAGTTACTCAAATTTCGAAAACGAAACATTTGTAGTAGTTTTTAATGTTAATCAATTTTATTCTATTGACATTGAATTAAATCAATAATTTAATAAAAACAATAAAATAAAATCTATTAAAAGCATGATTTTTAATTACATTTATTTTAAAATCATAATAGTATCAAAAAAAAAAAAGTTGCAAGCGCGAGCATTATTGCAAATTTATGTGCTAAACCGTTCATTTAAATCTCCAAAAAGGAAAATCTATAGTCAGAGGGATAAAATGTATAGTATTATATTATAGTACTATCAAGTAAGTAAGTAAGTAAGTAAGTAAGTAAGTAAGTAAGTAAGTAAGTAAGTAAGTAAGTAAGTAAGTAAGTAAGTAAGTAAGTAAGTAAGTAAGTAAGTAAGTAAGTAAGTAAGTAAGTAAGTAAGTAAGTAAGTAAGTAAGTAAGTAAGTAAGTAAGTAAGTAAGTAAGTAAGTAAGTAAGTAAGTAAGTAAGTAAGTAAGTAAGTAAGTAAGTAAGTAAGTAAGTAAGTAAGTAAGTAAGTAAGTAAGTAAGTAAGTAAGTAAGTAAGTAAGTAAGTAAGTAAGTAAGTAAGTAAGTAAGTAAGTAAGTTTAAGTAAGTAAGTAAACAAGCAAAAATATCAGAATTATATTTTGCAATATATTGAATACAATGACACAATAACAAAAGGAAAATGAAAAAAAAAAAAAAAAAAAAAAAAAAAACTTGTTAAAAGACAATGAACCTTTTGTTATGTAATATTTTTAGTTCAGTTCAGTCGGTCAATCAAGTAAAATAATGTAACTTGGCTTTACAATATATATAAAACGTGATTTGCATTTTATTTTTATTTTTCTCTCAACTGCAGTATAAAATCATGAGTTCACTACTGCAGTTTATAGTTAGAGTATAGGATGCGGAATCAAATCTGTGTATACAATGTTACATACTAGACTAGTTACCAGTACCGTGTATTACGCTATAAGAGGAGGGAGAGGAGAGGAGAGAGAGAGGAGAGAGAGAGGAGAGAGAGAGATTAGTAATGTTTCTATACCATGTCACACAAAACAATACCACTTCATGCATTAATGATATTAAAGTAACATTTAAGTATGGGTATTAAAATTTTGTTACTGAAAAGTTTTGTTGTTACAATTACACCGTATATTGTAAAGTGTAAAATTAAAATTATAACTATATGAAATGTTATTATGTATAGCAAATTTTCAGAAAAATGGAGAATTTAAATTACATGTAATATATTTATCATGCTCAATTTTCCTTGAAATTTCACATTTAATTTCTACTTTATTTAGTCAAATACATAAAAAAAAAGCCTGGATTTTAATACCATATTGACTGATAAAGGAACACTGTTAGGTTGGTATCCCTAACGGAACCGGAATAAGTCACAGAGACAGTTACCTTGAAAAACACTGCAGCGAACAGCGCCATCTAGTGTTGACAGTCGTTACCACTAGATAAAAACTTGTTTGAACGCCGTCTGGCGCTCAAATCTCCCTTATGCTATTGGTCATCGACGTTCGCGCTCTTTGTGACTTATTCCGGTTTCGGTGGCAAATGAATAACGAAAAGCGAACTTTTATCGGTCAATACCAGTATAAATATAAGTGATAGTTTCAGAGTTTCTACAAAATTTATTAAATTTTCTAAAATATATAATTTTTTTTATTTAAGAATATTTGCATATTCGGTTGAGTTTTGGAGGTCATTCTATTAAAAATATTTAAAGTTACCTTCAAGTGGCGATATATATTGACAACTGGATGAGCAAAATATTGTATTTTAAATTTTAAAAGTAGCCCTAAGAAATGAAAGAATAAAATAATAACGATATTTCAAAACGTATGAATTTTTAACATAACAATGATAGTTCTCGGTGTTGACGTGTCAACAATTAAACGAGCGCTGGAAAACGACCTTTCCTATGTATCTTTTAGCATCTTTTTAGCGCTTAAAGAGAAAACTATGCTTCCAGTTAGGACAGGACCATGAAAATTAAGTCACACACATACTAAACACAGTTTTACATGTTTAATGTTTATAAATGAAAAATTGAATAAAATTTGTCACTGCTATATAGAAGAAACATTTGACTTTGCCAATTTTAAAATATTCAATAATATTGTTGAGATACAATATAAAAAGAGTAATAGAAAAATTATTGAAAAGCTTTTCATAAAGATTTATATTCCCTCAAGTATCTAATTTTTTATTTCAGTACCTCTTATAAAGAATTGATATAAAATTTAGTCAAGTATCTTATTACGTTGATATGAATGAACAGCTAGCAAATTTGACAAGTGGAAAACTTACTTGACCTAGTAGAAAATAAAATATTGCTGATCACGCGTCTTTTACATTTTACACGTATATCTTTTAAAATATCTCATATTATTATATTATATATATGTGTTATATAGAGAGACATTTTCAATGCGAAGTCACTTAGAAATCTTATAAAGAAAGAATCGAAAATTTTAAGCTATGTCACGTATTTTAAAAAGTGACTTTCTTATTTTATATATAAGTGGTCTGATCACACGATTTTGATCTATGAAATAAAATAGATTACATGAAAATTTCATCTTAGATTATCTATTCCCTGAAAATATTTTTATTAAATAATATTCCCCATGTAGCAATATTTGCACTATAAAATAAATTCATAATTGCATACAATTTTAAAGAAATAGACCAGAAGAAAATATAAGGAAACATATCACAAAACACTTGATGAGATTTATATAAATAACATAGATTGTCTCAAAATCCAAATATAGTGCCATAGCAGTGATCAGAAAATTGTTATTTATGCAAGCCAAACAGTATTTTTATAATAGCTTTTGCCTGTTTCTGATGTCAGAAACCGGAATAGTCACGCAAATAGCATAATTTGCAGTATTTTCATGCTCTCTTGTTAAATCACATTTACATCCTGATAAAAATTGTCATAACTTTTCTAGATCCCATTTTGTGTTTAATCATTAAAAATCACAATATGTTGTTTCATGTGGTCTATGGATTTAATATTTTTAATTTGAGATTGTTTAGTATCAATTATATTACGCAACGTAAATTGAAAGTATTATCAATCCTTAAAAAAATCCTATGCTTAAAAAAAACAACTTGCTGATAAATTACAAGATAGAACCTTTATAAATACACATATCATAACTCATATCTCAGCCCTTCTGTAGCCGTACAATATGGGGAGAAAACTTTGTATTGGAAATCTGCTTTACAATTTCGAATGTAGACTAAATTCATGAATTCTAAAAATTGCCTACTTTACAATTTTTTTTAACCCCTGTTTGTGAGATTATACAAAAAGTTTACGAAACAATAAATTTGTTCCATCTTCTTAAATTATTTTTGTTTCTATTTCTATTTCTTTGAATACTGTACACGATCCCTTTAAGCTTCATTAAATGCTTATGTTAATCTAAGAAACTGAATTCAAAGTGCTGGAAAAGGAAACCACGTGATGTTAAAAGTGGGATGTGGCTTATAGGTCTAGTTTACTGGTGGGAAGTTTTCTCCCACTTTTACCGTCACGTGATTTCCGTTTCAAGTACTTCCTTTTCCGATTTTTAGATATTTATATAAACACCCATTAGTGATTCTGACGATCAAAATCTGTAGATGTCTATTTTATTTTCATTTATTTAAATATTCAGATATATTTAACATATTTAGCTAAATGTGTTGGAAAATCCATCATTCATCATCTTTTACATGCATATAATTTTTTTCTTTCTTTTGAGACATATGTTTTGAAAATATATGTCAAAACATTTCAAAATGATAATTAATTGCTTTAACTGCATGTGCATAGTAATAATATGGTAAACAACAAAATATAAAAGAGTACAAGATCTTCAAGGGCATGAAAATATTGTGTATGTTAGTAAAGTAAGGTCAAGCTACATGCTCTTTGTTTATGTTAATATAAATGAAAGAGAAATTATAAATAAATGTATTGCGAGTTACTATAGTTAAATTTATGATGATGTTTTTGACAGACATGCTCTACATTAAAATAGTGAGTATTGTAAGTAAATTTATATACACTACACTATACTTATATTATTTCTAATGCTTCTTACCGGCGATGACATCTTTTTTTTTTTTTTTTTTTTTTTTTTTTTTAAGGGATAGTTTTAAAATACGTTAAAGTATGCCTAGTAACCTCAAAATTCAGGAATCTAAAAAAAAAAAAGAAAAAAGAAAAAATAAAAAAAAAACGTTTGCTTTTTTCTATATTAAGCGTATAATGTTGAATTAAGGGAGCCTTTTTCTAGCGCGCTTCTGTTTGTTGCTACGTCACCGCCGTTTAGATGCATTGTAAGTAGATTTCAGAATGGAAGTAAAATTCTGCGTAAATTGACGTGTTTTTATTGTCGATAACTATAACTTTACTTTTTGAAAGAAATTTTTATTTTATATTATATTGACTAAAAAAACATTACCAACTGACGAGGTGAGAGAAATAATAAATAAAATTAACCTTTTATTTAAAAATCAGTAAACATCAGTAAAATATTAACTTTATAAATGATTAAACTTATGAATAATCATAAAAAATACATATCGTCTAAAAAAACTGTTAACGGTATAGTTAACGCAAGTTAACGTTAACGGTAACGTTATAAACAAATAACACAATTAACGTTGAGGACAAATAGAGTTAACGTTATCGTTAAAGTTATATATGAAATTAACTTAACGTTAACATTATAGAAAATTTAGGTAACGACTAAAAGACTAGATTTTTGCTATAACAATATTACTCCGGTAATATTCATTAAAAAGAAACCCTAGATAGATCAAATCTTTAATTTTATTTAAACCTATCCCCATTACTGCTTTAATTTATTGTTTGAAATAAAGAGAAAAAAAAAGAAGCAATTTTAAGTTGGAAACCTTACAATAACAAATTTTTGCACAACACAACACACACCAAACCACATTATATATTTTTAACTTAAGTAGTAAGAAGAATTACTGCTAACGATATTTGGTTACTAGTTTTTCTAGCGTAACAATTTTTTTTTTTTTTACATAAGGTTTATTTTCCTATCTTAAATAATGTTAATATTAAATTTTTTTTAAAAAAATTATTATTTTTAAGTAAATAAGTAATTTTCTAGTACTTCTTTAAAAAGCTTAAATTTCAAGTATTACGACATAATACTTGCGTAAAGATTAAAATCAGTGTTAAGCTTTAAATATAATAAGAAGGAAAAAATATTAAAACTTCTTTTTTTCTTTAAAGAATTTTCGTAAATACTTTATTTTACGATCTTTATCAATGTTATGTAATCTTTTGATAAGAGTAATTTTAAACGATGTATTTACGTATAGTAATACTTTGTTACATTTACTTTTTTCGTTAATGTTTTTTACATTTTTTTTTAGTACAAACTAAATAAAAAAAATATATCAATAAATTGTAAACGTGTTTTCATCCTATAATGGGATTTTTTTTCTTTTTGTAACATATATTCATTAATTTTATAATTGTTTATAAAACAGAATTTCTGAAGCAATAATACAATAAAACAACAGATGGGGTTCTAATTGGTGATCCAGTACTTACACGTATGCTATTTTAAATGCTATATGAGATGGGCTACTTGTTTATATTACCTCCATTAACTTGAAAATAAAAGTTGTTTTTTGCGATTTTAATAATAACAATAAGAAAAAAAATGTAATAATAGTAAAAATATATTGCAGCAAGATAGATATCTTTTAAGTGCACAAATGCAAAAAAAAAAAAAAAAAAAAAAAAATGCAGTTTTAAGTTTAATTAGTTTGACACAATGGTTATTAAATATCATTACAAATTTTACGGACGAAAAAAAAAAAAAAAAAAAAAAAAGAGTTAAAAACATTATACATACTATATTTTATAAGACCTAACTAGAACTTCAAAATCCAACCAGATTTATATTTTAATTCATTACTCAAATGAAAAACTTAAAAGAAATAAATCACTTTTTAATATTAATATTGTTAAGGATAAATATTTAATTATTAACTTGTTAAAAATTAACAACTACTTAAACATGTAAAATTATATTTATTTATAACTTAAATAAGATTATTAATAAAACCCTTATTTTTAAATATTTGCTATCGTGTAAAAAATATTCGCTGAACTCAAATAAAATAAAGAAGTCTCTAGAACGAAGCGAACTATATTTTGCTACATTTTTTTTTTTTTTTTTTTTTTTTTTAATAATATAATAATTTATGAACAAAATTTTCCTTATTGTCATTATTATTATTTTTAGTAAAAATTAATTTTAGCTCATAGACATCCGCTTGTTCGAAGAAACAATAATTTTTCTACGTCATAACGCATAAACAATGTCATTGCATGTTGTAGCTCTGAAAATATAAAATATGACTCGCTTCTCCTTAACATAAAAGAAAATAACAAACTTGCTTTTTTTTTTTTTTTTTTGTTGAATGTTTTTCTTACTGTAGTTTCATACTTACAGTAGTCTAAAACCAAAATATACTATGCATAATTTTTTATTTTTGGACTTTTGAATCATTGGACTTTTTTTAAAAACATAAATATATGTTCCCATACATGGTATTACATGCAATATACTTAAGAGTATTTATAATAAAATATTTTAGTACATTTGTTATAAAATATAGAATAATAAGTAGTTTTCAATTGTATAATAATTATTTTGTGTAGCAAGTTTTCATTAATTTATTTTTTATTATTATTTGTTGTAGCAATGAAAGTGTTTTTAGTTTGTTTTTTTCAAATATAAGTAAATGCAAAAAAAAAAAAAAAAAAAAAAAACATGCTTCAAAAATTATAAGAAAATAATACTACATTTAAGTATGAAAGATATTATTTCTCTTACAGTTTAAGTAAGTATACATATTATACAACTTCAAAGAATATAATTAACCAATTTTTTGTGGTTTCTCACAACCCTCAGTATAGGTTAAAATAAAAACTATACATTAAAGTGAAATTACAAAATTAGCGTTCTTTGAGATTTTTTTTTTCTCTATCATAAAATTTTAACGGGAGGGCTGATCAAAGAAAAAAACGTTGACTATTCTTTTATTTATTTTATTATTTTTCTGTTTTTTCTACCGTAATACTTTAGAATAACAGTAAAAACTACCAAGATTATGCAGTGTTACCATACAACATTTTAAATTACTAGTGTTTAAAATGATTTTTTTTTTTTTTTTTTTTTTTTTTTTTTTGCTAAGCGTTAATTTAACTTGACAATTTCAACAATAGTAACAGAAACATAATAATTTTATGCTTTTAAAAAATGACACCAACTTCTATGATAATACAAGATCTAAGTTTGTAGCGATGTTAGGCTGATATTCAGACTTCGTCACGTTAATGTTTTTTTATAACATCGTTAATTTCCTCACTAATTCAAGAAAAAGTAATTTCATTACGTTACTCGTTACAGTTTTTGAAAAGTAATGACACTACGTTACTCACTACTCTTAAAATTAATGATAATGGAGTTATTTTTAGCATTACTTTATTTAGTTCAAATATTTTTTTAATTAATAAAATAATTTTCACAAAGATTTATATTAAATATATTGTTTTTGTTTTCCAATTATAAAACAAAATCAGAACATAATTTTGAATTACTATATAATGACGAAAGCATATTATGTACTTATAGTTTTAGAAGCTTATTTCTGTCAGTATTTGAAATATTAGAATAGTATCGTTACATGGCAAAAATTAGTTGAAAAAGTAACGTGCTACCAAAATTAATGACGTTACGTTATTTTTTAACAAAAAGTAGTGACATTACGTAACATCTTTACTTGTAAAAAACGTTACTTTCCAAGTCTGCTGATATCTGACCACTTTTATTATTAATATATATATTTTTTTTTGTCTCCATATTTCAGAGAAAAGAGATTAATATTGTTAAAAAATTTTAGTTTTAGGAAGACGTATAAGAAGTAGAAAAATGTTTATGTTAATATACATAGAAAGATCACAGATACAGGAAGCTAATGACGTCAGTAAAGTCTTTTGTGTTTATAAAATTTTAAGTTAAGCTCGTGCTATTACCATCTGCTCCCTTCTTTACTAAGCATGGACATTTGATGTATAAGTGCTATAAATTATCAAGGATAAATATGAATATTAGACTATATTAGCTCAAAACTTAGAACATACTCTCGGTTACGCGGGGATAACTAAATGAAAATATAAATTTTAAATTCTTCATTGATGAGGAAACAATATTTAAAATCATTCTTCATATTAATTAATCATATAGTAAAATTAATATAAAATCATACTTGATTTCACTTTTTTTATTTTCAGTGACTTTTTCAACATCCTTAAACTTTAAAATTAAGTGTTGCCAGTTGCCAGGTCGTATTTTTTAATATCGCCAAGAGATTGTCAAAATATCGCCATTTCTATGCTTTTTCTGGGAGATCTATCGCCACAAAATCGAAGCTCCCATACTTGCAATGTTAAATTTTCATCGCCAAGCCCAAAAAATATCGCCAAGAGCTTAGGAATATTTATTTATTTATTTATTATTATTATTAATCCACATACATATATCGCCACACTTGGCCACACATCTACACTGCAATGCACTGCAACTACCAGAGGCAACCATAAATTATCTTAATAAAATTAATTTATGACTATAATTGAATATTATTTAATTTATAATTTTCTTTTTAATAATTTAAAATATATTATGAATTTAAAATACAAAATAAATACTTTAAAATGTTATTAATTAATTAAACAAATAATAAGCATACATATATAAATTAATAAAAAAAATTTTTTAATTAAATTTTAATTTAAAAAAATTGTATATATAATTCTATTTTTAATATGAATATAATATTTATTGCTAAATAAATTGATAACTACATTAATTACTATGCATTTCCTTTTTAATCCTCAAAGATTTCAGTGCATTCTAAAAGTACAATAAATATTATGATAATAAGCAGAAGAAAATTTTGCTGAAAGTAAAATTAAGAAACAAATATGAACAAAAATATATGTAAATAACATCAAAATAAAGTTAAAGTATGTTCAATAAAATATAATTTTCTTTGCGAAAGAGAGAGTGAGAGTGAGTGAAAGTAAGTGTAAAGAGAAAAAAATAGGAAATGAAACAGTAAGAAAACAAGAGTCAATGAGAGAGTACGAAGGAGGGATAGAGAGAGAGAGAGAGAGAGAGAAAGATCTGTTTAGTATTACTTTGATATCAACACGCTAAAATATTGTAAAAAAAAAAAGATAATTTATCCGCTAAGAAGATGAAAGACGAAGTCGACAGCTGGAAGCACCTTGTTGTTGTTACAATGTAAAACAAGTTAACTTTTCTTTTTGCCTTCTTGCTTGCTTACTTGACCTATTTTTTCTATGTAAATGTAGATCATACGCATAATAAACAGTTTTAAAAATTTTACTCTTAAATCATAAGAACGAATTGGTTCAGTTTTAGAGTAAAGTAGGTTATGTGTAAATTAAAGGTTGGGGTCATCTTTAAAATTCATACGTTCATAAAATATGATTTCAATATATTAGAACCATCCAGAATATTATAAACTTATTCAATTTGCAGATAATTTAAAACAATAGAAATAATTTTAATTTTTAAAGTTATGAAAAGTATTATAACATATCATTTTTTTAATTACATTGTAAATATTAAGGGTTGTATATAGATGGCTTGTATCTCAAAATTTAAAAAGAAAACTCTAAAACTTTATGATGCCATTTGAAAGTTAACAGTAACAGCTACCTATGATAAAATTTTCAGCACCCTTGACCATCAGATAAGAGAGAAAACAATTATTGAAATTAACATGGGCTCTTATGGGACTAACACTTCAAAAAATCATAATTAAAAATCTAACATGATGACCCCCCATTTTTTTTTTTTTTTTTTTTTTTTTTTTTTTTTTGCATTTTTTGCATTTTTTGCATTTTTTGCATTTTTTAAAATGCATTAACCTGATGTATTTACAGTGCAAAATATCAGATTTGTCTTTCTTTATAATTTTTTTTTTGTCAAATCCCGCAGTACCTGATTTCCTGCCTTTACATCATTTCATTATTTAAAAATCAATGGCAAAAATTACATTTAAACCACTATCAAAATATATAGCAATGAATTTATGTTTGCTAAGACCTAATATTATAAGCAAAAAAAGCAAAAGTCTATAAATAACAAATAAGAGAGAGAAAAAAAAAATTGAATTTAATATAAAGGTTTAGGTGTAAAAAGTTCAAAAGTTCAACATTTCCCATAGAAACCCTACTAAATTATTATAGAATTGAATTTATTTTGATTTAATTGTGCTAAAAATTAGTATAGCCCCTTATAGGTAGGCAAATTGTTTGTCATATATGTTACGCAGTAGGTCTAAATTTCAGGATACTTTGTAATTAGGCTGTGTTAAAGATTTACAATAGGCTTCTTCTATTTGAAAAAATTATTAAGAATTATTATTCTTATAATTATTAATTATTATTATTGTAAAAATAAACACTAAATATTATAAATTTACTGAAGTGTAAATATGTAATTTTTTATGCAGATGTAATACATTTTACATAATTTTTTTCATTGACTGTTGCCGATTAGAATATAATTTAGAAATACAGATTGAAATTAAAATTGCTAATAAAAAAAACAAAAAGGTATCCAACACCAACTTCCGGTTATCTGGGCTCTACCTTCTATAATATGTTAAACAAGTGAACATCTACAGTTTTTTTTTTTTTTTTTAATTCATATATAAATATTTAGGAAAAACGAAATATTTGTGGGACAAAATCTGTTATATGAATATCTTATGCTTTAAAATGATAAATATTTTAAGTTCAATTCGCCATTCTGTCTAAGCTAAATGAATATAATAAAAAGAAAATAGAATAAGAAAAGAGACCATTATTATTTTAGTTTTATACTTTTAACTTTTAGAAAATTACGAGTAATTACGATTTATATTTTTATTATTGTTAATTATTATAATTAAATGATCTATATGTTTACTTTGTGATTAACAAAGTTTTAGTAATAAAATAATAACAAAGGTTGTAAATGTTATATTCTAACATATCTTACAACTGTCACGTATTTGTATAGTCTTGTAAACGAAGTGTGAAAATCAGATGCATAATATTTTAGAAACTCGGTCACTTGACTTATTGACTCCAATACAAAAAAAAAAAAAAAAAAAAAAAAAAAAAAAAAAAAGCACGTGAAAAAAACGATGAAGCCAACATGTATAAGCACGTGCATGGCTAGTAAGAAAGTGAAATTTATTTGTTGGAGAGAGAGAGAGAGAAGCAAGAGAAGCAGACAAGAAGAGCTTGCTTATATTGATTTCTGATTTATCCCAAACTTGTCTACTTGGTCATTCAATACTTTTTTCTTTCTCTAGTGTCTCTCTCTCTCTCTCTCTCTCTTATTTTTTCTTTTGCTAGAACTGAGTATTACTGTATAGTCTTGACATTCTAAGATTTATATAAAAAATTATAGAGCAAAATAAAATATGTTTTCTTTTTATAGTTACATAATTTGTTAATATTTCTAGTTGTAAAATAATATTATTTTATTATTTTAAAATTAAATATTGTAAAATAGTAAAAAATAAATAATACATTTAATTAATTATAATAATTTTGCATATATATTTGTTTTTGATTTTTAAACTTTAAAAAATATATTATAAATATTATTTTGTACAATTGGAATGATAGAAAACTTCCGTTTATTAAATTGTCAGTTAGTTGAACAGTTAAAGGGGAAAATGATGTTTGACTACGGTATATGTGATTATGTTAAATAAGAATTAACAAATAAAAGTTTGTTACCATGATTGTAAAACTAAAAAATTATATTCTTCACATTATCGGGGCCTGAAATTCTTATACAGGCGTTGAAATAAAAAAAAAGTAAGAGATCAACTTTTGAAAAATATAAAAAACCGATCATTATAACAACACTTCAGCGTTTTGAAAGGAAAGTAAACCATTTTATTAATAAATACGATGCTGTAGCAAATATGCATATATACATTCATACTGTAGAATTAGATTTCTTAATATATATGTGTATATATTATATATATATGTATATTGTTTACATATAAATCTGAACACGCGATCAAATATATAAAAACAATGTTTGTTAACGGTGACTAGAGCTTATCACTAATTTCCTAACTTTTAACATTGTAGAGCTAGTCATTCTTTAGGACCAAGAATTTTAAATTTCGCATACTAAAAACACGTTTTATGCAATAACAATAACAACAGAGACCATAAGGAAGGACCATATCATAATCTTTCACCGAGGTAAAAAGCTTTTTAAAAAATATGGTATACATAGCCATATAAATAATATTAATTCAATCATTCGTCTTTCCATAAAGACAGTCATTTGTTTTTAAATCATAATTAACATTACCTATGCACTGGACCATTGTGTCTTACAACAATTTTTTGTTTATTGTTTGTTTGTTTTATTTTTTATTGTTGTGCATCGGGCATTCGCTATAACAGACTGGGGAACCGTGGAAACTCTCTGTCAGGATGGTCGGCCAGGTTAACATTGCCTCCCGACTCTCCATCCAAACTAGCTTCCTGCCATCGGACGGTGGCTGGGATCGAACGTACGAACTTTTGTATGTAAGTCGGACGTGTGAACCACTACACCATTGAGTCATCTCAAAATAAGTTTAAAATAATAAGTTTTAATGAATGCTCGGGACTGCTAACAATTTTCCTTTAAATAAACTTCAATCAATATTATCGCAAAGAAAATCTAAATATTTTTAAAAAAATTAAACGTAATACTCATAAGTTGAAATATAAGTACACTACTTTTTAAAATTAACATTCTTATTGTAATGTCATCTAAACATACTTAAACTAGTATATTTATACTTATTGCGGTACTTTTTTCATTGAAAAGTACTTATAATACCATACAAAAGTGTTATAATTACCATAAGCATTAAAATAAATGAAAAAATGTATAATTTATATAATATTACACAGCTTATAACTTTGTAAAAAAAATATAGAACACCATTGTGAGTTAAAAAAAAAGTAAGTAAAGAAGAAAAAAATAAAATACATTTCTTAAAGCATTTATAAGGTATCTATAGTAAGTCAGATATAATCTAGTCAAACAAAACCTTCACCTTTTTTTTCTTACTTTTAAAGCTTATTATCTTATATAAAAATAAAAAAAAATTGATCTTAATGAACTTGAGTTACTTTTCAATTATTTTGCAAACTATATATGTAAACTATTAGACGTCATAAGGTTTATTATATTATATTTTAAAATTGTAATTTTAACTTTATTGTTTTCATGTTTTATTGACTTTAAAAGTGCTCCGTGCAATGCTTTTTATTTTTTTTCTAGGTTTGTTCGATTAGTTTACTTATAATACTATACTGTATATATAAAGATTAATATAAGAAAATGTTACATAATAAAATATGAGATTTATTGGAAATCAGCTTCATTCTGTAATTCAATATATTACAAATATTCAATATTACTTTAGATGCAATAGGAATGCTTTTAGGCAATTATAATTTATAGTTTTATAATAAAGAAAAAAAAAAATTTGAAAGTGGTCTAAAAGGAAAATAAGAAATAAATATGAAATTAAAATCTACTGTACACTTTGTTAAAACTAGAACAAACTAAGACACACATGGTTTCTGAAGATTCGCAGAGTAGGAAGTTTAGTCAAAAAAAAAAAAAAAAAAAAAAAATCAAAAGTTTTATTAATTGCTGTTATTGCATCAAATAACATCTCAATTTAATTTAGAGAATATTTTTAAAGAATATCATAAATCATATTGTTACCATCATCTATTATGTATTTCTTTTAGACGAATTATAAATACTTTCAAATGAAATGAAAATAATTTTAAAGTATACAATCAATATACATATTAAAATGTTCTTAAATGAATATTGCCTATATACGTATTATTTAGCATTAATAACATACAGAATACCAAATTAATTCATAACAAGTCTAATTCGAAAAAAGAAAAAAAAAAAAAAACTAAAATGGTAGAAACATTAAATTACTGCTTTAATAGGGGTAAGTATCATAGTTACTTGGTATGGTATAAAATATATAAATAAAATTATTTTTTCAAAACTAAAAAATAATAAAATGTAATAACAATAATATTTTTAAATACTAAAAAAATAAACTTACGAACAAAACTGTACATAAGTATTAAACATTTTACTTTAAGTTTGCGTGACTGATATATTTTTGACTTTATAGTAATTGAAGTAGTAACATCGTCGTTTGAAGTAATACATTAAAGTGAGTATATATAGTAAACGAACATATAAATACTTCATATATATAACATTTCTTTGAATTTACAGGGTGTTTATAAAGTCTAGGGAGCTTAAAAACAACAAATTATAAATAAAGCAAGATATATTTAATCTTTAATTTTAAGTCTATATGACTAATAAAGGAACAAATGTTTTGAGTTCGACTTTAAGCGATTTCGCTCACATTCACTTCCATTTCGACGTACTACGCATGAGTAGTAAGTAGAAACGGAAGCGAATGTGAGTGAAATCGCTTAAAGTCAGCCGCAGAACAGTTGATTTATCAGTCAATTATTTTTTTAACTGATTTACAAATTAAATTTGGTTGAGAAGTTTGACTCAAAATGTGCTTTTTCTGTACTATATCGTAAAAACCTCATGGAAAAATTATTTCCTCTTTATAATTCTCAGCAACCTCAGAAAGGTCATTGTAAGATATTAAATTAATAATTTTAAATATATACATGTATATATATATGTATATATAGACACCTTGCATGTCCTTGCGCTTTTTCGCCATGTTTGTAGTGCCTAATGCATTGTCAAGCATAGGGGAAACATAATTTCTCCTATTTTTCACATAAAAAGTGTTTATTTCAACTGAACAAATTTTTCTCATATTCTTCAAGCTTATTAGTAGCTAGAAATAAGGCTTTGATTGAGGTTTGAAGCTTCTTTTGCTGTTAATAAAATAAAAAATGACATTTTTCCTATGCTGGCCTATGTGACCAACAATATAGCGGCTCTTAAATGTGAGTACGACCGGTCTATATGCAAAAACTACGTAATAGTGCTATTGACTTTATGAACACTCTGTATATACCTTCATATAAGTACTTAAAAACTTTTTAAATAGCATACGTAAGAAGAAAAAAAAAGCTATATATAATTTTTATTACATTTCCAATACCAGTTAAAAATGTTCATATTAATAATGCTTTTTACTATATAATATTGATTTTACAATTGTTTTTTAATTGATTTCATATTATTTATATATCTTAGATAAAAATCATGTTAAAATAAGAGGGTTAAAAATCATCTGTCATGTTTAGATGCAATAAAATTTGTAGTAGTAGAAAGTATAGTAGGTAATATTTCTTGTAATTTTATTTGATGAATTACGTTTATAGCAACGATTGTGGTAAATTATATAAAAGGGATAGTTTGTTCTGTACGTCGATAAAAATTATTCAAGTGTTGGATTTTTTTTTTTTCAACGATATTTTTTATTATATCGATATGTATTTAGTGAAAAATTGTTTCGGTTTTATTAGTATTTTTTTGGATGGCACCGAGAGAGAGAGAGAGAGAGAGAGAGAGAGAGAGAGAGAGAGAGAGAGAGAGAGAGAGAGAGAGAGAGAGAGAGAGAGAGAGAGAGAGAGAGAGAGAGAGAGACAGAGAGAGAGAGAGAGAGAGAGAATCAGTGATGGAGTTTTGCACTTGAACTAATTCTTTAAACAATTATTGATTTAAATTTCTTGTCGTAAATGTTTCAATATAATATTTAATTTAAAAACATTTAATAAAAACTTTATATACTATCTGTTTGGTAAAAAGTAGCACAAATATCGTTGAGTGTGCCATTATTAATTCTCTCTCTCTCTCTCTCTCTCTCTCTCTCTCTCTCTCTCTCTCTCTCTCTCTCTCTCTCTCTCTCTCTCTCTCTCTCTTTAACTCCTACCATACGGTACATTGTGTTATAAATATTAAAGATCTTGCATTTTTATCATGCTAGAGATTAAAAAATAATAATAATAATAATAATGCAATGTAAATAACAATAATTTATTTTTAAAAAATTGCTCAATATTTTGGCTGTACAAAGAATATTTTACTTTAAGATCCTTTTTTTGATAACAACTCGAATATAGATAACATCGGTGTCTTAATGTTCACCACCCATACATGACTAATAAAGAAATAACTATTTTGAGGCCGACTTTAAGCGATTTCACTTACATCCACTTCCGTTTCGACGTATTGCAAATGCGTATTAAGTCGAAACGGAAGCGGATAAGAGCGAAATCGCTTAAAGTCTGAGTGCTTATGTTTACTCAAAATGCCGAAAAGGAAGTGTCCGGAAAAGGAAACCACGTGACGGTAAAAGTGGGAGAAAAGTTGGTGCCAGCAGCAAACTAGTAGACAGTAGCAAACTTTACCGTCACGTGGTTTCCTCTTCCGGCACTTCCTTTTCTGCATTTTGAGTAAACATAAGGGGCCTCTGCCTCAAAACACTTGTTTATTTATTAGTTTATACCGATAATAACAGGGATTGATTCGCAAATTTAATTAAAATATTCTTATTGATCAGATATATCCTCTTTCAGTTGCGTTATTCATCATTATATTTTTTTGCTACTGTTCAATATGTATTAATTTATTTTCATGCTTATTATTTTGACTAAACCAACAACTATATAAATGTTGCTGTAAACTACCTGGGCCAATAAAAAAAATATAATAAATAAATTTAATTTTAATGACATAAAATTTTAGCTTTGAAAGATTTTTCTTTTTAATTTACTTATTTGAATTAAATAAAGCGCCTTTTTTCTCCCGTCAACTTTTTCTTTTGTTAAAACTTCTATGTAACTCAACTGACCATTTTATTTATACTTCTAGAAGAAAATCTATCAGTGATGAAATTATTCAATTTCCAAATGATGTTTATTTAAGAAGAAGAAAGTAAATTTTTTTTTTAACTTTAATATGTTTAAAACAATAAACTAAAACTCCAGACTTTTTTTCTTTCTTTTAAATATACATTTCTTTTCGTTCCCGATATTGAACTAATTTTTAATCTCTTTCAATAGCAGCTCGATTTTAGAACTTATATTTATCTTTGGGCTTTAGATTCATTTAAAAAACATACTCTTTGTATTTCGTATGTATAAATACTAATTATTTATACAAAAAATAAATTGAATTTCATGTTGTTGTTTTTTACATAGAGAAAAATGCCTAGAAAAGTGTACAAACTTGCCAAAGAACACAAAATTTATATTTTGTTCCTACTTTTTATTATTTTCTATTATTTTTTATTTTTTTGTTTTGTTTTATTATTATAACAACAAAGCGCTTCTTAGAAACAAAACTGTTAATTATACTGTATTGTTATACAGACTAGTTCAAATGTAACTTGAATCCATAAACATTATAAATATAATTATTGGTATAAGTAAACTAAATTTTTATAATACTATATGAAATTTAACATTTTTCTTTGAATTTTAAAATAAGCCAAATGTGATTTCATTTTTGATAAATATATTTAAAAATTAAAATTTATCTTCAAATAAAACTTGTAAATTCTCTACCGTATTTTAAGGTAAATAAAATTATAATTTTGCATGAAAGTAACTCTATTTCATGTTGATTTAAAGTGATGTAGGTAGGTAGAGAGAGAGAGAGAGAGAGAGGAAGAGAGAACGTAAAAAACTAAAAACATCTCAATGCAGCATCCACTGCATGCATCAATTTATAAAAATAACATCCAACAAACTCGTGTTTATTTCGATATAGTTCACACTAAAATGTGTATAACCGAGAATATATTTATGAATAACCTATACCTAGATACAACATAATATATCACTCTTTTATTAAGATTAAGTTTAATTAACTGCTAATACATTCATTGTATAAGTTTAAACATAGCAAAAGAAAAAAAACTTTATGTATAAACAGAAAATGCAGGCAGGAAAATCACACTTCCTCTATTATAGTTTACATTAACAAAAGGTAAAAATTTTCTTACAAGCTTCCCTGCCTGCTGCACTTTATTATTAAAATAAACTATATGGTTCACTAACATCGTTGCATCATCTTTTTTTCCTTTACTTCGAAATAGGAGAATTTTTAGATTGTAATATTGCATTTTTTCTAAAAGATATTTATTATTAAAATAACGATCACAACGTGAGAGAAAAAAAAACTATTTCTAGCTTCTACACATTTGTTGAATATTGCATGTAAATATATAATTTCGACTTCTGGTGAACGTTTGATGCAATTCTATGGTATATATAGTGAATGCGCATGACGTCATACTGAATGCATTTCAAAACATACTAAACCAAAGAATAATATTGTTCGATCAGCATTAGACAAACGTGATTTTTGGCTATTTTGGTTATTATTATTTTTTTCGCATACAAGAAAACCTAATTCAACCTCTGTTTACAACATCAATGCTCTAAAGTATTTTTAAACTGGCAAAATGTGTCATTTTCTCATTCCTGCCCATGTTATTTAGTGCTCACATATGGCGTCGACTTTTATATGAGTGCAACCACCCAATTCTACTACTACTGTATATGCTGTTACTTTTTTTTTATTTAATACTTATTTTTAACTTTGCACTAACACCATAACCATAGCTTTGCTTGATTCATTTATTAAAACTTTTATTTCTAACTGCAACTTTTTTCAATGCATTTTTTTCCACTACATAAATTTAATACTAATTTTAACCTCAGATTGCACTAGATATATAAAGAATTATCCCAGTTTATTATTTTAAAAACAAATCATATCAACTTTAGTTTAGAAGTAAACCTGAAATGACTTCTAAAGTAACAACTATTTTGAGGTTAACTATAAGCGATTTCAGTCACATTCACTTCCGTTCGCATGCGCAGAACGATGAAACGGAAGCGGATGTGAGCAAAATTGCTTATAGTCAGTTTAAAAACAGTTGTTCCTTTATCAGTCAATACACGATTGTTATAGTAATAAATTTTAGAATTAAAAAACGTGTTTTATTCAAATAATAATTATAATTACATTTTATTTGAAAATTTTAATATAGTTATACGTAATATTATATATTATAATAGTAAAGGAACAACGGTTTTGAGGCCGACTATAAGCGATTTTAGTCACATCCGCTTCCGTTTCTCCTTACTATGCATGCGCAGTAAGTCGAAACGGAAGCGGATATGAGCAAAATTGCTTATAGTCGGCTTCAAAACAGTTGTTCCTTTATCAGTCATATTTTTGGCTAACAATTTCTAAAATACGTTGATTAAGAATTTATATTATCCTATTTTTATGCAATACTAAAGTATTAGTTAAATAAATTTCTATTTTTGATATAAACCTGTCGTATGATATTTCATAATATGTTGTTTTTAAATCAAACATAGCATTAAAGCACAATCTCATTATAGTAATGAATAAAATTATCTAATAATAACATATTAAATAAGTTAATTTAAACTTTGAATATATAAACCTAAAAATAACTTCATACTCACTCAGACATTTTATAGTATAATATAAACTTAAAAATGTAAAGTAAATTTGGCAGATCGTTTTTCTGTTAGTAATAATTTTCACGTCCTATCGTAAAAATTATAATTTTATTTCTAAGTAAATGTTTATATAATAAGAAGATTTGATTCTATACTTACTACTACTATATTTAAAACAGCTGTAATATTTTAAACTATTTAATCAATGTAATATAATATCATTATTAATATCGTATAGAGAACTCAATTTGGAAACTTATTAATATTATATGTTTAGTAATTTTACTATATAAATAATATAATAACATAATATATTATGTATACAATTTAATTATATAATATTGATAAACAATTATGTCCATTAATGTAGAATATTGGTGATAAATATTTTTACCTAATAACTTATACTCGACTCAAAAAACCTCGACCGATTTATCGTTTTACCACTAATGCATTGCCCATTTTCTCGCGCGCATTTCACAGAGGGGGCGGTTAAGGTCGTAAAAGGTCGAACGGCAGGTAGCTCAGGCTTTTTGAGACGAATATATAAAATACGTAAAAATGTTTTGTTATTAGCATTGTGGGACTCTTGATTTTAGTGTTTTATTATATTTTCAGTTATTTACTTTTATAATCAACTTTTAACTATTTTTATTGATACATTAAAATAATAATAATAATAAAACTTTTTTAGTTCCTATTATTTTTGGTATATAGATTTTAAAAGCAACGAAATAATTTTTATTGTCAAAAATGTTTGCGTTTGTTATTTTAATATTTGCGAACATGTATAAAAGACATTATACCAAACTTATACACTTTAATGTTGTTTTCTATATATTTATTTATACAGAATTGCTTTATACATACATACATACATATTATATATATATATATATATATATATATATATATATATATATATATATATATATATATATATATATATATATATATATACTCAATGATATAACTGACAGTGAACGAGAAATCTATCACTATCAGACTCAAGCAGGATAATAGCAGTGGACCATTTACTTTCATATTCTTGAACATTACAAAACCATCCTGTGATTAGAGAAAACTACCGCAGTTACAACGTAGACATTTAAATTACGCATTCTAGTCACACTTTTACATGTTTTAAGTTAATAAAAAAAAAATGAACATTTTTTTTTAAGCCGGTAAGAAGCAGTTTAAAATTAGTTTCACTAGCTTATTAATGCTTTTTATCAAAGAATACTAGAGTTATAATGTTAAAAATATAACTGATAAAAAAAATATCAACTAGACAACATAGAAAAGCTAAAATGTATAAAAAATTAGATCAAAGTTATGTAACTTTTTTCTCTTGATTTTTTGAGATATAAATTGAAAAACTTTTGTCACAGTATTTTTTTTTTCTTTGTATTTTTTTTAGTGTTATTTTAATAGCTAAAAGATTATTGAGGTCAACTCTTAAATCTTTTGTTTTTTTGTTAAAAAAGAAAAGTAATTTCTGAGGGTTTTCTTCAGTAGTTTCACAGATAATTAGCTATACAGATTACTTTAGAGCTTAACACCACAAAATAGAAAAGGAAAAGGGCACTTTAATGAGCATTCAAAACAATTATGTAGACAATTAAAAGACTTTTGTCAACTCTAATTTTAAATGTCATATTTTATTTCTATAATTTATCGAATAATTTTTTAAATAATAATGATTTAATATAGGTTATTGGCGAGGAAAATGTGCTATCCAATAAAATGTGTTTATAGTATTCTTTATTTAAATATTTCGGTGCAGTAGTTTTCTCAAAACGCTATAAAATTGCTTTTTAGCAATACTAGAAGATATAAGAAAATACAGGACCCTAAGCCTTTTTTCTCGCACGCCTAACCGATAACTTCAAATTTTAAATTAAGTCGCAACGTTTTTTTTTTTTTTTTTTTTTTCCTTACTGATAGAACTGGATTTTTTTATAAATTTATATACTATATCATAACATTTTAAATTATTGTTTTTTATTAATTGGTGGTAAAAATCACTTGTCAATATTAAATACTTACTAGTTCTTTTACTTTATAACTTTCTTGACGACTTCGTGAAAAAAAAAAAAATCATCTTTCAACAACTTTTTTTTCCTTCCTCTTTTTTTTTACGCATTTAGCAACTGCTTATACCTGACAGTATAAAAAATATCATATTTAAATTGTAATTTTAACTTTTTTAAACTCACTTTTATATTGGGAGTACCAGTGGGGGAAAAAAAAAGAGTAATAATAATACTCAACATATTTAACATATAAAATATGTTGTATATTTTTTATATAAAATTTTTTTACACAAAGTTGAAGTTACTTTAAAACTCTGTAGTGAAGGGAAAAGTCTGATGATATTTATCACTCTGTCGCTCAAAATCCCCGCAAATTTAAACACTTTTTGTGACTTAACATTTCATAATATAAGCTTTGGAAACTAAATTTAACCGCATTATATTATAATTTAATATTATAATAACTATGTTTTATGTTATTGTATATATTTTACAAGTCTAAGTTAATGATAACTTCTTTTTTTCTTTCTGTCTTTATTTATAAAGTGTTTTTTTAAACATATTATATAATATACATTTAATTTAAATATTTCATGTTGAAACATAATCATGAAGTAATAATTTTTAAATCGAGTTCGTTGTGACGTTATATAAAAAGGTGTGATTTTTTTTTTTTTTTTTTTTTTTTTTTGCTATATTGTGTTATCGTGCTACACCAATCCGTAGTCCCAGTCAAGACATTGTCTTATCGACAGGTAAGGACTTTTCCAACTAATGGAAACTGTTCACACAGGTTTGGGATGGCAACGGCCGCCTATATACACAGTCCGGCATTCGCTATTACAGCATAGAGAAACCGTGGAAACGTATAGGAAGGCTGGTCGTTAGATAGATTTAATGTAAATTATGAATTACTTGTCGAAATATTTTAAGTATTTCTTTTAAATCAAAATTAAACCATTTTTATGTTTACAATTCTAATTATATAAATTGTGAAAGATAGTATTTTATCTTTGTATATTGTAAAACATATTTATATATAGGCTCTTTTTAAGCCCATATAAGACTCTCATTTTTTATCATGATGCCGGTCACAAATTCTGAACTCCCTATCTTTAAGACAAATTTTTATTATTTTAGGTTTATTCCTTTTTTTTTTAATAATATTGAAAGGAGTCTATAAATAAAAAATAAAAAAACGAGAGAGTTCAGACCTAAGAAAATGCCTTTTTATATAATTGAACACAAAATTATGGAACTTTGTAACTGTTGTGAAATTTCCCCATGGTTCTGAAAGACCCAAACGTACCCACGCAAGAGAGTATGAAATTGTGTACAATATGCAATTAGAAGTGACTATGACGTCAGGGTGACGCAATGCATATAAAAAAATTTTGTGCAGGTTAAAGCCATAGACCACTTAAAACAAGTGCTTTTTAATGCATAAACACGAAATGGGATCTTCAAAACTGATGACATTTTTTACCAGAATGATAATGTAACCCCATGAGAGAGCGTGAAAATACAGTAGAGTATGCAATTTGCCTGACTATTCATATTTCTGACGTCAGAAACATGCAAAAATTAGTACAAAAAATCTTGTGCGGGTTGCATAAATCGAAATTTTCTGATCACTGTTACAGAGCTGCAGTTGGATTTTGAGACAAACTAAAGTTATGTATGTAAGTCCCATCAAGTGTTTTGTAATATAAATGCATATGTTTTCTTCTGGTCTATTCCTTTAATAATAATTATTATTACATAAGTTATTCCATAAGTTGAAAATTTTTAGTAGCCTTTTTGGTGTTTTAATTGAGTTTTTGGGTTAAAATAAATATATTTATATTATACACAAATCTTATTTTGTGTTGAATGAATTAAAGCATGTTCTTAGGTCTGGAGAGCACCTTTAACTAGCTTGGCTCCACCCGTAATATCCACTGGAAAAAATTTAATGCTATAAGTATATCAACTTTTAATATGTAAAAATAACAATAAAAATTGGTCAAAAAAAAAATGGTGTAGAAAATTGAATTAATACCATAGATTATTAAAGTAATAAACATAGGCATTTCATGTTATTATGAACATGAGATTTTAATGTGACAAATTTAAAGATTGTTTATGATAAAATACACGCGAATTCCAGTATTTTTTTTCTCTTTTGTTGTTATTGTGACACGCAAATACCAACAATAATTAATTTTAATAAAATTTCATACCTTTTTCAAGACATTTGTCAAAATTATCATTGTTTAACTTTATTTCTTGTTGGGCATTTTACATTTTATTGATTTTTATAGCTATGTACTACATATATAATAGATTTGTGTCATGCATATTTTAGACACCATTTTAACGATGACAAATACAGTATAATATAGTATAAGTTAAAAAAAAAACTGTTTTCATTTCAACCACAAACCAATGTTATAGGATTAATTAATAGTTGTAATTAAAAGGTTTGTATAACTCTAGTATTATGAAGTTAAACTTTTATTTTTGTATTCATTTGATAACAATTACATCTGATTTAAATTTCAAGATTCGTGACTACCTCTTCAAAGAGAAAAAAATATATATTAACATAAAGCCTTAAAGGTTTTAAATTTCAAAAACTCGTAATTCAAAATTTTGCTTTATAAATTCAAGCACTGGAGGGTTTTATTGATGCATTTTTATATAACCTTAAAACATGTGAAAATGTGTTTTACATGGAAAGAATAAATTATTTAATTTATGCTGCATCAGTCATTATAGCATAAATAATGCTAAATTAGAACAATATAAAAATTATCCTGTATAACGTAATATTTAGGATTTGTAACTTATTTATTATGAGGTATAGCATAAATTATACTGTATTAAACAAAATATGCGGATAATGAGCTACAGCATAATTATTACTTATTATTTTATTAAGTATTTGTTTATCCAGTCTCAATGCAGTAGTTTTCTAATAAATAAATAATAATAAAAAGTCGACTGAAAATACAGACTCGCAATGCTAAAGAATAGGAAATTAGGGGACTCTAAGCTTTTCCCGCAGAGCTCACCGATAACCTCCATTGAAATATAAATATTACTGTAGCACATTGATTAACATGATACACTCACTTCACTTACTTAAAACAAACTGTGCTCTTCAGCCTTCAATACATTTAGAATATAGATTAGATAAAAGTCAAAAGTCATAAATTAAAAATAATAATAATTTGTTGCACTTAAAGCCCTTGTCAACTTACTTTTTTATCATTTAGAATACTAGATTGATAATTACCATACCTTATTAACGTCATAATGTACAGCCACCAATCACAGTCACCGCTCTGGTCACGTGATAATTTTAAGCCTTTCCTTCAAGTTCTTTACAAGCCATCACGGCCCGATCGGTACATTGTGATGTCATACGCGTGATATAACCGTCAAAATGAAAATAAATTAAAATAAATACAAAATCAATGTGTTGGTGTCTAATTCATGGATAATAAGAGATAGTAATTATTAATTTAGTATTCTAAATGAAAAAAAAGTAAGTTGACAATCATAATTATTCTAAATATGATTTGTCATGCATATATTCAATATTTCTGTTCATGTTTCTTTTTCTTTGTCTGATTGTATAAGATTAGAATAATGTTGTGACTAGACCAATGTTTATTTTTAACTTTATGTTACTATCTTCTGACAACGGTCAATAAAATATTCTTATCTTTATTTAAAAAATATTGCAATTCACCATGCAAACTTTTATAAACTAATAGCATTTAAAACTTTAAATAATAATATTATTAGATCTATCTTAATAATTACAATAGTTTACCTGCATTTTTTAAAAGAAATGTATTATAAGGTGTACCCGCATGACATCATATTTAAAGGCATAGTGAACATGAAAACATTAACATTTATATCATAAAACACTTGATAGGACTTAACATTAATTGGTCTCAAAATCCAACTGTAGCGCCGTAGCAGTGATCAGAAAATTTTGATTTATGCAACCCGCACAACATTTTTATACTAGTTTTTGCCTGTTTCTGACGTCATAAACAGAAATATTCACGCAAATGGCATACTTTACAGATTTTTTACGCTCTCTTGTGGGGCCACATTTACATTCTATAGTAAAAATTATCATCAGTTTGTAGATCCCATTTTGTGTTAAAGAACATGTTGTGTCATATTTTCTATACCTTTAATGTACCTGGACGCCCAACTAGAGCGATAAACAACATTGCTCAATATAGGACAAACTTCGTTTTTGATTATTTTCTAAGGAAAATCCCGCAATTTTCGGATATATATTTTTTTCTCACATACTTAAAAAACTTTCAAAAATATTGCGAAGTGTTTTTAAACCCCCAAAATGAGCCACTTTCCTATACCTGACCATGTATTGAGTGATCAAACATGGCGTTGACTTAAACATGAATGCATACACCCTATAAGCATTCAGAATTTAAAGAACTGAACTTTATTTTCTAGAATATATGTATATTTAGTATGCGCTTATTATTTAATAATGTCTGTGCCTTCTGCTGTATTATTACGTTAGATGCAAGTGCTATATGGTTGTGTTGTATCTAATACTCTTTTGGTATTTATTTATTTCTTATTTCTCATTTCTTTTCTTATTTTCTTTCTTGTACCCTTTCCACCAATCAAATTTTTATGTTATAATTCTTATGTAACATAACTATTGCTAATATTATTATTTTTTTGTTAAAAAATTTCTGTAATATATATTTATGGTGGAATGTATAAATAAAATAACTCAATTATGAATATTTGTACATTAAAAAAAAAGAAGGGGGGGATTGACTTTTATATTCTGAATATACGAGTCTATAAAATGCAACCTTTGAAAATAAAAATTACAATATTATAGGTGAAGGTAATGGAAAACATATATAAAGTGATTTCATGTAGGAAAACAAAATAACATGACATGTATCGTATCGTAAATATAGGAAGCATTAGTAAAAATTTTAGTCATAAATTTTGTGAATAATATTTGTGACCTTTCTCTTATACTATGTGCAATGTAATGTGATATGTATATGTCAACTTCATAATTTAAATATTAAACATAAAATACTGCATTTATTTTATTTTATATAGAGCAAAAGATATTCGATTAACATATACCTGCATTTTACTGCAATATAGAGAAAAGAAGAAAAAAAAATATGATGTTTTTCTTGTATATTAAATGTGATACTTTTATAATATTGAAAAATTGATATAATTTTATTATAGAAAATATGCAGAAAAATGTATTGCTTTAATAATACAGCATGGTGTTTTATATTATTGATATATTATACCAGTTTTGCACATGTAGTTATAGTTATTAATTACGTCATAATGTAGTTCTTTATTATATAAGTACTCTAAATTTTTTTGTTTTTCTTTTTTAAAATTAATTTATTCAAATGTTTCAGATATCTTGGCACGTAAAAGCACTCTTAATCTTTTAATAAAGTTGCATCATAATAATCAAATAATTTGAAATATCAGCTAAAAAATTATTTGAAATGCAAAAAATATACTTTATGATAAAAAGTGAATGAGGTACACTAACAAGTAAGGCTCCCGACATGTATACGGCCAAATCGCCTCAAACTTTCAGGGATGGTGTCATTTTGGTCCAAATGCATGGAAAAAAATTTGTAGCGGCAGAACCAAACTTTTACGGCTTTTACGGGCCATTGAAATTTGCCGTAAAATACATGTGTTTAAATGGGACGTAAAAAATTATTTTCACAGGACAGTGTCTGTGGAGTCAAATTATATGTAAAAAATGACGCTGTTTCCGAATATCAGGTTTAAAAAATCGTAAATTCAAAAATTAGGGGCCCCAGGGGCCCCAAAGTTTACCTCTACCCAACTTTTTGCTCTTCATACCGCTCCATAAATTAAAAAAAAATTTATAGCACCTCATCATGAACTTTTTAGTATAGTAAATTAAATTTCCAATCGATTGATGTATATTAGGTTGGGTTTTGATGCAGATCTTGGGTCGTAGAGGGCTCGGGAAGCCGAAAAGTATGTATTTTACAGCCGCTAGGCAAGAAATAACATGGGAGTAAATAGGGAAAATACAGACTAATTGATGAAATCAAAGGAAAATTTCTGAACTTATGTAAAAATGTGTGCTGATTACAATAAAATTAGCTTTATTTTTCTAAACTCAAAATTTTGTCCCCCAGGGGCCCTAAACAGGGCCCCGAGACAAGTTTTACGCTGATGCGATGCCCATTTATTTCCGTTTAAAATTCAGCAAGTTGCCAAATTTTAATATTGCTTTATATATTTATATGGAAAATTAAATTTTCTATCTATTGATGTGCATAACATGTAGGGATTGTTTGCATGGTGGGCAGCAAATGTTACCAAAGTTGAAATTTTGCTTCGCCGAAAGCATTTTTCTTTGTTGAGCAAAATGTTGACAAAAAATGGCAAAAAAACAGGCCAATTTGACTTGTTTCAAAGAAATTGCTAAATAACTGCAAGGAATTTGTAGGTACAAAAATGATGCCAGCAGATGTTTTGTTTTAGACTAAATTCTGCAAATTTTGGCTATTTTCAAAAATTTATGCAATCATTTTTTAAAGAGGAAAATAGGGGTTCAAAATGGGTCTATATTTTTCTATTTTTCCGTTCTGCCTGCGACCCTGTTTGGGTAAGTTGAACTATCATAGATGAAAATTGTTGCATTTTTAGAGCTGTGATCGGTTATTACCATTAAAAAGCGATCGGACCATTATTTTTATTTTTATTCTAATTTTTTTAATATTTTAGGGTGCCGAGACATAGCACCCCCTTTACATTTTTTTTCCTCAAAAAAAAAATTTTCTCAAATTTTTGTGTGATACATGTTTTTAGGTCAAAATTTGACCCAGAAAAACAAAAATGAAGTTATTTTAGCAAAATAATCATTTTTAAGGGTATGAGAGCATTTTTAAAAAATATGCCCCATTTAATTGCATGTTAAATTGAGAGTGGTAATAAGTAACCTGATATTTCTACAGACTTTTGAGTTATCTGTGACAAATTATCCGGATAATTTTTTATCCGTTTATCCGGTTCTGTGAAAACTTGTTATCCTGATAATGGATAATTTTTATCCGGATTTAAAACGGATAATTTTTATCCGTTTCACAAAGGGACAATTTTTATCCATTTCACAAACGGATAATTTTTATCCGTTTCACAAACGGATAATTTTTATCCGTTTCACAAAAGGATAATTTTTATCCGTTTCACAAAAGGATAATTTTTATCCATTTCTCAAAAGGATAATTATTATCCGTTTTTAAAATGTATAACTTTACCCTTTTCACAAACAGATAATATTTGTCTGTTGCAGTAACGAAATTCTTAATACTTTTGGTTATATTTTTCACAAATGGATAATTTTCATCAGTTTCCTTTGATTTTCTTCTTAAGTTGAAAATTATTTGGTTATGTAAAATAATAATAATATAATTTTTATTTTTATAATTTTTTTATAATTTTTTTTATAATTTTAAATGTGTTCTATAAACAAAGGCATAAATTTATTATCAATTTTAAATTGTATACAATTCCATTATTAATAATCCACATATCTTTAAAAGAATATATTACATATACGTACTTAAAAATATTATTATATAGGTTTCAAAATATTGATCAAGTGGACAAATATTGGGAGAACAACATAAAAATTCCACCAAAAGTTAATTAATTATAATCTCTTTTCATAATGAAAATAAAAGCAGCAAGATTCAAAATATAATTCAATGATATTATATAATCATCTAATTTTTAACTGTTTTTAATGCTGATAAAAATTATCCATTTATCCATTTCATAAACGGATAAATTTTATCCGTTTAAAATTATCCAGATATAAATTATCCGGATAATTTTTTATCCGTTTATCCGGTTCTAATAAAACTTTTATTCGGATAACGAATAATTTTTATCCGCTTAGAAAACGGATAAAAATTATCCGTTGCTGAAACGGATAAAAATTATCCGTTTGTAAAACGGATGAAAATTATCCATTAGTAAAACGGATAAAATTATCTGTTTTTCGAATAATGGATAATCGGATAAAAATTATCCGTTTATCCGGATAAAAAATTATCTGGATTTGCCCAGCTCTAAATTTTAAATGATAAGTCAAATTTAGACATTGTACTATATTTATTGTTTAATTTTTTCGTTCATTCTTTCGTTCGATCAACCGCTCATTCCTGCATTCATTCATTCATTCATTCATTCATTCATTCATTCATTCATTCATTCATTCATTCATTCATTCATTCATTCATTCATTCATTCATTCATTCATTCATTCATTCATTCATTCATTCATTCATTCATTCATTCATTCATTCATTCATTCATTCATTCATTCATTCATTCATTCATTCATTCATTCATTCATTCATTCATTCATTCATTCATTCATTCATTCATTCATTCATTCATTCATTCATTCATTCATTCATTCATTCATTCATTCAATCTTTCATTCATTTATTCATCGCACAGGAAACAATTTCCATGATTTAAGTTCATATGATTATATGTGTAAAAATTACGTCAACATAAGTTAACTTTACTATCACTTATTTTACGGTAATATCTGATAGCAAAAATACATGCAACATAGTAAAATATTATTATTTATTGACATGAAATAATAGTCTACGCTATAATATACATGTTAACTAAATTTCTTATTATATTTGTTTCAATCTTTTATTTTATAAGATTAAAAAAAGTAAACACTTTAATTATTGTTATTTAATAATTTGAAATTATTAAATAAAATATCTTAAATTTTGTAAATATCTTCTTAATAATTATTATATTATAAGATATATTATAAGATAATATTTTTATTTTTATAACTGAATGCTAGTTGATTGTTAATTGCAGGAAACTAGCGCACTTATACATTTAAATAAAAACTTTGTATACAACATTTTCAATTTGCAGCAATTTTTTCCTTTCTGATTCAGTTACAATTATTATTAATTTACAAAAAATACAGCCTTTTTCCTACGTATATAAAAAATTGCATTTAAATATATAACAAATTATTTATTTTTATAATGGATGTAAACACTCAATGGTGTACTTGTATTTCTTTTATGTGTTATGTTTTTCTAACATGTATTAAATTATAGGAAGCATACACTGTATATAGCAATATTTATTGAAGCCATTCATTAAAAACATTTTTATTATTCTTATAATATAAAGCAATATTTATGGTGTAACGCAATTTTAGTTAAAAATATGTCAGGTAGGAGAAATGTGGCAATAATTTTATTTTTTAAATCTTTTTAGTCTTTTGCGATAATACTTATTTTGCTTTAAGTTATGAACCTCTAAAAATAAAAATATAAAAATCATAGGGTGTATGCATTCATGTTAATGGCAACGTCATAATGGATAACTCAATAACATGGGTGGCATAGAAAAACAGCTTATCATGCAAGTTTAAAAACACTATGCAATATTTTCGGAAACGTTGATGCTGTAAATATGTTGAATTTGAATCTCAAATATGTAAACAACATATCAATAAACAAACATATGTCATACGATGCATTTTAGGATTAGTTTAGATGTATATTTAAGCGTAGATTTCATCTTTCATGTAATTAATATAACATAAATAAATAATAATATATTTTACTATAATGCATGTATTTCCGCTGTCAAATATTACCGTAAAATGTACGTGATAAATAAATGTGTGATTAAGTAGGTAAATGATTCATTCATTCATTGAGTGACTGGTTATTTAATATTATGAATGAACAAACGAATGAATGAGTTAATGAATGAATGAACGAACGAACGAACGAACGAACGAACGAACGAACGAACGAACGAACGAACGAACGAACGAACGAACGAACGAACGAACGAACGAACGAACGAACGAACGAACGAACGAACGAACGAACGAACGAACGAACGAACGAACGAACGAACGAACGAACGAACGAACGAACGAACGAACGAACGAACGAACGAACGAACGAACGAACGAACGAACGAACGAACGAACGAACGAAGGAACGAATGAATGAATGAATGAATGAATGAATGAATGAATGAATGAATGAATGAATGAATGAATGAATGAATGAATGAATGAATGAATGAATGAATGAATGAATGAATGAATGATTGAATAAATGAATGAATGAATGAATGAATGAATGAATGAATGAATGAATGAATGAATGAATGAATGAATGAATGAATGAATGAATGAATGAATGAATGAATGAATGATTGAATGAATGAATGAATGAATGAATGAATGAATGAATGAATGAATGAATGAATGAATGAATGAATGAATGAATGAATGAATGAATGAATGAATGAATGAATGAATGAATGAATGAATGAATGAATGAATGAATGAATGAATGAATGAATGAATGAATGAATGAATGAATGCAGGAATGAGCGGTTGATCGAACGAAAGAATGAACGAAAAAATTAAACAATAAATATAGTACAATGTCTAAATTTGACTTATCATTTAAAATTTAGAGCTGGGCAAATCCAGATAATTTTTTATCCGGATAAACGGATAATTTTTATCCGATTATCCATTATTCGAAAAACAGATAATTTTATCCGTTTTACTAATGGATAATTTTCATCCGTTTTACAAACGGATAATTTTTATCCGTTTCAGCAACGGATAATTTTTATCCGTTTTCTAAACGGATAAAAATTATTCGTTATCCGAATAAAAGTTTTATTAGAACCGGATAAACGGATAAAAAATTATCCGGATAATTTATATCTGGATAATTTTAAACGGATAAAATTTATCCGTTTATGAAATGGATAAATGGATAATTTTTATCAGCATTAAAAACAGTTAAAAATTAGATGATTATATAATATCATTGAATTATATTTTGAATCTTGCTGCTTTTATTTTCATTATGAAAAGAGATTATAATTAATTAACTTTTGGTGGAATTTTTATGTTGTTCTCCCAATATTTGTCCACTTGATCAATATTTTGAAACCTATATAATAATATTTTTAAGTACGTATATGTAATATATTCTTTTAAAGATATATGTGGATTATTAATAATGGAATTGTATACAATTTAAAATTGATAATAAATTTATGCCTTTGTTTATAGAACACATTTAAAATTATAAAAAAAATTATAAAAAAATTATAAAAATAAAAATTATATTATTATTATTTTACATAACCAAATAATTTTCAACTTAAGAAGAAAATCAAAGGAAACTGATGAAAATTATCCATTTGTGAAAAATATAACCAAAAGTATTAAGAATTTCGTTACTGCAACAGACAAATATTATCTGTTTGTGAAAAGGGTAAAGTTATCCATTTTAAAAACGGATAATAATTATCCTTTTGAGAAATGGATAAAAATTATCCTTTTGTGAAACGGATAAAAATTATCCGTTTGTGAAACGGATAAAAATTATCCGTTTGTGAAATGGATAAAAATTGTCCCTTTGTGAAACGGATAAAAATTATCCGTTTTAAATCCGGATAAAAATTATCCGTTATCCGGATAACAAGTTTTCACAGAACCGGATAAACGGATAAAAAATTATCCGGATAATTTATATCCGGATAATTTGTCACAGATAACTCAAAAGTCTGTAGAAATATCAGGTTACTTATTACCACTCTCAATTTAACATGCAATTAAATGGGGCATATTTTTTAAAAATGCTCTCATACCCTTAAAAATGATTATTTTGCTAAAATAACTTCATTTTTGTTTTTCTGGGTCAAATTTTGACCTAAAAACATGTATCACACAAAAATTTGAGAAATTTTTTTTTTTGAGGAAAAAAAATGTAAAGGGGGTGCTATGTCTCGGCACCCTAAAATATTAAAAAAATTAGAATAAAAATAAAAATAATGGTCCGATCGCTTTTTAATGGTAATAACCGATCACAGCTCTAAAAATGCAACAATTTTCATCTATGATAGTTCAACTTACCCAAACAGGGTCGCAGGCAGAACGGAAAAATAGAAAAATATAGACCCATTTTGAACCCCTATTTTCCTCTTTAAAAAATGATTGCATAAATTTTTGAAAATAGCCAAAATTTGCAGAATTTAGTCTAAAACAAAACATCTGCTGGCATCATTTTTGTACCTACAAATTCCTTGCAGTTATTTAGCAATTTCTTTGAAACAAGTCAAATTGGCCTGTTTTTTTGCCATTTTTTGTCAACATTTTGCTCAACAAAGAAAAATGCTTTCGGCGAAGCAAAATTTCAACTTTGGTAACATTTGCTGCCCACCATGCAAACAATCCCTACATGTTATGCACATCAATAGATAGAAAATTTAATTTTCCATATAAATATATAAAGCAATATTAAAATTTGGCAACTTGCTGAATTTTAAACGGAAATAAATGGGCATCGCATCAGCGTAAAACTTGTCTCGGGGCCCTGTTTAGGGCCCCTGGGGGACAAAATTTTGAGTTTAGAAAAATAAAGCTAATTTTATTGTAATCAGCACACATTTTTACATAAGTTCAGAAATTTTCCTTTGATTTCATCAATTAGTCTGTATTTTCCCTATTTACTCCCATGTTATTTCTTGCCTAGCGGCTGTAAAATACATACTTTTCGGCTTCCCGAGCCCTCTACGACCCAAGATCTGCATCAAAACCCAACCTAATATACATCAATCGATTGGAAATTTAATTTACTATACTAAAAAGTTCATGATGAGGTGCTATAAATTTTTTTTTAATTTATGGAGCGGTATGAAGAGCAAAAAGTTGGGTAGAGGTAAACTTTGGGGCCCCTGGGGCCCCTAATTTTTGAATTTACGATTTTTTAAACCTGATATTCGGAAACAGCGTCATTTTTTACATATAATTTGACTCCACAGACACTGTCCTGTGAAAATAATTTTTTACGTCCCATTTAAACACATGTATTTTACGGCAAATTTCAATGGCCCGTAAAAGCCGTAAAAGTTTGGTTCTGCCGCTACAAATTTTTTTCCATGCATTTGGACCAAAATGACACCATCCCTGAAAGTTTGAGGCGATTTGGCCGTATACATGTCGGGAGCCTTACTTGTAAGATTTTGTGGTCTAGTTGCAGTAGTTCTATTGGCTACTGTGTTTTTTGCTAGTTTGTGATTGGGTAGTTAGCTACACCGATAAGCTCTATTGCATGTATTGTAAGTCTACATACAAATACTTATATAGTATTTTAATTTTATATAAAAAGATAAAGATTTACGTATTAAAAACTGTACATGAGTTAAAATAAATATTTCCGTGTTTTTAAGCAATGTAAAGTTTTAAAGACAAAAATAGCAATATTAATGTGTTAACATTTTGCTGCTTTTAATGTAAAAACAAGAATAATTTATTCTCTCAACTCTTCTTATAAAATTAGCAATACTTATAGTCATTAAAACGCGAATTTTTATTTTTGGAATAACATTTATGCCAAATCTTAACAAAAACTTTAATATCAATGCAGTTTTTCCGAAAACTTTTTTTCTGTTTAGAAAAGAGAATAATAGAATATTAAAAACGTTTTCAACTTACTTTTTTTATCATTTAAAATACTAGATTAATAATTACCATCCCTTTCTATCTATGAATTATACACCAGCACATTGATTTTGTATTTATTTTCATTCTGACGGTTATATCACGCGTCTGACGTCACAATGTACCTATGGGGCCGTGATGGCGTGTAAAGAACTTGAGGAAGGGGTTTAATATTATCACGTGACCAGAGCGGTGACTGTGATTGGAGGTAGTACATTATGACGTCAGATGCGTGAAATAACCGTCAAAATGAAAATAAATACAAAATCAACGTGGTGGTGTCTAATTCATGGATAATAAGGTATGGTAATTATCAATCTAGTATTCTAAATGATAAAAAAGTAAGTTGGCAAGAGATTTAATCAATATTCATATAAATATTCAGAAATGTAATGTAGTTAAAATTTAAACAAATTGATTTTATTATTTAATCTTTAAGCACTTTAAATTTTACAATTATTCTTGATAGACAATAATAATTGCTTATAATTTAAACAAAATTGCTGACTTCATTAAAATAATTGTAAAATAATAACAGAAGTGCATTTTAATTAAGCCTAATTGTAAAATTGAAATGTATCATCGTTTTAAGTGTTAAGAAATCCTATATATATATATATTGTAGGGAAAAAAATCATTTATAATGCATAATATATGAATTAAAAAATATTTGAATGCACGTAATCGCCATAATTGGACTGGTAAATACTATATTAGTGTATTATTATTAGTGTATTATTATTATTAATATTACTGTATTAGTGTTCTGAATAAATATATATTATAGGTTTTTTTTACACTTATGTGAAATAATATTTATTCAACTCTTCTAAGTTTTCTAGTATTATTAAACATTAAAAATATGTTCAAAATTAATAGTAATTTTACTACCAAACTTTTTTTTTTTTTTTTTTTTTTGTATGGGTGGGTGGGGGTATTTATAACAATCAGTTCTAGCTTAATTTACTTTTAAAACTTTTTTTTCTATTGTCTAATGCAATTGTCACCAAATCGTAATCCATAAATTATGAAGAAGTGACAACTCTGTTCAAAATTTATTATTATTAATAAAAAAAAAAAAAAAAAAAACTACTATGTTACCGTTTATACATGCATTAAATAATATTGCAGTCAAAAAATTCTCCATGTTATGTTATATAGCTTAAAGATCTTTACTAACCCTCTAATATATACATAATTTTTTTCTATATCTTTACTGTTTGAGTCTAAAATAAGTTTTTGGCTTTCATTTCTACTAGAATTATTTTATAGTAACAATAAATATAAAAACTAAAACATAAAAAAAAAAGCCTATGACGTCAACAAAAAAAAAATTTATATTCTTAATAAAAATCAATAATAAAATTTTTGTATTTAAAATTATACAAACACAACAAGAAAATTTTCTTTAATTCTAATATAATGTTATTTGTGTGATCATTATTTATATGTTTTAGTGGTTTGAAACATTTTTCTAAACCACGTTTTCGTATTTTATAATAAACTTTTGTTTACAAGAATACCGCGGTATACACAGAAAACCAAGGAATGAAAATACACAGATAGAGAGGAAAGAGAGAAAGAGAAAGAGAGAGTACCGCATTGCAATTAAAAACTATTAAGATACAATAAATAAAACTTTTACATGTACAACTGCATTTTTTAATCTTTATTTTATAAATTGCATTTTTTTAAATGCACTGCAGTATTTATTATTTTTAATTAATAAAATTTAATTTATTTTTAAAACAACAATAGTTAAGTTTAGTAAAATTGTTTCATATTTTAAATGTAAATTACTAAATTATAATTAATATATTTATTTATTTACATATTTATTAAGAGCTATATTGATATAACTTTTTAGACTATAAAAATATTTGTTGGCAAATAGGGGACGAAGATGATTAAATTTATAATTATGTGTTAACTGTGTTAAGGCGGGAAATCAGCTACTGCGGGATTTGAATAAAAAGTAGTCAAGACAGAAGAATCTGAAATTTTGTACAGTGATACATTAGGATTAGGTATCTTCAAAAATGTAAAAATTTTGGTGGGTCACCATGCTAGATTTTTAATTATGATTTTTTGAAGTTTTAGTCCCATAAGAGCCCCTGTTAATTTCAATAATTAATTTCTCTCTTAAATCTGATGGTCATGGGTTCTGAAAATTTTATCATAGGTAACTGTTACCATTGACTTCCAAATGGCATCATAAAATTGGGAAGTTTGCTTATGAAATTCTGAGATACAAGCTTATAGTTTATATACAATCCTTAAATGACTTGGTTAGAGTATAATCTGCAATGTGTCACCTTTTAAAGTAACATAATTATCAACTCTTAAATTAATCATAAAAAATTGTCCAACTCACATTTTATAATATAATCACATGTTTCTAGTTTTGCAACATTTTATAAAAGTTTTTCTTCTAGATGTATAATATAGAACAACATACCGGTACTATAATTTTTATAAATATAAACCTCTATGATATTAAAATAAAAAATTGTGTAGTATTTTATTCTAAACATAAAACCATAGAATAAAAGTTTTTATTTAAGTATCATATTTTTTAAATTTACCATATAACAATTATTAATAAAACTCATAGTATATAAAAAGTTTAAAAACAAAAATAATAACATGAAATTATTATAAAATATGAGAGATCTACATTTTATACAAGTATATTAGGTCAAAGACTATAACACTGCAGTAATGAATGAAGAATAAACATAGAAATGCCGGCAATGCGTAAAACTTATACTTCCATTGATAATAATAAGAACACGATACTACTTTTTTCCCTGTAACTATTAAAAAAAATACATTTTTTTTAAATTAAATAGTATTATTAAAAAGAAATAAAAAATTTCTCTTTTCCTTCTTTTTTTATAGAGAAATTTAACTATAAAAGATTCATCCGCATCCCTTTCTATTTTTTTTTCTTCTTTTTTTTTTACGTTTCGTAGCACAGAATATACGCAAAATTTTCGATTGTTATGTTTTTGTTTTGAAATACAAAATATATACAGAATTTTATAATTAGTTGCAATATAGTATAATAATATAGAAACTATTTTCATATAAGATTGAATAGAAATCTCTTTTAGTTTGAAAGTTATGATTAAATGATTATAATTTTACGTAAAATCTATAATAATAAATACATATTTCGTTTTTTCCCTTAAAAACCACTTAAAATTCAACACCAAGCAAATACTATATATATCTCTTTTCAGTATTCTTTTTTTTATCTCTAGGAGTGAGAAAAAAAAAAAAAAAGAAAAACTAAAATAATTTACGAGTTCTTAAGAATTATCTTTTGCTGCAGTATTTTTTTTTTTTGTATTATAAATTTGAACAAAATGTTGCGTATATATTAATAATTCTTTTAAAAGTAAATCCCCTACATAAAAATTGTGTTTAATAAATGATAATTTTTTTATTATTATATATAAAATACGCTGGACTTATCGATTACTATACAGATGTTATTTTGCAGTTTAAGTAATATTGATTTTCTTAGCGTATTATCAATGACCTAGCACAATATAAACATTTATCTGCAGAAAGCGGCTTTTTTTTTAATATTTATTAAAAAAAAATTTAAAATATCAGTTTTATTTAAAATTATTATTTTTAGTATAAATTGGAAGAACATTTTAAAAAAATCTTCCGTTATATATAATAATATATTTTTTGTGTCCTGAAATGGGTAAAAAAAAATAAAGTTTTATTAAGTTATAAATAGAATAGCATAATAATAAATAAAATTTTGTAATGTAAAAACTGTTTTAAATACGTTTGAGTGCTATAAAATTAAATAAAATTTACAAGTTTTACCGCGTTAAAAAACATTTTATACTGCAACTTTGAACAAACGAATAACTTTGGTGGGAAAAAAAACTTTTAAATCTGCAGTGAACTCATTATTACAAAATCTTTTCGTTGAATTTAGACTTTAAAACAACATTTCCTTTTTTTTTTTTTTTTTTTTTTTTTTAAAGCTTCCAAGTTTTCGACGAAAAATAGAAAATTTACACTACAATAGCAATGACGAAGCATTTTTTTTTTAGTTCATATGAAATCCTGAATTTTTTTTTTTTTGAGCATGATGAGTATATAGAAAAAAAGTATTAATAGACTTACCTGGAAAAAAAGACAAAAGCATACCCATTGGTAATACTTTGTATATTTTCTATCAGATGGTGAAGTAGTTCTAGAATTATCAACTCCAGGATATGGAACTTCTTCTCCAACTATTTTTAAAAATGCTGATGGTATTGTATATGTACTATGAATCCAACAAAAAGTATTCAAAACATCTTCTGGTATATCTTTAGTATGTATACAATCTATAGGATTGCCAACGTATTGTCTAGTAGTAACAATTAAACTAAACGCAAGTAAAATCATTACTGTTATACTATAATGTAAACGAAATACAGAACTATCAATATGAATATGACTAACTTTAATAAGATTTTTAAGTCCTCTAAATATATCCAACATAGTTTAATATTTTTTATTTTTATATTAATAAAATTATAAAAAAATAATAATAAAATATTATTATTATTATAATAATAACACTTAGAATTTTTTGATATTTTTGTTGTAGTATTATATTCTAAGGATAGTTCACTACTATATGCACCATTTAATGTATTAAAAATCATTTGTGAAGTCACTAGCTTATTTACAGTATTATATTTGATACAATATATATATAAAAAAAATGCAGATAATTACATTTAAAAAGTTGATATTATTCAATTTATAAAGAATGCACTTTTTTTTTATTATTCACTTATTTTCCACTCCCCACTTTTTATTTTCTTTCTTTTTTTTCCTTCTTGAATTTGATCACGTGGTCTTATTATGTCAATCAAATAATGTTTACTTTTTTTTTATGATGTAGAACAATTATAAATTAAATAATAATAATAAAAATAATAATATTAAATAAAAAAGTAAATAAATAAAAAAACACGTGTTAAATATTGAAAAATAAAATAAAAAAGAGTATTTGATAGTAAAGTTTGTTAGACACTACTAGTCGCTACATGGATTTCAACTTTTGAGTTAGAAATATCTGCTTTACCCCCACTTTCTTACCCCTCTCCTCCTATACTATAGGTTTATACCCCTTACAATCTCCCCTACTACAAAATTTCTTCTCGTCTAAATACGCTATACTCATATATGTATACGTATATACCACCCTAATTTACTATTCACAAATAGATTTGACTTCAAAAGGTTTTGTTAATTTATTTTTTTGGAAATTTACTTTGATTTAGTTTGAAAGAAAAAAAAAAGTAAAGAATTGTATCAGGTTAAATTTTAATTTTAAATCTTAGGTAAAAAAAAAAATAAATAAATAAATAAATCAAAAATAATATTAAAATGGTCAAAAATTGACGCATATGTAAAAATTCATAAAACGACATTCTACTCACCTTAAATAAAACAATATACGTTGCAAGCTATCAATTTACATAGATACTATAATAATGAAGTAAAAATACAAATCATAATAGTTCAGAATAATAGGTTATTCAAACGATTGGCTTTTTTTTTTAATTATTAAATAATCAATGAATAAGATATTAAATAGATACCTAAAAATACTTTTATTTTAGATTATAAGAAGATTTTGATTTTTACTGCATAGTAATTTACCATTCAAAGGGCGAACACACAAAAACGTAACCAAATGTCAACGGAATAAAAATTGCTAAATTTTTAATGAAACACACTGCGTAAAATGGTTTCAAACATATAAGAAAAGAAGAAGAAGAGAAGCTTAAAAAAAAAAATTGACTAGTAAAATATCTTTCTATATATATACCTCGTAACATATAAAACCAAACTCTGTAGTAAAAACCAAATTTTTAATGAGCAATATATAAATTATGTATTGTATTACATAGTAACATATTACTATTTTTATTATATTAACATAATTTAAAGATATTTTGTTAACTATATGTGAAATTTTGCCCATGAACAATAATTTAATAATACATTAAAAAAAAATGATGTAGTTTTGGTTATTGGATTTAAGTACTGTATATTTGATAATATTTATCTGCATTATACCTTTTTAATACATTTTTAAAAGTATCTGTCCCTCTTTAAAAATATATATTTATTTTTTAATAATTAGTTTCTTTAGCGCAAAAAAAAGGTGTTTATTTTATATTTTAAAAGCTTAATTTTTCTTTTTTTTTTCTCTCAATTTTTTTCAAAAAATTTAAATAGATTACTGATTTTTTTTTTAATTGCAGCACGAGGTTTTGGAAATCGACTTATAATACTTATAATATGGTAATTCTTCACTGCATTTGCATGCAAAATATCCAATTTCAAATGTTCTATAAAAAAAAAATACATAGGCTTGATTAAAAAAATCGAATATTTTAATAAAAAATATCACTTTTTCATGTAAAATACTCAAATACTAGATAGTAAAATTGAAGTTTAGTATATACTTTTTTTTTTTAAGTTTCGTTGCCATTATAATAACTATTAATAATTTGGCAAAATTTTAACTTTGTGATAATAATATTTTAAAACAGGAAAAATGTTTAGTAATTAAGAAAAAAATTAATAAAAGACATAAAATTATGTTTAAATTTTTATTCATAACGCACATTTTTGTGAAAGAAGAAAAAATCTGTTATATATATTTTTTAGGTTAAGAACTGTAAATATGTTACTTGATTACGCAAGTTAGTAAACTTTATGGATTCTTCTCTCCCACTGTATTTTATATTTATAATTTAATACTGTCAAAAAACTTTACTTACAAAATTTTTTTTAGACAAGAAATATTGTATAACGAAAGAAATCACGATTTTTATTATATTTTAGACACTCTTTAATATTCTTCCTTTTTTCTCCCTTCCCCTCCTTGCATTTTTAGGATATATTATTATATGATGTTAATAATTTAGTATATAAAATTTTTAAACCAAAAAATTGCGTGTCTCAAAATAAAGTTAAGGTAATGATTACATTACTTCTTGTTATTTACCTTGGTTAAAAAATGTTTAATATTTTATTATATATTGTACAACTAAAACGCATGCAATTTTAGGGTACTTTTTGTATTAATAACATACATAATTATGTCAATAAATGCTGTATAATTATACTTTTTGCAAACATGATTATAACGATCAAGTATTGACATTATTGTTAATATTGCGCATTAAAGGGGGAGGGGGTAGGATGGAGGGAGGGTAAGAATACAAACAGCATTATTTAAATTTTATAACAATACTTGAAAAAAATTCTGTTAACGTGATTTTAGATTTTTTTTTCTGTCGATATCTTTAGCTCTCTCTCTCTCTCTCTCTCTCTCTCTCTCTCTCTCACCCCAAATAAATTGTAATATTCATTACCCAAGCTTTCCACTCTTCTTAGTACTCAAATCATTATTCAGGTGTTGTCAAACAGTAAAAATAACACTCACATACAAAATTAAAATAATAAATTTATTAATAACTTTTATATTTAGCAGTAAAGTTAATATTTTACAGTACATTTACCTACAAATTGTGCTACATTAAATTTTGTAACCTAAAATAAAAATTTCTGCCAAAAACGAATTTGACAGTAATGACAGTTAAAATTATTTCTTTTACTTGACACATTTAAGCGTTCAATTAGAATCACCTCATGAGAGAATTTGAAACAAAGTTTACTTGAAAAAGATATAATATCCGTTCATGGGTATAAAGTCCATTGTTTCAAACTACTGTGAATTATTTAATTATACCTTCAAGTGAGTTTACACTGATATATATATAAAATTATATTAACATTGAATTTTAAAATTGAATAATAAATCATGGAATATTTATGTATTTATAAATTTTAATGTCCAGCATATGATTTTATTTTATATTGTAAACTATTGAGGTATGAAAAAAAAATACCGATTTTGAACTTTTAAAAGCTAGATTATTTATATTCGTTTTAGATCTTAATCAAAAGAATTTGCATACAAAAATCCGGACAACACTAATTTGATCCGAGCTAATTTTTACTTCTAGAGTCTTTTTTTGCTGCCTATTTTGGAAAATTTTGATCCAGATTACTTTATTTGGATTTTAACAGCATTATGTAGACTATAATTGAAATAACATATAATTAAGTGGACTTTTACGTTAATTTAAATCTTCATATGAAAATATAGTAGATCCTTAAGCAACAGGAATATGTCAAACACCACAACATCAGTAAGCCAATGAAATTTTAAATTTATTAAATAAACTTTTTATAAAATCTAAAATTATTTATCTCAAAGTTAAAAAACTTTGCTACTCTGTATTTAGTATTGCAGGGCCAGAACATAGCATGGTTCTGTTATTTTTTATATTTACTATATATATCTAGGGTCTAATTTTGGCACTCTCTCACTCGGCTATACATTGTATATATGTGTTTTTGTTTTTTTTTATAACTATATATACATATACTTCGTTAAAATTCGGCTAAAGTCGTTATATTATTTATAAACTTTATTATTATTTTTTTTTTCTTAAGTGTTGAAATATATTGGTTATAAATTTATTGATGATTGATTTTGTTAACTTGATAAAAATATATGTCAATTTTTAATGATCATATATGTTGTCAAATGATTTAGTGTATTATTTATTTAGTGTATTTAAAATAACATGTTTTATAAGATATAATATACGGATGCGTTAAAAGATTAGGTAATCTGAAATATATAATTTGTGTATTGAATAGCTAGATATATTTTAATCGTATCTATTTTATGATAATATTTTGTTCCGGTTTTCGGTTAAAATATTCTATAATTTTTTAATAAATAAATGATTGTATTAAGTAAAATAATAATTATAGTAATTTTGAAAGGGTAACTTATTACAATATTCTTTTTTGTTGAATTTAATTTTTAACATTAATTATCAATATGTAACAGATTTTACGTATTCTTAAAACTCTATTTATTAATAGAAAGACAAATTATTGACATATTAATGACATATTGAGTCAGTACTACTGGAAAATATCACGCTTTTTGAATGCAAATATTATAGTAATGTAATAACAACAAAAATACATAATATATTTAAGACTTTAATTTTTAACTGGAGATTATTTCATTAACAATTGCAAACTTAGTGTTTAAATTAATTTTTATACTAAAATCAAGAAAAAATGAAAAATAAAAATGTAGCTCGTCACTGGTATCTATATAAAATTGCTTTTTGAAAAAGATCGATTTGATAAATAATTACAAAGAAAAAAAAGTAATTTATTTATTTTATTAAAAATTAAATTATTTCCTGTAGCTTATGCAACTGTTGCGTTACATATACCACACTTGCTGCCTACTTTACAGGGGGCAAACATTTTTTTTTTAGAATTATTATTATAATTTTTTTTTTAACTAATAAATTTCATTACAATTTAAATAACTTTCAATAATAAATAAACAGGAAAACGTGTTAAAATTACAGATTATTGAAGCTTGTTGGGTTGTTACACTTAAATGATAAATATCAAATTATTATGTTATAGAAAAACTATATAATATATCTGTATTATATTGAAACAAAATTCTATTCAAATATGGTTACCAAACATATGTTCATGGGTTATTATGATAAACATATTAAAAAATGTCATAGAAAATACGTAGTTTCATCATTATACTTTTATTTATTTATTTGTTTGTTTGTTTGTTTATTTGTTTGTTTGTTTATTTATTTATTTATTTATTTATTTATTTATTTATTTATTTATTTATTTATTTATTTATTTATTTATTTATTTATTTATTTATTTATTTATTTATTTATTTATTTACTTATTTATTTATTTATTGTTTTTTACCTAAATTTTTAAAGACCTATATGGTTAACAAAACATGAAACACTATTTCAACGATGCAGCATGCAGCAAAAGTTACAAAAGTTGCAATAATATACAATAACTGCTAGTGTTAACTTTTCAAATGATGTTTACATTGCTTAATGTGCAATATGTAGCACTTCTATAAAATTTAACATATTTTTACAATAACATTTCATTTGCATGCACCTTTTTTTGTCTCTTTTTATTCTAAATAAAACAAATAAAAAATCTAAAAATAAAAAATAGAAATAATATTAATAATAAAAAAATGCACTTAATATTTGTATAAGAATTTTAATTTATTATGTATTACAAATCTCTGAGACTAAATAATAAAATTAATTCATATAAATATATTTATTTAGTATTCTGAACTATAAAAAAAAAGCATCAGTTTTCAATTATTATCATTTCTATTGTATTTATTGATGATTTTTGAAATCTTTTCAATTTTTCTATATTAGTTTCGAAATTGGCTATTTTAGACGATATTGTAATTTTCAATGATACAAAAACATAACTAGTATTGGCAGTCCATTTTATGGCTGTTTGGTGCAATTGAAACATAATAAGAATATATTTTAAAATGCTACAACTTTCAAAAAAGTACTTTTATAAAAAAAAAGTATGAAAAATGATAATCTTTATTTGAATAATATATTTTTTTAATCAATTTTTGCTGAAGTTATTTCAAACTATAATTTTCTTTTCTATAGGGTGTACGCGCATGACGTCATATTTAGTGCACTTGGACGCCATACAGTGGTAATGAATAACATTGCTCAGCATAAAAATCTTTGTTTTTGGCTTTTTTCTTTTTTGTTATTATTATTATTTTTCTCACATACTTGAGATACTAATTCAACTTCCTCTCAAAAATATTGCTTAGTGTCTTTATACTGGCAAAATGAGTTATTTTCCTATGCGTCCCAAGTTATTGAGTGACTCAACATGGCGTTGGCTTTAAAATGAATGCATACACCGTATACTACAACTACATATTTTAAAAGATAAATATTGAAGATTAAAAAAAAAAAAAAAAAAAAAAAGCATCATAAATTATATATTATTTTAGACAATATTTTACATAGTGTCTTAACACGCATATTATATTGTTTGATAAATTTGATAAATATGCGAACTGTATATATATAAAATATATAGTCAATATGAATCGATGTAACTGACCTATGACAAACACAGAACATTGCATAAAATCAATTTAGATGTCTCTCTCAGTCTGTCTGCATTCCCATACAAAATCCCCAATGCAGTAGTCAAATTTTACTATATATATACTCTATTTTATACTATACTTTCATTCACATAAAATAAAGTTGTATTTTTTACTATATCAAAACGGAAATGATATATATTTTGTTTGTTAATATTTTTATCGTATTTATGGAAGGATAAAAATGAATGCATTTCAATTTTTGGATACCATAGCACGTCTTCTGTTATTATTATTTTTTATATAAAAAATAATACCACATTTATATATAAAAATGTGTTTTTAAATAATGTCAATGACACTCAAAACAAGTCCCTTTACTATTTTTTTAAGTATCATTTATATTAACGTGTTTATCCTTTTTTTTTAAGTTAAACGCTTTTAAAACTATGTACGCATTTTTCGTCTGCTTTTGTGCACGTTACTAATAAATTACGTAATTTATGCTGCATTTATGTTATTATGGAATAAATTATTCTAAATTAGAACATAATATTTATGCTTTTTAACATATTTATTATGTAGAATAGCGTAAAATAGATTATGCAGTATTGAACAAATTGCGTTGAAAATGATCTAGCAACATTACTAAATGTATATTTGTATATAGGGTGGTTTCATTCATGTTAAAGTCGACGTCATAAGTGAGTACTAAATAACATTGGCCAGAATAGGAAAATGGTACATTTTGCCAGTTTAAAAATACTTCGTAATTTTTTTGAGAGCATTGATGCTGTTAAAAGGTTGAATTAGTACCTCAAGTATGCAAGAAAAATAATAATGACCAAAAAATAGCTAATTTTTCAAAGAAAATAGACAAAAACTACGTTTATCCTATGCTGAGCAATGTTATTCATTGCTCAAGAAGAGCATCAAAAAGCACTCAGAATGACGTCATGCGTACATACTCTATAGCATTAACGTTATTATTTTGGAATTTTGTAAATAATTATTCTTTACATTGAAACTGTTATTGAATGCAGTCAAATTATTAATGTATATTTATATTATTACGCATACATGTTGCTCAAATTAGACTAGCATAATTACTACGCATTTATTTTTGAACGTGTAAGATATAAGATATTATTACGTTCCATGATTATATAGAGTAGAACAAGTCATAATAACACGGCATTTATATTAAACAAAACATGTATAAAGGTTAAGGTAGCATAGTTGACCAACTATAATATTTACACAAACTAAACTGTCATCAAATATAAAATTAACATGAAATAAAGATGAAAATGTTACTTAAAATTTTTTAAAATTATATCAAATATATACAAAGACTATCAAATATTTACGTTATTCCACTTTAAAGATAATATGTAAATGTAAAAATTCAAATTTTAGCACTTTTTTTTTATATTGACTAGGAATTTTTTTTAAGTTACGAAAAATGTTGAAATTTTTTCAATATGAAATTTTTTTTTCACTTAATTGCATATTATTAGAATATTAGTTTTGCTGGATTTGAATTTTATAAAAAGAATTATATTGAAAATAGATTTCTAAGTCTGGAACCTACTACCTTAAACCTGTTTTATATCAAATGTATGAAATAATCTAATCCATGGTGAAATAACTAATTATTTTGAAAGTTATATGAATAAATAAATACTATGTACACTAAAATAATATATTATATTTTTATTAAAAGAAATACGCTCTAATAATTTATAGTATAAAAAAAAACGTGTAAAACAAATCATTTTTGAAAAACCGCATGATTTAACATTACTAGAAAGACTTTTTTCTCCTTTTTTTTTTTTTACATTACATATTCATAGCATGTAAAATACACGATAAAATAGTATAAATTATATTTTCTATTGTATGTATTATATTACTATTATTATGAGATTTTTATAGTTCTACAATTGCTCACTAGTGTCGCATCATTCAACTATATATACTAAAAAAGTTAGAAAAGTTTTGTATTTTTACCGCCTTTAATGCGTCAGTATGCTATGCTTTGACGTAATTCTTATGACGTTCTTAAATCCATAACATAATAGTTAAGAAGAGGTAACCTATATTATTATTAAACGTTGCAGTGACATAGAAACACAATATTGACTTCTTTTTTTTACTTTGTAAGATATTTTGTATAACACAAAATTTTACCTTAACTGAATTATTGAGGGTGTGATTTTGCAGCACAATTGACGAGTAAAGAAGTCACGTTGCAAGTAGCCGGTTATCGACTTTTTGGTTAACATTTCCTTCTAGTTTACTATACTACGCATGTGTACAGTAGTTTATTTAACTGGAAACGGAAATTAATAAAATTGTATAGTCTGTAAATTTTAAGTTACAAATTTTTATATAAATAGCAATTATATATAACAAAGTACATGGATATTTTATTTTGCAATAGGTATATATTAATTTGAAAGAAGTAGAAATGAATTAGAATATCACCTAATCTAAGTGAGTCACACCTTTATTGTAGTATTTTTTTTACCTGCATTAGGTATTACTGTAGTATAATCATACCTGTTCTAGGCTAATGTCTACCTATTGCAATTTACGGGATTTAAATATCTGCCTAGTAGTAATTTGTTACCGTGTTTTTATTTTTGTTTCATGTCATATAACGATTAGATGTAATTAAAATATAAAAACATTTTATAATTATCAATTTTGATACATAATTATGTATATTACGTATATTTTTCTATTGGGCGATATTTTTATATCTAAAGATTAAAAATACATTATTAAATTCATGCGTTCAATATTTTTGAAAGCAGATTTCAATTTAGGGAGTTTTTATTGCCGAAATTCATTCACATTTTAAAGTACTTTGTAATTAAATTATCCATCATGTGAAACCAAACCCAAACCGGCCAAACCTCATATATACTCAAATCTCAGTTGGAAATATTTGAAGTTCCAAGTTTTGAGTTGCATCGAATGTACCATACTAGTTGCCTAACCTACAGGGGGTATCTTTTAATAACTATAATAATGTCTTACTTTTTACTTGTCGAATGAATATTTTAAAATTGAAATAAAGTTAACTATTTTGAATAAAACTATCACTTTATAATTTTTATTTTTAGCAAATTTAAATATTGTCATTATTTTTAATTTTAACTTTTTTTTTCTCGAGTTATCACAATCAATTTTTTATCACATTAATTTATTTCCATTCATATATAAGTAAAAGTATTAAACATATTACGTTATTTTTAGTTTAAATATAAATAATGACTAATGACAATAAAAATATACTATTAAAAAAAGAAAAAACGAAAGGAAGGAATTAAATTTAATTACATTTTAACTTTTGTTTTTCTAAAAAATTATTATTATTAAAATTACCAAACGTTAAATTTTAAAAGCTTGTTTCAAATATATCTAATAATAATAAAAGCTCATTTCTCCCCATACTGTATAATATTTATAACCCTTAAAACTCGTAAAACTGTACCTAGCTTTCCTCTTTTCAATATTTCAAGTGCAATACATTTCTCTAAATACATATTACCATATAATACCAAGATACTACATACAAGATAGCGACACCAAATGATTCCATGTTAATTTTAGCGGCATTGTGATTGGACTATTTCGATCACGTGACCCTCAACTCGGGCGTTGATTGGCTTAGACGCTCATTTTAAATTTCATGGTGGCTCAAATTGACCAAGCGTGTCCTTATCTTGTACAGTATGTAGTATCTTGATAATACAAAAGTAGTATCAACTTTACCGTATTATCCGCGACTGACAATAGCACGCATCATACAAGTTATTTTCCCGTTTTTATTTAATTTTCAAATGCATATGAGGCAGATAAAATGATATAAAACTATTTCTTTATATCTTTTACTATATATTATGCGTGTACCTTTTTTTATAATAGTAAAAGAATTCATTATATTACTAGCATTTTTATTGGCAGTAAGATGTAGGCATACAAACTTGGTGCCCAAATTTATTTTTTTCAGAAAAAAACAATTTAAATATACAGCTCAATCAGTAAGATTGTACAAATAAAATGTAGTCAAATGAAAGTCTTTAATAGGTGTTACATGTAAAAATGTTTTGTAAAATAAAAAAATCATTTTTTTTTATTATTATTATTTTTTTTTACAAATATGATTCCGCAATGCTACAGGACACCAAATCAGCAAGAGCGCGCGCGCTTTTTTCTTCTCTATACACCACCTGTGATTTCTTATAGAGCTCAAGTAAAACAATCAATAAAATTAAAATATAAATAAACCATTATAATATAAAAACTCTTATTATCTATAATAGCAATAATATAAAAACAAATAACATTATAATCCTGTAAACTTTAATATAAAATTTCATTCAAATAAAAAAAATAATAAAAACAAAACACGCTAGGTTACCTCAATTGTACGTTATGTTATGTGAAACAGTATTCACCGCATACGATCAATGATAAAGAACTCTTGGGGATTATCGGGTTGGTCATTCCACAAGGGAGTTTTGCATACCTGCAATTGCACCAAAAACTATCTAGTAACATACATATATACATATATATATTGCGGAACACCATTAAATGTGGTTAAACCTAAACCTAAATGTCAACAAATTAACCAATTATAATTTACACATTCTTGTCTTAATAGACTTAATATATTATTATTATTATACATTATATAATTGGACTTGATATTTTGGTTTATGTTACATAACTATATAGTTTACGTGTAATGTTATGCATATTTAGTGTTTGTGTTTATTAATTATTTATAAGATAAATGTTAAACAGTTTTTTTATACCTCATTTAAATGAATGAATGAAAACATGTAAGTTAGTAAGTAAGTAAGTAAGTAAGTAAGTAAGTAAGTAAGTAAGTAAGTAAGTAAGTAAGTAAGTAAGTAAGTAAGTAAGTAAGTAAGTAAGTAAGTAAGTAAGTAAGTAAGTAAGTAAGTAAGTAAGTAAGTAAGTAAGTAAGTAAGTAAGTAAGTAAGTAAGTAAGTAAGTAAGTAAGTAAGTAAGTAAGTAAGTAAGTAAGTAAGTAAGTAAGTAAGTAAGTAAGTAAGTAAGTAAGTAAGTAAGTAAGTAAGTAAGTAAGTAAGTATGTAAGTAAGTAAGTAGGTAATTAACTTAGTAAGTAAGTAAGTAAGTAAGTAAGTAAGTAAGTAAGTAAGTAAGTAAGTAAGTAAGTAAGTAAGTAAGTAAGTAAGTAAGTAAGTAAGTAAGTAAGTAAGTAAGTAAGTAAGTAAGTAAGTAAGTAAGTAAGTAAGTAAGTAAGTAAGTAAGTAAGTAAGTAAGTAAGTAAGTAAGTAAGTAAGTAAGTAAGTAAGTAAGTAAGTAAGTAAGTAAGTAAGTAAGTAAGTAAGTAAGTAAGTAAGTAAGTAAGTAAGTATCAATACACTATCCGATAAAGGGTAAATAAATACCAGCCTTTGTTTATTAAATTTCTAAAAAATTAGTTCAAGAATAAAATGCAAGGACAATGGAAAAAATCGAATGTTTCATGCAAAATTTAGAATAAACACTATTTTTCTAAAACTAAGCTATCACTCGTAATAAGTAGAGTAGAAAATTAATTTTATTTTTCCTTTCAATGGATCACAAAGTTTTTTTATTGCAATGGGAAATATTTTAATTAGAATGACCATAGCCAATAGACCAAATAATTTTCTATTATAAAAATTTATTACAAGGCCAACAAGAACAAAAAAGTCATGTGAAACATAACAAAATGATTGTAATTTTAATAAGGAATCTAAAAAATATATCCTTTTATAAATTTTAGTAAATTGAACTCATAAAATATAAAATTTACAAGTGTTAAAAATAGTTTATTTTTTATTTTTTTTAAAATAATATATTACTGTCTTTTGTCACAAAACAATTTAAAATAAGATACGATCTTATTTCAAAAAATAATATCTTACTTTTCAAATCTATCCGTGTAAAAATAGACAATAAATTAAATACTCTCCTTACTCAAAATGTCAAGAAAATTAACGACTTTGACTGCCAAGTTTTCATTGTTTAATACTTTGTGATGTAACCGTTTCTTCGTTGCATTTTTTTAATGCGATAAGTGTACTATTTACGATTAATATAAGTTAAAAAAGTTTTTATTTGTTATTAATTTTTTTTTTTTTTTTTTTTTTTTTGCAAGTCATCAATGGGCTTTACTGTTAGAGTACTAGAGTACGCTAACCACTGTAAAAGTACAGGTGGTACAGGAAAGTTTAGGTTTCCCTAATTTCCCATCTTATAGCATTGCAGAAGTTTTTTTTTTTTTTTTAATTTTTTAAAGAAAAGCTACTGCACTATAAGGTCGTAAAAATGTATATGAGGGATACTAAACACACTTTAAAATGTAGGGTGTATGTGAATGACGTCATACTGACTGCGCTTCAACGCCATACTGGAGCAATGCTTGCTCAGCATAGGACAAACGTGGCTTTTGGCTGTTTTCTTTGGAAAATTACAATGTTTTGGCTATTTTATTATTATATTTCTCTCATACTTGAAAATATAATTCAACTCATTAACAGCATCAATGATCTCAAAAATAATTCTAAGTGTTTTTAAACTGGCAAAATGTGTGATTAAACTATGTTATTATTTAGTGCTCACATATGGCGTCAACTTTTATATAAATGCAACCACCCTATACAGACATTTTAGAATTTTTCCATCACCGATAAGATCCATTAAGGTTAAACTTATTTATTTGAAATTTATTTAAAGGAGGCATTATTTTTAATAATGAAATTAATTTTTTCAGTGTTTATAAGTACTAAAAAGTATCTTAATTTCTCTTTCCTTCTTTCTCTCTGGGTAATAATTCAAATGAATGGCCCATACTTAAAACATGGTAGTTCCATTGTAAATCTATAAAACGTGCAAAATAGCCACTTTAAAAATTAAATTAAAAATAGCAGACTAATAATTAAAAGAAAAAAAAATCAATTAAAATAATGAAAAATGTAGCATTTAAAAAAATATTGTTAATTTTAATTGTCATAAAATAATTATATAAGTATTGTTTTTTTAGTAAAAAATAATAAATAAACCCAAGTATAATTCTTACAATTGTTAAATTAGTGACTGAACTGTTTTATCATAAGAAAAGTACAAATATCGTTATTAATATAAAGTTGCAAAAAAAAAAAAAAAAAAAAAAAAAAAAAAAAAAAAAAAGTTAATAACACTGTATAACGAACATTAATGCACGAGATGTTCTTATATTTTTCTTGTTATTTTGTAAAACAAATTGTTTAAAAAAAAAAAAAAAAAAAAAAAAAACTTTTTCTCACCCTTAAAATAATAAGTTTTTAACACGCATTTCTGCTATATAATTTTATAAACGTTTTTAAATGTTACAAAATATCAAATAAATTATATTTTAAAGTACATGAAAAATGTCAATTATTATTAAATTATTTGAAATATATTCATAATTTTGTACTAAAATAAAATTAAGGTCACAGGAAGCCCTTTAATATTTTATTAGACAATGCGTGCGTTTTTGACGCAATTTAGAAAGAATAAAGAGTATGTCAACCTTATTAAAAATATTTTAAAACATTTTGATGCCATCTATTTTTAGTTCTATGTATTAGTATTGCGGAAAAATAGAGTATGGTAACTCTATTAGTATTGATTTAACTGTAAAGAGCCATCTGTTGAGAACCTTAGGAAATATTACCGATTTTCGTTCTTTTTACCCTTATATACAGAATATGAGTACCGCAACCTGTATAAATATATAAATAGTTACTTTAGTATTTATAATAAGTAATAACGTATAAATCACAAAAAAAAAAAAAAAAAAAATATATAATTTTTGAAATTTCTGAAAATTATAAAGTTGATGATTTTGAAACAAAATTGTAAGAGCTCAGTGTTTTATGTTCAATATTCAGTCTCTCTCTCTCTCTCTCTCTCTCTAGAACGTCTTCAATCAATCTTTCAAGACGTTTGAGTTGCAATTAATAACAATATTTCAAATTAACCCGAGTCCACTGATTAATTATGCAGCAATTAATAGTGTTAGCAATATGTAAACCAAATCTTTAAGTGGACTTCAGTGATTTTAAAAATAAACGCAACTGATGAAGATATATTATTTTAATCTTATATTGCAATTTTATTATTTTAATCTTAAGGCCAATATGCAAAACAATAAGCAACTCATTAATGTACAAAATAGTAAAAAAAAAAAAAAAAAAAAAAAAAAAAAAAAAATCAATTAATTTTTTAAAATGTTCAATGGAGCTTATCGGTTTAGCGCGCGAGGAGACACGGGGAAAGCTAAGGGTTCCCTAATTTAACATTACGCTTATGAGGAAAAACACGTTTTTTTTTTTTTTTTTTTTTTTTTTTGCGATTTATGAGAAAACTACTCCATCGATTTCGGAGAAATTTAAATGAGAAATACTAGACTTTACGTGCTTTAAGGTCTAGAAAAAAAAAAATTATCAATTTTTTTAAACTGATAACTTCCATTGCAACTCATTTATAATATTTTTAAAATATTTATTTTAAACTAAAACTGTTATATATACATACATTTCTGTATAGATATGCACATCCATGGATATTATAATTTTGAAATTTATTTATAACTAACATTTTATATTACATTATATTTAAGTTTTATACACTTTTTAGTAACAATATAGTATATTAAAATAATGTCATAATTTATAATACCTTTTTAGTGTAGAAAGTGATTCATGGTTACGGTTGCAAAATGATAAAAGTTGTTATTAAATATTATTATACTCATTAGCAATCTACAAAATATTGAATTTTTTTTAATTTTTGTTCAATTATAGTAAAGATTACATAAAATAAGGCTGGGAAGCCTTCACAACGCCATAATAAATTTATTTCTACCACATTTATATTTCTATATTTGTATAATAATTACATGTGCCTGGTTTCGTGGTGGAATTGAATAAATAAATTTTTTTAAGTTGTTGCGAATTCTTGACAATAATATAACATTTTTTTTCACTTTAAAATATTTTCAATTGCTTAAACTTAATTAACATATAACTTTTATTATTATATTAATCAACAGTTCACTTCAATAATGTTCTTAACTCGGTACCTTATTTACGGAATAAATCCAAAACATTCGTAATGTATCATTTAATTATTATACTGCAGCATTTGACTATATATATATATATAAAATAAGATTTAAAAAAATAATAATTATAAAATATATTATTATTTTTTATCACTTTAAATAATAATTATAATAATATTTCATATTAAAATTTATAAAATAAGCGTTGTATTATTAATTAATTATGTTGTGTTATGATAATTAAAGTTTAAATGATTTAAATATAATGTAAAATGTTCATTTTATGTATTTTTAAATTAAACTGCAAAGGTATAGTAATTAGTAAAAGTGGTATGGATATCAGTTGATTTTGTGATTATTTACTTTCTTCAAATTTTAAAAGTTAGCCGTCTCTCGCATTCATTGAATTTGAAAGTCATTCAATTTATGGTTTCTGAAAATTTTCCATATTGGTTCCTTAAACCGTATTAGTATTGAAATTAAAGTGGATAATAATGTAGGTTGATATTCATAACAGATTCTTAAAAGTTTCTATTACCTTAATACACTTAAAAATGTGACTAGTATCTCATATATAAATATTTTTAGACTCGGTGAAGTAATTTGCTAAAAATATGGTACTGAATAATAGAAAATTTGGTGTCCATACCCGTCAATTAAGGTGACTTTGGCCAAATTTTCAAAAAATTATTTACTTCCAAAGTTAAGCTTATAGAAACATTAAACAAAAACTAAAAGATGGAGCAAAAATTAGACCTTTTTTTCGTTTTTGTTTCATCTTTCTATAAGTTTTACTAAGGGAGTAAATAATTTTTGAACATTTAGCCACAGCCACCTAAGCAAGCAAAAGTCACCCCACTTTATAGTAAAAGCTTTTTTCACCAAAAACATTCATTTACTAAAAATTTAAAGAGTCTTTGAATCAAAAAGTTTACATGGTGAACTCCGAGTAGTTAAAACTATTTGGACGTATCTTAATTTGAATGACCATTGAGAAGAGTAAAATTACAATTTTTCTGCATTATATAACTTCTGATATACTGAACACTCTAACTGCGCATGATAAGATACTACATGTATAATACTATAATCTTTAAAATGAATGAAAAAAAAAATTGTTTTATTTTATAATTGTTATTTCTTATTATTCAGAAATATTATAATACTGAAAAAATTAAGATGGAAAATTTTCTATTATTATTATTTTTTTTTTAGTGGAGAAAATATCTTTTTATATATAACCATAACATATATTTTGGAATTTTTCGAAAAAGCTTTTTTTCAGATTTAAGAAAAAAAAAGTATAAATAAAAAAATAAAGCTATTGTATGAAATATATGGAGAGTTAACAAAACAACCCCATAAAACTAGATCTAAATGCAAAAGTGCGTACACACACGACTTTGTTACTACTGACCACTGGTGGAAACTATATCAACTAAAGTTAAAGTATATATATGGAACATAAATAAAATTAGAAAATATATAGGTAATTAATAATTATTATAATTCATTAATAAAAAAATGCTCGATTTTTCAACTTATTTTTAAACGTCCAGTTACGTATTTTAAAATAAGCCTTGAATTTTTATTGATTTTTTTTTTTTAATAATTTTAAATATTGAGTGAGTTACTTCGATCACATCCATAAAAAAAATTACATATTTAGTGCATACTATGACGTCATTTTAAATAGTTTGAAAAGTTTGATACATGAAGTTTGTTTAAAAAAAAAAACTTGATACAGAATTTATTAAAGTATAAAAATTCTTGAAAATAGAAACAACATGCGATTTTTTTTAGCCATATTGAAAGTATATATAGTCTTAAAAAAAATAATACCAACTTATTTTCTTTTGATATTTAACTGTTCTGCATATATAATTATATACATACCTAATTATTAGACCCTAGAATAGACTTTAGAATGAAGAAAAAAATTCAGTTTAGCTTCTTATTTTCTAAACTAATGGTCTTATTAGCTATGATAGCTAAGGTAGCAAATTAAATAAAAAGTTAGAATTTTTACATTTAGCATAATATCTGTACAAGTTTGAAAATTAGGTAAGCGTTCCTAACTTTATATAATAAAAACATTATATCTTTGTTGATAGAGCTTTATGATATAATAAGAGATTTGAACGATGGTGTTATCAAGAAAGCTTAAATAATGGCAATTAAAATAAAATTATTTCAACCTAAACTTTATATTTTTTTATTGTCTTTTATTAATATATTTTGTATTAAAAACATTAAATAAATAAATATCTTATTATTTACTATTTATAATTTAAAAAAAATTACTTAATTAATAATCTATTACAATTAACATTTTTAGTATTTTAATATATATTTGTTTAAAAGTGTATAAATAATATTAGTTTACTATTTTAGTAAAACTTTAAGCGAAAAGAAATAATTGAAATGATTGTGTAGAATGTTCAAGTTCAACTTTGACTTAAAATTAGGAATAAGATAATTGAAGAAATCGCTATGTCAGCATCAACGTTATATATCTAAAATTCCAAAAGAACCACTGACAGTTTTTCCAATTTATTTTATATAAGAAAACGATAAAAAAGTGATATACGTGCTAGAAGTATTCTTACCTTGTTCTATAAAAAATATCGTGAATCTCATTTACAGTGATTGGCTGACCAACAAAATAAGACATTCATTGGTTAATCATGTTTTTTGAGTCGATAAAAGTGAATCGCATTGAGAATGGAACTTTTAGTTTTACAAATTTTCGTTCATTCTTATCAAGTTCTAAACGAAGAAATAACAATGATCAACGATATATATAAACGTAGTAAACAGGTAATGACGTCATGATCAGATGTTTTTAACAAAGGAAAATTTTCGAAGCTGGCTCAAGAGTTGTGTGTAGTTTATAGTAAGAGCTCTTGTAACGGATTGATTCAAATTGATGTATTGAACAAAATGTGCTACAAATGAGCTAGCATAATTATTACGTAGTTATTTTTATCCGTTTGCAATACTTTATATCTGACCTTCTTTACTTCTGAGTTAAGAAGTTATTTAACTATAGACCCCTTGCACATCCTTGCACTTTGTCGCCATGTTTGTGGTGCCTACTGCATTGTCCAGCATAGGGGAAACATCATTTCTCGTAAATTTTCACATAAAAAGAGTTTAATTCAACTGAGTGATTTTTTCTCATATTCTTCGAGCTTATTAGGAGCTAGAAATAAGGCTTTGAATGAGGTTTAAAACTTCTTTTGCTATTAAAAAAATAAAAATGACATTTTTCCTATGCTGGCCTATGTATTCCTGACCAACAAAATGGCGGCTCTTGAATATGAGTGCAACGGGTGTATACAGCATAGTTAAGCTAACACAGTTAACATATTAGTGCTATCTTTCCATATATAACATTATAGAAAAAGTAAAATCAAATCATACATGTTAAATTTTGCATCAAGTAACTTACCTTTTTAAAATTGTTCCTAGCATAATTTGTTTTAAAAATATATACTTTCTGAACAAATTCAATTTTTAATAATTTATTACACTTTGTTGGGCATTTTCTTTTTTATATTAGTATTATTTTTTTACCCAAGAGGCAATAAAAATCGCTTGCCAATACTCATAAAGTTTTAGATATGTTTATTTAAAAACTGTACACTGAAAAAAGTAGTACTCACAACAAAAAGTTTTATAGTTTTTTTCAAGTACAGAGAAAAAAAAACTAAAATAAAAGTTGATGTTATTTATGATTATATTTTATGTTTTACGTTAGTTTTAATGTACGTTTGTTTCCTACTAATTTATGATGAGTATACAACAACAAAATCAGTGCTATATCTTAAAAACAGCATTTACGCTTGAAAATATAGTTTTTAATTTTATAAAAAAACGAGATATTATAGGACTTAGAAAAAGAAAACTAATTTGTCTAAACCAGGTTTTGTCAACATAGAAAAATTCAACTAATGCAACCAGTACAACATTTTCTAATAAATATTATCTTAGTCTGACGTCATGGCAAGACAAAAATCGTGCATCTTGCGTTAGTTACAGTTATTTAGAGCCCTCTTGCTTGGGTCTTAGTAAAAATTAACATCAGATTTAGAAGTCCCACTTTGTGTTTAATAATTTCAAAGGGTATGCATGTTGTTAGGATTACAGTATATCTTTAAAAATTGCAATAAAGATAATGGATTTTCTTTGAAGAAAAAGGAAAAAAATAAAATAAAGTCACATTTTTTCAGAAAGTATAATTATGCTAGGAAGTATTTCTCCTCGTCCAACATCTTGTCGATAATCTTGTTCTTTACTCTTCTGCATTTTATCATTTTTATGACGTAGCCGTGCATTATTGGCTGTAAATTTTTAATAAAATTATCTAGTAATTTTGATAATTTTTTGCAATAATTCTCTCTTTTTCTTAGGTCCATAAAGGTAGAGACAGTGGTAAAAATATCGCGTTTTTATTGTGACAGTGATAGTAAAATAGCTCTCTGATTGGCTAGAGTGAACCCACTAGCCAATCAGAGAGCTAGTTTACTATCGCTGTTACAATAAAAATGCGATATTTTAACCACTGTCTCTACCTTAAGAAGTAATCTAGCTATAACGTTTCCCAAGATTACATACGATACGATCCATAAAAATGGTAAAATACAGTAAAGTGAAAGTCCATGATCAACCATCGATTTGCATAATTGGAAACTGTAACAGACAGAAATGTTTCATTTTTCTTACCTGAAAGAAGAGACAAAAGGAGACCCATTGGTAATACTTGTGTTGTCTAATGCTATTTCTGTGCGGGAATGGACCATGATGCTGTGAATTATCTATGCCTGGATATGGAACTTCCACCCCGACCACCTGTAAACAAAAAATATAGAATATATATTGATTACATTAATATTATATTTATATTGAGAGAGGACATATCTCTTTCTTGTATGTACATATGTGTTAAAATATATACATATATAGTGTGCACAATTTGTTTTTGATGTGACATCAAAGTATCAGATAAAACATCGGTCTGCATAATTTATAGCTCTTTTCTACACGGATAAAAATAACCACGTAATAATTATATATACAGTACTTATTTTAGCAACATTTATACATTTATTAGAAAATAATTATACAGTGTATATTTTATGTTGTATAATTATACAAATATACATATAGCTTAATTATTATTGAAGCTTATCGGCTTAGCACGCGCGTAACGCGGTGAAAGTTAAGCGTAACATAATTTAACATAACAATTATAACTTATAAGAAAAAGCAGGGGGGTTTCTTACTTTTTTTTTTTTTTTTTTTTTTGAGAAAACTGCTCCATTGATTCCTGAGATATTTATTTCAGAAATACTAAACATTACACAGACACAATTTTGCTTGTTTTAAGCCATAGAATATATATATATATATTTTTTTTTTAACCGATAACCTCCATTTAGCAAAATTTTTGCTATATTTGATATAAATTTAATGCAGAATAAATTACGCAATTTCTGCGTTCTGTATAAATGCAATTCATAAAATGTTTCCATACTGCGTTCCCTTAAATTGTCAGCTGTAACTCTATTTCTAACTGTATACCTATATGATATATTAATGCAGAATAATTTAAGTAATTTCTTCATTCCGTGTAGATATAAATCATAAAATGTTTAAATTCACAGCACTCTATTAAATTGTCAACTGTAACTCAATGTCACCTAGATTTTTATACTTATTAATTTATTGCTTCAAAAAAAAAAAAAAAAAAAAAAAAAAAAAGTCATTTTATATCAGCCAAAGCATATTCTTATGTACTGATTTATTCATATCTCTTATAAAAGATTGTTTTATTTTGTATACTACTATTACCATTATATTGAATACTATAATACTCGTAATAAATTCTTGAGCAGGAAACATTGATGTGATGAATCACAGAGTATACATAAGAACGTTTGAAAAATGATAGACAAAAAAAATTTTAATTCCAGTACTTGAGCATTGCAGGCTTTAAATACTAAAGTACAGTATGAGAGATACTAAACAAACTGTGACGTAAATAAGTCTCAAAAAAAAAATAATAAAATAAAAAAATAAAATCCTCACTGGTAATACCCATACATAGAGAAGGATAAAATTTCAAGTAAAAATAAATAAAATAAGTAACAAGTAAAAGTGAAGTAAGAAATAATTCAAAAATAAACATTTTCTTACTTAATGTGAACGTCCTACAGGTAAAAATGTTAGTGTATTAAAATTTCTATTTCAACTTCAGAGAAGCGTAAATAACAAGTAAGAACAAAAGAAATATTTTTCACTCATCACTAATTTTACTTCTAAGAAAATCATAAAACAATAGAAGTTATTTAACTCAAAAATACTCGACGAGTAGAAATATTTATTCTCTTTTATGTTTGTTAAGATTGAAAAATGTGAACTATTTCCGACTCTCTCTCTCTCTCTCTCTCTCTCTCTCTCTCTCTCTCTCTCTCTCTCTCTCTCTTCTCTCGGTTATTTATGCATCTGTTGCATCAGTATAACAGAGAATCACAGGAAACCTAAAAGACTTAAAAAGTAATGTCTAACAATGGAAACAGGTATATTGTTAGAGAAAAATATCGCATAATATATTGTATGTATAAAGCATGATAATATAGATTGTATTTTAACTGGTGACCAAGCAGTATAATGGGACACACAATCATCTTTAGCTAGGTTACATCTTTAAGTGGATGGACCAGTAATGGTACTTAGCTATCCAAATAAAGAGACGCTATTAATGAACCTGACAATTTTTATGCTACTTACAAAATTTACTCAAATAATAAGTAAAAACACACTCCAAGTGTTTGCAAAACTGAAAAAGGACGGTATTTCTTGTGAAAATCTATAACAAATATCTACACAATTATTTCTTCTTGCACCATATTTATATCATTTAACACCTTGCTCGCCAAGACAGGTGACACGCTATGACTCAAACACACAAGGAAAATTAGATTGTAGCCACAAAGTGAAATTTTCTTTGTAAGAAAAAAAAAACTTGTTTAATAGTTTCATCCAAGTAAAAAAATTTTTATGAATGTGGCGTTAATTTGTATTGTGAGGTTCAGTAAAAGCGTCTCCTTCCTATTATCCAATAATAAATGTACATTTATTTTTCGTTTTTTTTTTTTAATTAAATTTTTTTTAGTGACACTTGGCTAAACGAAAAGAAACACAAACATATAAAATATTATTCCATTCATTTTTTTTTTTTTTTTTTTTTTTCATTTCATTTCTTTTACGAGGGTTTTTAATTTTAGGTCCATAATATTCAATGTTAATTTTACATATTTCTCCCTCCTGATTTCAATCGTAAACTATTCCCTGAAATATTTATCAGTAGTTGTTAACACACGTATAAAATTAATTACATATTTAATGCTTCAATTATGTCATAAATATGGTATTAATGTTGCTATTTTAGAAATACATAAATATTAATGAATGATATAAACATTATAATTTTTAAAACTATTCAATATAGCATAAATGATGTTGTGAATAAATTATGCTAAAATCAAATCATTATAACATGATTATTATTACTATGAATGGAGCTTATCGGTATAGCGCTTGGGGAAAAGCTAAGGGGCCACTAATTTAACATTACACTTATAAAGAGATTTTTTTTTTTTTTTTTTTTTTTTTTTTTTTTCGATTTTTGAGAAAACTACTCCACCGATTCCGAAGATATTGAAAAGAGATCCTAGATATATTTTAAAGCTTTTTAAGCAATAGATTTTTTTAAAGAATTTCTTAAACCGATAACTTTCATTTGTTTTTATTTGTGCAAAATGAGCTCTTTGAGGTGGGAAATCAGATTTTTTTTTTTTTTTTTTTAAATTCTACGTTGCAATTTTTGTACATTTTTCGTCCAGGCAAGATCCTCATTTGGACCTTGTCGGCTGGTTCGAATATCAATAAAATAAAATTATATTTTTTATTATTATTTTAATCAATTTTAACTAAAACTAAGATTTACAGTACAGCGTCCATTTACACTTTTTTTTTTTTTTTTTTATTACATCTTTTTGTAAATTTTAAATAAATTAAATTAGAACTATTTTTCTGAATTACTTAATTTTCCCTTTGATAATATACATTAATTTATAGTGATTCATGCATCCACTTTTTTATTTCTGCAAAATCCCTCCAATAAGCGATGTGTTGTATCGTCAAGATGTTATATTTTTGCACAAGTGTATTCAGGGGGATGTAGATATGCCAGTATTCTCTGACGCTAGAATCTCCATACGTACTAAACCTAGTAAGTTGCGAGGGGGGGATAATATTGAGTATGTTGTTCCACGTATTTCAGCAGCATATTACAATACTTCTTTCTTTCCCCGTAGTGTTAATTTATATAATAAGTTGGAAACTAGCGTCAGAAACATGTCATCCTCTAAGTTTAAAACTTGTGTTTAGTCATGTATGTTTTTAAACAATAATTTTATGTATCTTACTTTTCTTAATATATTATTCTATTTATCATCTATTGGGATATCAAATTTTGTATGGGCTTTGCCTTTTTTGATCTCCTGTTGAGCAACCTCTTTGACAATGTGCAATGTTTGTATTGTGATATTTTGCTCAATAAAATCATTATTATTATTATTATTATTATTTCTGTTTTTACTTTTTTGACGTCATCCAACTCTCTCAAATTGTTTGGCATTTCATGCCAAACATGCTACGGGATTTGACTAAAAAGTTGTAAAGAAAGAAAAATGTGAAATTTTGCACAGTGATACATTAGGATAAGGTATCTTCAAAAATGTAAAAAAAAAAAAAAAAAAAAAAAAAGTTGGGGGTTCAATTATGATTTTTTGAAATATTAGTCCTATAAGAGCCCATGTTGACTTCATTAATTATTTTCTATCTTATCTGATGGTCACAGGTTCTGAAAATTTTATCATATAGGTAGCTGTTACTATTAACTTTCAAATGTCATCTTAAAATTTGTAGGTTTTTGTTTTAGATTTCGAGATACAAGACATTGGAATACAAACTTTAATATAAATATATACAACTTTATAATATAACAAAATAAAAAAAAATTAAAGTATAAATTTTTATTAAATGAATTTAGAGTAAAAAAGTAATTTTATTGTTTAAAAATAAATTTAAAATTAAGTATGTATTTTTTTAAAAATTATTATAAAATATTTAAAATTGCACTATTAAGGAAGTATTAAACGATAACAATCTGAAACACCTTACTAGTTAACATTGTGTAATAAAGAGCATGATGCTAACCTTAATTGAGAATGAGTTGTACGCGCAGTGTGTTTAATAAATAATATAAAAAAAAAGGAGATGAGATAAAATATTTGAATGTAATGGCTATATAGGCACAAAATTAAAGATGCGCACTAAATAATTATATTCTTAAGTCGATAATTTATTATATTGATACATAAAATAATGATTCATTCAACACAATTTCGTATTTTTAGTCCACTCCCTTTGGTGTATTTTCATTATTATTATAAAATCAAAAGTTTTATGAGTCCAACCAAGACATATATATATATTCAAATTTCATAATAATAAAATTATACGTTGCATAAAAAGACAAAATAAAAAATATTGAAGTCATATTTCGTAATTATTAAACTATATATTATTTTTCACACTTTACTTTAGCTACAAAATATCATTAATTAGACTTTATTACAAAAATCGTCCATAAGTTATTCAATAGAAACATTTTTATATTATTTTTCAGCCTGTAGTTTAGAGTTTTTAAATTGGAAGGAATTTGATTTCGTATGAAAATGCATACTATTTAGATTTACTGTTGTTTCTTTTAAGTCAATATAAATAACTCGAAATAATTTATTTAACAGAGAATTACAAATATTCAGGAATAAGTGTTATCAAGATATTAAGCGTTAGGAGTTGATAAATAAATTATACCAAACGAGTTTTTTTTTTTTTTTTTTTTTTTTTTTTTTTTTTTTTTTGTATTTTTCAATGTTATTATGTTACCTTTGATTTAAGCTGCTTATTTGAAACATTTAAAAAAACTACCAAAAGTTGATGATAAATTCTTATTAAAATTTAGGCTAATAAAGGAACAACTGTTTTGAGGCTGACTGATTTTGGTCGGCCAATTCCACTTCTACTTACTACGCTTGCGCAGTTGAAACGGAAGCGGGTGTGAGCGAAATCACTGAAAGTCGGCCTCAAAACAGTTGTTCCTTCATTAGTCAATGAAATTTTATGTATACCTATAAAAACAGGAAAAGGAAGTGCAGGAAGCGGAAATCACGTGACGGTAAAAGTGGGAGAAAACTTCGCGCTAGCAGCATGCTAGGTGTGATCTCCTCCCACTTTTAACATCACGTGGTTTACTTTTCCAGCACTTCCTTTTCCGCTTTACATAAGCGGTCAATACTTCTTAATACTTTCAGTTCACACATTATGTTATGACTTGTTATATAAAGGTAACCTTACATCAAGGTGTGTAACAATTGATGAAGATTTATTATTATTATTTATAAAAATACGAAAAAAAAAGTCACAATAAATTAATTTTAAGATATATTTTCTTTGTCTCGTTAGAGAGCATTTATATAGAACTTACTCTCTCCCTCTCTCTCTCTCTCTCTCTGTTATTTATGCAACTGTTGCATCTCAGGAAGCCCAAAAGATTTAGGAAGCAATGCCTAACAATGGATAACAACGGTATGTACTTAATTTAACAAAAGTATTTAAATTTTTAACTATATATTTCAAGTATTCTATATTTATTTTAAAAACATTAAATTTAAGTTATTAAAAGTAAAATTAAGTACAATTTTCTGTAAAGCATTTAATGTTATTATTATTATTATTTTTATTTTTTTACCAATTTTATATAATATTTAAAGTATGTACAAAAAATATTACAAATATAAAATATTATTAAAAAAAGCACTATGTAAACTATATTTACTCGCTAAATCATTACTTGATTATATAATTTGAGGATCTTTAGTTGGAGAGAAGTTATTAGTAAACATTGGTTGTAAATGCGGTGAAGGTGTAATAATGTATTAACATAAAATATTTAAATTCCAGTAACTACAAACAAGAAGATTATCTGTGAAGCGCAGCCAAAGGTCTAGTGATTTCCTATCCTTAAACATTTTTTTCAATAGAATTTAGCAAGATGTATATATTTTGGATTTTAGTAAGTTCTTTGTCAATCCATAATATAATAAGCCATAACACAATAACCTTACGTAACAAAACATTAAATTTATAAATCATTTTCTCCTTCTCAGTCCTTGAATGAATAAAAAATTCGCAATTCTATGCTTTTGTTTAACGTTAAATATCTATTTAAATAATCTAAAACGTATTCTTGAAATTCATGAGAAGAATAGTGCAGTGCCTAATGGAGGTTATCGGTTTAGCGCGCGGGGTGATGCGGGGAAAGCTAAGGGTCCCCTAATTTAACATTACGCTTATGGGTGAAAACACGTTTTTTGCTATTTTTGAGAAAACTACTCCTCCGATTTCGGAGAAATTTAAATGAGAAATACTAGACATACTTTTACGTGTTTTAAGCCATAGAAAATTTTTACGAATTTTTTAAACCGATAACCTTCATTATATAAACTATAAAGTAATATAATGCATGCATTATATAAAAGTGGCATAAAAACAGTATCAAGTTTTTTTTTTTTTTTTTTTTTTTTTTTTTTTTTTGTTGCTTACAGTTTATGTAAGTGTTGGGTTTTCTACACCAAAATGATCAGCTCCTTTCTTTTTATATCATAAGAGTGAACGCTGCAAACACTTTTAAATCATTGTTATCGTTTATCTTTTTAAGGGAGTAGGGGACCGACATCGGCCATTAGACTCAAACTTTTCTCGTCAAAAATATTTGAAATTTTGCACAATGATACTTCAGCTTGAAACAATTTCAAATATATAAAAATTGGGGGGGGGGGGGGGGGTCACCGTGCAAATCGAGTTTATATGATTTTTTGAATTTTAAGCCCATAAGGCCCAATGTGTTAATTTCAATAATGTTTTTGCTTTCATTCGGGACGGTTAAACATCATGAAATTTTTATCACGGCTAGGTGTAACTCTTAGCTATACAATGACACCAAATTTAGACCCAAAACACGTCTAGTTTTTTAGATATAAGGTCGGTACCCTACTCCCTTAATAACTTTAACACATTATTAAAAATCATAATTGAAAATTATACAAGGCAGTGGCAAAATGATTCTGTGAAATCAGGTAAGACATTATTATTATTTTTTTTTTTTTCAACTAATGCTCTAAGGCCTGAAATATTCAAATAAAGTATTAATTACATTTTTATTAACTTATTTTTGAAGGTAATAGAAAATTTTGAGAATGTTTCATGACCACTAATTAGTCTACAAAAAGATAGCATTGAATTAAATGCTAATTAAGTTATAAGTGACCCTACTTCTTTTCTATTTCTTATCACTTAAACACTCCATTAGAAACAAAAAATGTTACCGCAAAACTTGTTTAAAAACTTAATATGAAAAAATTGCACAATCCTACAGGTTTCCTATAAATTATAAGGTGTGAAAAAAATAAAAATGAGAAAAGAAAAAAAAAAAATGCATGGAAATTTGTTGTTTAAAAGTTTTATATAAATATTTTGTCTTGCTTCATTTACTGAGTTTATTGAATTATTTAATAAAAATTTTTATTTAATTTTGTAATATTTTCTATCATTTATCACATACAAAATTAAATATTTTTATAAACACAAAAATTTGCATTTAATAATGTATTATATTTATAATTTAAGATCTAAAATTAGTTTTAATAACAATTATTATAAAAAAAATTATAAATTTATTTTTATTTTTTATATAATTTATATAAATAACATACTTAAACAAATCATATGTCAATAACCAAATAGAAAATCATTCATATTTGTTGTGAGTTTATTGGAATTTTATAATACAAAATATATATATACGGTTTAAAATTTAGAGGTATTGGATAGTAAAACAATTTTATAATTTGCATTGATTGGTGAACGTTCATAACTTGGCAGATGTCACAGTGAATTCCTACAATTAAATTCAAATATATTTATCAGCTTAATTAATATTCAATATTTATGCTTATTCAAATCATTTTATATATCCATATAAATAATTTTGAGTTTAAAAACAAAATCTATATTATATGAGTTAGGCCTTATAAGATATTTCTCTGTAATTGAAAATAAAGAAATTCATAATTTATTCAAAATAACCTTGTTAAATAAATGAATAATTACAATCTGAAAAATATTATTCTATTTTGTTTTTAATTGTTGTTGCAAAAATCAAATGTAAAATAAAAATTACTGCAAAAATATATTGTTTCTATACTATACAACCAATTCAAATTTAAAAAGAGAAAAAATTTCAAAATATGAATTCTAATAACTTGGAGTTTAAACATAAAAAAATGTCATATTCTGGGACTTAAATATGTTCACACATTTGAAATACACCCTAGCCTGACCTGGCTGACATTCACCATGAATGTCTAGAAAAAAAACGTAGAAGGAAAACCTCTACGCAGGCATATCAGTTCAATTAAGCACGGGTGATTGGATTTGAATTTCGATGTATTATAATTATTATACATTGCCCATCCCATGGTCGTCTTTCTCTGTAATATACATTATAAAATCTTAAAAAAACAATCTTAAATTTAAGGATTGTATATAGATTGCTTGTATATCAAAATCTAAAAAGAATCTTCCAAACCTTATTATGCCATTTAAAAGTTAATAACAGCTACCTATGATAAAAATAAATAAATAAGAAACAGTGATCATGAGAGCGAAAATAATTATTGCAATTAATATGCGCTCCTAAGGCACTAAAACTTCCAAAAATCATAAAACTTGATCACGATGTCCCTCTCCTCTCCCCCCCCCCCCATTTTTTTCTTTCATTTTAAGATACAATACACTAATGTATCCCTGTGCAAAATTTCAAATTTGTCCTTTACCAATTTTTCCGTCAAATCCCGCAGTAACTGAACTGATTTCCCGCCTTTAAGTAGAAAACTTTCATATTTTTGTTAGTTACAATTCAATTATTGATGTGTTGATCCGTATTCGTTCAAATTTAGTTTTTTTTTTTTTTTTTTTTTTCTTTAAAATTATGTATTATTGTATTATGATCTGTATTTGCATTATTTGCAAAATACTATACTAATACGGAACCACTTTTCCAATTACATATATGGAGCCATTGGTTCAATTATTAAATTTATTTTATAATTTCCATATTATGAGTATGACAATACTAACCAATCTTATCTACTTTGAACATGAACTGCATTGGTAAATGTCAACAGTAAAAAAAAAAAAAAAAAAAAAAAGAAGAAGAAGAAGAAAAATGTGTATTCTTACCTTGTTAAAGGCAGCTGAGATGGTATAAGTGGAATGTATCCAGCAGAAAGTATTGAGAACATCTGGTGGAATGTCTTTAGTGTGCAAACATTCAATTGGATTGCCCACATATTGACGAGTGGTCACCGCCAAACACGCTGCGAGCAAGAAGGCAGGTGTTGCCCTACAATGAAGGGCGAACACCCATGTACAATTTTTGATTCTTGATACTCGGGTCAACGCGTGGAGACCACGAAACAATTCCAGCATATTCTTCATTCATAACTGAAAACATAAAAAAAAAAAGCAGAGGGTTAGTAAAAATAAAGTTCTTCAATTTTGAGTATATCTTTTATTATATTATGATTTATTGTATTGAATCATATGGGAAGTATTTTGAAACAACGGAGATACTTATTTCAGATCACGTCTCTAACCCAGAGCATTATATAGGGTTTATGCACATGACGTCATACTGAATGCGCTTCGACGCCATACTGAATCAATGAATAACATTGCTCACGTCATTTTTGGCTATTTACTTTAAAAAATTAGTGACCAATTCTTTTATTATTATTTTTCTCATAGACTTGAAAACTTATATAATTCAGCCTGCTAACTTCATCACATAAATATGGTTAAATATATTTAAAATGGCAAAATGAGCCATTTTTCTAATTTTCCATGTTTTTTAGTGCTAACATATGGCATAGACTTTTTTATGAATACATCCTATACCCAAGCACTAGTTAAAATAATAGACATAATTATTTAAAAATTCTAATTATATAACTAACAAAAGAGTAGAGTGTAATTAAAATAAAATAATAAATAACAGTGCGAATAAACAAACATAAATAAAATTAAAAACTCACAATATACTTAAATTATAAACTTTTACTTCTTTAAATTAAAAAGTAATTCATTACTTTAAATTAGTCTCCAATAAGCCTGTTGAAAGTACGCGTATGTTAACCTACCAAACCAAAACCTGACAGATAATTTTATTTATTTTTGTTTCTATAAAAAAACATTGTTAATAAAATAATTTAAATATATCAATACTGTATACTGTATTGTTATACAGTTTAAATAAAATATTAATTTTTTAAAGTTTTTATTAAAAATAATTTTAATATACATATAACTACATTATTTTTATTTTTATATAAAACATTTTTATATATTAAATGCAATCCAGCAGGGTACATTAATTTCGTGAAATATTGAGAAGCCATTCCTTGAATACCACTGTTGATTGTTGGTCGTATTCGGGTCGTATTTAGTATTATATTATTTTAGATGTAATGTAAAATGTTGTCCTTCATAATCATTTAAACTATTGACGCTTTTAAATCACTTAATCTTCGTTACATTATTAATGGACCACTTGAAATGAACGAACTTTTTAAAAGTAATTTGAAATATTCTTACTGCATTTCTTATGGAAAATTTAAAAACAAATCATTGCAAGTGCAGGTCCTCCTTTAACATTGTAGGAGCATCCTTAAAGTAATTATTGAACAACAACAAAAAAAAAAAAAAAAAAAAAAAAAAATGTTCAGCCCAAAATTTAAATTACAAACATACTATTTATTTCTTATTGCATTGTTATATTTTTATCATTTATCATCATATCTAATTTTTTTTTTTTGTTACTCTGCGTCTAAACTGTAATATTACAGCATATATATGCTGTAAACATTTAATTTAAAGTAATTCTCCCTCACCTTTGTAAAGGAACGATGCTAATAAAATTATATCAATATAAAATTTTGCATACGTAATAAAATAACTTTGGAAAATATTGTAGCTTGGTTAGGTCTAAGAAAATAATAATATACTTTTAAAATATTAGTTGTTAATAATATAAAAGTAAAATTTAATTTAAACACACATCATTATACAAAATCCAACCAAGACATAAAGAAATAGCCATTCTGTTCTTAATATTTTTACACATGTATATATTTATTTGTATTGTATTTTTTATGCTTTATAATTACAAAAAAAAAAATAAATAAAAAAAAAATAAAAAAAAAAAAAAATATTGCAAGTACAATTTTTAAGAGAGATTGTATTTTATATGGAAATAAAATATGTATTTTGAACTCCGACTTAGTGTATAAACTTTCAAATATGTGAATAAAACTATTGAAAACGAGAAAAAAAAGTTTCATACTACTTTTCAAACCCTTCAAGTTATATTATAATTACTGATTTTGTCCTTAGTGTTAATTGGAATAGTAAGAGCACTTCATATAGTTCGTATGTTTTCCATAAGAGGGCATCTATAAGCAATATTTTGAAAGAACGTAAAAAAGAAAAATGATGATTTTAACCCTACTGACCTAAATCTTAAATCACTAGAGGGGTTCCTATAATAAAGAAAGATAATTTATTCAAGAGGTATATATCTATCAATTTTGTATATACGTGAGAATTAAATATAATATTTCATTTTGCTTGTTTTTATTTAGCAAAGCAGCGAGCAGAGTAAAAATACATTTGCAATATAGGAAATATGTTTTCGTTTATACATGACTTAAAATCACGTAATAATGGTCGCTTTTCTTAATATTATTTTTATTATTATTGTAAGTATAATTTAATATCATTTATTTCTACAAGTATGTATTATTGGGTTTTCTGCAAGAGTAAAACATTCTGCTGCCTAAATCATTTTTATTTGGTACATACTTTTTTATATAGAGTATAATAGAGACGAATAATATATTTTCTTTAGTTGAGCATTAATTAAGCATTAGATGTTTTCAAAAAAATACGCAATGATTTTTAATGCTAAATTTAAAATCTCTCTCTCTCTCTCTCTCTCTCTCTCTCTCTCTCTCTCTCTCTCTCTCTTATATTTTTATTTATTTATCTACTTTGCAAGTACAGTATATCGTTATTATTTCCATTGCAAATCATAAACAAGATAACTAACTCATCTGTATCTCAATATAGAAATAATTGGGAGAATAAACAAAATAAACATAGGACTAGGGTGAAATAAATCAGTTTTTTTTTCAATTGTTATTGAAATAATTAGTTTTGAAATAGACACTGATAACATCCTGAACACAAATTTGAAACCCAAACTTCTGAATTGTTTGTTTGTAAATACTTTTCTATAGATAGAAAAAAAAAAGTCAATAAAGAACGAGAATCTCTAATACATCTTTTATATCCATAACAATATATTTATACTATACTGTATCACAGCACACCAAATCAAAACACAAATAAAATGACTATTTTAAAAGTATAGCATGTAAAAATGTGAAATGAAAATATGTTAGTAATGATAAGATATCAGTATCACTTATGAGGAATTGAAAAATAATTCCTAAATTTATTCAATGTAGATAATATGTAAATAGTTTATCAACATAAATTTATGCTGATAAACTTTTATTTTTATATTTATTTTTAAAAGTAACGAGACGAATGTTGTTATATAATAATGTGATAATGTCAAGATTAATTAAATTATTAATTAACGTCTTTTATTGTGTGAAATTAGGTTACAAATCTCTCAATTTTACCCAAGTGTTTCACAGTATAGTCAGTTAAATTACATTACATTATGTTTTTTTTTTTTTTTTTTTTTTTTTAATTTTAGTCTTATTTAATGTAACTTTAAACGACGTTAAGTTTATGATATAAATGAAAATAAATATAAATAATTTGTATGCTTCGAAGGAAGAGAAAAAAAAAGTACCCTCGACCTATGGAATAGCCAGCCAGGTTTAACTAGATATCGTGTTAGGTTGCTATAAATCTTTAATTGTTCTAATATAAATTTATTGAATCATGGAAAGCAAATGGGGCTTACCAGCGAAGCGCGCCAGCCAATCACATTCGGCGCGGGAAGCAATGTACAAATAATTTTATATCCTTTATCATTTTAATTGTGTTTTTTTTTTTTTTTTTCAGCTTTTCTTGAGAAAAGTACTGTACTGAGGCTGCTAAAAATTAAAATGAAAGATACTAGACACACTTTTACGTTTTTGAATACGATAAATAAGAATTCAGTAAATTTTCATCACTGTATTAATATCCAAAAGTTAGCTATTTATCAATTTCTGCTACTTTTCAAATTTACTTCTAGTATCTAAACGGTTTTAAATATCAAAGCAAATATTCAAAATGAGAAAATAATTAAAAAGAAATCTGTAATAAATGAAGTGTCACTTCTAAGCCCTCTTTCTCTATCCAACATAATAGTTAGTTTTTGATATATTTAATATTGATAATCCTTAATTTTTTTTTTTAACTCAATTCAAAAGTTGATTAATAATAAAATGCAACTGTCAAAACAGAGTAGAATACTTTTTTTGTTTACTTCAAGAAAAAAAAACTTTAATGTATATCCATAAAAATTAAACTATCAATCAATCAAAATAACTAGAAAAGAAAAAAAAATGAATATTAATTTTATATTTTTGGTAAAGCAACACAAAAAATCTATATACACTAAAAAAAGTTCTATTGTTTTTTTGTTCATGGATAAAAAAAAAATACCCCTTTTCTAACCAACAACATTAAAATTGTGCCACACTATAATTTCACTTTCCCCCTCTTTAACTTTCATTCTAACTAAACAACAATGATATGTCGTATATAGTGGGAGATACTAGCACACAAAAAAAAAAGAAAAAAAACTTTTATTACCCCTTTGTTGTTAACAAAAAAATGTAAATATAGGTTATAAACACTGAAAAAAACAAATATTAAAAACCTTGAAAATTATATCTTTAAGCTTTTTTTAATGTATTTTTTTTAAACAAAATTATCTTAAATAATAATAAAACGTGCATGTTTACAAAATAACATTGATATTTATAATTAAATTATGTAATTAAAACAAAATTAAATCAATATTTTAGACAGAAAAAGTATTATTCATAATAAAAAATGTTTTTTGGCAATGGTTTAAAAATGTCAAGCAGAGAGAGAAAGAGAAGAGAGAGAGTGAGAGAGAGAGAGAGAGAGAGAGAGAGAGAGAGAGAGAGAGAGAGAGAGAGAGAGAAGAGAGAGAACAAGTGATAATATTTTCTAGCTTTTACAAGCAGCAAAAGAGTTGAAAGATTTTTACTTTGCTACATCATGTTAAAACATAGTAATAAAGTAGTTCTAACTTTAAGAAAAAGTTTCTAAATTATACTCACAGTAATAGAGTTATAGAACTTAAGATGATATTTTTTATAATATATATAATGGTAAAATAATTATAAAATAGAGTGAAGTTTTTTTTATTAATTTTTTTTAGTGGTCAATTTAATTTAATTTTCTTCTTTAAGAGCTCTAATAATAATAATAAACAATTCTTTATAGCATGGTATTAATGTATTAATGACGTTAAAAAGTATTTTACAAAAACCAAGATAATATTAAAAAATGATACGAGCAAATGAGAGAGCAAATCGAGCACGAGAGAGAGAGAGAGAGAGAGAGAGAGAGAGAGAGAGGAACGAAGCCGTACGTCAGACACGAATGCAATGTTTTCTAATAGCACTTATCGGTAGAGCGAGCTAGCCAATTACTATTACGTGTGGGTATACGAAATGGACCGTAAATTTAACTACTTTTTAACTTTTTTTCCCCGCCTGCATATAGTCCAGATGAATTTAACTAAAGAATTATAATAGGCAAATTAAAATTATTTTATGCTAAATTATTATATTAGCATATAATTTGTTTTCCTTTTCTTTATCCGTAGTAAGTCAAATTGAATTGATAATGATAATCAGTAACAAATATTTATCTTATTAACCAATACATATTTGAATAATCTGAAAATCATGAAAATATAAGCTGTTAAGAATTTGATACGTTGATTCAAATAATTTCAATGAATCCATGGAGAAGCTGCTATGAAAATAAAAAGTTAATAATAATAATAAATAAAACTGCTACTTTTAAAACAAATATTTTTAAAAAAAAATGAGGAAATTTGTATGATATTGCAAAATTTGCTTCTACAATATTAAAATATCAAAATTAAAAAGAATTTATTAATTAATCACACAAAAACCAAGACCGTAATAATTCCACTAAAACTCAGTATTATTCTTAACATATAATGCTATACTGGATACTATACTATAATATTACATAATACTATATTGTAACCTTAAATCCATAGACCACATAAAACAACATGTGCTTTTGAATGAATAAACATGAAATTTGATCTTCAAAACTGATGACAATTTTTACCAGAATGATAATGTAGCCCCACTAGAGAGCGTGAAAAAACTGTAAAGTATGCAATTTGCGTGAAAATTCATGTTTATGACGTCAGAAACATGCAATAAAAATAATATGAAACTGGTGTGCGAGTTGCATAAATCGAAATTTCTGATCAATGCTACGGGGTTACAGTTGGGTTTTGAGACAAACTAATGTTATTTATGTAAATCCCATCAAGTGTTTTAGTGATATAAATGTTTAAGTTTTTCTCTGATCTATTCCTTTATATTGTTTATGCTGTTTTAATAGTAACATTTATTCTAAAAGAACATAATTATAGCATAAATTATGCAATTTATTTTTTCCGCACTATGTTTAATATTAATATTTCAATGTGTATAATTGTAGTTGTTTACATTACATAAATTCAAAATTATTGTACATTAAACCAAGAAACCAAGTTAAAAACCCATGTAGTGTATGTAGACTAGAGGCTATAGTAGTAGTTTAAAACTGGTACTTAATCACTATAAACATTTTATGTTTTGTCTCTATAGTTATACATGTTTACACAATAAACTCTAATCTAATGTATATATATATAGAGAGTATATATACCTAAAATAATATATAAAATTTGATACTGGAGATTAAATATTTAAAGTCGTAAAACACGTTGATCAAAAAAATAATAATAATAAAAAAAATAAAAAAAAACTGTCTAAAATATTCTATATAACATACCGGAATACCAACGTTGATATGGCCGGAGTCATTGATTTCTAATTTATTTTAGATTCACAGAAAGGCGAATGCGGACTGTAACGTCAAAACTCCCTTGTTTTACGCGCGCGTGAACAAGGTGAGCTGTGACGTCAGAGCCCGCATTGCCATTTCTTGAATGGAAAATAAATTAGAAACCAATGAAAAAGCTTCAAACCTCAATCAAAGCCTTATTTCTAGCTCCTAATAAGTTTGAAAAATATGAGAAAAATTTGTACAGTTCAAATAAACTTTTTTTAAGTGAAAAATTAGGAGAAATGATGTTTCCCCTATGCTGGACAATGTATTATGCACCACAAACATGGCGACAAAGCGCAAGGATGTGCAAGGGGTCTATTAACGTTGATATTCCAGTATGTTAAGATATTAAGCAAGATTTTTGTTCAACGTGTTCTATACGCCTTTAAAATGTTCACTCTCTATCATTGAATATTCACTCACTGCCAGTGAATGGTTAATGTCTACTAGTAAGATGGGTACAGAGCATACACTAATGTTTAGGTAATAACCATATATCACTGGTACTCATCATAATCATAATTGCATCAACATTAGCCTCTATACCGCAATTTAAATGTTAAAGTTAAAAGTATACTATAGCCTCAAAAAAGAAAAAAATATGAAAAACGTAAAATCTCCCTCCCCCTCCCCCAAATAAAAGCTCAAAGGAAAATCATTGAATGGGACTAAAAAACATACGCATGTTATGTCTACTTCCTTTCTGTACTCTCACTAACTACATTTTTTTTTTAAAAAATAAAAACTTTAAAGCAGGATTAGGAAAGCATAGCTTCATGAATTCAGAGTTCTACAATAGAAATTGTAGCGTCGGTTGCCTACTTTACAAGTTTTCTCCCCAGTTTGTGACAGTTACGAAGACTTAAAGGACATTATTTTGTAAAGACTCAATTATTGGCATGCTAATGGCTTTTTATTGGTTATTTAAACGGTTTGATTCTCAATTGTTAGCACTTTGGGAAATATTGAATTGAGAACATTTTTTATGCCACCATTGAGTCCAATCCTATACCCTGGGTATCCAAATGTTCAAGTTTCAAGTCTCTAGCTTTATTGGTTGAGGAGATATAAGTTTTTTAATTTATCATTAAAAGGATTTTTTTTTTTTTTTGAGGCTAGTATTTCTATAATGTGAAAAATCCATCCATACTTTGACGCACAATCAAAACAGTACTCTCTAAACATTTGTTTTTTGAGTGTATAATATATAATATTACTCCGTATGAAAGAGCTTAATAAAACAATGAATAAGTAATTTAAACTAAAAACACATATATTTTACTATTATAATAGAAATGCGTGGTTAGCTTGAGGTTAGCTCTAATCTTACGAACATTGTGGTGGTATATAACATTGATAACCTCTACTTACATATTCAAAGTTTAATTTAAAATATAGATTAAACGTTGTCGTTACACATAGCTCAAACATCTAAAATTTAAATTTGATCCCTATACTTTTTTTTTATGTAATTTAAAATTATGCGCCAACATGATAATTAGATTTTTTTTTTCAAATTTTTTGATAAGGGAGAAAAATAAAAGGGAAATCATCACAAGACCTTATTGGTGTAATATTTACAATATTTGCATAGTAACCCCTAAAATTTAGTCACATTTTGGGTGGTGACAGGGTGCGTGCATCTTGGCTTCAGTATGAGCCGGTTGCACGCGTTAGTCCCTCACATCATCGAGTGTGGAGTTATGAAATCACATAATAATAAAATACAGCTTTTAGTCACGTAAAATTCAGCATTATTTTTTTTTAAAAATGTTATAAACTCAAAAATAGAAAAAATAATTTATTAATGCAATTTTTCGTAGATGACTTGTAATTAATTTACATTTTATGCTAAAAAATGGTGGGGGACTCCTATTTTCATATTATTTAACCTTGCAGGACCATCACTGAAGAAGTTTTTGAGGAAACTACAGTATTTAGAACCGAGAAATTTGAGTAAAATACATACTAAATACATTTTTACAATACATACTAAACACTAAATTTCTTTTTCTATATGTACTACTCACAATTTAAACCCAATAAAGAACTATTATTATTATTATTACTATCAAATAAAAAGAAATGACCATAATCTTTCACTTGTAAGAAGCATTAATTAATAAAATTAATTAATATAAAAAATAAGAGAGAGAGAGAGAGAGTGTGATTGTGTTTATGTTTCTTTGAGAGAAAGAGAGAATAAATAGAAGAATGAAAGGGTTTTGCTTTCGTGTTACACCGTGTTATATAAGCATTAAACTGGCATTGAAAAGGAATTCGGCTCGACCGGGACTCAAACCCGGATCTTTGGTTTCCCAGACCACTGCGTTAACCATTACGCTACCGAGACTTCTTCAGAAGAATATTATTTACGAGAAGAATATTTCGAAGTGTTTTTGTGTGTAAAAGCATGAATAGTCAATAAAATGCGATAAGTTAATGGAAGAAAGTTATGTAAAAAGTAAAAGTGCTTTACATTCATAAGACTTCAGCAAAATAAACGTGAAATATTTTTTTTTCATAACTTATTTTCTTACTAGGTGACAGAATGAGTACTCGTTTTTATTATTTTTATTATTATCCATTCACATTCAGCAAGTGTTATACAGAAGTAATACAAAACTAGTTAGTATAAGTAAATAAATTTATAAAAATAAATCTATGTAGTTAGCATAAGTAAATAATTATTTAAAAATAAAACTAGTTTTATAAGTAAATAAATATATAAAAATTAATCTGAAGGTCGCAAACGAGTGATTTTTTTTTTTAATTTTTGTAATTTCAAAAAAAAAAAAATTTTTTTTTGACAACATTCATATTAATTAATAATAAAGTTTTTTTTTTTTTTTTTTTTTTTTTTTTTTTTGGTACGATAATTACCTTCAAAGGAGGTATTAAGCCGTTAATTCAATTTGTTTAAATGTTTCCAAGGGGGAAAAAACACTAATACTTTGCACAATGACATATTTAAGCATAACTAAAAATTATTCAAATTACCAGCCAACGTAAATTACCAGTTAACGTAAAATCGTCAAAGTTAAGTTAACTATAACCTTAACTGGTTATTTCTATAATATAGATTAACAACATTTCAAAAAGTAACTTTAAAGTTACAGATTAACAAAAATTGAAGTTAACAAAGCGTTAACTATAACGTTACTTTTTGAAAGAAAATTTTTCTTTCTTTCTTTATTTGTCAACCAAAAACAGGCTTGTGCCCAATACATTGGCGGTACACTTAGTATAAATTATAAATGGATTACAAAGTAAAAATAACTAAAGTAAAAATAACACACGCATGCACATATTATACATTAAATTTAGAATACAGATTACGTATTAATAACATAATCATTGCTGTTCAACATTCCTATTATACAACATTTTTAATGTATTGCAGGAATCATTGAAGATATCAATGTTTAAGTCATTACATAATGTTGTAGCTCTAGTCACGTCGTTAGTACAAGTATACAAATTGAATAAACAAAATCAACTAACAAAGTGAGAGAAATAATAAATAAAATTAACCTTTCATTTATATATGAGTAAATATTTATATTAATTTTTTAAATGATTAAATTTAGGAATTATCATAAAAAAATACATATCCTTTAAAAAAGCTGTTAACGTTATAGTTAACGCAAGTTAACGTTAACGTTTTAGTTGGGAAAAATTAGAGTTAACGTTAAAATTATAGTTTTATTTGAAATTAACTTAACGTTATAGAAAAATCAGGTAACGACTACAAGACTGCAAATTACTAAATTTAATCTCGTTACTCATTTTGTTTATTTCTATTTTTTTTTCTTCCTGATCTAAAGCTAGAGAGTACAGACCGTACAGACACTTTCACCAAGCAATAAGTTTGTAGCAACGTTTTACTACTACTGACTGTACGATCGTTATTGTTACGTGTTCATCCATTCTTTACTCACTGATAATTCATCATTTAATAATTATGTCTCAAACCGAGCTGATGTAATAGAAACTCTTAGTATATTAATATTTATTAGTATCACTTTCACATTATTCTTTTGAATATGCCATATTTATTTATAAATATATCTTTTAAATTGTTTTTGAATACTCATATTTTTAAAGTAACTATTTAAGATTTTTGTAATATTAAACTATATAATATTTATAACATAAAAATTAAATATATAACTTTTTAATATTATTAAAATAAGTAATAAAATATTTAATTAAAATTTTTATTAAAAATAGATCAATAAGTATATAATAATATATATTATGTTTGTAAATAAGATAACATAATAAATTATATCTCACTAGTTAATAATTAAACTGTGTTAGAGTAGAAGCAAAGTAATCGCGTACTTGAGAAACTTCAAAGAAAAACACTATTACTCAAAGCAAGTACTTCTCTTAGCTCAAATGTATTTATTTTTAAACTAGTTGCAAGACTAATGGCTTCCGTTATTTCAAATATTGATATATCATCTTCACTTTTATTGAGAGTTTTATATATTATAAAAAGACGTATTCACATGGTGACGCCGATTAAAGTATACAGACATGTAATTTAAATAATAGGGTCGTTAAATTTACTTTGTATGAATTGTATTTCATCACGTGATAAATCAGATCGTCATGTCAACATATCTCTTTAAAAAAAATGTACGGGTTTTGTTTGAAAATATATTTAGAATTTCATTTAATTATTATTAATATTGCTACAAAATAAGTTCAGTAATATTCCAATTATACCGTAATTATAATTTGACTACTAAAACATTTCATACTTCACTTTTTTTTTTTTTTTTTTTTTTTTTTTTTTTTTTTTTTAAACATTATAATAGTATGCTTTGTTAACGTTTAAATACCGACTAATATAATTGCCTTTTAAATATCGAAACTTTTAGATAAAATAATTGAAAGGTCAAATAATAAAATATTATCATGCACAATATAATAATAATAACAATAAAACTAATAACATTCTAAAAAAAGAGTTTATAAAAACGTTTGGACTCCTAACGAGCTTTGCTACCAAAATTCGTAACTATTGTACATTTGAACGGCATAAGAAATAATTATTATTTCATGTTGTGAACATGGAAATAACAGAGTTTGAGAACGTCATTGAAAACACAGCAAGAGAGAAAGAGGAAGACACACTCATAGAGAGAGAGAGAGAGAGAGAGAGAGAGAGAGAGAGAGAGAGAGAGAGAGAGAGAGAGAGAGAGAGAGAGAGAGAGAGAGAGAGAGAGAGAGAGAGAGAGAGAGACAGAGAGAGAGAGAGAGACAGAGAGAGAGAGAAAGAGAGAGAGAGAGAGAGTAAAACATCCCATGTACAAGCGTTACATACATTAATTTAATTTCAGCTATGTTGTCAACTGTAAAATGAAACTCTGAAATTGTGTACACTGAGAATACAAAATAGTACAAGCTAGTAGTTTAAAACTTATACTCAATAAATATTATTTCATGCATTCATATGAAAATACACTCATGCTTTGACGTATAATCAAAGTATTTCATATACAGTTGAAATGTTAGAATTTGACAATAAAGTATAACGCCGCTCCAATGAAATGGCTGGACGATAATTGCATTTCTCCGCCTTCTTATAACTTACTGTCACTGAAATGCTTACTGTGCGTAACAACAAAAATGCATGTGTGTACTGTGTATTGTTCACCATTACTCCTTATTTCCTCTCTTTACTCGTGTTGCATGCATATCTCGTTTCTCTTTCTCTCTCTCTCTCTCTCTCTCTCTCTCTCTCTCTCTCTCTCTCTCTCTCTCTCTCTCTCTCTGTTATCGTTTCTTGTCCAGCAAACATATTATAGCAAGTTCAAGAGCAAAGAGATAGAAATAAGTAGTAAAGGTGGAGATGTCTGGTCAACTGAACACTCTCACATGCTCTCACATGCATTTTAGTTCTTACGCACAGCAAGCTATATAAGAAGGCCGAGATTTGCAATTATCGTCCAGCCACTTCATTGGAGCGGTGTTGTACTTTATTGTCAAATTCTACCATTTCTACTGTATAGGTACTAACTAAACATTTGTGCGTTAAGAGTAAACATTCATTTTCAGAGTGTACAATATTTCTATGTTGACGAAATTTGTCATATAAAAACATTGGGCACATGCGCAGTATATTGCTATTATATTGTCATGAATTTTTTTTAGCCTTAATTGTAATGTTAGCTCTTCAAAATCCAGTGTAAATAAGATGAAAATAAAATTATACATCAATAATTAATTGTTTGAAACTTTATTTATTATTATTATTATTTATTTTTTTTGCAAGTTTAATTATCAAATGTTAAAAATCTATTGATTTTATTTGAAAATTTCTCCTTATTAATATTCATTAAGTGTAATGTATTCCTGTGACGCGATATCAGTCGTAATTAACGAGTATTGATCGTAGAGAAGGTCATTATCTATGTTCTACATCTACAGATCAATAATATAGTTACGTCTTAAGATGATTATAAAATACTTAGCAGAATATCTCGTATATCCAAATAGAGAAAATACAAAAATACTATAATCTTTAATAAATTTATTATTATTATTTTTTTTTTAAGCGTGATTAAATATTACATAAAAATTTTTTTTAGGCATTTAAAATGGGTCAAAAAAAAAAAAAAAAAAAAAACGACGAGAAAAAAGCAACTACCTATACACAAAGTGATCTCACACTATATAATCAGAAATACACTACTTCTTCAATAAAACATAATAAATAACATTTATAAATTAAACGTGCATGTGGATATACACCTCTTTTACGTAAGTGCATGGATGAACGAAGCAAATTTTGTGGGAGGAGCTGTATATAGGATTGCAGATTGCTTATCAGGCAATAATGTCCTTTCATTTAATGGTAGAGAATAATTGCGCTAGGAAAATAGGGCGAGAAAAAAGTATTAATACATCGAATAAATTCCGTTGGTTACGATGTTACGATTAATATGTATGAGTAATTTAAATCAATTTTAATAACCTTCATTGTGAGTTAATCTGAATTAAAAACTTTTTTTTCAGTGTAGCAATTTTTTACTTGTTTTATTTGAAATATTAATAGAATTAAATTATGTACTGAAAATACTCATGCGTACGCACAATTTTTTACATGTGTTTCGACATCAAATTAAAATAACAAAATTATATGTAAATATTTAGAATATTTTTAATGTTTATTTATTATTTATTTTTAATAAATATTTATTGGCAAGGAAATATCATACATGTATAATGTGATTCATTCATTCATTCATTCATTCATTCATTCATTCATTCATTCATTCATTCATTCATTCATTCATTCATTCATTCATTCATTCATTCATTCATTCATTCATTCATTCATTCATTCATTCATTCATTCATTCATTCATTCATTCATTCATTCATTCATTCATTCATTCATTCATTCATTCATTCATTCATTCATTCATTCATTCATTCATTCATTCATTCATTCATTCATTCATTCATTCATTCATTCATTCATTCATTCATTCATTCATTCATTCATTCATTCATTCATTCATTCATTCATTCATTCATTCATTCATTCATTCATTCATTCATTCATTCATTCATTCATTCATTCATTCATTCATTCATTCACTTTTCTTTTATATATTTTCATTGATTTTGTATTTTATATATTTTTAAACTCAACGGAAGTAATTATATAGCATACTGTATTACAGTTAGTTGGTCAAATCGATACTAAAAAATGTACACTAATGTTAGAAACGTTTGTATAAAAATTATTAGAGATCTAAAATATTTTTTTAAATAATATGTTATAATAAACAACAAATATTTTAAAATGTATATTTTCGTGCCTATTATTATCTTTTTTAATAAAATTTCTATATTTCTTATTTTTACTGGGATGTCATAACCAAGAGTCAATTTAAAATTAAAAAAAATATATAGAAAGCTCCTGTAAAGTAGGCAAATTTGTGGTCATATATGTCAAGCAGGTTGCCTATGTATAAGGATATGTTGTACCTAGTTATTTGTAAAGTTGTTATTGTGTGATGGTGTTGCTGCTTTTTTTGTTTCTTTCAGTTTTTTTCCTTCCGATATCTCCTGAATCGCGAAATTGTCAATTAAACTTAAAGAGGAAAGGAGAGCAAAGGAAGGGAGGTAGAGACTAGCGAGAAGGAGAGAGAGAGAGAGAGAAATTGACCGTTTATTAGAAAAAATATAAAAGTAAATTTTATTATTATTCTTGTCTGTTTTCATTTATAATTCATTTCATTACATACATCTATATTTTTTTATTTTTTCATTATTATTATTACTATTTAATTCATGACTTTCGATTCACGAAGTTATTCATTATTGCAAAATTAGTAACCAAACTGTTAACTAAGCTTCCTTTAAAAAAAATAATAAAAAAAACAACAACTAATATTTAAGCTAAAAATTATGTAAAATATATAATGTTTATTGTCATTTTTTTAACATGAGTCTTATTATCGTTGTTAGTTAGTTGCTATTGTAGGTTAGAAAATAATTTCTAATTGTTATATTTTTAAGTATCATATTTTAGTTTAAAATGCAATTTTATTACGTAAGAGTTCACAATCATTTCAAATTTTTGTCTCATTGTTAAAAAGTCTAACATGATTCATAATAATATGTATAAAGATTGTATAAATAAAACTATATTTAAATGTGAATGTATATCAAGATATTGAAACAAGAAATGATTCTAACATAATAGAGTTAGTTTTTACATGTTTATAAGACTTGAAACAAGTAATAAAAAAAAAAACTTGACGTGAGAGTGCATGATCGCAGAGCTTGTAGCAATAAAATACTTCCGATATAATAAAATCAAATCATAAAATACGTACACGTCAATTTGTGTAAAATATATATTTATATTTTTTATAGAATTGATTTATTAAGCTGTATTTTATAATAATTTAAAGATTTATTATAATATACATGTACATTTATTTTTATTATTATTAGTTTTTTCACGCCTTTTATTTTATTTATTTATTTATTTTTTTCAAAATACTTTAAATAAATTTTATTTACAATTACTTATAAAAATAAAAATACTAAAAAAAAATTCTCATTATTATTTTATTATCATAATTATTGATGTTATATTAAATTTCATTCCAATAGTTTGTTTAAATCTTCTCAAATGTGTTGATAAATTAAGCCTATTTGTCTGAGTCTTCTTTAAAAAAAAATAGTGGAAGAAAAAAGAAAAAAAAAGAGAGAGAGAGAGAGAGAGATTATTTCAATTGTTTTTTTAAAGTTACATTTAACAGTTCTAACAGTCATCTGTCAAAACATGATATTTCATTGTAAGACACTGAAGCATGCAAAATAGTTTCTTTAAATATAGTAGATTAAATTTCAAACATTGAAACCGTTATGTTCACAAAAAAAAAAAAAAAAAGTTTTAAATAATACAAAAAAAAAAAAAAAAAAAAAAAAAGAATAGAAAAGAAAAGCATATCTGAATATAACTATTCTATTATTGTACTTTGTTTTAGTTTACTTTTTTATTTATAATTATACTTCCATTATTATTATTATTATTATATTTTTTAACTTTACCATGTAATTTTATATTGTATTTGGTAAAAAGAAATAAACAAATAAAGCAAAAATTGAATATATTACATTTTTATTTTTTATATAATATAATGCAAATTATGTGAAATTTGTTTATTTCTTTTTTAACGATGCATTAAGGAAACATTTTTCTATATTATGCCAAACCTCAATTTGAATTAAACATGAAAACATTCGAATAAAAAAAATCACGTATAAATGTAATAGTACTGTACAATACAAATAAAAACTTCACTGCAGTAATCTCTTATTTTTATCTATACATATATACACCGTGTGTATAATATATATATATATATATATATATATATATATATATATATATATATATATATATATATATATATATATATATATATATATATATTTATATATATATATATATATATATATATATATATATATATATATATATATATATATACATATACATGTTTATATGCACAAAGAGTAGACAAAAGAGTATAATACTAAAACACGTGAATAAATTAACCTAAAAACCTACATATAGTTAAGTTTTGCACCATTCACACGTGCAACAGGTGTTAATGATATACATAAGCAGGTAAAGTTAAGTATGCGTCACTCTCATTACTAATTATATTGATTAATGAAGTACCTCAAGTATAATAACATGAATAATTAAAATGTGTCAACGAGCAATGATTTTTTTTTCTAACGTTTCAGCATTAATTTTGTATAACAGTATTATCATTCTAATAGAACTTGATTTGTTTATTTTAAATTAATTTTAATAATATTTTTAACTTTATGAGAAATCAATATTTTCTTTATTATTGAAACCCTCTGAATAATCTTATGAGAGAAAAAACAAAAGCAATTATAATAATTAGAATAGTTTTTAATGGGGTTAAAATGAAACTATACATAAAAACAAGCAAACCCGAGTTTGATTATCGTATTTACGATAACGATACTATAACGGTAACGATATTTGGTTATCGATACGTTATAGATTAACAGTTTAATATCATAATCGTTATATTGGTATAGAAAAAAAATACTTGAAAAATGTACAACAAATACGAAAAAATACAATGCTTTGGAGCAGTTGTTTCTTTATTAGTCAATTCATATCGTTGGTAATGTTATGAAGTGCAAATGAGTAATTTACCCATTATTTTGTCGAAGTACTAGTTTAAAAATGGTATGTGTAAGTAATTAAAGGCGTAGAACACCTTGAACAAAAAAGGTGTGTAATATCCTAACAAACTTAAAAATCAACGTTGATTTGGCCGGATTCATTGATTTCTAATTTATTTTCCATTCACAAAATGCCACTGGCGGTCACTGACGTCACAGCTCGCACGGTTTACGCGCACGTAAAACAAGGATGGGTTTTCAATTTTAAAAATTTATAACATAAAACTTTCAGCCGCCAAAATATTTACGAAGTGTTAAATATCTTATCGTTAAACATAATGTTTTGAAAAAAAAAAAAAAAAAAAAAAAAAGTGTTTTCAAAGTTTAGTCAAATCACTGCAGTGACTCAATTTCAGCCTTAAATTGGACAGTATTAAAGCTGGTGACCCAGCACTTTCATTTAGGACAAACTCGTATCTGAATCATTACTTTCTTTTGTCACGTCCCTAAGGCATGACATGACACTAATTTATATAAAAAAAAAAGTTTGAGTAAAATACCACTTTTTTAATTTAATTTGGTACAATAATATTGAATTAATATTCATTTTTGTCATGTGATGTAAAGTAATATATTATTTTTGTAAAAATGAAAAAAAAAAAAAAAAAAAAAGTTTTATTAAAATAAAAGTAATAATATACACTCTAAAAAATATAGGCGTTGAAAATTTTGTTGTTTTGTAATTTGTTAAGTAATGTAAATTTGACGGTTATGACGTAACTAAGCATTGAAATTTTAACGTTAAAAATTTTAGTAACGTTATAAGCGTTATAATAAAATGAAAACGTGTATATTTGCAACTGCCAAATTTGACGTTTATTCCATTGTAATTCTAACGCTTGTGACGTCATTTACGCTTTTATCGTTAGATTGTCAACCCTAACCGTCATAACTGATAATTTAACAATAGTGAAACTGCGTGCAAAATTTTCCACAAAATTTTTAAGTGTGTATATATATTTTTATCTAAAATACAATTATCATATTTCAGTCACTTTAATACATAAAAAATAAAAATCAAGAATCTATTTTAAAATCGCGAATAAAAGAATTTGTTGTATAAAAGAGTAGCAATAATAATATTAAGTATAAAAGCCTTTAGAAATTCTGTGGAAAAAAAAAAGAACATTAAAAGAAATTTTGTACAAGTACCTCATTTAAGTGTAAATGTTCTTTCTTCCATTTTTTTCCCCTGAACTTACGTAAAAGCTTACTACTGAGGTTGGTCGTTAAAAAGTGTAATAAAAAAAAAAATTTTTTTTTGAGGAGAACACGAAAGTACGTCATTTTATATTATAAAAAAAAAAGTTTTCTAACGGGATGCGTCATTATTGATTATAAGTTAAGTGTTAAAGATATCGAACATTAATCGATCAGTATATAATGATTGGATTAGTAATTGTAATATCTATCATCTCTCTCTCTCTCTCTCTCTCTCTCTCTCTCTCTCTCTCTCTCTCTCTCTCTCTCTCTCTCTCTCTCTCTCTGTCTCTCTCTCTCATCCTTATTTAATCAATCTATAACTACTTTATTTATATTTTTCTCAAGCACTAAATTAATTACTTTTTCTTAATCTATTTCACTATACAAAAATAGAAAGAAAAATATAATAAGCAAAAAAATTATAGTTTAAGTGCTTTAGGAAATTATAAACTATTTAAGTAAATTATAAATTGTGTTTCATGTTTTTTTTTTTTTTTTTTTTTTTTTAATAAGTGCAAATTTATAAATGGGTTTTTCATAACTGCTAATGTAAGTATACACATTTTCTATTTAACCACTTATAAAATTAAAATTATATCTCAAATCTACTTTTTTTTTAATTTAATACGATCAAAGGGATAGAAAAGATGTAGGTTAGGAAATAGTTGAATAGATAAATGAATATATTTTGATTATTTAAATCAAATTTAAAAGCTTCTGTTTTGATACAAAATGTAACGACAATATATGAATAATTATTTTTCTAATTTTATTTAAAAGTTTAACTGAATATTTGAAATAATTCTCGTTTTATAAATTATTCTGTAGAATTTGAATTTCCTTTTTGTCAGTTATCACGATGCTGTTTTCTCTCTCTCTCTCTCTGTCTCTCTCTCTCTCTCTCTGTGTGTCTGTCTGTCTGTCTGTCTCTGTCTCCCTGACTTTTCTTCCTCTCTCTGTCTCTGTTTATCTTTCTGTATATCTAAATCTATGTCTATGTCTCTCTTTTTCTTTTAAAAACCATTGACTATAATATCTATTTGCTTCAAAGAAAGCAATAAATAAAGCCAATACATTTTATTGCATAGTGATTGTAGAATGAAAGAAATTAGGTTCCAGTATAAAATCTTACATTTTCTGAATGTTATTGATTTTTCTTTAAAAAAATTTTTTTTTACATATATAATACTTTTAATTAAAGAAACTGTTTTTAATTATTTTTTAAAGTTGAGGTGAGAAGAGATAACAATCTACTAGTACTCTTGTAGCATAATATGACTTGTATTAACAGTCACTAGGGCATCTTATATGGCCACTTTCAAAAAAAAAAAAATAAAAAAAGGAAGGATATTTGGCTTTGTTAAAAAAAAAAAGTTTAAATTATTTGAAAAAAAAAAAAGTAGAAAAAATCTATAATCTCATTAATAAAAGAGTTATTCAATTTGTACTTTAAAGGCTTTTTTTTTATTTTTTTTTTATTCAACAATAGGGTTTTGAGAAAGGAATATTGAGCTGGCAGCATGAATAAGTTATGTTATATATAACAAAAATTCCAAATTCTGCTAGAGATAACGTGAAAAATCTTAAAACTTAGACCTAGTGACCTATATGTTTTTAAAGAAACAAAAATAAAACAATAAAAATGTAAAAATTTAACCTATGTAAATAAAACTTTTGTTACATTTAAATATTTTATACTGAGAGAGAGAGAGAGAGAGAAGTATGATATATTACACTAAATTGAATTGCTATTTTATCAACTTCAAAAAAATAATTTTTTTTTTATTTTTCTCAAGAACAACAAGCAAGTTCACGATATCAATCTTTACAACTCTTCTGGCTTTAACTTTCACATGGTCGTAGAAAAAATAATACATATATACATATAGCCCGCACAATTCTAGAATACGAAATTACTTGTGACAATAAACTAGTCCTCTTTTCTTTTTTACTTAACTATGTCTCAAAATTATTAAATCAAATCAAAAAGAAAAAAAATGTTGTTTATTTTTGTAAATAGATTAAAGTTCAAATAGTTTCAGGATTAATATTCTTAAGGGTTGTACAGATGTCTTAAAATCTAAATCTAAAAAGAAAATTTTGAACCTTTATGATGCCATATGAAAGTTAATAATATCAGCTGCGTATGATAAAAATTTCAGTACCTATGACCATCAGATAAGAGAGAAAATAATAATTGAAATTAACATTGACTCTTATGGGAGTTATGAGACTAGCACGTAAAATAATAATAATAGCTAGCATTCTGAAGCAGAACCCTAAATTTTTTCACATTTCTGAAGATACCGTATCCCTTATCTTAATATTAATGTATCACAGTGCAAATTTTCAGATTTTTAGTTTTTAACAATTTTTTACTTTTTTTTTTTTTTTTTTTTTTTTAGCTGATTTCCCGCCTTAAAATAAAATTTAATAATATGTTAGGTTGAATCGATGATAATAACTTAAATCTTGAATTACGACGTCCTATAGAATAAATTTTGAAACGTACTGTAATGAAAGAAAAAGATAAATGATTCTTTAAAGTTTTAAAATATATTTCTTTGATGTGAAAACTTAGTTTAAAAATCACAATCTTTGGACAATAAAACTCGTCTTTTTTAAGAATGAACATTTTAAATATTTATTTGTGTTACGTACAACGTTCGTAAAATCCATGCCAAAACAAGAACGAAGAAAAGTTATTGGCATTTGTAATTTTTCTTGTCTTATAATTTGATGTTTTTTTGATCTATAGTTTATTTTTATGCTATTTTTAAATTTCCTAAAAAATAAAAATCTAATTGATCAGAAACAGATGGGAAATCATGTAATATGAAGTAAAATTAATTAATTAAAAATAGTAATTTCCTTTTCTTTGTGTTTCAATTAAGCATAGGGGTTTAATGAAAACAGAAATGTTGCTAAATAGAGGCGTGCAGGAAAAGCTTAGGGTCCCCTAATTTCCTATCCTTTAGCAATAAGGTACCCTATTATTGAGAGAGAGAGAGAGAGAGAGAGAGAGAGAGAGAGAGAGAGAGAGAGAGAGAGAGAGAGAGAGAGAGAGAGAGAGAGAGAAAAGACTACTGTACTTAAGGCTGAAAATATTTAAATAAGGAATACTAAACTCACTTTTACATGTTTTAAACTTTAAAGCTAATATACTAATTTTTCATCGCTGATATCGTCCATTGGAAATACATAAATAAAAATATTTCCTACAACTTTTAAAGTATTTATTGTTACTTTTCATATAAAAAATTGATAAATGTGTATGTGTATTATGTAGTGGCCTATGTACTAGGTACCACTTACTTCATTGTCCATCTCGGACCCTATCATTAAGTCAATATGCAAAAATGTAGACCTATATAAATATGTATAAGTACACCTTGGTGTTTAATAAATAAATAATAATAACAAATTGAAGAAAAAAAAAAAAAAAAAAAAAAAAAAACTCAGTCCATACTTTAGCTGAATTTTGTTATGCAAAAATATTGGAATATTATGAGAAAACATATTTATACTAAATAATATGTAAAGCAGTTGTAATTTATACAGCATAAATTATGTTCTAATGAATAATAAATGTTGCTGAAACTGAATAGCATATAAATCTTACCAATCTTATCAAAATAATACATTTTTGCTTGGGCCACATACAAGTAATAATATATGAAGAATATCAAAATACTAAAAGATCCTTCTATTTCCTTGAATAACTTAGGTTTACTTTTCTTCTTAACGTAATATATATAAAAAGTCGGCAACATTATACGTCTTTTAAATTTCTTGATTTTAACTGTACAGAAATTTTTACAGAAAAACAACTTAAAATATCGTTTCACTGTTTCACAATGTTAAATGATAGAAAAATGAGAGATCCCCTGCCGTTTTCTAACACACTTTCTAATATTGGTAACATGTTATACTACCAGTAACAAGCATTATAATTTACCTCAAAATAAGCTGTAAGTATAAAAGTAAATGGGCGTAACAATGAAATAAACAACTGGTACAATAGATTCATGAGTCTATTTCTGTATTATTTGCTATAGAAACCTTTACTTCTTCTTTCCTTTTTTCTTAAAATATACATATGCCAGTAGAAAGACTTTTTTTTAACAACTTATCGTTTATTTTCTACTCTTACCTGACAGGTATAGCAAAACATTTTATATTATTATAAGTAACATTTCTATATAATGACATTAGATTATTATTTTTATATGTTAAAAAAAATCAAGTTTCTCAATTGGACTTGACGTAAAATATTTAGATTAGTGAGTCATTATATAGTTAGAAGAGTTCAAAACTGAAGAGGTAATTTTATTTTTCTTGTAAACCTTAATTTGTTTGCAATATTTCATGTGTTTTTTTTTTTTTTTTTTTTTTTTGGAGTTTTTGATACATATTAAAATACTGCAAAAAAGTTTAGCTGAACGCAAGATTCGATAATAGGTGAAAATAAGAAATAATCTTTAAAATTAAATAAAAATAAAATTTATACGTTGAATTGCTAAAATTACCGCTAATTGTATTGTTAACCAAACAGTGTTTATAAATTTGGTTTGTTTTATTCTGAATAAAATGCATTTTCATATTAATTTGTTTTCATAAAAAACAAATTTATTATTTTACTTTTAGTATTAAAGACAGAAAAAAAATGCAAAAAAAAAAATGTTAAGTATACGTTTTTTAATATATCTGCAATGTACTAAAACCTGTGTTTTAAATGATATTTTTAATGAGATTAAATAACAATGTGTATAATTTATAATAATTATTAAAATGATGAAATACTCGGACTATGTATAAAATATTGTTAAAATAAGTCAGAGGACAATGTGAGTGGGTTCGTATCTTTTGTGGCCTCTAAATAAAAACCTTTTATTATTACTATTATTTAAGTACTTTTAATTTGTGGAAAAGCATTAATAAAGCAAGGTTTTCAAGTATAAATATTAGTAAAAATGAATAAAATTAATTCATGATTCATAAGTTTATTGAAGGATACATTATTACTGAAATCTCTCTCTCTCTCTCTCTCTCTCTCTCTCTCTCTCTCTCTCTCTCTCTCTCTCTCTCTCTCTCGTCTCTCTCTCTCTCTCTCTCTCTCTCTCTCTCTCTCTCTCTCTCTCTCTCTCTCTCTCTCTCTCTCTCTCTCTCTCTCTCTCTCTCTCTCTCTCTCTCTCTCTCTCTCTCTCTCTCTCTCTTTTAATTTTTTTCTTAATCCGCGTTTAAAAAATATGTTGAGTAACTTTAAAAAGACATTAATGCAGCTGAATACGTATAACCACTACAGCAATTAGTTAATGCAGTATATATTTTTAATGCATATAATATATTCGTTCTAGTTTTTAAGTTTTACATTTTACTTTCAATGCAATAAAAGTATATCGATTCTATTTGTAATGAATGGTACAGTACAATGACTTCTATCATTCTTAGCATTGCACTTTCTTCCTTTATTTATTTATTTAAACATTATTCACACACAGCGTCGGATTGGCTAGTTGGAGGCCATTCCGATATTTAGACCAAGGAGTTAATTTTGGGCTAGTTACGTTAACTTTTACGGGCGCAACTGATCTAAACAAGGGGCAAATAGGGACGTAACTATCCTGTAAGGGGCCGAAAACCTAAGGTAATTGCCGACCAAATCTGAGAGAATAGTTGAAAAAACAATTACTATGTTATTATTTTTTTTTAATATTATTTTTTCCAGATCAAAAATGGTTTTATTAATAATATATGTAAGGGGTGGGGCAGTGGCGGTCCTACGAATTTTGGGCCCGGGGACAGAAATCTGACAGGGCCCCCTCAATAGCTGCGCGAAGCGCCAATAGCCCACCGCAGGTGCGATTTTTTTTTTACCACGTGACTGTATTTACAGGCAATTCCGTGTATAAATTCAGTATATATTTGTCAGTGCAGACAGCTTTAAGAAAAAAAAAATCAAAATATTCTTTTTATTTTATGATTTTTTAATTTTTTTTATCATTGTTTTTTTAAAAACAATTAAACTTTAATTTAGAATGAAATATTTAAAAAAAAAAGTATACAAAAATTCATAATGAAAAATAAATTCATTTTAATTACTTTGCAGATTTAGGCAAGATTAAGCGCATGCAAAAAATGTTTTCTTCATATTCTCAAAAAGCTAAATTTTAGTTTTTTTTCTTCTGTTAGAAATATTTTCAGATTTTTAAAACAAAAGTGTTGGTCGTGAACCCTGGTCTCTAGCAAAAAAAAAAAATGCACATATTCCATTTGAATAGCCAAAGTTGATCGTCATCATCATTTAAATGAGCAGAGGACAGGGTCAATTTGACGAATACAAATGGTGAAAATTTAGGAAGATCGAGCTAGAGTGTTTATTTATCATTGAAAATTTTTTTACCAACGCACGGCCATAATGAGGAAGACTAAAAAAGTTTTCAGTGTAAAATTTTATTTCAAATTCTAAAAAAGAAGACATTGTCCTGAATCGACTTATTTGCAATATTGTAAATTTTGAGTTCATTGAGCATTTCTATTAAAAAAAAAAATAATAAAATCGAAAAATGTCAACACGCAATACCTCTATGCATGCGGGCATAGGAAAAGTTACTGTAACGTCAGTTTAAGAATTTTAAAAATTAATTAATACGCAATCAGCTCAAAACTTAGAAATGTCCATATCTATCGACTTAGGACATTGCCCTCTTTTAGAATAAAAATGCAATAAAATAACACCCTGAAATTTTTAAAGTCTTCATTATAATTCTAGTTCTATAGTAAACTATAGTTTATTTAACCTTTTTAAACCAGCATGGAGGCCCTTGTTTAGAAATATAAGAAAATACTGACTGTAGATTTATATGCTTTAGTTTTTTTTTTTTTTTTTTTTTTTTTTTTTTTTAACATTATAAATTTGTTTGGATAATTTGTTTGCTATAGGAATAATTTTACTAATGAAAATCATTAAATTGGTTCATAAACTTCTCTCTCTCTTCTTCCTGTCTCTTAAGTTCCTTTTTTTTTTTTTTTTTTTTTTTTTAGCTTCTTTGAAATTTTTATATGTAGGCCTCGTCCCGGGCCCCCCAAACCTAGTGGGCCCGGGGATATCCGCCCCTCAATCCCCCCTGTAGGACCGCCACTGGGGTGGGGTCACAGGTCCAATAGATCTCTACATTTTTACCAAATTTGATATCAACTTAATCATAGTTTGATAACATTTTCAGAGTAAGTCTCTATTTAAATTTAAACGTAAATATTATAATTAAAATGAGTAATAATATGTTTATAAAGCTTAGAACTCATAACCCTGGTTTTTACAAGATCTTGCATGGAAATACCCATTTAGTTCCATAATTTCTGTGCAAAAAAAAAAAAAAAAAAAAAAAAATGTTAGTTTTATTACTTATTATTATCTTCAGGTCTAATTTGATTCACGTTGCTTTTCAAACAATTCTAAATTTATAATGTTGATAAATGGAAAACACGCAATGATTCCCACATAGTGTCATAACAGTTATTGAATTTGTATCATCTATTATCAGGGCATTATAATTAAAAATATAAATTTATACTTTTTTTCAATAAAATTATAATAACAAACAAAATAAATTAAGTAAACTTTTAATATACAATATTTTCTACCAAAATAATATTATTTTATTTCTAAAATACTAACACTGTTATTTTAATTAATAAAAGAAGCAACATTTGCAAGAGTACACCGCAAATAGAAAAGATGTTTACTATTACTGAACAAAAAAAAAATAATAAATAACAGAAAAATTAAAGAAAAACAAATAAAAATAAGACTTAATCCATCACAATATTTTGATTTATCATACATATTTTTTTTTCTTATTTCCTAAAATGTACAAAGTAACATTATTATTGATTTAGCCTAGATATATTTCTCTCTTTCTCTCTCTCTCTCTATCTCTCTCTCTTTGTATCCCCCCTTTTTCTTGTCTTTTCATAGAGCAAAAGTCAGAATCTCACATAACATTGGCCTAGGAACAGAGAAAGAGAGGAGAGAGAGAGAGAGAACAAGCATAGAGCAAAACCCGAGAAACCGGCAAAATTGTTGAATAAAAGGAAATGCTACATCGTTTGGAATTGTTCCAGATTATTTTATTTTTTTATTCTTTTTTAGCTTTAGAGATATAGAGCTCTCTTCTTCTTATTCTTCTTATTCTTTTTTTTTTTTTTTTTTGGAATGCATTCTTATATAGGCAAAACTCAAAATCTCTATTTCTCTCTTTCTATATTTCTAACTGTCTTCATAAATAAATATATATGATGTATAAAAAAATATATATATAATAACTTATATGAGATGTTTCCGATGCACCATTTTGAAATGCATAAATCTGCAGTATATAATTTTGTTGTATGTTATAAAATGATATTTAGTAAAATATATATTTAAATAGTTTTATATTAAAGTTAAAATATTTATTAATATATAAACTTATATATTTTAAATAATAATATACATCTAAATTACATGTTATTATTTTATAATTATAATAAATATTATTTTAAAATAAAATTTATAAAAAAAAGTATGTTTCACTAAGTAAAGATACAAAGTGTGAAATCATTACCGATAGCATATGTGGTTCCAGCAAATGGGAAACTGCACATGGATGTGATAGTTGCAAATATCGACAATAAATAGAACATTAAATCCAAGGACAGCGGTCCTTTCTTAGTAATTTTCTTAGTACAGTAATAAAGTTTGGGCCATGATAACTTTATGGACGCTATCTCAAGAGTGCGATAAGAAACCACCGCTGTCTTGAGCTTAAACTATAGATGTAAAAGCTTCATTTGTCAATAATATAATTCTTATAATTTATTTAAATAGTTAATTTCAAGGTATTAAATAATTTAAGGCAGTACGAAGAAAATTGATGAAATTAACATTTAGTATTACGGTACAAATATTTCAAAGTAATGTAATTAAAAAATTGTAATAAAAATTTATGTGTACACAAAATTCCACATGGTGCAAAACAAAACAATAATAAAATATATCTGAAGACTTATTTTATGATCAAAAATATGGTTGAAAAAAATGTAATAAAACAATTAAAAAAAAAACTGATTAAATAATATTATTATTTTGATTTTGTTTCATTTTTTTATTGAATTTAATTGCAGCAGATTTTTACATATAATTAATTGTAAAAATAAATCAATATACTTGCAGTTGATGACTTGAAAATATTTAAAGAAATTATTATGATAGTTGTGTCTTTCTTACATTCTTAATTTTAGTGCAATAAGTTTATTATTTTTTTCTAACACAATATAGCTTATCGGTGGAGTCAGTTAGTCAATTACAGGAAGTGTGAAAATATGGGGGGGCGGGGGAGAATTATATATCTTTTAGCATTCAGGACTCCCCCCCCCCCCTCCCTCCAAGAAAAATACTTCACTGAGACTATAATACTTTTTTCAGTGAAGACAATTTTAAACAATAAATAAAATTTAAAAGTTAACTGGAAGAAAATGAATTAAAATCCCTTTTGAATTATTTAAACTTTTGGCAAGTTTCTGCCTGTATCAGACAATACTTTACTATACTGTACATCCTTAAAGTGACCGTCCAGGCTTAACAACACAACATGATCTTTTAATTCATTAAACACAAAATCGAACATCCAAAAGTACATTCAATTTTTACTATTACTTAAATGTAACCTCGCAAAAGAGCGCGAAAAAGTTGTAAAGTAGGCAAAATGCACAAATTTTGAACATTTCTGACGTCAGGATTGTTCACATTCAATAGAAAAAATTGTGTGGGTTGCATAAGCTGAAAATTTGATTATACGTATAGGGCGTCAAAATTAGGTTCTCGGATAAAATAATTGTATTTTTGAAAATCCTTTTTTTTGTGTGTTTAATAAATTAAAAAGGCATGTTGTATGGTTTGGGTGGTTCCTTTAAATCATGTTCTAACTAACTTGTAATATAATTTTGAAACTACATCAATAAAGAGAAACAAAAACACTCTTAAGTTCATTGTGACAATGAGAAGTATTTAGTTTCTTATTATGTAAAAATAGAGAAAAAAAAAAATTTGAAAGCCACTTTGGTAATAAAAATCCTTTCCAACAATGCATTATTCATCTTTGCATAAAAATTTCTAATGGTGTTTATATCAAAATGTCACATTAAAAAAAAAAAAAAAAAAAAACTATTTTACATATTTAGCGCACAATGTTTTTAAACAAAGAATTTAAAGTAGGATCTCTTTACTTAATTCAATGCTACAAAAATATGGTAATTTAACAATTTTGTTGTAAATGATGAAAAAGTGTTTCAATTAAATCACCTAATAATTAATGTACATTAAGTATTTTTGCGTTAAACCATATAAAAAATAAAAATAGACATAAAAGTCATCATGTAAAAGGATAAAAAAAAATGTATCATTTACCACGGCCACTTAGCGTCTATTCTTAAAGTGTCGGACTTTTTTTTTTTCTTTTCACTTGTGAGCTATTTATGATATATATGTTTACTCCACCCTTATCATTATTGCAACAAAATAAACAATTCATATAAACTATATACCTAAAGACAAAAATTTAAAGTGAATTGCCTTGTAAACCAAAAGTACCAAAAAAACATATAAAAATACATGTTTTCTACGTTTTTATTACACTGAAAGATCAAGTAAACAAACATTTTCAGGTCGTACATATAAAGAAAGATATATATTTTTCTCTCTCTAATTTATGAATTAGAATGAATGAATGTCTTATGAATTAAGAGGACCATATAAATAATAATATAAAAGTAGGGGCAATTTTATTTATTCTAAAATACATCATCCTTCTGAATAGATTGATATATGAATTTCTGTTTTGAGTTCATTAAATAATTTTAATTTAAAAAAAAAATGTTCGAAAAAATTACGTCATGGTTGGCATATTAAAAGATTACCAAAAGTAGCGTCATTTTGAGACTTTCAAATTTTAATTAAAAATACTTAAAGAACCCAAAATTAGAAATTCATATATCTAACAAATCATGGCAATGTTTTCTTTTATATATGCAATATTCATATATGCGATATATATATATGCAATATATGCAATATATATATGCAATATATGCAAATATGCAATATTCCATTTTTTTTTTTTTTTTTTTTTTACCTTCCTAAATTTTAGTTTTGTTTTTGTTTTCCTTATAATACAAACAAAAATTTTCCTCTTTTTTTTTTTTTAAAGCTGCGGTGAGAGGTGATTAAAATTGTCTTTCACTACTTTATGATAGTTCTATAATATATTGCATGTCTACAGTAAGGCTTGCAAAATGTTAACAATCCAAATTTCTGTGATTTAGTAGTCGATTTAAAAAAAAAATCAATGAAAAATAACACTCTTTAAGAATATGCAATGCAACAAAATTATGGTTTAACTTAAGTGATAGAATTATGTCAAATTTAAGTTGAGGAAACGCATGACATGTTTATATTTACCAAGTTATGTCAATTTTTATATGTTTCTCCCTACCTATAACCTATTAGTTGAACCAAAAACCAATAGTGTGTGTGTGTGTGTATTGACAATAAAACTTTCATTTTGTTAAATAATAGATTTTTGTCTTTAAAAAACTTATATAAGCAAACCAAATTTTTAATAGTTGCAGTTAAAGTAAGATTAAATTTTACAACGAATTTAATAATTACAAAAACAACAAATTGAATAAATAACACAAAAATCTCTTCCTAAAAAAGAAAAAAAATAATAATAACAATAATTTCATGCGCCTTTGAATTTATTTTAACTCTCTCTCTCTCTCTCTCTCTCTCTCTCTCTCTTTTCTGAACATTTTAATAACTTTTAATAAACTTTTTCATAAGTCTTTTTCATAAAATGATTCATTTCTATGTAAAAATTTTGGTAATTTTTTTTTATTAGCTTACAACATGAAAACATGTAGAAATATGATTAGTATGCGTCATTTAAATTGTTATGTTCTAACTACTACAGTAGTTTTCTCAAATAAAAATTTGTTAAAGTGTGGTCCTGCAATGTTTAAAAAAAAAAAAAAAAAAGAAGAAGAAGAACAAAAGTTATAAAATTAGGGTGTCCCCTGTTGGTTTTCCCGCGTGCATCTGTGTTGGTCACCAACGGTAGCTAGCACTATACTACTTTCGAAATGATTATTTCATGTTGTAAATAAACTAATAACAACGCTTTTCTTATGGGATCACTAAATTTGCAATATAACGAACCGGAATATGGTGTATTATTAACTTAATATTTTCATATAACAATACATGATTTAAAAGTATATAGAAACCCTTTCAAATTTTATTGTTTAAAACTAGCCAAAGTAATTGAATTTTTTTAGGGTGGAAACAAAGATTAAAAAAAAAAATGAAAAGAAAAGAAACAAAACGAGAGAGAGAGAGAGAGAGAGAGAGGAAAAAACAATAACAAAAATACTAATATATATTATAATTGGGTCAAATGACCCTTATTTATATACTTTAATTGGTTTTAAAAAAATGCTACTCTCCACCTCTAATTGGTTTTAAAATAATAATAAAAAAAGCACATCATGACGTCACTATAATTTTACAACCGCCCCCTTGTTTACAAATTTGTAATAACAAATTTTTACATTGAGTTTAATGTTTTTTTAAGTAGATTTTTATCGATTTCTTTCGTTTGAACATGCTTAAATCTTACAAGAAGAGAGGGGAATTTTTGCTTCCTTTTTATATATATATTACATGATGCGGTTCATCCCGTAATGTATTTTACTATTTTATATTTACATACGAATATCATTTCTATATATATTATTTTCATGTATGCGTGCAAGCTTAAAATAATCACTATTGTATGCAAATTGTAATAAAATATTATATTTTGTCAATGCAAAAATTTGATTTTATTTTTCTGAAGGTTTGTATTTTTTATAAGAAGACAAAATTTGTATTCTAGAAAACAAAAGTTGGTTATATCATAAAGTGCCTAAGGGACTAGTAAAGTCTCAAAAAACAGTGTTTTAAATCAAAATTATAGTGAGGTTATTGTTTGTAGAGACAAATGAAGAAAAGTAAGTTTATCATAACATTCTGAGTTTAAGCGCGCTATAGTCTTACATTTTGAGAATCTCGGAATCCAACATTTATAATTTTTTGATGTAAAGGATACTCAAAATGTTAGACTTTAGTGCGCTAGAATTCAAAACGTTATGATAAACTTTTTACCTTGGGTAAATTTTGTCTAAAAACAATAATAATCTCTCCAGATTTTGTTTTATATTTTTGTTTTATACTTGATTGGTTCTTTAAAGTTTTTAAAAAGTTTGGGGGAAAAATACAAAACGAAATATTTTTGTTTCTGTGTTTGTAGCAATGTATTAATGTAAATTAAAAATATATAACAGAGTGCATTGGATCTTATATTGGTCAATCAAAATCAGGGAATGTGCAAGACAGTATAATTTTTCTTGCTTTTTAATTACAAAATGCTAATGAGGGATGCTATTGACACGTGCTTCATCCCAATAAAGGTTCTCTTAGATTTTTTTTTTTTTTTTTTTTTTTTTTTTTTGCCAACGGTACCATTTATTGAATGAAATAAAATTCTGCAGGAACACATTGCATATGCTACATAAATTATTTATAAGTTTGAAATAGTTACATTCCCCTCTGTAAAAGTGCAATAAATCTCACACCTTTAAGGCTGGAAATCAAGTACTATAAGGTGATTCGCCTTGAACTTGTAAAGATAGAAATTTAGCGATGCTTAGGAATAAGTACTTCAAATACGTAATGGTTTTAGAGGGTCACCACGCAAAATTTTAAATTATTTGCGTTTGAAACTATACTCCTGTTAAGCACCAATATTATTTTTTTTTTTATTATTAGAAAATAAAAGTTCATTAATGCCCTCATCTGATGGTATCGGGTCCCAAAATTATAATAGTTGTACTTTCATTAAATGTGATTTGATTTCATAGGTTGAAACGATAACTTTTATATTCGAGACATACAAATTCCTTCATTTCAAAACATCACTTTTAGTTGTTTACTAATTTAAATCATTTTTGAATGCCGAATTTCATTCAATTTCATAATGCATTGTAGTAATTCACTACATGTTTGAACTCACAATTTATTGCAGATTCTGTTATTGAATCATGAATACTGTAATTAAATTTTTAAAAAAGCTATATTACAATAAACAATAATAAATAATAATAGTAATATAAATTAAATTTAAAATATAATAATGTATAATATTTTTATAACTAAAGTAGCTTAAGTATTTAACTAACTAGGTATTATACGTAATAATTACAGTATAATGTACTAAAAATAAATAATTAAAATTTAATAATTTTTTTCTATATTCTTGTACAGTACATATTATAGTATATTATAGTATTATAATTGGTCTATTTATCAATATTGAGTTGCAAATTTTTAGCAATAAACTGTACAAGTGACTTTTATCGACCTTAAAAAAAAAAAAAAAAAAAAAAAAAAGACAGAAAGAGTTAGAATAAAATAAAATAATAAAATATACTTCTTCTAGTGTTTTTTTTTTATAGTTTTTTTGTAGAGTCGTCAAAAAAAATGTTGTACAGTTCTGAACATAATAAACGGAATCGATTTTACAATAAATTTCATACAAAAAAGCATATATGTTTTGTGAAAAAAAAAAGTGACATTAAAAAAAAAATGTACTATATATATATATATAAAGAAATTTATAAACATAAGAGAGTTTACTAGTGATATAAAAAATTGCTATTTTCATCCCTCTCTATAATCTATGTTAATAATTTAGGGATATAAAACATATGTTGTCTTTTTTTAAAAGCTTTTACTAAAATATAGAAATAGATAGTAGATAAAATGTATACATAGCAATATTATATATATATATATATATATATATATATATATATATATATATATATATATATATATATATATATATATATATAATACATATAGTGAAATTGTCAAAAGCCACATAACATGTGTATATGCTATCAAACATATATTTCCCTTGTCGCAAACTTTTGTATATATGTGTGTGTGTTTTAGTTTATATATTAAATAATGTATTTTAATTTTAAGAATAGCAAGGAAGAAAAATATAAAAATTTCATGTGCCTATTTTATTTCATTTTCCCTTAGAGTATGAATGCTAAAATTTTAAGTGATTTATTTACATAAATTTATTTAAGTCTAATTGTATTTACAATATACACTGTAAAAAAAAAAGCTAGTAATTTCAATATAATAGGTCTATATTATGATTGGTATAAAAAATCTTCATTGAATGCATTTAATTTCAATGCAATAAAAAGTATTGTATAGTGTATCCTTTCATGTTAAAAGGACATAAATATATAGGGGATAAGTATTGGTATTAAGGAATTTTTGTTAATATTTTGAAAATTAATAATGGCAACAACTCGTGTGTTAAATGATCGTATAACTCTATAATTGTTAAAGATACTACTGATTTAAAGTAATTGTCTTCTTTTACTTTTCATATTAAAAAGAAAGCAATTATAAATCCTTACTCGTTAATGGAAAATATATGTACATAGTTAATACAACGTACTAAAATCACGTTGAAATAGATAGAATACTGAGTAATATTGATTATTAATCGTTTAATAAATGCTTACAAATTTGTATCAGATAATATCTAATGGTTAGTAATGCATCACAATATTTACGTCTAGTATTATATCACTCCATTTCTAAATAAATTCATGAATACGATACGATTAGAAATCGAAGTTGACATTGTGTTAAAATTGAATATCTTTGTAATATAATTCACAAATATAATTAAATTAATATTATAAAACAATATAAAAATAAATATCAACAAATGTATAAATAAGTAATGATATATTAAATAATAATAATCAATAAATAATTAAACAATTATCTTTTTAAATCAAACTAATATAATATAAATCAAATCATAATATAAATAATAAAATAATGTAATAAACGTTAAATGTTGCATCTTTTTTTTATTATTAAAAAACACCTATACATTAAATAGAATGACACTCGACCTAGTAAATATGTTGAGTGAAAAATGACGTCATCAATGTTTTTTTTTAGGTCCCATATGATCTACCGTGTGTGTAGTGTAGTGATGGTGTGTATTCTAATATACTATACATAGATTTCCACCATGCGAAACAGACACTAGAACAAAAACGCTTATTCTTATGCATGCATTAATAATATATTAAAGTATTTTTTTTGTATGCTTATAATACCGCATTTTTATAATATAGTGCAAAAAATACATCGTAATAATCAATCATATTATAATATATATAAATATACTTTAATAGCGTAGTATTATAGAATGTAAACAATAAAATATTTATAATATTGCAGTAGAAAAAGGATGTTTTTAGTTATTATAATAATTCATTAAATTATTATCCAAAAAAATATAATGGTTTCACTATTATATTTAAGTTTAAAATGTTAAAATCTAAATACATATCAATACGTAATGGTTATTTAACATTCTTTAACGATAATATTTAATTAAAAATTTGAAAATTAAAATATTATAAATAAAACTATTATTAAAAAAAATTAATAAAACACCACGCGCTATAGTAAAATAAATAAAAATCAATATAAAAAAATATAATAAATATATTATTAAAGAATGTTAAAGCTAAGAATTAAATAATAATAATAATAATATTATTATTGTTAAATAAATTTATCACATACCTTTTTTAAAACTCCATCTCGCGGTAAAAATATATGATAAAAAGTCATAATGTTGATAGTTAAAAAATATTTGTGTTGTAGCCAGAGACAAAAGACTAGCGCTTTTGGTCTCTCTGGCTTGTGCAGTATAGCTACAATAGAAATTCTCGATCTAGTTACAACATTTAAGGGGAAGAAAAAGCTACCACGTGGGTATAGCAAACGCACCAAAGTAGGGGAAACAAAATGCAGGCATACATATAGTTGAAACAAATTTAGAATTACTTTCAATAAAGTTTACTTTTATACTATTTAATATATAATACTGAACCTTAATGATGTATTAGTTTTATTTAAAATAAATATATTTCTTAACTTTTAGAGGCCAGAAAAACTATTATAAAGTCGGTTTCTTGTTATAAGGAGTCTTAAAAAAATATTATATATATATATATATATATATATAAAAGTTTTAAAAAAGTTTATTAAGACTTTAGTGAAAAAAAAAAAAATAATAACGATACAACACCCCTTTTATTATATAAAGATTTTTTTTTTCTGTTGTTCAAAAAATAATATTTATTTCTTTTAAGAAACTTTATTAGTAAATGTGGCTTTTTTGGTGGTAGCAAAATAGAAACTATACTTTTTGGAGATCTTTTAAAAATAAACATATAATAACAACTAAAAAGTCTTTAACACAAAAAAAAAAAAAAAAAGAAAAAAAAGAAGAAGAAGAAGAGAAAATGACAAGAGAGAAAAATCAATCATAAATTATTTAAAAAGATTAATGTATATATACGTTTTCTTTCCTTTTTTTCTTTTCTATTATTAATGCTTTATTTATTATTATAGATTTATTTGTAAAATTTTAATGATTTTCTTTTAAATGTTTATACATATAAATATATTTTTATCTGTTATATTATTAACATTTGTTTTTTTATCTTTTCTGTGAACAAGAGATTTTACTGTTATACAAATTTATTGTTAAAATCTGACTTGAATTTTTATTATGAAAAACTAGCGTCATTTTTATATAGGGTTAAGTTTTTTTTTTTTTTTTTTTTTCCTCTCGTTGGTTTGGTAGCATTCTGTTTTTTTGGTGAGGGGGCATCAATAACTTTTATTGTTTATGTTTATATGTAAAACAGTGACAGTAATATTACCATATTATTATACATTATCAGAGAAATATAAAATCATTTTTAAAATGTTTTATTTTTATTTTTTAATGTGGCTAATTTAAATTGATTTTAAATTAGGTCATAATAATATAACAAATTTCATTGAGTTAAACTTTTTCATCACTCTTTTCTTTTTTTTTAAGCTGGAAGCGTTATTTTTTTATTTTTGTTTTATTTTTGCTGAGAAGTTATAAAAATTCGTCAGATAACGAAAGGATTACCAGGATTTACCAAAATCATCGCTTTTATAAGTACGCTAAGAGATGGGATCTGTATAATGACGATATCAGTTAATCAAAAAAGTATTTATCTACTGGACTTTGGTGTTCGCACACTGTTACTTTAGACTAATAGGTTCTAGATACCTAAAAAAAAAAAAAAAAAAAAAAAAAAAAAAAAAAAAAAAAAAGTGTGCTACCATGAAATTTTTTGAAGTATGACGATTTGAAATTTTAAATCCATTAGGCTTATGGTAATTTTTAAAAATGCACCCTTATTTTGTTATTATTATTTTTATTGTATTTAGTTCTAACCTTGAATTTCTTATCAGTAGTGACTGCCACAATAAGCTTTAAAATGTTATCAAATTTAATAGTAAAAGACGATCAAAATCTTATGAAGATATTTGACTTCTTATCCCTCTTTTTAAAAACATTGTAGGTTTATATTAAAAAATCTGACCAAAATGGAATAAATTATTTAAAGCTTAACTTAAAAACATAAAATTTATGGTTTGCTGTATAAACTAATTTGCATTTAAATCTGAGTTGTTTTTTTTTCATGAGTAATTCATTATTATGATTGCATTGTTTTATGTTATTATAACTATTGGAAGTATAATTTTTATATAACATAGAAGAAGAAAAAAAAAAAAAAAAAAAAAAAAGAATAAAAGATTGTACATCATTTAAATTCAACGAGTGAATAACATTATAATAACATTGTGGATAATGCAGCAATATTTGAAATGGTAGATTTTATTATTATTCTTCGATTTACAATGTGTATGTTAAGGAATATATTGTACGTTGAAAGGTGTGGAAAAACTCATGAAGAATAAGTTTTAGTCAATTCACAGCTCTTATAATTATATAACTTTTTAAGTCTCTCTCTCTCTCTCTCTCTCTCTCTCTCTCTCTCTCTCTCTCTCTCTCTCTCTCTCTCTCTCTCTCTCTCTCTCTCTCTCTCTCTCTCTCTTTCTCTCTCTCCATCCTATTCTACAAACAATCTTCAAAAAACCCACACTATTAAATTTTACATACTGGTTCTCTATTCTATCAACGAAACATTCATTTAAATATACATATAAATATAATACTTTTTAAAGTATTCTTTTGAACTTTTATACAACTGTCGTTTATATAAAGACACTTTTCCTTTTTTTTTTTTTTTAATCATAAAAAATATTGATAAAATTATCACGTAGCAATAACAAATTAAAAAATATCTCTTAACTTATAAAAAAAAAGTTCTATATAAAGTTACTGTTAACAATAAAAAATATTGTTAAATGGGGCTAAAATAAGACATTGTTAATACAGGCTTGAGAATACGCGACGCCAAAAATCTGTCCCATCTCCCCCCACCCTTCACTCTCTTCACTCTCCCTCTTTGACTTACTTTAAGTTACCCCCTATATAGGAATGTCCTCTCATGAAAAAAAAAATGTAAACAAAAAAAGAAAAATATTAAAAACCACATTTCAATGATAATACTGAGTTTAAAATACATAATCATAATAATAATAATCAAAATTATGTCATCCAAATTTATATTTTTCATGAAGATGTAAAAAAAAAAAAAAAAAAAAAAAAAATGAAAAAAAAAAGTTAAAAAAATTTATCTTTGTGATTCAATAAAAAGAAGAAAAAAATCGTTTAAAATGTTTTTTGGTGATTTCTTTTGACTTTTATATATATAAAAATTCTGAATGCGGCTTAAAGCCTTTTATTCTTTTTTTATTAAGAGAGAGAGAGAGAGAGAGAGAGAGAGAGAGAGAGAGAGAGAGAGATGCAGTATTCTATTTTTAACTGTCAATATAGAAAGAAAATATTAGAAACCCTTTTCAAAAACTAAAACTTAATATAGATTCTTCTTTTGTTAAATAGAAAATCATTTTTCAAAACCTCAAAATTTTCTTTTTATCTTGAAACCTGAAGGTGTGAGTTAAATATCATGATATTTTCATTTTTTTTTTTTTTTTTTTTTTTTTTTTGGTAACATAATTTGATTATTTTAAAGCTTATTTATCTTCACATTTCGTCTTATTAATACTTAATTTACTAGAGGGTTTATATTGTTGTTAAAATAAATTTATACCAAAGATTAAGTTCTTTATATTTTATGTTTTGTTGTCATTTTTAGTTTCCTATGGTTGCACAATGTTTTTGTTATTAAATTGAATCCTTATATTATGAAGATTGTTAGTATCCTAGACGCTTATGCAACATGTAGGGCAGATGTGACCAACAATTAGCCTATATTACAGGGGCTCGTCCATTTAATTCCTTTCCTAGCATCATAATTAATCCCTTTTCTGATTTGAACTCTTTCAAAAGATTTTATTTTATTATTTCATTATTATTATTTTAATTTATTTTATTTTTTATCAAAATTAAAAGTAAAGTTTTTTTTTTTTTTTTTTTTTTTTTTTTAATGAAACGCTAAAAATTTAGAAAATTATTTTGACTAAAATTTTGCATGTTTCATTATATACTTCTCCCAATACTTGTTCGAGCGGATACAGTGTAATTAACATTATGTAAAGTCAACATTGATTGGCTACTAGGTTTATAACACGCTCTCTAATTGGTTTAGCACCGCGGATACAGCTTTTGGCGGGAACGACTTTGTTTTGGCCAGAGTGTATACTCTATTATTATTACTTGCTTTATTTATAAACTCTATTTTTCAATGTCTAAATTGCAAATATCACAGTTTTAATGTAAGTAAATAATACTGACAAAACCAACACTTTGTAAGTGAACTGCCTAGGCCAATAAACCATCTTATCCTAATTAAAATTATATCAAAATTTCTTAGTAGTAATCTAATTACTTTTTTAAATTTAATTTCCTCTTATATAATGGTGTAAAATGTCACTCAATATTTTTTTATCAGCTAAAAAGAAAAAGTTATCTTGTATGGGACAATTAAAAAAAAGTTTGGTCTTCTCTGTAGTTATCTTCAAAATTACATAATGGTCACGCAGTGCTAAAAAATATTAATAATAAAAAAAAAAGTTTCCTCGTTATTGTTTTCCAATGCACGTTTGATCACACACCACTACTAATAAAATGCATCAACTCTTAAAGGCGTAGAACACCTTATACCAAAAAGTTGTATAATATCCTAACAAACCTGAAAATCAACGTTGATTTGGCCGGAGTCGTTGATTTCTAATTTATTTTCCATTCACAAAATGTCGCGAGCAGTCATTGACGTCACAATTCACTTGTTTCACGCGTGCGTGGACCAGGCGATCTGTGACGTTATTTACCGCTCGTGCCATTTTGTGAATGGAAAATAAATTAGAAATCAATCACTCTGGACAAATCAACGTTGATTTTCAGTTTTTTTTAGGATATTACACAACTTTTCTGTTCAAGGTGTTCTACGCCTTTAATTATCTCACACAAATAAAAATATACTTAAAAAATAAAGTAAATTTAACAAAATAACAGTTTAAATTGATAGCCATGTTACTTATACACAATGGATTATTTCAATGCTATTGTTAATGACAGTAATATGTAACTGACGTGGGAAAACGACAAGGGACTTTTAACTTCCTATTCTTTACAATTTCAAAACCATCTTTTACGTGATTTTTGCAAGAAGCTATATAATACTTTTTTTTTTATTATAGAATTGAGAAAATTTAATTTACATACTTTATATGTGTTTTTTTTAGCTAATAAAAAAAATTTATGAAAATTTTTTTTTCACTGCGGTAAAATGTATCGTGGGATTTTAAAATTTAAACTCATGAGGGGGGTAGCTATAAAAAAATATTCGTATATATGTCAAAGTAACTTTAAAAAAAAATGCACAAAATTCTCATGTCAGTTAATTAAAAAAATAATATTAAAATAGAAATGAATAAATATAATATGTGAATAAAGTAAAAGTTAAAATATTTCTCCTTGTCTCTCTCTCTCTCTCTCTCTCTCTCTTCTTTTTTCACCCTATTACATGAGAAATATTCCGAGTTCTATTTCACCCAGTAACAGATAGATACACCCTTTAAACATCCCCAATGAGACATTATTTTTTGACACAAAGTAGTAACATAATATCGATTTATATTCAACTCAAAAACATTATGTAGAATAACAAAATGTATTATTATATTATAACAAACTTTATACAAAAATCTAATTAAAAATTCTTAACAATATAAAAAATATATAGATAATATTTAATTACATTATCTCCTAACCAATGATATTGAAGATAAAACTAACATCATTCTTCATTTTGAATTTGTTTTTCATTTCCGCTTTTTCCGAGCATTTTTGATGACGGGAAACTATTTTTGCGTGATAAATATTTTTGAAAATTTGGTCTTGGTGCTTTATCAAAATTGCAAAATAAGCACAAAATTCATGTTTTGTTATCTTTGCTTGCATTAATGCAAGCATAAATCATGTAATTGCATTTTCTATAATCGAGCTAAATTTCTTCATTTATTAATTCCATATCTTTGCTTTTAAATGTCAAAGTAGTTACTAAGTTTAATGCAACTTTTAAAAAGTATAATTTTGTACCCCCTAGAATGCAAATAAATTAAGTCAACAGCATTTTTTTAAATGACGTTATTCCCGTTTGACGTAAATTAAAAACACCAACAAATAAACAAATAAGAAATATAGTTTTTTCATAAACACATTTTTCTTTCTTTCTTAGGACTTAATTTGAGCTTGTATTTGAGACACATTGCATTGAATGACATAAGAAAGTTCTATTTTCCACAAACTAAAAAACAATATATATCTATTATATGTTATTTCTGATGCATTATACTATTTTGAATATTCATAAAGCATGTGAAAAGTGGGAAAAAGAGAATAAATTAAAGTCAAAAAAATAGTATAACACTTACTGAGTAATATAAATATCTACTAAAACATAATGGCAATAGAATATAACCACTCTATAGGTATATATAGCAAAATAAACTTTTATAAAAATATAATATGTTGCTTTTTTATGTTATAAAAATAAAGTTAAAAAATAAATTGTGTTACTGTTATATTTTTGTTGAGTAGTGTATATACATTTATTGTGTTGTATTAGTGTTTGTTAGACTTTTGCCAAATATACCCCTCTTACCATTAATTTCATGACAAGCAAAAAGAAGGGAAAAAGTTAGGGCAGGGCTTTCTCTCTCTCTCTCTCTCTCTCTCTCTCTCTCTCTCTCTCTCTCTCTCTCTCTCTCTCTCTCTCTCCCTCTCTCTTTCTTTTATGTTTTTTTATATTTTTTAGAAACAAAACTAAACTACTAACATACATTTTATAAACCACAAGAATGATTTATAATTTTAAAAGATATTCTCTCTTACGCTCTCTCTCTCTCTCTCTCTTTCTCTCTCTCCTTCTCCCTCTTTCTTTCTCCCACTTTCGCTTGCATCATCAGTAAAAACAATTATTAAAACGTACTTCATATTTTGAGTTACACTGACAAAAAAAAAACATTTTCAGATTTAAAATTTTGTCAATGGTTTATTTTATTATTTTGCATTATTATATATATTTTTTTTATCAAAGAGAGTATTTTAAATGAAGTATATAACCTAAAGTAATACTTGTCGATTGTTATAATTATTACACACGTTTGTTCATATCTCATGGACCTAATGGGCAACATTAACCTACATTTAAGATTGATAACAATTTTATTTACATCATTTAAATAGTATTTTATAAGATAGAAACAATGTATATTGTGGGGGAAAAATATGAATAGAGATTAGAGATTATACTTTAAGACTGAAAATGAGGTACTATGATGATTTGATTAAAATTTGTAAAGGTAGAAACAAGTAATCTTTATTTTATTATTATTATTTTTTTGTATTATGGTATTTGTGACACTTAAAAGTTAGCAAACTCTGTGTGTGTATATATATATAATTAAAAAATTGTACAACATTAAAAAAAGGGGGGGGGCTTCATAGTTGTACATATTCCCTAAAAATTGCAATAGATAAGCATTAGTCTGGCACAGGTATTGATATATAATTATAAAAATTCCTAATAATGCAAGTAAAACATACTACAATAAAAGTGTAAATCACCTAGATTATGTAATATTTTAGTATATCAATACCTGTTCGAGATTAATTTTTACCTAATGCAATTTCAAGGATTCGTGTATCATGCCTTCCGTTCGTATTGTAATTTTTTTCCGTGTGCATGCAAAATTTTGACATTTTATTCCCATAGACCCATAAGTTTTTAATATATATTTTTTGTTCTCCTCTAACTGATGGCTTAGTTCTTAAAAATTTCAACTTAGAATAGTTGTTACCATCAAGTATGGATAAACTTTTAAAGTTCAAATGTACGAGCTTTTTTAAACAACCAATTTACTGACTTAAGAAAAATTAGTTATCAATTTTACTCTTAAAAGATAAATAAATGCTTCTAACCGGCGAAATTTGTAACTGGCTTTAAATCATAGAAAAGTTTATACATAATTTAAATTTGCAGGTTCTAACTGAATTACTCTTCTCAGAAAATTAGAGTTTTCACCGACATTTTACAGCGCAATTTTGATTGGTTACACGTCACCACCGATAACAAGTATTGAAATGACATTAAAATTACTGGAGGACAATGTCATGTGTGTTTATATAATTTTCAATTTATTTCGAATTTTATTATTAATTTTAAAATAATTTGGTTTTACATTATTACTTATGTAATACGTTGTAATAATTCATTAATTCAAAACTACTGTAAGTACTAAGTACTGATTCTCCAATACTGATGTGATGTTTAATAATGAGCTTCATTATCAAATATAGCATCTTACGTAATTAATTAAGATTATATCTAAAATGCAGCTATCATTCATTTATACGAATATCTTTATCAACATCTATCCATCTATCATAAGGAAATATACATTTATTTATAATTTAATTTTAAATATAACTTAAGATTTTAAAATATAATATTAAAAAAAGCATAATACTATAAAAAGTTAGTAATTTATTATATTATATAAAAAAAATATATAATGTTATTAATATATATTTTTTTAAAACATTAAACAATTTTGGGTAAAATGTTTTAGTTAACAATATAGTACTATAAAATTTAAATCTAAATTAAAAATTTTTTTCTACAGTGTATTATCATTATTATTTTATAAAAGCTAAAGTATATAAGAAAAAAAGAGAAGAATAGTTTGTCAATATATATCAATCAATAAAAAAACAAACTTTGAATGCAAATTAGTTAGTAAACGAGCGTCTTTTGAATAAAGCTTTAACATTAATCACAGTCTATCACAAATCAATATATATGAAAGAAAAGGAAAAAAATTAACATAAATAGAAATTCTATAATAGAAAAGATAAGAGAATCTAAATATACATTATATAATAATATGCTGGACATAAACATATGTATAAAAAAATATATTTTGGTTTTGAAAATGCATTTTTTTGTACTTTAATACAGGATTTCCGTTGTAAGTTTTTCATTAATTATTATACACTTGATTAGCTGTCACTTTTTGACACTCCGCACTCTTATACTTAGATTAATAATTTTCTTCTTTCTATATAAAAGATAAGAGAGAGAGAGAGGGTGAAAATCTAGGACAACAATAAAGTGTAAAAGGGCTGAAATTTTCACCGCACCAGCTTACTCTCTCTCTCTCTCTCTCTCTCTCTCTCTCTCTCTCTCTCTCTCTCTCTCTCTCTCTCTCTCTCTCTCTCTCTCTCTCTCTCTCTCTCTCTCTCTCTCACCCTACTCTCTAATCTCCACTCTCGTCTTATACTGATTTCTTAAAGATACGTTAATTAATATAAATTAAATGCTATGCTATTTTTACTCTATAGAGGAGGAGTCATGGTAATAATAATCAACCGATCAAAAAACGGATACTCAAAAGGAACTCTTTTTTTTTTCCTTGCACATTGGTACTTTGGACTAAGGAAAATGCAAATAGGGAAAACTAATGATGTGTCACCATGCAAAATTTTGATATACGATGGTTTTAGATTTAAAGCCTTGTATATAGCTCAGAAATGAAATTTTCAACAACAATAACAATTTTTTTTGTCATCCTGATTTTCAGAGTGACCTAAAAGAAGAAGTTTTTATGGTAATGGAGGTTATCCGTGAGGCACGCAGGAAATACTTACGGACCACTAATAAGAAAGACTACAAAACAAAAATGTGAAGGGTAATTTTATTGCATATTCTAAAAGAAGATATCGTCCTAAATCGATAGATACGTGAATTTCTATTTTTTTAGTTCTTTAAGTGTATTTAATTATTTTTTGAAAAATACGAAATGATGTCACAATCTGTGAATTTTTTCTGCATCCACATGCATAAGTTATCAACCGTGACGTCATTTGTCGATTTTCAAATTTAATTAAATGAACTAAAAAAATTGAAAGTTGCATATCAATCAATTCAGGACAATTAAAGGAATAGACCAGAAAAAAAATATAAGCATGTATATCACAAGACACTTGGTGGGATTTACATAAATAACTTTAGTTTGTCTCAATACCCAACAGTAGCCTCATAGCAGTGATCAGAAAATTCGATTTATGCAACCCGCACAACATTTTCATACTAATTTTTGCATGTTTCTGACGTCATAAGTATGAATTTTTAAGCAAATTGCATACTTTACAGTTTTTTTACGCTCTCTCGTGGGGCTACATTAACATTCTGGTAAAAATTATCAGTTTTGAAGCTCCCATTTCGTGTTTATTCATTAAAAAGCATATGTTGTTTTATATGGTCTATGGCTTTAAATATCTGCTTTTAGAATAAAAAAATAAAATTTTACTTCTTAAAATTGTTTTAACTTTTCAGTCTTTTTCATTTCCTATCCTTTTCCATTGCAGAACTTTTTTTTTTTTTTTTTTTTTTTTTTACAGAACTATTACACCGAGGTCTAAAATATTTAAAAAAGAGACACGTGTTTTAAGCTAATTAAAAATAGTATATGTTCTTCAACATGAATTACAACCTTTATTTAAATAACAGGCTTTCATTATGTTGTGTTGTTGTTCTTATTATTCCATGATGAAATAAAATTTTCCATTGAAATAAAATCATTCATAAAAATGAATGAAAAAAGACAAATACTATTTATTATTCTTGTTAGCTATTTATTATGAAAACAAACAAACTATTTTTTACAATTTTTAACAATTTTCCAAACTTTAACAGCTCATTAATAAAATCTATAAAAAGCATCGATAGTTTTAGATATAATTTTATTTATTTTATTTTACAAAAAAGGAATAGTTATACTAGTTTTTTTTTTTCTTAAAAATGTTGTCGAATAATACGCACAAAAAAAATAAGTGAAAATACCCTATATATTGCTAAAACCAGCAGACATAAACAGGCTTTTTATTTTCTATACTTTAGCTAACATGAGACAAAATAGGGTGGCAAAGACACAATCGTCAAGTGTATGAAATAGAGAGAGAGAGAGAGAGAGAGAGAGAGAGAGAAGAGTATTATCACGCTCTTATAATAAAAAATCTTGGATAACAACAGAGAGCAAGAGAGAGAGAGAGCAAGAGAGCAAGAGAGAGAGAGAGAGAATGGTAGCAACAATTTTAAGTATTCATAACCCAATATTTTTTATTATGTAATAAATATAATAATAACATAATATTTATAAGATTTTCTGTACTTTACATTTATAATATTTGACCTAATTTTTTTACAGTTTATTATTAAAAATGCAGCTAACATGTTTTACCGTCCTTTCTCTCTCTCTCTCTCTCTCTCTCTCTCTCTCTCTCTCTCTCTCTCTCTCTCTCTCTCTCTCTCTCTCTCTCTCTCTCTCTCTCTCTCTCTCTCTCTCTCTCTCTCTCTCTCTCTCTCTCTCTCTCTCTCTCTCTCTTCTCTCTCTCTTTCTCTCTCTTTTTTCTCTATCTTTCTCTCTATCTTTCTCTCTCTCTCCCTCTCTCTTCTCTCTATCTTTCTCTTTCTCTCTATCTCTCTCTTTCTCTATGTCTTTCTAACTCAGTGTTTCCCTCCAGTTTTTTTTTCTGTATTTCTATATATTTTTGTTTCACATATTATAGTTCATTGTAATAAATAATAATTTTTTTTTGGTATAGTCTCTACCCCACAAGCTAAGGCGCATCTACAAGCTGCAATGCGTCAATAACTATAGAATGAGAGAGAGAGAGAGAGAGAGAGAGAGAGAGAGAGAGAGAGAGAGAGAGAGAGAGAGAGAGAGAGAGAGAGAGAGAGAGAGAGAGAGAGAGAGACGAAGAAAAAAAAGAAGAAGAAGAAAGCTAGCAAATTTTTTAGAGGAACATCCTAGAAAATGGACTTTAAGTTTTTTTTTTTTTTTTTTCCTCCACCGTATTGTGATAATGTGCTGAATGATACCCAACTCAATTCCTAGACTTCTTGACAGGTGTAATCGTACAACGTGCACGTTTTCTATGGTTTATTTTTATACATACAATTCCGGTATTAGCCTAGAGATACCATAGAAAACTTGTTGATTATTATCACTGTAATTAAAATTTGGCTGGCGACGGCTTTAATATACAGGCTAGTATTAGCCATGATATACTAGAGAAACCTTGGAAACCTACAGACATATTTTTGTTTTAAATCACTACAAATCTTTTACAATATAGGTACATGTGCAGAAAGTGAACGAGAAATACTAATACTTGAAAGGAAATTATTTTATATTTTTTGTCTGGTTTATATATTAATAAGTGCTCATTCATTTTAAAACAAAATTTTTTTTTAAAAAATTTTAAAGAAAAAAAAAAGCATTAGAATGAAAAAGAATAAAAAAATCGTTATCTTTAGACTTGACCGCTAAATATTTAAAAATATTCATTCTTTAAACTGCGGCAAATTATTTTGTACTTCACATTTTTTTTTTTTTTTTTCATTATACTTTTATTATTCATAAAAAAAATTGTTTGCTTTTCTTGTGAGGATCTTTAAGTCTAAAAATGGAAGTCCTGCACAACTAAGATTTTTTATATTTATAACCAAGTGCCAACTATCTTAAAATGAAGCTTTAAAAAAAAAACTTTTTTTTTCACCCCACTTTTTTTTTTATATCTTCATCTCACTAATTTTGGCACGTTGTACAACAAAAAATGAGAGGGGAAAAATATAATACAATTTTTGGCGGGAATTTTAGGTAAAAGATGAAAGTTTATTTTTTTAAAGAGGGTTTAAGTTTAAGTAATTATATTAACAGAGAATAAGAGTAGGGTGACAAAACACTGACAAATTTAAAGTAATAAATTATTTTTTATATATATGAGGAATCATAATATATCTCCTCTCCCTTGTAAAGTACAGCTTCTCATAAAGGCCAACTTTATGAAATAGAATACTTCTTGTTTTAATGAAAAAATAAACAAACCTAACTATATTACTTATATTTCATAATGATATGTGCAACCAGACGACTTTGGAATAAAGTTTTGAATTAAAATAGGTGGGACTTTTTATGAAATATATTAGAGGTACATTTTTTTTCTCGATTCTAAATTTTTCACACTTTCGAGTGTTTTCAAATATGTACTTAAAAACCATTCAGAAGATCTTCATTTGGTGTTATTGGACACTGCTGTCGCTATTGTTATTAGTTTCTTATTGAATTCAATTTTTCAAATTTAACAGTTGAAAAGTAATGAAAATTTTGGTACAAAGAGAGAGAGAGAGAGAGAGAGAGAGAGAGAGAGAGAGAGAGAGACAGAGAGAGGGACAGAGAGAGGGAGAGAGAGAGAGAGAGAGAGAGAGAGAGAGAGAGAGAGAGAGAGAGAGAGAGAGAGAGAGAGAGAGAGAGAGAGAAAATTATTTTATTTATTTATTATTATTATTATTTTTTACTTTATGATTATTGTTATTCTTGAAACTCGGGTCAATATGCTCTTTTAGATTATGCAATAAAATTACTCCTCCCCCCCTTGTCTTCTTTATTTGCATGATGACATAAGATTGAATAGATGGTCACAACCAATAATATTTTTATATATATCTTTAGGATTCTCATAAGAACAAAGAAATATAAGAACAGCTGACGATCATATTTTTCATCAAGTGATCATTTGATCCTTTTTGTGGTTGTCTAAATATATATATAACAGCTTGATATCTGATATTAGAAAACAAACTAACACACATATTTTGAAGGGACTTTTAAAGGTGTTTCTTTTTTTAAATAAACAGTTGATGAGTTTTTTAATTGTAGAAAGTAAACTTCAATAATGTCTCAAACTGCGTGTTTGCAAATAAAGTGGTATATTTTTTAAAATTAAAATCACATATATTTGTTCTAAACAAAGAAACAATAAAATTTTCAATATAAATATGTTTTTAACTGTAATATAAAATAAATAATAATATTAAAAAAAATAAATAACAAATTGCTATTATTAATTATTACTTTAAAATTAAGTTTTTTTTAAACTTTTTTTTATTATAATATTTTTTATTTTAGTTATTTATTTAATATAACTTTTTCTTATAGTTTTTAATGATAGAACACGTAATTATTTTTTTAAACTAGATGACAGGGTAATCAAATAAACTTAATTTAAAATATAAAAGTGACCAAAATTCAATTAAGAAATCTATGACTGAGGAGGGGTTGTAAAAGTAAATTTTTATTTTCACTATAATTTGCCTACAAGTTAGAAAACTCTATTACTCTGTGATAATAATTTTTTATTGCTAATTTTTTTTGTTTCGTCTTTTCTTTTATGATTGTGGTTATGGTATTAAGTGGTTTAGGTTTTTATTTTGGTATTTTAATGAAAAAAAAAAAAAAAAAAAAAGTTTTAGTAAATTAATTAATTTACATAATAATATTATGATAATTTTTGGTGTAATCTGATAATAGCATTTATGTTTTTTTTTTTTTTTTGTTTTTTTTTTGTTAATTAGTGGTAGCAAATAACTAAGTAATAATATTATAGTAGATTTGAATATATTAGCAAGTAAATAATAATTAGGAACTATATATGTATACAGTTTTAAAGCAATAAAAATAATTATGAGTTAAAATGAAACAATTTATAAATACTCGCATACAACAGGAAAAAAAAATATATTTCGCTCAGTTTTCCATAATTGAGTGAGGGAGAAATTTTAGTTGACTTAAAGTACCTATTATACATGCTACGACTACTTTTATGTGGTTTCTCCATATTGATAAGTGTAATAGTTATTACCGGAAAGAGAAAGATATTATTATATTATAGCTCGTTCTATAAACTACACACAAATATTAAGCCAGCTACGAAAATGTTCCTTTGTTAAAAACAGCTGTATATGACTTCGTTACCTGTTAACTACGTTTATACATATTATGGTCGATCATTGTTATTTCTTCTTATAGAACTTTGAACGTGATAAAAATGAAAGAAACTCACAAAAAAAAGTTCCATAGGAAACATGCGACTCACTTTTATCAGCTCAAAAAAAAAAAAATAAATAAATAAAAATAAAAATCAACCAATGAACGTGTCTTATTTTGTTGGTCAGCCAATCAGTTATTGAGATTCACTTTACTTTACAGAACGAGCTTATATATTTTCTTCGTAGTGCATGCTCAAAAATAAATACGTTATTATTAATGCTAACTTCATTTTCACAAACTTATGTTCAATGAAACATAGGTTAGGTTATACTATACTTCATATATTATAATAGTTCTAAAGCATATTCAATAATATTATATATTATTATTAATTTTTTTATATCAAAATATTAATATTTTAATGTGAATGAATAATATAACAATTAAGCATTAAGCTATTCCAATTTAGCAACACTTGCGCTAAAGGGATTTAAATGTAGCATAAGTAACGCATATTTATTGTTTTTTTCCTTAAGTAAAATACGTATAAGTATAAATCTAGAATCCATGAAGAATTTTTCCGACTTCGGCGCAACAGATTTTCCGCAAGTACGATTTAAAAGCTTTATCAAAAACTACTGCGAAAACGAACCTTGAACCATCACGTTAATTGAAAATAATTATGTTTGTTTCATTATTTTTTTGTATCCTCTTTTACTGCAAATTTGAAACAAACGATAAAATAATAATTGAAAGTTGCATGCTATTTTAAATATTTCCAATTTTATTGATTTAAATATCGATGGATATATATTAGGAAAACGGCATACGATAAAAATATAAATTTAGGAAAAATGTACATAAAAAAAATATATATATATATTAATTATAAAAGATAAAAAAACAAACAATAAAATAGTAAAATTTTCTAACAGAACTATTAATATCAGAACATATATGAAAAATCTTTAAAATTCAGAAGAAAAAAATGGCGATAATAATTTCATTATATAATGTAGAAATAAAAAACTACTTGATTATGTTATATTAATTAACATACCTTAAAATTGCGGATAGAGCATCATATTTAAAACATCTTACTACAAAAAAATAACTAAAAATGACTTTACGTTACAATTTTACGTCATTTTTTTTGTTTTTTTAATAAAACCAATTTCACATTTTTGTCAAAATATTTCACAGTAGCTCACTAGCACACAAATACTTGTCATGACACCTTATACTACACTAGTGTGTAAAGCAATATACCGTAAAATTTAAAAGAAGATAGGGGGGAACTAAAAAACTTACTTTCACCCTGTTTGTTTTTAAATCGGATTGATTTTTTCTTAAAAGTTATTTAACATATCAAGACGCCTTAAAGTTTGACAGCATTTCATTTTGAAGTAAAAATAGATACTTTTTTTTTTAATAGTCTATTTATTTATCAATTGCTTTACTTGATTTAATAGATTTTCTTGCATATTATCAATTTAAAAACACAATTAAATATATTTTATAAATTCTTTTATTGTAACAGGAATGAATCAGAAGAAACCATTAGTATTTAAATCAAAACACACTTGATGGGACTTACATAAATAACTTTAGTTTGTCTCAAAACCCAACTGTAGCTCCGTAGCAGTGATCAGAAAATTTCTATTTATGCAACCCGCACAACATTTTTTTACTAATTGTTCCATGTTTCTGACGTCAGAAACATGAATAAAGTGCATACTTTACAGTATTTGCACGCTCTCTCGTGGGGCTACATTAACATTCTGGTAAAAATTGTCATCAGTTTTGAAAATACCATATATTATCGTGTTTATTCATTAAAAAGCGCATGGTGTTTTATGTGGTCTATAGCTTTAAGGTAAAAAAATAGTTATAAGAAAGGGTTAAAATCCTGTTTTAATTGGTTAAAAAAAAATTACTATCGACCTATTAAAATTTTGCATATATAGAGTATTATTTAAGTTTTTTAGAAGGGGAGAATATATTTTTTATTATTAAATTATGCTGTTTCTATGTTTTAGCAGGTAGTATAGAAAAAAATTAGCAAGGATATTATCACTGTTTTTTAAGTACTTATTTTACTCTATATTATGTAATTTCCCTTTACTTTTACATTCATAGTTTTTAATTTTTTCAATAGACTTCGTTTTTTTTTTCTTCTTCTTCTTCTTCTTTTTTTTTTTTTTTGTCTATTCCAAAGAGGTACTTTTCTTGTAAGAATAAGAATATTATCACTGTTTTTGAAGTACTTATTTTACTCTATATTATGTAATTTCCCTTTACTTTTACATTCATAGTTTTGAATATTTTCAATAAACTTCATTTTCTTCTTCTTCTTTTTGTGCCTATTCCAAAGAGGTACTTTTCTTGTACCTAGCAAGTGCATAAAACACTTTCAAAGAACACACTTTTACTATCTATTGTATAGTTTATAACAAGGACATAAAAGTACGTATCTTGCAATTTCAAACCAAGTACATTGTCAGAAAAGTTATGGTTGCATTAACAATTTTCAGGAACTTTAAATACTATTATAATAAACAATTTTATTGTAAATTGAAATAAATGTCAAATTATATGAAAATAATTATAATATAATAATTTTTTACAATGACATTCTTAAATAATCCTAACTTAAGAAAAAAAAATCCTAAACAATTTGGAAAATTGAAATATTTCAATGATATAAAAAGCATTTTCTGTAAAAAAAAAAAAATGGACTTTTATTTTTTTAAGTGATAAAAAGTAGCTATATTTAGATAAATATTAGATTCCAAGATAAAATTTAATCGTACATGCTAAAAAGAACAATATTAGGTTAGAAGAGCAATAAAGTAAGAAGTAGAAAGAGAAAGAATAAGTTATTGCGGGCATATGTACATACAGAAGGAAGGGGAAATAGTTGGGCGGACAGATGAGAACATTATTTACGACTAACCATTAGCAATGGTGTGGATCGCTAAAATTGAATCTTTTACTTTAAAAACAAAAAGAAAAGAAAAAACTATTTTATTGTGCAATTTTTATTTTGTTTATTACTAATTTTAATTCATTTATTATTTTTTATTTCATAAATATATATTATAAATATTTTAATTATTACAAAATATTGTTTTTATAGTAAATATTAATATAGCAATACCAATTGCAAAAATGTACTAATCGTAGCATTAGTCTAACAGCATTTGCTTAAGATTCATGATTAATGTTCAGAAATGTGTAGCAATGTATATTGATAAGTTTAATAAATATAAATAAATTTCATTATTATTATTTAGATGTTATAATTGGTATATTATTATATGTTTATAATCAATTGGATAATTATTGAATGTTTAGATGTATGTTGTACACACATTGTGTTTAAAGGAATAGACCAGAGAAAAACAAGCATTTATATCACAAAACACTTGATGGGATTTACATAAATAACATTAGTTTGTCTCAAAACCCAACAGTAGCCCCGTAGCAGTGATCAGAAAATACGATTTATGCAACCCACACAACATTTTCATACTAATTTTTGCATGTTTCTGACGTCATAAACATGAATTTTCACGCAAGTTACATACTTTACAGTCTTTTCACGCTCTCTTGTGGGGCTACATTAACATTCTGGTAAAAATTATTATCAGTTTTGAAGATCCCATTTCGTGTTTATTCATTGAAAAGCACATGTAGTTTTATGTGGTCTATGGCTTTAATAAATAAATAAATAAAAATAAATATATATGTAATTTACTATTCTTATTTTGTAAATTTAGATTAAATGTTGTACACTATGTGTGTTTATTGAATAAAATATTAATAACCTAATAAAATTTAATCAACTAAATAAACGTAGTTACTATGATCTCGATGGAAATGCTGCATGTAAGTAAGCAAAAGAAGTGAGTGATTGGAACTTAAATAGGTATTAAAATATCAAATGCTAGAGTATCAAGAATGAATACAATGTTATGCCATTTAGAAGTCTATATGGGTAACAACAATGAAATGTTTTAAATTTCAGAACCCGTAACCAATCACATACTTTAGCATACCTCATGGTCAATCTTACAAAGTCTTCAGCTTTAGTTCTTTAAGGTTTAAAGAAAGAAAGAAGAAGAAGAAAAAAAAAAAAAAAAAAAAAAAAAGCAAGTGGATTATTTTACACACACTCTAAGATAAACCCAACAATGTGTGATTGAATAGAAATAAATGAGATAGGGTGGATTAGTGTGTGAAGTGATATCTCTGACTTGGCGTGAGTCACTATTATACAGTCTTGGGTTCGATTATCGTAAATACGATAACGATATTCGATTACCAAAACGTAACAGTTTTATAAAAATTATCGTTAACAAAAATTAAGATTAACAAAAATTAAGATTAACAAAAATTGACGATATTATCGTCGCATCTATAATGATACTTTTTGCTCCAAATATAAAAAAAAAATACACACACAAAGGTAATAAAAATGCACGAAAAATTAGAAAATATTACCACAACTTTAAAAAGTATAAGGTGCTGATTAATCATTGTAGGTATAGTACAGTCATGAAGCAAGAATTTAAAATATTTTATTTCAATAAAGAATTGCATTATGATTTATAGTTATCGTTATCGAAAAACTATCGTTATAGTATCGTTATCGTGGGTGACATTTTTAAAAGTAACGATATCGTTATCGTTATAGTGTGATGCTAGAATATAGTATCGTTATTGTTATAGAAATTTTGGTTATCGAACCCAAGACTGCTATTATGCTATCACTGCCTGGATTTGGCTATAGAGATATGAATATTCCTGGTAAGCCTAAATTAAAACTGCTCCAACTGATTTACATTTGACACACAGTCATCAACTTGCAGAGAAACACGAGAATATTTAAAAATTGATATTACATACTTTCAATGTCTTTCTAGTATTATAATATACCAATGTGAAATCAATCAGAAAAGCCGTGAGTCCATTTATGTTTCATCCGTTATAGCTTTTAAAAACCATCCTCAATTTTTTTTTTTTTTTTTTTTTTTTTTTTTTAGGCTTAACAATTTTAAAAGATCGATATTAGGATATACTTTTACGTGTTTTAAGCACAAAAAAAAAAAAAAAAAAAAAAAAAAAAAAAAAAAAAAATCACTGTTTTTTATACTTTATTAAAAAAAATATATTTGGCATAAATGCATAAAAATTGTTCTAAGAGGAAGTAAATAAATAAATAGGCAACATTGTTATTGCAAAGGAAATAGGCAATAAGTGCAGTCAGGACTATGTCAGGACAACACACTCTATTATTGAACCAATGCACTAAAGACAGCGTCAAGTACGAGAATGGAAGCTTAACATATTACTTGGTAAATATACTGTAATTTTTTGTATTTAAATGATAATCAAATTAATCATAATATAATAAAAGCTGCTTCTGCTTCTCTATTGAAGTTGATAAATTAATTTGTGTTTCTTTTAAAATACCATTAAAAAGATAGAAAAATGAAATTCATGAATGCAATCATCCCCATCCTTTCATCTCACACGCTTTCTAAAAAAAAAAAAATGAAACTGCATTGTATTTATAGTAAACTCTATCACAAAAACATTTGGCCGAAACACCAAAATGTAATTAAGGGCATATGTGAAACATCGGAAAATAATGACGAGATAGAACAATTTAAAGTAAATCGCCTGGCTAATAACAACATTTAAATACTGCAAAATAAAATGTTGGATATTTAAATAAAATTTAATGAATTTTTAACAGTTTTATTTAAAATAAATATTTCTTACTGTTTTGTTCTTGATTTTTGTTTATTTAATGTTATTATACATTATTTTTATACAAAATAATAAACAAAAAAGTTAAATTTTTATTATATTTCAATATAAGTATTGTGAAGTAAATGATAAGTGTTAGTTTCAATATACAATTTTGTACTACAATGATTTTTATCGCATCGCGAATCGCGATAAAGATGCTTTTTAATTTCTTAAAAGATTTAAAAAAACTCTCAGCTGATACTAATTTAAAATACGATAATGAAATAAAAAGAAATACGGTCGTTGTTTTTACCTGGTCACCTAGTACTTGCAGCACGCACTAGGTAGTAATTACTAAAGTCATGTCCCCTCATAGATTTATATAGGCCACATGCACCAACATATACGTACATGTGCTTTTTAATAATAAAACACAAAATATAATCTCCAAATCCAACACTGATGACAATTTTTGCAAGAACGTAAATCCTAGATATAGCCCCACAAGAGAGCTTGCAAAATGCTGTAATGTATACGAGACTATTATTCTTGTTTCTGAAGTCAGAAACAGGCAAAACTTAGTAATGTTGTGCGGGTTGCATAAGTAGAAATTTACTGATCATTGATACAAGTACGAATGATACGGACTAATTTTATTTATGTAAGTCCCATCAAGTGTTTTATGATATAAATGCTATTTTATTTTTGTCTATTCTTTCAACACAATTCACTAATTACATGCTCTAAGCCGTGATCCAGCTTTAAGGACATGACACAAATGACCCAGGAAGTATCATAAATGTTTGGTCATAAAAGAGTAAAAATGTCGCATTATAATAATTTAGAGATGAATTATATTTTGTCATGACTTCACATTATAATTATATACATAATATTTACTTTTTTTTTTTTAATCATTGTATAGCAAAGCAAGTGGAAGGTGATCATTTCTTCGATGGGTGTGCCAGCATAATCCATGCATGATATGACCCATTGTATAAGCAGTAAGCACTAACTATCCTATTAATACACAGTTGAATTTCTGTTTCAAAGTACAGCCTTTGAAAAGTAAAATAATATTAATAATAATAATAATAATAAATGGTTTTTATTACGAGGCCAAAAAGGGTACATACCCACTTACATGGTCCTCTGACTATTCTTGACATAAATATTATCGTCAGAGTATTTAATTTTTACAACAAAATCATAGCATACATAAACATATTATATAATATTATTTCACTATAGTGATAAAACATGATAAAGAGCATAATATATATTTCTTATTTACTTATTCTTATACAATTATGATAAACACTTTTACTGACATGTATTTTATGTTTAAAATAATACTAATCAAAATATCTTTTACATACTCAAAACGGATCTTTAGACAATTATTGAGTCTTTAATTCTTTTATTCAGACTTAATCAATAAACAAAATTATAGTGTCATTGATTGCTATTTTTAACTAATAGCGATATCAGCATTTTAATGCAACATTTTGTTAATGTGGGAGTTCTAAATTTTTATCCATAAACATGTGTCCCAAATCCACCGACTGACAGGGAAGAACACCCCCGGAACCAACCCCCGACGGAAACCCCCCGCACCCGCTCCCGCTTCGACTTACTGCATATGCAGCAATTCGAAACGGGAGCGGGCGCACGATAATCCTCGAAGGTCAGTCCCAAGAACCCCCTCCCCTGCCAATCCGACGATCCCTGAACACAATGTTTCATCAACGATAAATAGAGAAGAGCAAATAGAATTACAAATTAAGTATGTATTAAAATAAAAAATCACAATAAAAATTAACTTTTACAACCTTCATTGTTTATTAAAAAATAGACAAGATACTTTATTTTAAAATACTTTTTTAGATTCAATATTATAAAAACTATCTGTTAAATTATTCCACAACTTAGATCCTTTAACGGCAAATGAGTTATCATACACATAGCAGTTAGATTTAGGAGGTAGAAGCAAGAATTTATGAGATCTTGTAAGACGAGAACTATTGTTTTTTAATGGGGTGAGATATTCATACAAGTATGATGGTTGTTTGAAGTGCATTAATTTTTGTAAGGCGCATAGCATGTGTACATTTTGTCTTTCATTTATTTTTAATAAACCAAGTTTTTTATAATAACTGCTGATATGTTCATGTTTTTTTATATTACCAAAAAAAAAAATAATAATAATAATATTAATAATAGTAATAATAATTAATAATAAATATTAAAAAAGTTCATATTTGTATTAATAAAATACTTTAGCTCGTTGTATAAACTATACACACAAATATTGAGCCTGCTTCGAAAATGTTCCTTTGTTAAAAACAGCTGGTTATGACGTCGTTACCTGCTTACTACGTTTATACATATGGTTGATCATTGTTATTTCTTCTTTTAGAACTTTGAACTTGATAAGAATGAAAGAAACTTCCCCAAAAAATTTCCAGTCTCAATATGCGACTCACTTTTATGGGGAAAAAAAAAAAAAAAAAAATCAACCAATGAATGTGTCTTATTTTGTTGGTCAGCCAATCACTGTTATTGAGATTCACTTTATTTTACAGAACGAGCTATGGTTATATTTTTATCTGGTATTATAAACCCTGAAGCCTACAAGTTAAAGTATCTAGTAAACGCCAACCCGACTCGTTAAGCTTTGCGTTTTGAACCATGTTTAAATACCTATTTCCGCATAAAGTTTATATAGAATAATCTCTGTAAAAAAATACAAAACATTGAGTGGAACTATATTATTTTAAAGGTGGTATAATGTCAGTGATTCTCACGGATGCGTGTTAAAATATTACCTAATTTCGATACGCATTTCTGCTTTGTGATGCTAATAACATTTTACTACTCTGATTTATACATTAAGTTCGTATTAATAAATTACTATTTCACTGTACGTTATTTAAATATACAACTTCAATAGAATGTTTAATAATCGTTTTAGAATTAATGAAAATAAAAAATAAAATTTGTAACACTTAATTTATAGTAATATTATGTATAAAAAAATTATAATATTTATATTATTAATTTTTAAATTTTTAAATAATAATAAAAAAGTTTTTATTTATTATAAATATAACTAGTAAAAAAATTTATAAATTAAATATAGAAGGGTTAAATAAAATGATTTCAAAAGATTATATCATTACGCAGTACGCAGTACTTCATTTCTTAATATGAATTAATTAAGAATGAATTGAAATTGTTATTTGGAAGCTGTTCGAAGTAAATGGTAGAACACGGTATAATGTCTAATCAGTAATCAGTGTTGAGGCTGAAAACTAGTAAGAAAGTTTCTATATTTATACAAGGAAAAAAAATTGCTACCAATTACAGGTACATGAATACTGTAGTTTGCCATAGTTACACTTTACTTTTACTGTAGTATAATAATACTACCTGTTCTAATATATATGTCTACCTATTGCATTTATAATATTTAAATGCCTAACTTTAGGTATTAATGTTTTTTTCCGCGTGTAAATATATGATAGTACCCTCTAATATTTAAGGCATGTTCACACATAACAATACTTTCATTGTGTAATATAATATTTTTTACATAAAAATATAACGTTTTCAATAAGGATAACATGCAATCAAATTTATTTGAAAACTATTGCTATGTGTAAACATACTTTAAAAACTGCCAAATTAAAAATATAACCTCAAAAAAAAAATAATAATAATAAAAAGTAGAGATTAAAGGAAAGAAAAATCGTAGTAAAATACTTTATTGTGTCATCGTGTTTCAATTATATTATATTGACAAATAGAATAAAAGTAAAATTGATATGATCATTCAAACTAATTCGCTATATATAATATATTATACGTTCAAATACCATGTTAGCTATTATGTCCTTTTCAATAACGTGAAAAGGTATAAATTTTATTTCTTTTATCGATAACACTTTTATAACTTGTATACAATAGCTTTTCAAGAAAGAGAAATCAGACCGACCAAGCATTTTTTTTTTAAATATCTTGATTTAACACAGAAGTTTTATTGACGTTTTTATGTCCAAAAGTATATCGCAAATCATACGGTTCCAAATCTTAGTATATATAAAAATGGGGACTATTTTAAATGATAATTTTGAGTTGGAAATATATATAACAGTTCAGGTAGAGAGAAAACATATTTTAAAACCTGTAATTTAATTTCTGATTTTTATATCGTAACTGATTTACTGATCATTATTGTTTTATTATTTTAAGATTAAAATTCTTAAAGAATTTGAGTTTGATAAGCCGTCGTTGATTTGAGATGTAAAGAATATATTAAGTAACGTATGGTGCATTTATATCATTAAAGGAATAGACCAGAGAAAAACATAAGCATTTATATCACAAAACACTTGGTGGGACTTACATAAATAACTTTAGTTTGTTTCAAAACCCAACTGTAGCTCCGTAGTAGTGATCAGAAATTTCGATTTATGGAACCCGCACAACATTTTTATACTAATTTTTTGCATGTTTCTGACGTCACAAACATGAATATTCACGCAAATTGCATACTTTACAGTATTTTCACGCTCTCTCGTGGGGCTACATCAACATTCTGGTAAAAATTGTCATCCGTTTTGAAGATCCCATTTCGTGTTTATTCATTAAAAAGCAAATGGTGTTTTATGTGATTTATGGCTTTAATATTAATAAACAACACAAATAATCATGCTATATACAACATAATTATACAACATAACTTATTTATTGTGCAGTATAGTATAGATTGTAATAGCTAGTATAGTATAATAGTGTAATAGTATAGTAAACAAATTGTGCTGATATTGAGCTAGCATAATTATTATGTATTTATTTTTGTCCGTGTACTGTTTCGAGAACACAAAAGGTACACCTTTTACAGATTTTTTGAGATAAATCATTTATATTTTTATAAAAAAATTCCGGTCATTTAATTTAGGTAATTTGCATGCAATGTATAGGCGTAGATAACTGAAACTCTTATCACTTGCTATATTAAATACCTATCATTTTTAAAATTTAATGAGTGCGTTACCAATAAACCATTTTTGTTGAAATTTGTTACTGTCTTTAAAACACGTAAAGTATCCACCATTAAATTTTTTTCTGGACCATCAATAGCTTTTTTTTTTTCTTCAAAAAGGATAGGAAAAAAAAAAAAAAAAAAAAAACTACGAAGAATAAAAAGTTATAGGATTAGTAGGAGCACGTAAGAGTAAGTCATTTTCCACTCCACCTGTGATTGGCTAGCGCGTTACGTCGGTATCCTCTATTAAAAATAATGCTCAATGTACATTTAGTGAGGAAAAAATTCACAGCTTCTTTTTTCTAGATACACGAAACTAAAGAAAAAGTATCCTTAAAGGAAGTATACAGTACTAACTTGAGCCAAAAATAGTCAGTAACATTACGTATAATGTTTACGCTACTTTTTTTTTCTATCCCACATAGTTAAAGACCAGAAAAAGAGAGTAAATTGAATTATTTAAAAATATTTACACTATTACCAAAATAAGAAGAGAGTTTATTACAACCGAATGCACCCCCTTTTCTCGAAGTCTAATTAAGTTATATAAATAAAATTTAATACGTATTAACTTCAATATTACATTGATTTGTAAGGAGAATGGAAGTATAGTGGCAAAAAAAAAAAAAAAAAAAAAAACTGTTAATTTGTGGTGTTTACCTGTGGAAAATTGTTTCAGAAAAAGGGGTGCATCCGGTTGTAAAAATATATGTTCTTATTTTGGCCAGTTTACTTTAAAAACCTATTTAACTGAAAATACTACAAAGAAAAATATTACTTTTAAGGGAGTAGGGTACCGACCTTATATCTCAAAAACTGGAAGTGTTTAGGGTCTAAATTTGGTGTCATTGTGTAGCTAAGGGTCACACCTAGCCGTGATAAAAATTTCATGATGTTTGACCGTCCCAAAAAAAAAAAAAAATTGAAATTAACATTGGGCATTATGGGCTGAAAATTTCAAAAAAATAAATAAAATTAATTTGCAAGGTGACCCCCCAAAAGTTTTATACATTTGAAAATGTCTCAAGCTGAAGTATCATTGTGCAAAATTTCAGCTTTTTTTGACAAGAAAAGTTAAGTTTAATGGCCGACGACGATACCCTACTCCAAGGCAGGTATATAAATCCTGCAAATCGCAATAGGTAGACATTAGCCTAGACCAGGTATTATTATACTACAATAACACTTAATGCAGGTAAAATATACTACAATAAAGGTGTAACTCACTTAGGTTAGGTGATATTGTAGTTTATTACTATCTGTACCAAATTAATATGTACCTATTGCAAAATACAAGATTCGTGTACGCCATAAGGAGGGATATTTTCCGTGTATACATATTATTTTGGATTTCTATAAAAAATAAAAGTCACTAATTGTTTTAATTATTGACAATTTTATATAAACGTTTATCCCTAAAATCACTTAATTATTTCATCATTTATGCATATATTTGTTACAACAAAAATTACAATGAAAATTTCATTTTTACTTAACACGTACAAAAATAATTACGTATTAATTATGCTAGCTTATTTTTAGCACAGTTTGTTCAATATAGCATAATCTATGCTATACTGCATAATAAATATGTTACATAGCATAAATATTATGTTGTACAGTATAATTAATTATATTGTTTATAATTTAGTATTATTTATGCTACAATGACATAAATACAGCATAAATTACGTAATTTATTATGCACGTGAATAAAAGTATTTTACTTGCATGGATATATAATATTTCTGGTAACAGGTAACCAGTAAACTTAATTCTTAAAAATACTTATTACACTTATACTACGTAATCACTTCATAAAAAAACCATAGAAAATATATTAATAAATAGAATAAAAATTCTTGTCCAAAGTTTTGAAATAAGAAATTGTGATTGCTATTTGAATACTATACGATAAAGATTACATTTTATCATAACTTTACAATAGTGTATACACTGAAAGAAAATTTGGCCCAAACATAATATATTATTTTAAAAGTGAGGATAAGAAATTATACAGTAAAAGTTCTCGTAAGTACTGTATTCGTTATCGATTGCGTAGATACAGAGTGCAGTCAAAAATATTATGTGTAAATCTTTTTTTTTTTAGTGTATTACAATACTATATAATAACAATTCAAAAAAATGTACTTTTTTTTTTTTTGTTTGAAAATGCGTGAATAGAGAAATGGGTTGAAAATTTGCATGTGGCAAATAGCCAGTAAAAAACGAGGATAAAATCTATGTTTGCCAAATTACTTTTTGTGTGTATGCATGCACCCCCTTATATAATATATACTATAGCCAATATTGTTACACACATATTCTATTTTAGATCAAGATTACATTTTCCTTAAACGTTATGTGATGCTTTTTTTATATATATATATATAATATTATATAAATTTTGTACCTTCTTAAATGTCATTTTTTTTTATGTGTTTTGTTAATAATATTACCACGTTTTCCAAATTTAAATTCATTTCTTCTTACGCAAACTGAACTTTAATGTATAAATAAATAGTATTAAATTGTTGAAGAATTTTAAGATATTTTTTCTTTTTATAAATTTAGGAAGGCTATTTTTACCACTTATCGCAGTCCTTTTTTATTAAAGTAAATTACTTGACAACATACAGTATAATTATTCAAACATTGTATATAAAAAACTATTTTTGAATACGTATATAAAAGAAGAAAAAAGCTAGACAGAAAGAAAAAAAGAAGAGAGAGAGAGAGACAGAGAGAGAGACAGACAGACAGACAGACAGACAGACAGACAGACAGACAGACAGACAGACAGACAGACAGACAGACAGACAGACAGACAGACAGACAGACAGACAGACAGACAGACAGACAGACAGACAGACAGACAGACAGACAGACAGACAGACAGACAGACAGACAGACAGACAGACAGACAGACAGACAGACAGACAGACAGACAGACAGACAGACAGACAGAGACAGAGACAGAGACAGAGACAGAGACAGAGACAGAGACAGAGACAGAGACAGAGACAGAGACAGAGACAGAGACAGAGACAGAGACAGAGACAGAGAAGCAAAAGATAGACATGTTTCAAAAATATCCTCGAGCTGAAAAAAAAAATCATAATAAAAAATAAAAATATAAAAAGTAATTTTATCAAATCTGCAATTCTAAATTGATAACAAGAAACACGCATGACATATTTTATTTAAAAGTCAAGAACCTAATTAAATATCTTATGTAGAGTTAATAATAGTACGTGATAAAAATGATGTACCAGTATAATAAAAATAAACACGAACAAAATTAATTACAAAAGTGTAACATTTTAATAGAGTTAAAAAGATTGAACGCAGAAGATACAACCTTTTCCCCTTGTCTTCTTCTTTAAAATTCTATATTTAAACTTTTTGAAGAAAAGACAATAAAAAATGTTGAAAAAACAAAGGGAAGAAAAGTAACTTTTTTTTATTAAGATGTTGAGCAAAAAAAAAAAAAGGGAGAGAGAGAGAGAGAGAGACAAGACAAGCACAAATAGAAAGGGGACATTTATCAATTCTTCTATTTAAACTTACAAAGATTATGCTGGCTCATTGCCCTAGGACAAATAAAAAAAGTTTATTGTTTGTTTTATTTATAATTATAATTGAAATTACTTTAAATTTTTAATATTATTTACTTTAAGTTTTTTTTTTAAATAATAATAAATATATTATAACATAATAACAATTTTCTTATATTTAAAGGCTATATTTATAATAAATGATTATAAGCACATTATAATGTATAATTTTTAATTGTATTTAAATTATATTTTTATATTAATTATTATTGAACTGATAACTTGAGCTCGTATAGTGCTAATTTATTTCGTGTGAATTCTTATATGAATTGATGGAAATGTCATGATTTGACAAGTGATAGAATTAAGTGCTTGAATCGGTAAAGAAAGTTACTGTTAGTGATAATAGTAAAAGAAAATTGAGAGACCCATCTATATTAATAATTAAATATATATAAATATATATGATATATACACCACAATGCACATCAAATAATTCAATTTAAAAAAATTTTGCGATAAAAATACAAAAATTGGACCAGAAATTGGCCCCTCAATTTACACGATTTTTAAAACTATTTTGAGCATTCTACATAGTCAGTAGGAGGTCTGCAAAAGTAAGAAAACCTTTTTGACAAACAAGACATATTTTTGTCATTCTAAAAGCCGCACAAAAACGTGGTTAAAATATACGACACTAAATTAATTTTTTAAAAATTCGGGGATTGAAGAGGTTATACGATGGTCAATAGGTCTTTAAATTATCAGAATCGGTAACTTTTATACCACTGAATTTCAAGTAACAAAAAAGTAGGGGTCTTTTGAATTTCAGAAATACGCCATAACCTTCAAACTAAAACTAAGAAATTCTAAATACAAATTTTCTGCACAGAAAAAAAAAAAAAAAAAAAAAGAATACGACAAAATTCTGTTTAAGTCTTACAGAATTGGAATTCCTTAAGTTTATAGAACAGGTACTGATAGACTAAAATAATACCTAATGCGGGTGAAACATACTACAATAAAGGTATGACTCACCTAGATAGATTAAATGACATGTCACCTTGATTAGGTGTCATAGTATAAATTATATGCTAATATTATTATACAAAGGATTCGGTTTAATAAATTCTTTAAAAAATTCTGTCTTAAAGCACCTAAAAGTACATCTAGTATTCAGTGTTCGTCGTATATCCGGAATCAATGCAATAGTTTTCAAAAAATAATAATAATAATAATAATAAAACTGTTTCTCCCCATAACACCATAAGTGTTATGTTAAATTAGGGGACCCTTAGCTTTTTCCGCGCGCTATACCAATAAGCTCCATATTAAAGGATTGGTGTAGCTAATAGTAATTTTTTTTCCGTTTATGAATCTTCTGATTTTGTTACATTTGAAACCATATTATCAGGGTGAAAAAAAAAACTTCCAAATTGACAATAATCAATTAACACTGTCATTGTAACTTAAACAAATAAATGGAACTTTTAGTTGTGACAGCATCACCTTTTTTTTTTTTTTTTTTTTTTTTTTTTTGCATAATATTACAAATAAAATTACATAAAATTAGACTTCTAATGTTGAGGAAATTGAATAAAAACAATACTGTTTGAAATTGGCAGTAGTCCTATCGTGTTTTTTATTTTTATTTTTTACTTCTTTCACAAATTTTTTTAGATAAAAATTGGCAAATAATTTTTTGCGCTGTAGTACAGTATAATGATATTAAAAATAAATACTGTTGGTTGAAAGAAATTACGTAATATATTTTATGCTGCTTTTGGGTTATTACAGCATAATTGTTGCTAAATTAGAATAGTATTTAAATAATTATGCTGTCAAACACAGTATTTATGCTATTTAACAAAGTTAGTATGCAGCAAATCATGAATTATGTTGTACAGAATAACTTTTGCTAAAAATAATGAGCTAGGAAAATCATTGCGTTTGTTATTTTGTTTATTTTTTGTGCAAAAGGTGATAATTCATCAAAACACTAACAAGTAAGTCCTCTAAATGCTTTAGGAATCTGTGAGACTTTAGAAATTTATTATTTCTTGGAAATCGTTTTTTTTTTTTTTTTTTTAACGATGAAAAATTATTCTTAAATTTAATGTATCTTCTCTATGCGTAAAGCGTAAAATAAGTATCTAAGAAAAATAAAAGTTAACTGATTTACATTTAAACATTATGCATTCTTTAAATGTTTAAAGTTTGTTTGAGTTTAAAAAGTTTTCTTTATCGTTTGTTAAATTAGCATATGAAAAATATAAACAAAACAGTGTAGCTCTATACGTATAGCAAGGGCTAACAATTTTTTACACCTAATAATTTTACCATAATATCCAGTGAATGTGTTTATTTATATTTCATGAATAAAACTTTGAAAAGGTAAAACTTTTATTTCAACACTAACTTTAAATTTTTCAACTTTTTATAACTTTGCATGATTATTAAATTTATTTTTGTCGTACTATTTCAAAATCTATTAAAAAAAATTTTTTTTTTTAGCAATTATATTTTACATTTACAAAAGATTTTTTATTTCATTTTCTATTATAAAATAAACATACATTTTTTTCTTCAGGGAAATAATGAATTTAGTAATTTATGCTGCAATTATGTATTTATAGCATAAATAATGCCAAAGATTAATAATTAATAAAAAATTATTATGCTGTACTGAATAATATTTATGCTATGAAAGACAGTTATTTTTAAGTAAAGAATAAATTATGCTTTTTTGAATAAATTGTGGTAAAAATGAGCTATAGCATTATTACAATCACACTATTTTAGTCCGTGTTATGTATATTAGTTTCAAGCCTAAGGAATGGTTTTGAAAATTTATAGTTTCATGTTAAAGTCGACGCCATAAGTGAAAGCTAAATAACATGAGCCAGTATAGAAAAATGACTCATTTTGCCATAGTTTAAAAAAACTTCGCAATATTTTTGAGAGCATTGATGCTGTTAACAGGTTGAATTAGTTTTTCCAGAAAAATAATTATAACCAAAAAAAATAGCTAATTTTCCAAAGAAAATAGCCAAAAACTACGTTTGTCCTATTCTGAGCAATATTATTCATTGCTCAAGAAGAGCAACGAAAAGTATTCAGAATGACGTCATTCGCACACGCCCTATATACTGTAGCTTTTCCTGTACTGGCTCCGTGATTGGCCAACGCTTCACCGGTAAGACCCATTACTTTCATTATTCTTGTTAAAATAATAAAATAAAAATAGTTGATAATAAATTAAATAGTGTTACTTTCACCACGAACTACTACAGTATAATACTTTGGCCAAGAGTAAAAAAAAGTCAGAGGAGATTTTGAGACACAATGTTTCAATTAGAATATTTTGTTGATGTTGTTGGCAATCAAATGAAAACAACGTATTTGACCCACGGTGACTGTAAAACTGGTCAAGCTACATTAGTCTTTCTTGTGTCTAAAGTTAAATCGACTAAGAGGTGTTAATATTAGCAACTCATTTGGCGCTCATCCTAAATTAGATTTATTTCTTTTTTAATTCAAATTAATTAATATAACAAATTAGATAGCAAATAAATGTTGCATTTTATTTTCTTAATTTTGGTCCTTTTTCATTTTTGTTCTTTCCTAATAGGTAAGTTTACTTTTTTTTTTTTTATATTATTGTTTTTCTACGTTTTTAAAAAATCCATTTCAATTTTATTGTTCTCATTTTCTTCAGATTTTTCTAATGTTAAAAGTTTTATTTATTTTAAACTCCTCTCTCTCTCTCTCTCTCTCTCTCTCTCTCTCTCTCTCTCTTTGACGTACTGCAGTTTTTTCTTTCCTGCTTTCTTATTTTTTAATTCTAAACCTTATAATTATTATTCTAATTCTAACTTTATTCTACACCTAAAAAAAAAAAAAAAAAAAAAAAAAAAAAAAAAAAAAAAAAACAGTAACTTAGTTTTAGCATGCAAATAAATTATCATATCTGTATGTTTTTATTTTTAAAAAACTTTATTTAAACATCATTGTTCACATTGTTCATTGCCCTTTCTTCTTATTCTTCTTAGTTTTTTTATATATATATAATTATAGATAGTACATAGTATAGTGGATACACGTTACTATTAGCTTGTTCATACTAGAAGCTCACCCATTTTACATTGAAAAAATTAGAGGACCTTATATGAGTTTGACAGATAACCGGAACTTGACCCAGTGGTAAAGTTTAAGGAATAGGGGTATACTGGATGACTTCTGGTTTGCAGTTCTATAGGTATAGATTCAGAAATAGAGTATATTTTATATACACTGGCTGTACCTATTGCCTATTTTAAGTAGTGAAGCTCGCTTCCCACAAATTTAGTCTTCTGTAAAGCACAGGGGTCTGAAGGGTTGCTTACGTAGCGCGCCCTGATTGTTTCCCCTAGTTCGCTTGATTCGTCGTAGCGCCGCCTACGAATGTAGGCAACCCTTTCAGATCCTTTGTCTCACAGAATGCCTAAACTTTTGGGCAAGTGATTTTCTCCTTAAAACTCCCTATTTTGTTCTTGCAATTTTTGTTTTATTTTTTTTATATAAACAAATAAAGTCAAAAAAGTGTAAAGGTTATTTAAATGTAACAGTGCGTCCACTAAACTTAAAAGTGACTTTTCATGGTCTCGATTTCCATGGGAGATGATTTTACATAGTTGCTTGATCAGAGAGGGTAAATAATAATAATAATAAAAAGTAAGAATATAAATAATAATAAAAAATTGTACGACTCACAAAAAGTAAAATAATAATAATAATACGGCTGAAACAAGATAGTAAAAATACAGCAAAAAACTTTTTGCTAGGAGCTAAATTTTGATTATGAAATAATTAAAAAATTTCTTTTAAATTCTACATTTAATTGGATTTTAAAATTTATTATCTTTTTAAAAAAAATTGCCAAAGAATTTTTTGTTCCTTTCTACATTTTTTTTTTGTATGTAAACAAACATTGAAATAAATAAAAATTTAAATTAACGAACACTGTTTTGCAATTTAAAGCTTGCAAAACTTTATTTTGTTTAGAAATTCAGTGTATTGGAAAGTGCCAACAATAAACACATAACAATCAAAATGCGTCAACACAATAAAAAGCTTTTGTTTATATTGTTAAAATTTTTTTTTTTAGTAAATAGAACAAAAACAAAACAGAGGATATAAATCCTAGTTAATCTTTTACAATAGTAGAAAAATACCAACGAAAATTTGTACTTTATTATCAAGTTATCAACACTGTTAAAGAATAAATGAAAATTCATATCTTATACAACTGCTTTGATAACTATATACTATTGTTCAAAATGTAATTTTTTAAATATGATATCTGTGATTTTTTTCATTGGCATAGAACACGTATATATACGTGTATATAAAAGTGTGTGCGATATATAGACCGGTTGCACTCATATTTAAGAGCCACCATTTTGTTGGTCAGAAATACATATACCAGCATAGGAAAAACGTCATTTTTATTTTTTTTAATAGCATAAGAAGCTTCAAACCTCAATCAAAGCTTTATTTCTTGCTCCTAATAAATGAAGAATATGAGAAAATTCAATCAGTTGAAATATAAACTCTTTTTATGTGAAAAATTAGGAGAAATGATGTTTCCCATATGCTGGACAATGCATTAGGCACCACAAACATGGCGACAAAGCGCAAGGATGTGCAAGGGGTCGCTATAGAACAAATTTACATATTTCTGGACTCGGTGCTTCGAAGTAGGTTCAGCAATGTTTATAAAGTGGATCCGCATGACGTCATATTTAATGCGCTTGAACGCCATACTGGAGTAATGAATAACATTGCTCAGCATAGGAAAACTTATGTTTTCGGCCATTTTCATTGGGAATTCAATTATTATTTTTCTTACATACTTGAGATACAAATTAAACCTATTAACAGCATCAATGCTCTCAAAAATATTGATTATATATTTTTAAACTGACAACATGTATCATTTACGTATGCGGCCCATGTTATTAAGTGACTTTAACATGAATGCATAGACCCTATAAAATAACAACTTGAAATTATTGGGAGCGCGCCGTTTTTCACGCCACGTCAATAATATCCACGTGTGTAGTTACTATATTCTTTTTTATAGCTATGGGTATATTGAACCATTACTTGCACAACAATGGGAATAAATAATACTGTAAATGCATTCTTTGCCACCTCTTGGATTGTGTAATCCAAATGGTAATGTTACCATATTTACGATTTGTCTATAAGCCTAATGCATTTACAAGATTTAGATTTCATTTCGCTACATAATATGTACCCGCAAGGAATTAATCAAAAACTTGCACAATTAATAGACTGAAATGCAACACTAAAATTGCAAGCTATTCATTTCATTTCGGTACAATACATACACTGCCTGTATTCAATACTGTCACGTAATAAAACACAATACACAACACAGTATACACAATACGGTTGCAATACGCTTACGATTTAAATACCCAAATGGAGGCTATCGGTGAGATGAGATGAAGGTCCACTAATTTTGTATCCTTTAGCATTGGGATATATATATATATATATATATATATATATATATATATATATATATATATATATATATATATATATATATATATATATATATATATATATATATATATATATATATATATATATATATATATATATATATATATATATATATATATATATATATATATATATATATATATATATATATATATATATATATATATATATATATATATATATATATATATATATATATATATATATATATATATATTATAATATATTATTCTGAGAAAACTACTACACCAAAGCTGAAAATATTTAAATAAGGGATAACAGATGCACTTTTACGAGTTTGAAGCTAATTGATTTTTGTTTTCATCATGACCGACATCTTTCAGGGTCCAGGGGCGGATCCAGGAATTGTGTTTGGGGGGGGCGATCTCCTAGAAAATTAACAATGTAGGACCGGGGGGGGGGGGGGGGTAGCGCGCCGCAGGCGAAAAATTTTATTTGGCCACGCCCCTTTCTGGAAAATATTGCAAAATTAGTATGCCTTTGAAAAAATATTCTTGAATTGCAAAATTTTTGATTTGGTAGTTTTTTTTTTTTTTTTTTTTTTTATGTAAGCCAAAAAAAAAAAAAAAGTAAAAGTGAGACAAATGATTTCTGAAATATTTTCTATTTTCATCTCTTTGTAAAATTATTAATGTTATTTCACTGAAAAAAAAAAAAAAAAAAAACTTGAAAAAAAAACTTGAAAAAAAAAAAGAGCAAAATTTAAATAAATTATTAATATTGTGTATTATTTTATTTTTATTAATTTATTTTTTATTATTATTTTTTTATACACCAATTTACTAAAAATTGTTTTGCAATTTTTCAAACTATTATCGATATTGTAAAACATAAAACTTATATTTGGATGGAAAAATATTTTGAGATAAAAATTATAAAATTTACATTAAATTTTTTTTTTTTAGTTCTTTTCGCGAGCAAACTATTTCGTGGATGTCCAAGTATTAACAGAACTATATCTCTGATATATTACCCTGATGACATGACAACTAGGGGATGTTAAAAAAATTATTTTTTGTTATATTATACTGTATTTACTGTAGTCAGGATTCAAAAGCTTATCCAGCAATAAAAGTTGCGCCGAAGGCGCAAAAAAATTTTTTTTCGACTAAATTTTTTTCAACTTTTGCTCATTTTTTTCCACCCACGTGGGCCGTTTGGGGGGGGCGGTCGCCCCCACCGCCCCCCCCCTGGATCCGCCCCTGCAGGGTCATGCAGCCTAAAACAAGAGCTGTTGAGGAAGATCCTACAAGCTTAATTAATATTTTAAAAATATTCTTTATAGTACATTTTAATTTCATAAGGAAAAATTTAATTATAATAAAATTTGCGCTTTGAGATACGTTAATTTGATATCTTCAAATTTAGTTGATCATTTTTAACTATTCAGCAAAACCCTATAACGTTACTTAAATTAAAAAAGTTTTGCAAAAAAAAAATAATAATAATAATAATACTAAAAAAAAAAAAAAGGTCAATAGAAAATCAGTATCCCATTATCAACCTTCTCAAAAAAACATTATCACTTCAAAAGTTGGGAGAAAAAAATGACTTACCTAGACATTTTATAGAAAAAAACCCTCAAGTCATTAAGACGAACCACAACACTATTTTTTTCTCTCTCTCACACACTCACTATTACATTAAATTGTAACTATCACGCCTCAAACATGTACTAGAAATGAGCTACTTTAAGTTAAACCTCATTTTTTTCTCTCTCTCTAACTTTTGCACAGTGATTTTGTTACCTTGCACTTACGTATTAAAGAAGTCGTATATATTTATCAAGGTATGTCATATTTTATTTACTATCTATTATTCTTTACTACATAAGAATACTTTATGATCATATATCAAAATTATTTCATTCATAAAGGTGTAGAACACACCTTGAACTAAAAAAAAAAAAAAAAAAAAAAAAAAGGCTTGTCTTAAAGTTCCTAAATATCAACGTTGATTTGACCGGAGGCATTGATTTCTAATTTATTTTCCATTCACGGAAATACAGATACGGGCTTATGACGTCACAGCTGTTTTTTCCCATAAGCTTAATGTTAAATTAGTGGACCCTTAGCTTTCCACGTACGCGTCTTCCCGTGCGCCAAGCCGATAAGCTCCATTGTAGTTATCATTGAATAATAATAAAAAAAAAAAAAAAAAAAAATATTTACAACAATAATTGAAAATTGCCATTATAACAATGTTTGGAAAGTGCATTTAATTACACTATAGTAGTACTATATTTCCTATTTTTGTAGTAAAGTTGCTTTCAAATTAAAGCAATGGACCAGTTGGAACACTTATTGCAATGAACATTTTTGAGTTGTGGTAACGTATTTATGATAATGAGCTTTTTTCCATGAAAAATACACTAACAGTAAGAATGTTGAAATTTACTTTTAGTATTTCGTTAATTGCAAATTATCCATTTGTAAAACTATAATAATATTATGTATTCCATCTGCAGCACTGTTTATTCATTGGGAAAAACAAAACAAAAAACAAACAAACAATAACTTAACTTTGGTTGAACATAAGGGTATACGGACAGAAAGCCCGCAGACAAAAGGCCCGTGGATGAAAGGCCCTACCTGTGCGCAGAGGGGAGCGCGCCGCGAGAGGAAAGGGTCTTTTATCCGCGGGTCTTATGTCCGGCATTCTCAATTTAATTTTATTAAATTATTTGTAACTAAATTTTAAAGAGTAAATTCTAATATGTGAGAGTTTAAATTACTCACAAAGATTATTCACTTTGAAGCAGAAAATAAAGTGAATAATCCTTGTGTTCAATATAACTTCTACAAATGTAATAATATTTACAAATATAAATTAAAAATATATAATGCAATTAACAAAATAAAATTTATATTTTATTTTATTTGCAAATAATTTATAAAAAATTTAACAAATAAATGTTTACAATATAATAAAATGTTTTTATCTTAATTTATAAATAAAATATAAATTTTATGCTGCAGCAAATATTGTTTTATTTATTTTTTAGAAATCAATTGACATTGTGTATTGGACTGAAAACCTGCAAGTCGCTCAAAATAAGCCAGTGTGATCAATGAAACCATGCTACAAAACATAACTTTCGCTTTTTTGTGTGTTTATTCTATACGTACGCCATAGGTAAACCTTGTTATGTTTTATATTTTATATAGTAGGACATTCTTCCCAATTGTTGAATAGTTGCATTCAAAATTAGGTCTAGATAGAATTTTGTTTATTGTAGAGTATCTATTAAAAAAGTATTGTAATCTCTCTCTCTCTCTCTCTCTCTCTCTCTCTCTCTCTCTCTCTCTCTCTCTCTCTCTCTCTCTCTCTCTCTTAATTTACGGTAGGTTTAAAGTCGATCCCTATAATATTATAGGGACTTTAGGTAGGTTGAAACGCAAGCTAGTCTATTGTTAAGTTTGGTTTTGACATTTTTGCAACTTATTAATGAGCAGAAAAAAGATCAGATCCTGTTTATTTGATAGCAAGCAATAGTGTTGTTCGTAAACCCCAGTTTTCTTGCACCAAAAAAATGAGCATTCCATTATTTTCCATTTGAATAACTAATAGTTGATCATCATTTTTACGAGCAGAGAACAGGGTTTACAAACAGTTTATATACATTAATATCGTAAAAAAAAAAAATAAATAATAATGTAAATTCATTCCACAATGCAAATAAATAACTCCGTTTGAACATGCCATATATTAGAAGAAATACCAATACTAAACACGTGCATTACACAAAGGGGCATATTCAGGGGTGTTGGGGGGTCAGGACTCCCCCCTCCCCCCCCCCAAGGCCTAAAAAGCATTGATCCCCCCTCCCCAACACCCTCTTTACTTTATACATACTTAATTACTATTAGACTATTAGGTTGAACTCCTGCTCCCTTTGCAAAATCCTGGCAATATGTTTGATTACATGACATAGAACTTACGTTTAAAGATTTTAATTTTATAATTATTATTTACGACGAATCACATTTATGATTTATTATACAATATAACAACTCATAAATCTAACAAGTAAAAAGTCATTATTACAGAAAGAAAATAAATATATGCTTTCATAAATTACTAAAGATGCAACAAACAGAGAGGCCACAATTATGAAAAAGCACAAACATTCACGCAGTGCAATTATTTATGAATCGATCTCCATAAAACTTAATAATAAATTTGGATTTGCACCAAGAAGAGAGTAACTTACTCAAAACATAATTATACTTAATAATGATAAATATTTATTTTATATATAAAATCAACTTATTGTAACCCTCTGTGATTAAATTTATAACATAGTTAATTGCATTTATTATAATTCATTTGATGAAATTGAAAATAAATTTATAAAGAGAAGATTTTAGTAAACAACTACATATAGCAGAGAGAGAGAGAGAGAGAGAGAGAGAGAGAGACGCTGCATAATTAAGTACACAAATAAATAATAATGAATAATATACTATAGTTTTACGATTATATAAATAAATGATATCTCTATATACTCTATACAAATTTGTTTTTATAAAGTTGGAATTATACCAAAAATAGTTCAAAATACACATAATGCAATAGAAACCTTGAATAATTATAATATAATAAAATGTAGAAAATATTTTTGAAAAGTGAAAAATGATTAGTGAAGATGTTCATGGGTATTTTGAACTTTCAATCTGTTTATGTGTTCAATTTTACATCACTTATTTATAAATTTATTTCTTTAGGCATAAGTGCAACTCTACTGTCTATTGCAGAAAATTAATGCAATTTTGCTGCATGATTAGAAAAAAAAAAAATAATAATAATAAATAATAAAAATATAGCATTCTATATACTTCAAGTAGATTTATTAAAATTTTAAATTTATATATAACCCTTATATTTAAAAACCATATAATAATGCAACCAATGTTTGAGTTGTATTACTGCCTAATATTTTAAGAGCGCAATACGACGTATAAGAGTATAAACAAACATTTCTTTGCATTATAATATACTTGCGTATACATTTATAATAATATCACTTAAAGGCGTAGAACACCTTGAACAAAAAACTTGCCTAATATCCTAACATACCCAAATATCAACATTATTTTGGCCGGAGTCATTGATTTCTAATTTATTTTCCATTTACAAAATGTCAGTTGCGGGTTTACTACCCCGAGCCATACGAAAATGCTGATAAAAGTTTGAGAAAGCCTTGATTAAGTGCTTATAAACATTTGATAGTAGTGTTTTTGTCTGATAATACATGGATAAAGGACTGATAGAGTTTGATAGAATTTTTTGAATCTAGCAGTAAAAACTGAAAAAAGTATGATAAATATATTATAAAGTATTGATAAAAGTTTGATAATTATAAATGACTGATAAACGTTTGATTATTTTTTTTTTTAAATTTCAAACATCTGATAAAAGTATGAATATATAAACTTAAAAATAAAATTTGAAATTTTTCAAAAGTCTGATAAAAGTTTGATGACCTAACGGGAAATAAATTTGGAGGGGAACGCGAGGCGCCTCTTTTGGTAGACGAAACCGTTGAGGACTTAGAAAATTTTGGAGTGTACAGCAGGAGCAGAGGTAGCAGGCAGTAGCACAAAGTCAGCCAGAGCAGTATGCACGCACTTTGTTAGCGCTTACATATTTCAATTAAAACTAAGCAGCAAGAAGCTTCACCTACTTGTAAGAGGAGCTTCATGTGGTCATCATGTTAATATATAGGTAAGTGACATGTTCACATTAATAATTATTTCAATATTTATTGTAATTAATTGTATTTCATGTGTTACAGCTAGGAAACCAACTTGATCTCAAGCTGTTACGATTACCGATGTGTGCGACTCATCCGCTCCTATAATCCGATGCATCCTTTGAAAAATAAAGTTTTTTTCTCTTATTAATTGAAGAATATCAATTAATAAGAATATTTTGTAATACAAGGCAAAATTGGCAACAATGTTATGACAAACATTGAAGTGGGTAGTGCTGGGTGGAATGTGGGATGAAGGGTACAGGAGGGAGGGAGGGGGAAGGGGGAGGGAAGGGAAGAGAAAAATGCATAATTATTTATCAGTTTTTTATCAGACATTTATCAGCTTTTTATCAGACATTTATCAGCTTTTTATCAGACATTTATCAGATTTTATTCAGTGTTTTATCCAGCTTACAAGTCAAATTTCAATGTAAAATTTTATATGTATAAGCATAGGAGAAATGAAAAAATTTGTCCTATGCTTATACATGGTAATTTGACTGATAAAGGTTTGAAAAGTGTCGCATATAAGACTTTTATCAGACCTTTATACATATTTTATAATATCTTTATCAGTCAAAATTTATCAATGCTTTATAAATCATTTATCAGACTTTTTGTGTATCACGGGACGTCACAGCTCGCCTGGTCCACGCGCACGGAAACAGGCGAGCTGTGACGTAGTAAACCCGCAACTGACACTTTGTAAATGGAAAATAAATTAGAAATCAATGACTCCGACCAAAATAATGTTGATATTTGGGTATGTTAGGATATTAGGCAACTTTTTTGTTCAAGGTGTTCTACGTCTTTAAAAAAGTGACGAATAGTATTATTATGTTTTCCCTTATTTTCAATATTTTCATACATTAAATTTTAATTAAATAAATATGATATAAAAAAATATATAAATACCTGCTACCCATTGTAATATCCTTCCTGCTTCAATTTTTTTCTTCTTTTTTGTATTATTTTATATCACGTACACAAAAATAATACTATCATATTATATATTTCATAACTTCCACATTTATATAAATTATAAAAATCTTTATCACTTTTATGCAAGTACATTATTTTAAACATACAAATTTCACTATTATATTTAAGAAAAAAATCTACAATATGTGCATACTCACTTCACCACGTTAAAATATGCTGCATAACTATCGTGTGCTACGATGAATAGAAATATTTTGTTTATAAAATTATTTACCAGGTAATATTATACTCTAGAATGGATCACTTTGATCGAAAGAATTTTGATTCTAAAGTTTGTGACCAAATTTTTTTTTTCACGTCAGTTCAGTTCAGTTCATTTTTTTTTTTTTTAAGTTTAAATTTTATTTTACATTTAGCGTGGAGTGGATGTTACCGCGGCATGGAGCGCGCTATATATAGCCAATCTTAGCCAGCAGGTCAAAATATATAATATGATGAAGAAAAGGTATTATGCTTCAAGTGGCGCAAATATGAAATGTTCAGAAACAAGAGAAATCTGCAATATGCTCTTTTCATGAATATTTTGAATTGCGTAAATAGGACCGTTCGAATTCACGTGATAACATTGATATAATTGTTATCTTGAGTACTTTATGCAACTAGATTAAAGAAAAATGAAATGCTAATGCTATAATACAAATAAAAGTTATACACATTTTGCGAAATCAAAAATTTTACGTTAAACTTTATAAGTGCTCACTGGTATTTCTTACGATTAAACATATATTCGATATTCAATATATTAACATGATAAAAGCATTAAAATATGTTTAAAGTACCAGATTTATTGGATTTTTTTTTTATTGAAAATCGCATGGAGACGTGTAACAATATAAAATTTTACAAAATCGGACCCTCTGATACCTTTCTTTTCCCCTCGTAACAGGAAATTGTATAATACATATAAGTCCACTTTTTTTTATAGTGCAAGTTACATAATTATACTTAACAGAATACTTTGCCAAAATTTATTTTATTTTGCAAATCACATAACCTCAAATGGTGTATAATACTTGACTGGTCCACACTCTTTTCCAGACTGATTAGCACACTGTCACAGGGATGACAGAGCAATTTGTGGAACTAATGGAATTTTAAGTTAATTATATTCACTTGATTATTTTCTCGTAATAATATTTATAAATAAAATTAATAACAAAAATTAAAAATAATTAAATAATTTATAATTAAAATATTTTCATAAAATTATATATAACAGTAAATTTTATATATATAATAAACTTTAATTTTTGTGCGTTATAATTATTATTTTTTTTTTATAAAAACTATTAAAAATATTAAGAAATGAATTTTTATTTATATTTATGCTACAAAATATATTTAATACAAAAAAATAACATTATATTTATTAAAGTAGTTTGAACGAGTTTTGATATTATTTAAACGCTGTTTTTGTGGTACCTATAGATTCCTTATTTCTTTACGCTCCTATTGATGCAATACAAAAAAATTTAGTTCGAAACGCACATAAAAATTTAGCCGCAAAGTCGAGCAGTTTCCTCATTCAGCATTGGTTAATGGCTGAAAAATCTATGCTCCCTCCTCAGGAGATCATTCATATTTCAGCGAAAGATGTATTTATATGGACTCAAAAACAGATAAATAAGCTCTTTGATAAACAAAAAAACTTTTAAAAGCTTTAAACTAAATTTGGTTCGAAACGCAATTAGAACTTTGTGACTAAAAGAGATGAAAATGAGAATTTTTTGTTGACCAGTACTTTTAATTTAGTTCTGAATTCTACCGCTATCAGTGACGCTTGGCGCTGCAGTGGCCGAATTTTGACGATCGCGGGAGGAACGAGATATATACGTTAATTTAGCTAATAAATGTTAATAAAACTCTTGCAAATGTACTTAATATGTATTAACTTCATTATAGTTAATTAATAAATGTACTGTGAAGCAAAGAACAGTGTTTGATTAGAAAATAGTTACAAAGAGCAATATATATATGAGCAGCCGGATTATTTATCATGAGCTCGAGTAGCACAGTTGGTAGAATGCTGCTCATTGCACCACGAGGGTCAGAGGTTCGATACCAATTTACGGCAAAGTTTTTAATGATCAAATTTCAATTAACTGAGCGCCAAATTTCAAATAATTTAAAAATCAGCTGTTGTCAACCTCGTTCAAACTACTTTAAAGGAACAAAAAAAAAAAAAAAAAAAAAAAAAACTTTTGAGACACGTTACAATAATTCCACTCACGTAATTTTGATCACCAAATGTTAAGAAAACAAAATAACGACAAATCATTATACAGATATAACAAAACTTTTTTCCATTATTTATAATGTAAATACGTGTCAAGAATTATTGGTTTAGAAAAATATATATAAATTTTAATTTTAAATTATATGGGAAAAAAATAACATAATAAAATATTCATTTTATTTTAACATTTTCTATTTAAATCTAAAATGACAGTAGAATAAGATATAAGTATACGCATAGAAAATTGTAAATAATATATTATTTTTCTTCTTTTTTTATGTTTGTTTATAGTGGTTTTATATTATATTTTGCGGTATATATTTTCTACTGCGTGTACTGTGTATGTATAATATACTTTATATATAATATAATAATACTTTGCTTTATAGTAATGAATATTTAATTTTTATGAAAATAATACTCTATTATAAATACATACATTATTTTATTTATATGTGTATAATTTAATACTTAATACAATTGGGGGAAAATTAAGCATAACATGCATTTAAGAGAGAGAGAGAGAGAGAGAAAGGGTTAATTATCTTTTTTTTTTAATAACGTAAAACATTAAATTTGAAATAATAATTTTAAAATATGTACTTTATTCTGTATTATTAAAATTATTGAAAAATATATGTTTTAAAAATAATTTTATTAAATATACTATACCTCAAAAAGCAATTTCATTTTTTTAAGTATATCACCATGTTTTTGACAAATTATACCTTAATTGCTTTTAAATTTAGACTCTAAATTTGGTATAACTATATATTGTCACTTGTCAGTAAACTAAACTCGGATCGCTATCAAATTTAATATTAAAAAAAATGGTATTATAATATTAAAATGACCCAATATAAGATTAAAAAAAGAAAAACAATTACTGGGTACCGATTTTTTTTTTTTTTTTTTTTTTTTTAGTGTTACATAGGAAAAAAGGTATGATATGAAGTACATTATTGTACAGAACAACAATAATAGTTAAGTTAATTTTCCATACAATAATTAATAAAAATATTTTGACGCAACAAGAGCCCCTTATTTTGCTTTTTTTTTTATTCTCTCTCTCCCTCTCTCTCTCTCAATATCTCACTTTTCCTCAACTTATTTTTACACTACCTTGTTCCCTAGCTCGACGCTCTTGCTTCTTTATAGGTAAAATACGCGCTTGTTAGCAGGTAACTTAAATATTACCTGCTAACAAGATTTCTTTACCATCTACTTAGCGGGTAAAGTCAATTTCTCGCAAACTTTGTAGGAATTACTCTCTAGATAGACGGTAACGTGTGTAGCACCAGGTTGCATACCTTTCAGGATAAGCGGACTTAAATTTTTTTTTTAATAAATGATTGTAGCGATGGTTGCATATATTGTAGGATATTTATTATTATTAATATTTTTTATTTTTTGAATAAATATTTATAATTAAAAAATGTACAATCTTTTTTTTTTACAGATAAAAGCTAAAAAATGTATTTATTTTAATTGTAAAATTAAACATTATAATAAAAATTTAAAAAAAATTAATATGTAATAAAATATATATTGCGGCAAAAAAAAAATACGAATACGAATACGAATAAAATAAAATATTTTATTTTAAATAAATATAAATATAAATAAATATTAAAATTAATATAAACAAAAATTGGCATAAAAATATTGTTTTGATATTATTATTAATATAAAATAGCATAGTAAATTACATTAATTTATTAATATTTTAATTTTTATAAATTTATAAATTAATTTAATAACTTCATTAATATTGAGTTAACTGTTAATTGCCTTAAGCAACCAAAAAAAAAATAATAATAATAAGAAAAGAAAAGAAAAGAAAAGAAATAAAAAAAAAAAAAAAGATGTTCTATGTTTTTTTTTTTTTTTTTTTTTCTTCTGTTTTCTGCATCCTTTTTTTATTAAAACTTTAATGAATATATATAATATTAATGTAAAGTTTTAAAATTGTGCTAAAAGTTTATTTATTAGAATTAAAGTAGAATGCGCGTGAACTTTGCTGCTGAACTTCTCCTGTACCAGTCCACATATATAGTGCTGCAAATAAAAACGTTCAAACATTTCGCGGTATTGGCGCAATTGACCTTGACAACGAACTTTTTTGTCAACAAAAATTAGGAGCACCGACGCCACCGACAATGTGATCGTGTGAAGCTTTTTTATGTTTTGTGAAAATTAATAGAGTTCTTCGGGTATCAACGGGTATCAAGTCACGGGAAGTAAATATTTATTTATAATAAATATATATTTTGAATAAGAATGTGTGTACTTTGTGGTCTTATTTGTCTTTTTCAGTCCAGCATTGTGGCAGCATGGGCCATCAACTTTGAATTCAAGTGGACCTTACAAACGTTTTCAAGCCTCACACATGGAGCATTTTCTACTTTTAAACTATGGTATGTATTATATTCTATGTTTTGGCCAGAATATTCATACAATAAACCAAAAGTAAATGCCTCAAAAATGAGCCTCATGCATATTTGTATACGTATATACATGTAAACACATTACCGGTACATACCCATTTACAAACAATGTTTAATTTGTGTGTCTAATGTATGTACATATATTGTTTAATTAAAAAAAAATTTAGTAAAACAATTAATAAAAGCCACTGTATTACAACAAAACAATAAATAACGTAGCACAATAAAAAATCTGTACAATATATGCTTGTCGTAAAATCATTGGTCTATGTACATATCACATCAACGATCACAAATAAGCATGCTTGTTTCATATGTATAGATGTTCACATAAGTCAAATGTAAAATATAGTGCCTTAATATTAACTCACAGTGTTAATTTTTCAGGATGTGAACTCTGGAGCTCTAACGTACGAAGCAAGGATAGCTGAGATGAAGCACAGTACCTACGTACTTCATTACAATCATCCCTCGACTGATAATAAGTGTATACGAGGAGAAGATACATGCACAAAAGGACATTCTTCTAGTTTCTTCTGTTTGAAAGTAAAGTGATTTTTTATTTAGTATATAAAATTCCATAGTCAAGCTAGGGCAATGAATAAACCGCATTCATTCAAACTTCACACCTGTGTGCCATGTGAGACCTCAACTTTGCCATAGAATTTCTCATGTGGTGAGTAATGCCAGCGCTGCTGCTATTTGTATACTGTTTTTAGAATTTAAGGGTTGTATAGATGGCTTGTGTCTTAAAATTAAAAAAAAAATAATAATAATAATTTAATATTAATTATGCCGTTTGAAAGTCAACAGTAACAGCTACCTATGATAAAATTTTCAGAACCCGTAACCATCAGATAAGAGAGAAAATAATGAAATTAACATGGGCTCTTATATATACAGGACTAACACTTCAAAAAAATCATAGGGTAATTTAAAATCCAGCATGATGACCCTTCAATTTTTTTAAATTTTTGAAGATACCATATAATTCTAATGTATCACTGGTGGAAATTAAACATTTTTCTTTCTTTACAATTTTTTAGTCAATAAATCCCACAGTGTGATTTCTTGCCTTGATATATTAAGATGAGAGATATAACAACAATATTAACCTAATAAATTATAAAATGTTGTGTTAAAAACAAAATGTAAATTTTATACTCGAAAATGGACTAATTGCAATGAAATATGTTTTTAAATGTTGCAACAAGTGTAAGTGAAAACTATTTTTCAATAAATGTATTGAGAATATTTCAAATTATTTTAAAATGTTTGTTCATCATTGCAAGTGGTCCTTTGTATTTGTAGATTATGTAAAATTGAATATTATTAAAACCTGCTTGAGTATTTTTAAATTAATTTATTAATTGGGATTTTGGTGTATGAGAGCTAGATTGAAATAGAACTTGAAAATAATAGGTATCATGGGTGCATGCGTTGAGTGTTAGGTGTAAGTGTATGCATAACAACACGATGCATAATATGCATGTTTTTATGCGTTTAATGATGACGAATGCTCGATGTGAATGCTCTGACGCTAGCTTGCTTAGAGAGTGAGAGAGGTTTTATTTTTTGCCATATTGTGTCATATTGTGCTAATAGCTCTAATCTCTCTCTCTCTCTCTCTCTCTCTCTCTCTCTCTCTCTCTCTCTCTCTCTCTCTCTCTCTCTCTCTCTCTCTCTCTCTCTCTACTTACCATTTTCTAGTATTTAAATGAAATTTTTTAAATTTTTAACTTCATGTAGTTGCAGCATTTTTTATTCAACATGTATTATTCAACACAGCACAACATTATCTAACTTATTCCTCCAACTTTTATATACCAGTCAAAGATTTTTATAATATTTACTTCAACTAAAACAATTGCATTAATTTATTTTAGGAAAAACAGTGATATACCGGTAATACTTTTGTCAAGTCAAAATAGTACCAACAGTTTTGTGATTAATTTACAGGATTACATAGTATATTTTTATGGTAGTTTTATCTATTTTCTTATTTTTTAATATAGGCCTATGAGTTTATAAATAATTAAAAATGAGCAAATTTTTATTGTGTGTTTTTATCTGGTTCAAAAAAACTGACTGAACTAATTATGGATAAAACTACCATAAAAATATATTACATAATCCTGTAAATTAATCACAAAACTGTTGGTACTATTTTGACTCGACAAAAGTATTACCGGTATATCACTGTTTTACCTAAAATAAAATAATGCAATTGTTTTAGTTGAAGTAAATATTATAAAAATATTTGACTGGATATATTATAAAAGTTGGAGGAACAAGTTAGATCATGTTGTGCTGTGTTGAATAATATATAAAAGATATTAAAAAATACTGCAACTACATGAAGTTAAAAAAAAAAAAAAAAGTTACCGGTATACTAGAAAATGGTAAGTAGAGAGAGAGAGAGAGAGAGAGATTAGAGCTACTATCACAATATGGCAAAAAAAAAAACTCACTCGCTAAGCAGGCTAGCGGCAGAGCATTCACATCGACCATATGAATATTCATCACCATGGAATGCATATATATAAACATGCATATTATGCAATGTGTTGGTGTTCTCACTTGCACTCAACGCATGCACCCATGATCCCTATTATTTTCAAGCTCCATTTCAATCTACCTCGTACAACAAAATCCCAATTATTAAATTAATTTAAAAATACTCAAGCAGGTTTTAATAATATTCAATTTTACATGCTCTAATCATGTGTATAAGAGCTTGATGATGCATGCAAACAAAACATATAAACTTTGTATTTTAGTTTGAAGATGAGAGATATTTTAATTAGTAAACATATTTAGCAAGTTAGTGATACAGATATTTTTTATTGAAGAATGAGTGTTATTTATAATGTACGTAAAATATTAACAAGTACAGGAGGGCTTTTCCGTAAGCTCTCGATTCACTTCTTGGTACCAAATTTATTGATAGAACTTATGGATCTCGATACTGAGAATTGAAACTGTCAAGACTATATAAACATGTAATTTTGCTTCTTTTGTGCTTTATCTTGCTCTTACATATTTACAATTTAACAGTAAATTAAGCGCAAAAACATATCAGCAAGCTTGTATGTTGTCTTTTCATTTAGGTTGAAATATGTATGTGAATTATTGTTTTTAACTGTTTTTGTGATTTTATATTAAATTTTACTGTATTTTTTATTAGACGTACATTGTGATTTAATTTTTGTAATGTCCTTTTTGTATTTAAAAACTGCATTTACCATTATGTAATAATATATATGTTGTGTGCACAGTATATTATACAGTAGTCCATCTCCTATAGCGGGAATGTCAGATCGAATGCGCGCCATAATTCCGACTGGGTGAAGTCGTGAAGTTGTCAGAACTACACGTAACATTACTTCAAATTACGGCTTCTAGTTCTGTCACCTTCACCCAGTCGGAATTATGGCGCGCATTCGATCTGACATTCCCGCTATAGGAGATGGACTACTGTACCATCTACTGTACGTGTGTTGTGTGATTACTAAACTGATAGCAATAATGCATTTATTCTTATGTTATTAGACTTTTTAATGTTATTTTTATGAATATCAAATCTGTTTAATATTTTGTAAATGTTTTTTAAAAATATATTTTTAAATTTAGGGCAGAACAGTTGTATTTTGTGTATTATTAAAAAAATAAAAAGCTAAAAATATTTTGTTGGGGAAAAAAGAAGAAAAATATTGTTATTTTTTAAAAAAATCCCGCTTTTTTTTTTTATTAATTTTTGTTTTATCCTGCAGTTTTTAGGTATGCAACCCGCGCAACTTACTCGCTTGTTTTGCGGTAACGCGCAAACACGCAGGTAATAGCCAAGCACAAGACACTTTACTCGCGAACTAGCGGGTAATATATTTCAATGCTTTTAGATAGGCGAAAAAAAATTTACCCGTGAAGTTACAGGTAATTCTCGCTATTAAGAGGGAAACATTTCTCGCTTATTAACGCGTATTTTACCTATAAAGAAGCGAGAGCGTCGAGCTAGGGTTATATGATGATTATTAAATTAGCAGGTATTATTAGCTAAAAGTAGAATATAACAAATTAAAATTACTGTCATTTCGTCCATTGATATATATAAATATATATATTAATATATATATTATATATATGCTTGAATTTATTAATTAAGGAACAATAAGGAACAACTCTTTTGAGGCTGACTTTAATAAACGATACTGGTCACATCCACTTCCGTTTCTACTTGCTACGCATGCGAAACGGAAGCGGATGTGACCGGAATCGCTTATAGTCGGATTCAAAACTGTTTTGTTCCTTTATTAGTCAAAATTTTATAATTATTGAAAATTAAAAAAAAAAAAAAAAAAAAAAAAAGGAAAATATGGTAGAATAAAAAAAATCATTTTTCATTTTAATATTCGATTTTTAATATTTATAAACATACAATATTAGAAAATGTATTTCAAATTTTGCACATATTCAAATTTATTAATTTAAACTTTCTTTTTTTTTTTCTACAAATAATATTATGTATAAGGTAACATAATCATTTTATGTACAAAGAGATTCTATGTCCTTTGTTAAATTCGTACACACAGTATTTTTTTTTCTTCTTCACCTTTTTATGTTTTTTATTTTGTTTTCTTCTTTAGGACAATAAATGCTTAAATCACAGAAATCTTCAAATTTTTTTTCTTTCTTTTTTCATTTTTTAAATAGCTGCCTTTTTTATTTATTTAAATATTACAATATGCGTACTCAATAAAATAATAAATGTAGTCTATTTCAAAGTTTTATTTTATTTCTCATTTTCTATTTTTTCAAAATTATGAAACATACATTTTTTCTTTCAACATTTTGGAATGCAGATTGTATATTTATATTTTAAAAACATTTCCCCCAAAAAAGCAATAAAATATATAAAAAATAAAATAATAAATTTGGTTAACGCATTTCAATAAAAAAGAAAAAGAAAAATTTCTTGATTTTTTTTTTCCCCCTTTAACATTTTTAAAAGCTCTGGCGTTTTTTCGAATTTAAATATTTAGTTTAAATATAGGTATATATAATTTCATTATTAAAATTATTCATTACACATTTTATTCATTTCATAATAAATAATTTATAAAAGTGTATGGGGAGGTTGAAAAAAAAAAAAAAAAAAAAAAAAAAAAGTATATATTAACACTTTTGAATCTTCTTCCTTTACTTAAACAGGAAGTGGCCATAGAAATTCTTTATACTATACCTATACTTCTAACACGGTAATTAGTTTCGTTTCATTTCAAATCTATTCAAATTTGACAAAATAGCAAATTTTTAAAATAATACATCTGATTTAAGATTGCAAAAATTGAATAACTTAATTTTCTTTATTATTGGAAAAAATAAAATAGTTTTTTGAAATGGCATTGGCAAATAATATTTTAAAATACTTAATTTTTCACACAATTTGATCCTTGAAACGAAGACATGGAAATCAGACAATTCCACCTTTATACCATGAGACCTATTTATTTTTTAACATATATATATTATATACATACAGAAAAACACAAATAATATGGCAATATTTAGGATATATATAATTTTTTTTGAGCTTCTTTTTAATGACTTTTGATAAAATACTATTTACAAGGGTAACTTCAATAAAATTAAGGAACACAAATATTTTAACACAAAATACAACCTTTCTTAGACCAATCAGAATTATGAAGATACAGGGTCTAGTGCAGTTGTTGTTTTATCATACTGTACTTGTTTATAATTAGGTCCTAGTAAACTCTCTCTCTCTCCCAATACTCCTGGTTTTGTTAAATCATAAGGGACCCAGAAAATAGCCATTCCCCAAAATCGAGAGCTTTAACATTGGCATGCTTCTCTTGAAGTCTGCTGCCAATCCAACTGAGTATTTCCCAAAATTGAGAGTTCATAATATTACTATTTTTTTTTTTTTTTTTTTAAAGATAGAGTAAATTAGAGCTGTATATTATGAAGAGTCTTATAGCTTGATGAAAATCATGCTAGCACAAAGGTAATAAGCACACGTTGGATAGCTTTAAAATAAAGTTTCTCTCAGAGTCTGTAAGGACTAACAAAGGCACACACACATACTCCATTTCTCTTGGAGTTTAGTGCTGAAAGTTCTTCAATATTTATTTATTATCTCTGCGCTAGTAAGATTTTTACTAGCACTGGTTTCTGCCATCATTTACTTTTACATCTGTCGTATCAACAGAGATGGTTTATTTTCCTTGAAATATTTTAAAGGTGTTTATTATTTTTATTAATTGTTTTTTTTTTTTTAAAGATATCTAAAACAAATTTCATTTTATTATTTGGCAAAATAATAATAATGTATATAAAACTGACAAAGTAAATTCAAACATAGAGGGAACAAGCAAGGGTTTTACCATAATAAGAATTCTTGTATTTTGATGAACATTTTTGCTAGGAAAGATATAACAAAGATATTAGATAATCTTTCAGTATAAGATTGCATTCCTTATTATACATAGAGGCAGGCCTAAAACATCATGGTCTGAGGCGGTTGGAAGATGTTTGAAAAATAGGAATGTACACAGAATGAGATGCAAAAGAAATTGTATGAAACAAGGTACGAGTCTGAAGGTAGCAAGAGAAATATGTCAGGATAGAAAGTTGTGGAGGTCTATCACTGGGTCAGGATAAAAATCATATATGTTGTTGGCTTACCCCGAAAGGGACAAGCTAAAGGGACAATGTAAAGGACATTTTTACCAGACTAGAAGATATCTCAGTCTGCAGTATGGTAAGACCAGCCCTAATTTCCTCTATCTTTTTTATTTATTCCACCCAACCCCCGATGGTTTCTTTTTCTTAATTTATCATATATTTATATTTGTTCCCCACTTTTTAGTGACTTGATATACAGCTGCGAGGCTATTTTTATCATCACTGGATAATTAAATTAAAAATATATAACAATAAAAAAAACCTTGCAATTCTATCAAAAAATTGAAACTGTTTCAATAATAATACAAATCTAATTTATCATGTAATTTTTTTTTTAAACAAAAGTAGTAGCAAAACACATCAACAGATCCTAAGAAAAATTGGGTAATGGTAGACATTGAAAGTTTGAAGTTGATAGGACCTTAAGAGAGTAAATCAATGTTTACAGCAATATGAATAATAACAATTAATTTCATGTACCGGTTAAAAAAAAAAAAAAAAAAAAACTTTTATTGCATGCAAACTAGAAGCTTATAAACTATTTACAAAACCCTGTTGGATTTAAAAAAATTCAACAAAATTGTGAGAAATATTCTTTAGGCTATATTTTAAATTCTATCGGTTTCTCCAATTTTGCACGAGTTAAAAATTAATTCTTACATTTCTTTCTGTATAGTTTTTTTTTTTTTTTTTTTTTTTTTTTACATATAAAATAAAATTTAGGGTTTTTGCAAATACTCTATAACACAGACACTGGGAAAAAAAATTTAACTCTATTGCATTATGGAAATACAATATATTTACATGGAAAAAGAAATTATGTAATTATCATGTTATAAAGCATAAATGTTGCTCTTTTAGAATCACATGATGAATTATACTGAGAAACATTACTGTTATGTTTTATGACAAAGTTGCTACAACAAATTGATGAAATCATCTTGATGAAATCAAACTGGCATAATTATTTTTGTCCATGCATCAAATACTTATTCTTGGTGTAAAGGTTACTGGAAAAGAGATGCTGCTTTCAAAAGAAAGGGGTTTAACTCTGAGTGCACTATAATGAAGCATCTGTAATGGTACGCTGCTAAGAGATGCTTCAATTTTGGGAGAGGTAGAGAGCGCAGATGTTCCAAATTTGAGGTGCGGGGAGACTATAGATAGTTCAGTTTTCCACAGAGCCATTAATTTGCAATTTACCTTTGCTACACCTCACGAACAAAACGAGCAGGTGTGTAAAATGGCAACAACACTAGCATGCTCTACCTGTATGACATCTCACATTACACAGGTATGATTAGAAATGTGGCAATGCTGTTCAAAGATGATTTAAGGGGGTAGGTGACTGACTGATATCTCGCAAACTAGATGGTTACGAATTATAATATTAACACAAAGTAAAGAACAAATAGTACTTCAAAAGTTTAGCTACGTCAAACATGTGAAAACACGATCAAACATTTAAGTTATTCCACCTTCAAGATAACACTTAAATGTGGAAATTCAAATTTAAGCAGCAAATTTTAGTCAAATTAAAAGTTTTTTTTTTAATTAAAAATATTATTTAAACTTTTTCAAAAAAAAAAAATAATAATAATAATAATAATTTACTTTATTTTCTTTTTTTAAAAAGTGTTTGTTTTGTTGGAAATAAATAAATTATTGTGAAAATAGTTTTATTTTTTATTATTATTATATATATATATATATATATATATATATATATATATATATATATATATATATATATATATATTTTAACAATTTCCGGTCCAAGTTGATCATGTATTATGTTAAATATCTATTTAGATACGAGACACAGTACAGCATGTAACTTAACTTACAGTTAGTTTTGATTCCCTTTCTTTTAAAAGTGACTTTTCATTTCACGGAACCTTTACACCTACAGAGTAACAATAGAGTGACATTTTATATATACACTTATGTATCTGAACAGTCTTTGCTTACAACCTTTCATTGACTTGAACTTCCAAACTTTCAATAAAGTCCATCATGACTACTTGATTTGGTTGCTCTGCAAACATTTGTACCAAACCTAATTTCTGAACTAGATAAGAACATAAAATCCAAGCATCATTCATATTACCAATACTACATAAATAAGAAGATTTCATAACTAATAATAATAATGTAATATTACTATCAGGACCTTTAATTTGAATCAAAAAATTATGAAAATTATCAAAAATAGGTAATAAATCATCTAATCTACCCATTCTATTGAAGTATTTTTCTAATTCAGCAACAAATTGTATTTTTTCTGTTAAGTGACTTTCATCTATTGTTAAGCAGCGATTACACAAGTCTTTGAATAACGTAACTGAGATTGTATCACCGTTTTCATATAGTTTTGTTACGATTGCACACATTCGTCGTAACGTAGCTAAATAGTCGGGGTTAATACTACCGTACATTAATAGTCTCTTCTCGTACACACGCTTTGCAAGCAGATATGCTTCTTTCAATCTTCCCTCTTTATGTAAGCTACTAGCACGAAAGTGTAGAATATGTAAGTAAAACACTGAGTCTGTGAATTGTTCTGGTAAGTTCTTCTCAGCCGTCTCACATAATTCAAGCACTTTTTGATGATGTTTTAATTTGAAATGACATTTAATTAAGATTGTTTGAATTCCTATATAATCAATATTTTCCCAACCTAATATTGATTCTAATTTCTTATAATATGCATCAATGAATAATATAGTTTCTCTAAAATCCATAAATTCACTATTTACAATTATGAATGGAATTTTAGAACCAATTTTAAGTCCGTCTGAAGTTGTAGTTGCTAATACTTGAAAGAATTTCTTAGCATGTGGAAGATATATACTACTTTCAAACATTAGTGTATTATATAATGCAGTAGATTCAACACATTTATCTAAGAACAGATGATATAATTCATTTCTATGTTTTTCTAAGATGTTTGAGAAGTTATGTAGTGCAATATAAGGTAAGAAGTAAGAACGATAGAATTTTCTATCAACTGACGATATGATACAGTACTTTTCTAACAGTAAGAATGCTTCATTGATCGATAGATCATTATCATTTTTTAATTTAAATAACGAGATAGGAATATCATCACATTTAATTAAATTAATTCTTATATATAATTTAAATGCCATTTCTCCATTTGTTTCATTTTTTAATGAAACTACAAGATTTTCATATAATGTTTCTAATGTTTTTGTATAGCCAAGTTTTTCACAATCATTCATTTTGAATTGACGTAATTTTTTAACGCCTTTTACAAGATCTCTTGTAAAATCTTCACTAGAAAATCCTCCAGTACCTTCAATTGATTTTAATTCTCTTTGTTTTTTAATATAGCTAATTGCTAATTGTATAATGAATGGTATACCAGCTAAGAAACAACTTAATTTTGATGTTTCTAAGTTCGTCAATTCTGGTAGCAACTTTTTCAGGAAGTTCTTTGTATTTTCTGTATCGAATGGTTTCAAGTTTATACTATATTCAGAATCCCAATCTCTATAGAATGATGTTACTATTATATAGATTGAACTTGAATCATTGATATAATTTGGTAGAAGATTGAAGAATTCATCTCTATCTGTTACATTATCAAAGACGAATAGTGATTTGAAATTACTACAATGATGATAGATTCGATGCATAGACACTTGAGATTCAACACCTGGATGTGGTGAAGGGATGTCTAGTAAGTTGATAGCTAACGAGAGATCTCGTTTAATTGTTTCTGGTGATGTACAGTTGATCCAGATAATGTGATCAAATTGGTTGTAGCAGTCGGAGATAACATTGATAGCCAGTTCTGTTTTGCCAATACCTGAAAAATAAATACATGATTCAGAAATTTCAGAAAGAAAATTCAGAACGCTTCAACAACAGCAAATAGCTCTCTGAAGTGGACTAACATAATGGACCTAAAAATTTATGTGCTGTGTTCTATATGAGTAAAATAAAATAAAAAATAAATTTTGTTAGTAAAAAAAAATTAATAAAAAAAAGAAAAAAAAAAGAAAAAAAAAAAAAAAAAAAAAAAAAAAAAAAGAAGAAGAAGAAGAAGAAGAAGAAGAAGAAGAAGAAAAAAAAAAGAAAGATTGACGGTGCAATATATGATTACTTAAGATTGCATTCAAAGTAAAATTTCTAATTGTAGAAATAGTAGGGAGGGATTTGAGCACGTTTAATTGAGAATTAATACATACTGTACACCCATGTTAATTATACGTTTATGAATTAACAAAACACAAAATTCTCTAATTTATATACTTAATTGGGACTTGGGATCAAATATTCTAGTGTAGAAAAGTGCTTTAAATAAAAAATATTAATATATATTATATATAAAATAATAATAAAAAAGACAACATTAATATTCTTTTCCACTATTTTTATATTGATAAAGATTGAATAGGAAACATTTAGATAGCTTGGAGTATTTGATGAAAGGGAGTTCAGATTGTGATGATTGATAGAACAATTTCTAACGCTGAATGAAATTGAAAGCATAGGCCTATATACTGTATAGTGTTTGTACAGTATTAAGGGTATGCTGCTTTTAAAACATAATGCTCAGGTTTAATCAATAAATATGCTGGTGTTAATCAATTGTAGAGGGTGAACATAATTAATGGTTGGCTAGCAATTGGTTTAGTTGGCATAAGCAAAAATACATAACATACAAGTAGTTTCATACACCCAATTTGGTGTACGAATGAAGACTATCAATACCAGAACTGCATCATGACAAATTGGACTGATATTCTGATCTCATTCTTTAATTGAAGAAAACTTTTTTTTTTCTTTGGTGGCATGTTTAAGTAAAACATATATGAGTCTATTAGTTCCAAATACCACTTCTTCCATTCCCAACAAAGACATACCAGACATTGATAAGAAACTCACCTTTATTTAAAATGGAAGGAGCAATTTTTTTTTTTATAGAAATAGTAGACTCCTATATCGATCAGCATACAAAGAATGCAACTCGATCTTGTTGCGAACAAAATGTCTATCTCGTTTTTTGTCAGCGTAAGCAAAATGTCTATCTCGTTCCCGAGCATTATGGAGATGGTGCTCGAGATAGACATTTTGCTTACGCTGACAAAAAACAAGATAGACCTTTTGCTTCGCCTGACACAATAAGAGATAGACATTTTGTTTGCAACAAGATCAAACTATAAATTTTTTAACTTTGTTTAAACTTATCTCATAAATTATCAAAGAAAAATAAATGCCACCCCCCCCCCTCTCTCTTTCTACTTGATAAACTACCATAGTCCTATTAAATTACAAGAGGACGTTTAAAAGTGTTATTGCAACATTACCCCTTTTTATTGTTGGAATGGAAGCAATATTCTAGTTCACTAGTTTAGTCAATACAAAGTAATCAGTAGACTGAAAGGAAAAAAAAAAAAAAAAAAAAAAAAAAAAAAAAAAGTAACAATCAATTCTATGTGCTTTGTTACAAGCAGAAGACCCCATATTTGATAGTTTACATACCAGGTGGTCCAGTGATTGCAGCCTTGATGCTGTGACTTGAACAATCTTCAGTCTCCAGAGCTAACTTCAGTTTCTTTTGTTCTTCTTCACGACAACTGAAGTTTGGAGCTGGTTTTCTTGGCAAGATCCTCACTCCACTTTGTATAGGAGATGTACAAGACTATGCATATGATAAACATATAATTAGATATTATCACATTTAAGGCATTATCATTTCTTTAGTAACATTTAAAGGCTATTGATATAGAAATGACAAAACCTGACCTCGTATTACACTGATTTGAGTACACTTATGGACATCATATACTTAAATGAGTAGAACACCTTGAATAAAAAAAGTTGTGTAATATCCTAAGAAAACTGAAAATCCACGTTGATTTGGCTGGAGTCATTGATTTCTAATTTATTTTCCATTCACAAAATAGCGCGAATGGACACTGATGTCACAGCTTGCTTGTTTCTGTGCAAGTGGACTACATAAATAAATGAGAAATCAATGCCTCTGGCCAAATTAACATTGATATTTAGGAATGTTAGGATATTAGACATTTTTTTTTTGTTCTAGGTGTTCCACGCCTTAAACATCAAAATGATGCCACTTTCTAAAGAAAAGGGTAGAAAATACATTGTCAGGTAAGAGCATAATAGCCAAATTCTATGAAAAACCATGGACGAATTCTTTAAGAATCAGCATCATCATTGATATTAACTTTAAGAAGTCTGGGAGTGCACAAAGGTTTCTTGACTTATGCTCATGTAAGTTACAACACACCACTATACCGTGGCCACGCCCAAAGGGCGTACTTGCATTTGGCTACTTTTACTCATAGGGCATACTTGAATTTGGCTACTTTCGATGCTGCGCGCGCATCTGCCATAAGCTTAACATGTAAAACCGAGTGCAAGTATGCCCTTTGTTGTACTGGACAAAAATGCAAGTACGCCCTTTGTAAGACGACCTTGAAATGCAAGTACGCCCTTTAGGCGCGGCCATGACGACTAAATATGGTGCAGTAAGTTTGTTCTGTAAACTACACACAAATATTAAGCCAGCTTCGATATTTTTCCTTTGATTATGACATCAATACCTGTTAACTACGTTTATATGTATGGTTGATCATTGCCATTTCTTTGTTTAGAACTTTAGACCTGATAAGAATGAACGAAACTACACAGAACAAAGGTTCATGTTCAACATGCGACTCACTTTTATCGGCTAAAAAAATAAGATCAACCAATGAATTGGTATGTCTTATTATTTTGGGCAGCCAATCATTGCTAAGGAGCCTCACTATACTTTACAGAAACAAACTCTAGTTAAACCATAGTTGTCATTTTGATTCTTGATGATGATTCTAGAGGGGTTGCAACTTACATCCCTATTTTATAGAATTATTTACCCTATTAAAATAGAATTACCCTATTTTTACCTGTTACCTGTTAAAATTATATAAGGCAATATATTTTGCAATGTTAAACAATTTTGATTCTTACCCTTTTAGAAGGTGGTTCTACTGACAATACAGAGTATTCATCATCAGAGAGACGGTGAGAACCATACTAAAACAAAACAGAAATAAATGTATCCACATTAAAAACCTCATTATAATAAAATTTATGATTACATAATCATAAGTACAATGTAAAAAAAGTAAAAATAAAATATTTTACCTCTCCACGAGAGGTGGTAGATTCCATTTTGATTTTCTCTTCTGTTTTCTAGAAGAAGGATATTTTACTGCTATCTGAAATCAGAACAAATGAAAACCAATTACAGTATGTACTGTAGTTAAAGAAACTTTTCATAGAACGTACGTACACATAGTCATCAATCATCATATTTGTAACAAAAAGTATTAAAATATTATAAATTTGAAGATATTAACTTTAATCCGAGGACCTTATTCTGTACTGTATACCATAAATTCTTAGTATTGCCATAAGCAAAATGCAATACATAAAAATTTACAACAATTTGCACAGATATAAATTTATGTATGTCATCACATTATGTCAAAATTTTTATGTTAGACTAATTCATATGTATGAATGTACTAGCTGATTTATAATCAAATATCGTCTGCTTATCATGAAACCTATATTTTACAAACTTCATACATATACTGCATACGTACACACAATATTGATTGCTATGCATTCTGAAATAAAGTAAATAACATTCAGTGGCCAAATCACAGCAAAAAGAAATCAAGGCCAAATATGAGGGGGCGAAGGAAAAATCAGAACGTTTCACATTCAATTTATAGGCGTACCAATACGGAAAAAACAATAAAAAATATATACTATCAATGATAATTTAATAATTTTAGTAATAATAAGTAGTATTTGATGAAAATATAGCTTCATCATTAAAAAAATGATAGAATTTGCTGGTAACTATGAAAGGACATTCACCTGTTGCCGAAAATCAATATCGTTTTTTTAGTCAAAAACACAGGCATCCTTTAAAATTTAACTAATTAATAGATAATTTGATACTTACAGTTTAATTTTAGATCATTAAAATCATAGTTTAATTTGATTTTATCAAATTAAATTACATTTTTGACGACGTATTTTAGACAAGATCCAACTTAGGAAAAATCACAAATAAACAATTGAAGTGATTATTAAATATGGCGGCTTAAAGTGCGCGAGATTTAAATATCATAAAAATTCGAAACATTTTGCTAACAAAATCAATAAAATGCTGATATCTAATTTTAATCATTATATCATTATGATGTCTACTTTAAAATAGGGATTTAAGCAGATTTTTTCAACTTGTTTATTAAACACAGAGTATAAAGTATGCCTACAGTTTTTTTTTTTTTTTTGTAAATAAGAAATCAATATGTTGGAGATTTATTTATTTAATAAAAATTAAGTTTAATATACACTTGAATCAGAAGAACAATTATACTGTAAATAATTTGAAATAGCATGCAATGCTTTATTAGTATCCATATTTGTCATTAAGTTTAGTTTTTCCATCGCCACTTTGGTCAGAAGGAGGAACCCAAGTTGAATAATCAGCTCGTTCTTCATCCCATTCTTTCTTGTTAGTACCCTGGAATAATTGAAACACGCAGTTTAGAAAAAAGGAATTCTGTTAAAGCCATATAAAACATGTTGAAAAGCTTGTCTAATATCCTAACACACCTGAAAATCAATTTGGCTAACTCCACTGATTTTTAATTTATTTTTCATTCACAAAGAGGCATTCACAGTTTGCTGGTCCACGTGCAAGTAAAACAAGTGAGCTGTGTGATCATACTCCACATCCGCCTTTTTGTGAATGCAAAATAAATTAGAAATAAACCACTCTGGCCAAATCAACATTGATTTTCAGATATGTTATGATATTACATGATGTTTAACAAGTTTTTGGTTCAATGGCTATGCAGAAATTTTTAAGTATTAAATTTGTATTAGGAAAGAACTATTCCATCAAACCTAACCTAGTATTTTTTCCCATTGTATTAACACCTTTGTACCACTAGTATAGTAATTGCCCAATGTCCGTTACATCTTCACACTTTCGGCTTTTTTTTTTTTTTTTTTTTTTTTTTTTTTTTTTTTTTTTTTTACATATTGTTGGCCGTGTGTCTAAATGGTAAAAAAAAAACAAAAAAAAACATGAATTGCGCGAGTGGTAAATAAGCACCTTTCACGGCCGTCTCAAGTGGCAAATGTCATCTGCTGTGAGCATAGCTTATTTGCCACTCATAAGCGGTTCATGAAATTTTTTTTTTTTTTTTTTTTTTTTTTTTTACCATTTAGACGCACGGCCAGTGATATACTCCTCTCTTAAAGGGCTCCAGGCCTCAAACAATTGAATCAAAAGCGTAAAATTCATGAGATGGAACCATCATTCATACACATATTATATCCTTCAACCCTTCTGTAGTCTCACAAACTGGGGTTGAAAGTCTGTAAAGTAGGCAACTTTAGGACTTCATGACGTCAACAATTCCTGGTCTACAATAGAAATTGTAGCACGGGTTGCCTACTTTACAAGTCGTCTTCCCAGTTTGTGAGAGTACTGAAGGGATATGTGTATTTATAAAATCCTATCTCATGATTTATAATTGAGAGGAAATTTGTTTTTGAGGCCAGGGCCCCTTTAAGAAAACACTAGCAATCCATTAGAATTTTTCTTTAACTATGAGCAATTGTGAGATTATTTCTTATGAACTGAAGGTCACAAACAATATTATACATGAGGTAAACACTCGGAATACTTGCGCTCAGGTAAAAACAACACTTAGAGCTTTGTAAACCAGTATTGTTGCTATTAAAAACGAGGTATTAAAGCAAATTTATACAGAAAGTCGGAACATTGCAAACACACATACCTGTTTACTCTGAGGTCTAACTCTTGTTCTTTTCCTAGGCTGTTTCAGTCCTCCTTCTTCTTCTCCTGTCTCTCCTCTCAACTGTTTTAAAAATTCTTCAGGAATTGAAGGGCCAATTTTTTTCTCTTTGCTTTTAGGACTTTCTTTAACTTCAGTTTCTGAGGACTTTGAAGGTCCTGCAGTTTGTGGTGGATCAGGTGATTTTGAAGTCCCTGGTTCAGGGTCTGACTTATGAGGTATTTTAGCTGGAGGTTCTCCTTCATCTTCATCTTCATCATCATCATCTTCTTCTTCAATATCTGAGTTTTGTGTTGGTTTTGATTCTTCATGTTTTGTTTCTTTTTCTGACACCACAGTAGAATTCTGCAAATAGAGATTATTTAGTCAAGAGCTTACTAATAAGACAATATTAAAAAAGTAATAGTAAAAAGGTGAAATCAGAAACTAAGCCAAAGCTGCTTCATAGGAATACTGTAACTAACAAGAAAATCTATGATTTTTTTTCCTGCAAACTGATTTAAACTTTTACTAACTAACTTTTAAACTTACATGTTAGATTGCTGTATTGTTCTGTGGGTGATATTTTATCAAGTGACCCAGAGCATGGAACACCCTTTAGATCATCTAAGTGATAGGTCATGCTTTGGAGCATTATCTTACTTGTTAGTGCTACACTTGGGATATGATCTTAGAAATGTTCCACAAAGTGTTTCAAGAACTGGGATAACGACAACATGATTTTCAGTGGCAAACTTTAATTTTGTGCTATTCTGTGCCCTTTTGCTATTGCAAAAAAAAAAAAAAAAAAAAAAAAAAAAAAAAGTAGCCTATTGTATATTTTAGAGATAGTTTCTCTCTGGGTAAGGATTGACAAAGACAAACTCCCATTTCTATTGCAGTTAGCACTGCAAGCTATTTACTGTGTATTTAATCTCTTCTCTAGTAAGATTGTCACCAAATTATGGGACTCCCTTCCCTTGCTGGTTTCTCATATCCGTTTCTTTCAAATTTATCATTCCTAAATCACAAGGATTTTTTTTCCTTAATGATTTCATATTTTCTTTAATAATTACCTCTTTTGATGACAGCTTAAATTTGATAGGTGCTTTGTTCAGTTTACCAAAGAGCTTGGGTGCTTGTGTTAGGCTTGGTGGCTCTTTCAATTCTAACTTAGGTAGAGATGCAGGTCTAGCCTTCTCTATCAGGAAACAAAGTCTTTGACGTTCAGCACGCAGTTTAGTACTCTTAGCCTGTAAAAAATTGTGATTGATTCATATTAATATATTTATGCCTTATCAAGAACAAGAACCATATACTTATTATACTTTCTATGTAAACAAATATTAAATGTGTACTATCCAGTACACATCCATCCAGAAAAACAAATTAAAGAACAATCAAAATCTTATCAAGGAAGAAATCGACTTCATGAAAATTGATTGATAAAAAGTGATAAATTAGAATTAGAATTCTATTAGAATTGCATATACAGTAAATAACAAATGTATTTTAAAAATTAGGAAATCAGAACTTGAGCTTTAATTGACAAGGATACCTTGTATAAGAGAGAAACTGTTTTAACCTGGTGTGAAATCAAATGCAGATGGAGTTAGAACATTTTTTTTTCTCTGTGGCAAGGCGTCCCTGTCAATTAACAACTCAATTTCCCATTCCCAAGCTATTTCAGCGAGAAGCACCTACTTTTCTCAGATTCTAATCAAATTATAGAAATAAAATTTAACATGTATTAACTTCAACGTGACATTGTTTGCCTGTAAAATTTTTGTTTATATCTGGAGAAAATTGTTTAAGAAGAAGAGGTGCATCTGGTTGTTATAATTACTGATCTTATTTTGGTCAGGGTGAATGTGTTATTTTATTATCATTTTATCTTACCAAATATACAAATAAAAACAAGGAACTATGTGTACCTTAGCTTGTCTTCTCTTAATTTTATCCTCATTAGATTGATTTCCTAAAGAAGACATGAACTCATCCAGAGCATCCTGAGCATTACTTTCTGATTTTGAAGAACCGGCTGAATTTTCTCCTCTCTCAGATGTCATGGCTTCATACTCTGCATCTGCTTCCTGGATCTCTTTGTCTTTTTCTTCTAATTGTTGGAGCTGTCAAAACAGTACAACAATCAAGTTTTCTGATTAAAATTAAGATTATTATTAGTATCCGAAGTCTCAATTAACTACAGTAAATAAATTAGAAAATCTCTGCAATTTATAAATTTAATCTGCACTAACCTCCTTATAAAGTATTTTCTATTAAATTTTATTTTTTAACATACATACATCAACTGTAAGGATTTTTTATTTTATTTTTTTTTAAATTTTTTTTTTGCTTGGAGACCCTATGATTAATTTTTTCAAATGCTTCTTACTGGTGATCCCCCCCCCCCCCTTCATTTCATTAGTTTTAAGTAAAATAAAGTGCATGGCTAACAGCTTTAGTACTGTATTGAACTCACACACACCAAAATATTGTTGCTATGAATACCCTTGAAATAATGTACATATACTCGTCTCGAATAAATCAGAGTGCTTGCTTTAAATTTTCCCCTTATATACCATTTGGAGAGATGAATACTGCAGTCAGATTTATTCAGCACCACTGTACACTGTAGTAAGCTGTTACTCTCATCACATACCAATGACTCATATGTCTGAGGTTTTGCTTCTAGTTTGCCAGCTGCTGCCATCCTACGTTCTCTCTTTGTCTCTACACTGCCAGTTCTATCTAAGAACGTATCTTCATCACTGTCATAGTAATCATCATCAGCCCAGTCCCGTTTCTTACGTTGCTTGCTCTCTGAAAACATAAATTGCATGCTTTACATTAGTTCAAAACTTTCAATTTTGTGTATTAAATTGAACAAACTACACTTTACAAATTTTGTGTAAAATGAATGATCTACACTTTACAAATTCCAAGTTCACCCATATAGTTCTCCTGTTAAACCTCTAAGAAGCGACAAACGCAGAACGTTCATTTTGAGTGAAATTTGTAAAGTGTAGCAAGTTCACTTTGACGGGTAAACATTGGTATGTAGCCTGTAACTAAATTATTGGAGAGGATGCAACCTGATCCTTAACCCCTACAAGGGGAAGGGGAACATAAAATAAAACGTGTCTGTTTTTTTTTTTTTTTTTTTTTTTTTTTTTTTTTTTTTTTAATTAGTGCCTACAGTCTGCTTGCAGCTAAGTGGCAAATTGGTGCATTACATGAAAAACTATTGTACAGTATAGTAAAACTATTCTTACCATGAGTGGATTGCCTCAGTAATCCTTGTCTATCCAAGATACGACAAGCCTCCATAGCACACTGAATGACAGCTTCTTTTTTCTTTCCTCGGACTAAAGCCTCAGCAACCAATGATCGTCCAGTAGGTCCATCTACAGGTAACACCACACGACAGAGGAACTGTCCTGATGTCTTCTCTGTTACATCATAGTTCAGCTCCTCTCCTACAAAATATAGGCCACATTTAACAAACAATATTCCTAATTTTTGTTATTAGAGGAATGAATAGAAAAATCAACAAACACATATTATCTACCTATGTACAAGTACAGTTTCAGACAAATGAAAGGTAACCATTTAAACATGTTGCTATTTTGCGCGCCTCAAAGTTTATGTGGGAACGATATTGTTGTGTCATATCCTTGTGTTTTGATACGCGCTCAGGTGTAGCGTTACCTATCAGGTGAGCTGCTTTAGCCAGCAAGCCAAACACGCCTCGTGATGCACGTTAATATGATGTAATAATATAGTTTTGACATAAGCTTGAGGCGCGCAAAAAAGCAGCAAGTTTAAATGGTTACCTTTCATTTGTCTGAAACTGTACAGTAGCTAGGTGAAAGTCTTGATGACAGTTTACACAAAAATATTGATTAAGAATCTTTGCATGCAACAGCCATCTTCCTCAGCAAATGATAAAATTCTAATTAAATGTGTTAATTAAACTCTACTTTACCTTCTCTCTCAAACCATCCTCTTAGAGATTTCTTAGGATCAGCAACATACAATTCTTCATTGGTGGTTGCAGCAAATGGGTTCTCAGTCAGATCTGTCTCTTCATCAGCATCCTCACCTGGTCAAAACATGAAGTTACAGTAATTAGTTTTCATCAGACTAGAAAATTTATAGATAATTGTACACTTGAAACTTGGTAAGGTTCAATAAGGTTTACAGCATTAAAAAAAAAAAAAAAAAAAAAATCCCTGCGATATAATTTGAGTTGGGACTATTATACAGACACATATATTTTCCCTTAACTCTTCATTACTACGTATCACAAACAGGGGAGACAATTTATAAAGCAGGCAATAAACAATACTCTCTGAAGCTATGTACTGTATTACGGAGACAATATGCATTGTATGAATACTGTATGTGTGTACTGTAGTAAATAATAATAAGAAAAATTAAAGCCAGGACTCAGGTGACAGGTTTAAGCGTTTCCTAAAATGACACCTGCTGAGTTTTTCTTATTGTAGTCAGACTATAGATAAAATACTAACCCATTCCCCAGTCAATGCCAGCATTATCAATTGCCTCTTTTCTCTTCTGCTCTGCAATTTCTGCTTCTTTCTCCAACCTGAGCCGCTCTAACTCAGCTTCTTTCTCTTTCTCAATACGAAGTTTGCGTAGTTCAGTCACGCCGAGTTCTGATTCAGGTTCTGCATCTTCAGGGGGGCCCTGAGAAAAAGAAAAGGTTATACATGAAGTTAAGATCAATAATAAAGAAAAGGACAGAGATACCAGCAAGGGCCTTACCACAGTAGATGTTGTATGGAGAGTTTGAAGTTTCACATGGCACACAGTTTTAGTTGTGAATAAATGTTTATATAGCTGAGAGATTTTTTCATATTTGAATGACATTATCAATCATAGAGAAGATTGATTGACAATGTCATTCAAATGACAAAAGCTCTCAATTATATAATCATATAACTCTGTGCCACATGAGACCGCCCCATAGAACTTCTACTGTGATAAGGCGCTTGCTGGTATTGCTATCTTTTCTTTAAAAAATAATCCTAACCACGATTTTTTTTCCTTAAAGGCGTAGAACACCTTGAACAAAAAGCGGCCCAAGCAACGTTGATATTTACGATGCTTCCGTGTCAAAAGAGAGAATCTGCAATTTCCACCAGCGCCGCGAGTGGAGCATCTGCACTTTCCACCGTGGAGCATCTGTAATGTTATATGAATGGCCGCTAGTCCACGCACTGTGCTGCGTGGAAAGTGTAGATACTCTACTCACCGCGCTGGTGGAAAGTGCAGATGCTCTATTTTGACGCGAAAGCATCGTTTAGGTATGTTAAGATATTAAACGTTTTTTTGTTCAATGTGTTCTATACCTTTAAATTGAATTCTTATTATTACCTGTAAGAAAATCATTCTTGCACTTCCACCAATCTTGAAAAATTGTCCAACTTTAACTGGTGCGTAAACTTTAACTTTTAAACGATTTTTATTTAAAAATGTACCATGTGTACTACCTAAATCATAAATATAAAATCCTTTAGGATCATTTTCTGTATTTTCTGAACGATATTGTAAAACAGCATGATATCTAGATGAACTAGGATGATTCATTTGAATATCACAATTGGATAATCTACCAAATGTGTAAAATGATTTTGTATTTAATTTAATTGTATCAATTATTACTCCATTTTTTAATATTTCAAGATTATAATTTTCATCAACAGGTATTTTACCACCCCATTCTGGTTCTGTATATGGTAGGGGAGGTATTTGCTTTTGTTCAGTAGTTTTATGAGGATCTGAATATACTTGTAATGCAGGTATTGTTGATTTTTTAACAGGAGGAGGTGGTGGTGGTGGTGGAGGTGGTTTATCGCTTTCTAAAGGTTTTCTAATGCCTCCTTTTCTAGGTCCAATAAATAATAATGGTTTCTTAAATCCTAATTCATTCTTCTCTTCTTCCGTTACTGATGTCTGATTTTCTTCCTCAGATTTTTGTTCATTTGTAGATACAGAAGGGACTTCTACTTCTATAGTTTTATTTTCTTCTACTTCTATAGTTTTATTTTCTTCTACGATTGTTTCATTTTCAGGTTTTGGATCTTCAGTATCCATTGCTGAAAAATAGAAAGAATTTAATTAAAACGTTTTTAATACGATTTAATGTGCATCTAAACAAATTTAGTATGGCGAGATCTATAGTGCAACATGCTCATAAAAAAACATAAAAATCTATAATTTTTATGCTAAATAGAGCTATTATTATTACTTGTATGTATTAATTAGTAATTTATAAATTTATTAACTTTATTTTTATTTAAAAAAAAAAAATATGTTAATTAAATCGAAGAAAAATCAATAATTTGTAAACATTTACCTGGCGACTTTTCAAAACAGCTGCAGGGAGCAATGTTATTAGAAATTTCTAATTTTCTATCTACCACTCAATTTTGCAAGCAAATATAGTTATTTTGCCACTCAGTCACGTTATGTAAATAACGCTTTACTGCAGCGCTCTCGTGGTAGAAATTGAAATTAAAGTGTAAATATCCGATCCATGCCGCGAAAAAACAACAACACGGGGGTTTGTGTCATAGTTTGCTAATTTTTAGTACATTTTATCTAATAAAAATGGCTCGTAAATTTCCTCCTGATAATTGGCAGCGTATATTAAGTAACATTCGGCACATGAGAAGTCAGGAAGTGGCTCCAGTTGATACCATGGGATGTGATCAAATAGCCGACCAAACAATCTCGGCTGAGGTATTGCTATCACATTTTTTTTTTTTTTTTTTTTTTTTTTTTTTAGTTATTTGAATTCTTTGTTTGTTTGTTTGTTAGTTAATTTTAGCAATTTAATGCTATTTTATTAACACTTCATTAACACTGATTTATTTTGATGTTACACTTCACTTTCAATCATAGGGTATATAGTTTATAATAATGTAGGTTTATTATCTTATTTTAATTTTAAATATCACTGCATTTAAGTTTATTGAATACTTGTTTTTTGAAATTTTTAACGTTTAATTCTTTGTCAACTTGATTGAGTTTGTTATATAATTTTATGCCATTAACAAATAAAGACTTTTGGCTTGATTTGTTGGATTGAGAAAACATGTGGAATTCTTTTGCTTGTCTAGTATCATGTTTATGAATTTCATTATTTTTTTTATAGTAGTTACTAAAGATGTCGTCTTTCATTGAAGTGATTTTATGAATGAAACACAGTACTTTAAATTCAATTTTTTGTTTGACACTTAACCAGTTTAATTTCTTAAGCATATCATTTTTCTTAGTATACCAATCACATTTCAGAATAATTCTCATAGCTTTATTTTGTAATTTCTCTAGTTTATCAATATCTCTGACATTTGCATCCAGAAATATCGATGAACAATATTCATAGTGAGGAGCTATTATTGTGTTAAAAATTATTTCTTTTGTCCATTTTGTTAAGTATTTGCTAATTCTTCCTAAGTAGTTTGTTTTTTTAGAAATTTTATTTGCTGTATACAATATATGTTCAGTAAAGGTTAATAGGTAATCAATTATGATTCCAAGATATTTTACAGATTCACTGAATTCCAATTCAGTGTAATCCAAAATCACCTTGCGATTATTATTTGCCAAGATATTATCTCTTTTTGTTTTTGAATTTACAATAAGCATTGCCATTGACTTTGATGCATTAAGTTTAAGTTTATTATTACAGAACCATTTAGATATGATAGATAGATCATTATTAAGTTTAGTGAGAGTTTCCGTAAAGTCATCTCCCTCAATACATACTAGCGTGTCGTCTGCAAAAAGATTCACATCCACATGTATTACATTTGAAGCTAGGTCATTCATGTAAATGATAAAAAGCAGGGGCCCTAATACAGACCCCTGAGGGACCCCAATTTCACAAGGAATCTCCTTTGATTTATTTCCATTTACTTGGACTATTTGGGTTCTACCAGATAAATAATCGTTAATCCAGTTTAATACGGTCCCGTTTACCCTATAGCATTGAAGTTTATTTAATAACATTTCTCTATTTATTGTTTCAAATGCTCTTTTCAAATCCAGCATGACAGTTATAATAAACTTGTTGTTATTTATAGAAGCTCTCCATTTAGTAAGCAGTAGTTGAATTGCTGATTCCGTTGAACGTTTCTTACGAAAGCCAAATTGGTTTTCATAAAGAAGTCCATTTATCTCAAAGAAATTCATCAACTGCCTATGTACTGCAATTTCAAGAATTTTTTCATAGATTGGTAACATATTAATAGGACGTAAGTCTTGAGGTAGCTTAGGAGACGTTATTTTAGGTATGGGGATAATTGTTGACTTTTTCCAGTTTTTTGGAACAATACCAGTTTCTAAAGACAAATTTATAACTTGAAGTAAATTTACAGCCAAGGATGGATATATTTTTTTAAATATTATTGTGCTCATACCTTCACACATTGAATGCTTATTTTCAAGTTCATTTACTATTTTATTTAAGTCATCAATTTGAAGAGATTTGAATTTGTTTAATCCTGGTAAATCCTTAGGTACTTTGATATTATTTTTAGGGTCATAGTTACCATCAGTTTGTATAGATGATTCAATATCTTTAATACTTTTAATTAGGAATTCATTATATTTGTCGACATAATGTATAGTATTTGAGTCATTATTTTCAAATTTAATGTCTTCCAAGACATTTGTTTTGGTAGTGCTATTTACATTTATTAGGTATTTAAGTGTTTTCCACATGGTTTTAGAATCATGCTTACTAGAATCAATTTGTTGTTTAAAGTATTCTGCTTTTAATTTCCTCAGAAGGTATGTTTTTTTATTTCTGCATTTTTTTACTATTCTATATTGAGTTTTACATTTGTTTTCACTAAAATTACAAATTTTATACCATAAAAATTTATTCCATTCATTATTGTAATTTCTTGTGGCTATGATATAATCAGGATTTTTTAACCAGTTATGACAAATTAATTTGCTTTTTTTTGTTTGCTTAGTAGTTTTAAATTTCTCAAGATTTTTTAAAATAGTACTAGTTAGATTATTTGCTTGTTCATTTAAATTTAAATTTTTATTTGATTTGCCAATTGTATTTTTTATATTTACATTCAGAATTTCATAATCAATATCTTTGTAGAAGTTAGTACATTTGCCATTATCAGTAGTATTTGACTTTATCTCTTTATTCTGTGTATTTGTTATAGTAATATTATTTGCAAATGATATGACTTCATGATCAGACATCTTAAATTGAGTGTCAACAATCTCATTTTCTTTACAATTTGTAATTATTAAATCAATACATGTACTAGTTTGAGTAGTTATTCTTGTGGGTTTATTGTTCAATATGATCATATCATTGTTATTTACTATACTTTGAAAAGTATTTGAATTAGTATTTGATTTAAGCATATCAATGTTGAAATCTCCCATTAATACCACATTAGATTTAGAACTTACGTTAACTAACCAATTGTCAAAGAAATTGAGGAAGTCATTAACATTAGCCTGAGGAGATTTGTAAAGTACATTTACATGATAATTTGTTTTTAAAACTTTAACTTCAATAGAGGCAATCCAAAAATCTTTCACATGATTAATCTTATTTACATTTTTTATGGATATGTCATTTCTATAGTAGATAATGACACCTCCAGTATGTTTACTACTTGATTCTAAGTTAACATATGAGTACCCATGTATTTCAAGTTCTGAATCGTAAACATCTTTCGTTACATGAGTTTCCGTTAACCCTAGAATGTGAGGTTTAAATTTTTCAACAAACATTTTAACATCATTTATTTTAGCTACAAGACCATTTATATTGACACATGCAAAATTAACTTTAACATTTAACTTTAATTGCTAGTTTGCATAGCTTTGTTCCTTACGTGCCTTAATTCTGATTTTATATTTTGATTTAAGAGTTTTAATTATTATATTAAAGAACACTTAGTTTGGCAGTGGCTAAAATTACAGTGCTTTTTTACGTTAAGAAAAGAGCAAAATTGTAGCAGTCTGAATACCGGTATATGCATATTATTTGGATTACGATTACGTAACAGCTAGGCCAAAATGAGCAAAAGATACATAATAATATTAAGGAATTTACCTTAGATACATAATAATATACACAATAGTTCCCCCCCCTTTTTATGTAATGTCTCTAATGGTAATTATACTTCAATTTTTATTATTATTTTTTCCCTGCATGCGCAACGCGCAACTTGACTAATATTTTTCCAAATTTTTCCTTTATAACTCCCCCCCTCCCCCTAACAAGTGTCCCTAGAAATACCTAAGGTATTTTCCAGAGACATTATCCCCCCCCCCCTCTTCATATGGTCCAAGAAAAAAAATATTACGGCCTATGCTGTACTATTTTACAAATGATAACATACTGCTATAGTTATCCGCTGTTTATAATGATGCACTATATACACGTACGATGAACTTTAAATCTTTTACGTCTTACATTACAGTATTTTTTTATAGGTACTGTACTCTATAAGTTGATTCTATATCTGTAATAAAATGTGTACCATACGTACGTATGTATTTCTTACAAAATTCATATTAATTTTCCAGGTTCGTAGATATCAGGTGTTATTATCCCTGATGTTATCAAGTCAGACTAAAGATCAGGTGACCCATGCTGCAATGATGAAGCTCAAAGATCATGGATGTACCATTGAGAATATACTGGCTACTGAAGATACTGTGCTGGGACAACTTATTTACCCTGTCGGATTCTGGAAGGTAAAAAAAAAATAATAATAAAAAAAAAAAAATAAAAAAAAAAAGATAAAAAAAAAAGATAAAAAAGTATTGTAAATTTTTTTTTTTTTTTTTTTTTACATACTTATATTTATTGACAATAGATGTATGGTTATGCATACATAACTGAAATGGAAGTGCTGGAGAAAGGAAACCTTGTGATTGTAAAAAGTGGGAGGTGGCTTGGGCCTAGATTACTGCTGGCAAGAAATTTCGCTTTCATTTATATTGCCTTGTTATAACTGTTTCTAGCTCTTCCTTTTCAGTATTGCCAATGTGTATGATGTCATACTCTTCAATGTGTTTTGATGCCATACTTGAGCAATGAATAACATTGCTAAGCATAAGACAAAAATTTTTGTTGATGTTATTTTTCTTATGTACAGTAATCTTAAAACCTAATTCAACCTGTCAACAGCATCAATGCTCTCAAAAATAGTATCAAAACATTTTTAAACTGGCAAAAATGAGTCATTTTCCCATACTAGCCCATGTTATTTAGTTCTTACATATGGCTTCAACTTTTATATGAATGCAACCACCCTATATAGATATTTACATAAAATTCTATAATTGTAAAAAGCTTCATTAGAAAAAAAATAAAAATATATTTTGACAATTTAATAAATGATAGTAAGCAATGAAAGCTGCATAAGGAGCTTACAAATTTATAGACTCTTCATACAAGTTATATACAAATCCCATTACTTTTTAAAGTTTTCATAAATTGCCTCACACAATATATTTCCTTGTTTCAGTCTAAAGTGCAGTTCATCAAGCGCACGACTGTGATCCTGAAAGAACAGTTCAATGGTGATATACCAGACTCTATCAAAGGCTTGTGCAGTTTGCCTGGAGTGGGACCTAAGATGGCACATTTGTGTATGAATGTTGGATGGGGAATTGTCACTGGCATTGGTAAGTTTTATTATTATTTAACCTCTGAAAATTTCTTAAGTGCATAAAATAAATATAATAACATTATAAAAAGTTAAAAAAAAAAAACATCCTTAAAAAATTCTGGAAAAAAAAAAAAAAAAAAAAAAAAAAGCTCTATCATCTGGCTTTGTTTGAACTGTATTCTACGGACACTTTGTATGTCATTTCAAAAAAACTGAAACTTCATTTAAAATAATGTTAAATTATTTTTTCTCCTATTCCATGTATCTTTTCAAAAAATTGACTTACAAAATACAGGGCTTATTTATAAAGTTATAAATAAACCCTGAAAATTTGAATGCAATTCCACGGACACTTTTGCCGTAATTTAAATCTAGGATAAACCCTTATCTAATTTTAAAGTTATGACAAGAAGCAGTAACTAGCATGTAAGTGAATAAGATGTGCAAAATATCCATTTTCTAAAAACTGAAATAATTCAGTGACAATAATTAAAGAAATGTATTAAACTCAATGTCAGTTTCTTATTTTTTTTTTTATATATATCGAGGGTGCTCCGCTATAATGTCCTAAGTCCATTTGACCTTGAAAAACATTTTTTGCTACAAATGACCTGAAATGGATAAAGCCAAAATTTGGGGTTGATTTGACGATTTTTTATTTTTCAAGGTCAAGTGGACTTAGGACATTATAGCGGAGCACCCTCGATATATTATTATTTTTTACCTAATTTGTTAGTTTTCTTACTAAATTGTATTCTAAATTTTCATTTTTTAATATTTCTCAAGTAGTAACTAAATTTTATAAAATCACAAAAAAACTGGCAATTAACATTTCCTTGTAAAATCAAGTGGGTTAACTTAAAATATCCCCCCCCCCCCTCCTTCATTTTATTTTTAAAATGTAGCTTGAGTACTGTATTTTGTATTTCCAAATTAATCCCAGAGGTAACTTTAAAGTCTATTAAAAATTAAACACGAAGAAGAACGATTAAAGCAAGTTGAATAAAAAATAATTAAAAGAAAAAATTCACTAATTTGTAGATTGTTAACTGAGATAATGATCAAATTTCTAGCCTAGAATTTGCTTTTTAAATTTTTCTCTATATAAATTTATACTATAGTGTATCTGTTATTGTATGTGTATAGGAGTCGACACCCACGTTCATCGAATCTCTAACAGATTAAACTGGGCAAATAGCAAGAATCCTGAAGGTACAAGAAAAGATCTAGAAAGTTGGTTACCCAAAGAACTATGGGATGAAGTAAATCATTTACTTGTTGGGTTTGGACAAACTATTTGTCGTCCAGTCAACCCTAAATGTGGAGAGTGTCTTAATAATACCATCTGTCCTTCAGCTTTCAAGTAAGTACTCTCATTTTTATTTTTAACTGATATACTCGAGTTCAACAACTTCTGTTGCATAGGCTCCTCCTATGATTTCTACCCCCATCCCCTAAACTATCACCATGACCACCCTCATTGTGGCACAGTTACTCTAACATGATCTAACTTAAAGACAGTAAATAAAGGTGTGTCTTACAAACTGCCATGCCGTGCCCAGGCAGGCTGCAATTTAAAAGGATCCCTTAAGGTTACCATGCGAGAGGTGATTCAATGGACCTAACATTAAAAATTTATTAATTCATTATTCAAAATTATTATGGTGACACATTATTATTATTTTTTCAAATGCTGCTGAGAATTACTTTTTTGATTAGGTATATATAATAGCCATTACTGACTCCACCCATTAAATACACTATTGTGTTCAATTTCATGCTTTAAATAATTATGGTGCATTTGAATAAAAAAAGGGAAGGAGAAACCAGCAAGAGCACTTCCATACTGGAGAGATTCCCATAACTTGTTGAAAATTTTGCTAGCGCAGATATTAAAAAAAATAAATAATAATAATAATAAAAAAAGCTTTCAGCACTAAACTCACTGTGCTATCAAGATTTTTACCAAGCTCTGGGACTCTTTTCACTATGGTAATACTGGGTCAAGAGCTAAAGTAAAACATTACCATAATATTGTAGGCTCTTGATTTCTTATATCTGTTTCTTCTTTATTGTTTAGAGAAAGTAAAGAAAGACGACCAAAAGGATTAAAATCAGAACCTGTAAGTGATATAGAAGATATAGTACCTGATATCAAACCTAAAGTTCAGGGAAAGAGAATTAAACCTGAATCTTTAGAAGATACAATACCTAAACCTCAATCAAGTAAGGGAAAGAGAGCAAAAGCTACTAAAACGGAACCCTCGGAAGATCTGAAACCTGAAACTCAAGATTTAGGCAAGGGAAAGAGACCTAAAGCTATGAAAACTGAGCCCTCTGAAACTGAGGTTCAGGAAGATATTAAACCTGATATAAAGGCATTGGAAGCTGCACTGGAGCAAGGGAAGAAGAAAGGACGACAGGTTAAAGACAAAAAACAGGAAGCAACTACTTCTAAATATTTTAAACAGGTAGGTTAATGAAGACATTGTCTAGTAAAAAAAAAAAAAAAAAAAAAAAAAAAAACAACAACAATAGAATTCTATAATGATTATACACATAGATAGGAGTCTTCATGCAATAAACCCCATGACACATGGTCTTGGGGGAAGATCTAGAATTTGGCCTAAACAAATGAGCACCAATTAAAATAATTGGTAACTTTTCTAGCTTTTCTATAGCCGTGGCATTTTTTTTCTAACTTACATTAATGGAAAATTGCTTTATTAAATATTGAATAATAACAATTATTTCAATAAATATTAAGAAAACTTACACTAATGCGTCTAAACCAATATGCAAACCAAAATTTCCCTTTATTAGCAAGCTTGCTCTCAACAAATTAATTTGAGCTATTAGTTCATAATTGAGCTTAAAATTTCATTTTAAGATATTAAGATATTAAGATTAAGATATTAAGATTAAGATATTAAGATTAAGATATTAAGATTTTATTACGTTCTATGTCTTTACAGAGTAGAACAAGTCAAATAACACAAAATACATCAACAAAAAATAACATGTAGAATCACTATATGGCTGTTGCACAGGATATTAATAAAAAAAAAAATAATAATAGTAATAATAATAAGGAAAAACTTAGGCTAGTTATACTTAACGTTATTACATGCAAGAAAATCAGCGACACTATAAAACATATTGTCAAGCAGGTATCTCTGGACCATTCTTTTAAAAGAAACATAAGAATCACAATCTTTTATATTATTAGGGAGTGCATTATATAAAAAAGGAATACAATATTCAGGACCCTTTTGGCTAAGAGACATCCTCTTTTTTTCAACATAATAGCCCCCATTATTTCTAGTCTCGTAGGAATGGACGCTATGAACCGTTCTGAACCATGATGGATATCTCCTCAAAAATTTTACACATTCATAAATAAATATTGAAGGCAATGGTAAGATATCCAGTTCTAAAAAATGTGGACGACATGACATTGGGGGGTATGTACCAAACATGGTTCTCACTGCCCGCTTTTGCATAACAAAAACGTCGCTTGAACATGGCGATTGCCCCCAGTAAATAATGCCGTATTGAATATGACTATATATATATGAGAAATAAACGTTTCTTAAAGTTGCAGAACTTACAGTGTTTTTTAAAGACCCTAGCAAAAATACGCCTTTCCTTAATTTAGCACAAATATCCGAACAGTGAGTTGTCCAATTAAGAGTGTCAGAAATGGTAAGACCTAGAAATTTAGTTTCATTTGATGGTAGGATAGACTTTCCATCCATTTTTAATAATGGACAATAATCTATCTTTTTTTGATAAGTATGAAATTGCAAAAAAGTTGTTTTATTTACATTTATATCAAGATTATTAACTAAAGACCAAGTTTTCATTGAATTCACTGCTTGTATAGCCTTAATTATTAACTCAGATGGACTTTTACAACTTATTAAATTATTAGTGTCATCTGCATAAATTATAAGGAAACCTATAATGATAATTAAAACCAAATCATTAATGTATGTATCAAAAAATGGCGGTCCGACCTGAGATCCCTGAGGAACACCCTTGCAGGTATTCTTTGGGTCAGAAAAATGGTCCCTTATAACCCCATTTTCATCAACGCTCTGTACTACTACAAATTGAGTACGATTATACAAAAATGATCTAATCCATGTCAGTGCAACAGCGTCTACTCCATAGTTTGCTAATTTGATTATAAAAATTTCAGGGTCCAGTGTGTCAAATGCTTTGGAGAAATCATAGAAGAGACCAATAGTCTCCTCACCATTCTCCAACGCACTGTACACCTTAGATAGTAAGTCAAACATAGCTGTATTAGTTGATCTATTACTACAAAAACCATGTTGGTTACTACATAAAATGTCATTCAAAAACTCCATATATTGCAAATAGAATGCCTTTTCGATTACACGGGAAAAAGTCATTAAATTCGCAACTGGTCTAAAGTTGGCAGGATCAGATTTTTTACCTTTTTTATGAATTGGAATTATTTTTGCTACTTTCATATTAGAAGGAAACCTGCCCTGAGCAAACGATGCATTAATTAAATAATGAAAAGGAAGACTAAGTTGAGATCGGCATTGTTTAACTAAGAAGCATGGAACACCATCAATACCACTTGTCATTTTATTTGGTAAACTAGAAATTATTTTAGTGACAGATTCATATGACAAAGCAGTTGGCCTTGGTTTGAAAATTTCTCTACCAATTTCTTCCTAATCTATGTTTTTCTATCAAATTTATTAGGCTAATAATTATTATTTGCTTGTAAAACAAATAGTTAGTAGGTAGAAAATAAAAGAACAAGCATTGATTGATAGGAACGCCTTGCATGTACAAGAATCAACTGTCATAAAGTTGAAATTTTCATTCATTAATGTAAAATAATAAGTTTCAAATATTGATTTATTAGTAAATATTTAATTGTTTGTTTACAGGAAGAGGCAATTCCTAAACCAGAAATATTAAAAGGCAGAGTAACCAGGCAAACATCAAAAGTGACTTTGAACAAGAAATAAATTTAATTTTTGTTTTTATAGTAATCTTTTCTACCTCTGCAGTACAAAATTATCTGTAAGAAATTAGGTTTATTTAGAAACCCCATTCCTTCCTCTTATATTGTCACTAGTAAATATGCAATCATGCAGTTTTAAAAACTATTCATAATGTAATCATCGTGATTTTGTATTTCAAAGCCTAGCAAACCCCGCAGTATTTTTATTAGGCCCTATGCTTTTTTTTTTTTTTTTTTTTTTTTACATTGTTTCCATATTTTTCTAGAATTGACATTTATGTTAGGATATTAATTCATTGGCTCAAATAACTTCATGATAAAATTTGATTTTCCATAAGAAAAGAATGTGAGTTATTGGTGTCAAAATGTACCATGATTGTTTGATTTTTTTAAATCTTGTAAAAGTGTTCCCTCATTTAAAATGTTTTCTTGTTTTCAAATAGGGTCAATAGCACTCTTATAGGGTCTTGCAATCCTATAAATAATAAAAAATTGGAAGTCCCAATTTTTTTTTTTTTTTTTTTTTCATTGGGTAGCACATTCCACTGGTAAGATCTATGTAACTACCAATACATGTTAGTTTGCAACACAACAAAAAACAATCTCCTAACGTCTTAATTATTTTTAATTCTAGAATTGCTCAAATTATATTTTTCCTATAACATGATTTATTATCATTTATAATAAAATAAAAACATAAAACTGATATTTTCTTTTAATTTAGTACCTGCAAAAACTTTTTATTATTATTATTTTTTTTTTCAATTCTTTCTTTCTTTTTTTTTTTTTTTTTTTTGTTTTTTTATTATTATTTAGAAGGTGGGTATGCACCATAAGTTTGCATAATTAATGATGTTATAAATATTCTGGAAATTTTAATAATAGGCCTGATAAAAAAAGCAGAGAAAATATATATATTCCCCCTCTTCCTAATGTCAGGACCTAATTAAAAGTACAAAAACCTGATATAGATTTATCTACCCAAACGAGGTGACCATGTGATTTTTTACTCTACATCTTATACTCTAATTCCATGGAAAATTAATTAAACACAACATTGATGCTTTATTATATTTATTGATACAAAAATTAAAATTCAAATATATAAAAAATATTTATTTTTTTTGAATTTTATTACCATTATTATGTCTATCTCTCTTGGACAATGCTCCTTTTTTCTTCCTTCTGCCAGAAGATTTGCGATTTCTCCGCTGTTCCACTTTTCCTTTTTTCTTGAAAACTTTACTTTTCTGCATCTGTTTTGTAGCAAGCTTTCTTACTGCCTTCTTGATTTCTTTACCTGTGTGAAGTTTAACTTCTTCTTTTTTCTCTGATTCTTCATCAGATTTATTTTCATCTTCATACTGGGTCTGTTAAAAAAACACATATTGTTAAAGTGTTTGATAGATTTGAAAGAAAAGTATAGTTGTGAACTGATAATATATAACACTAAAGGCTCATTCACATGAAGCAAAAATGTATGCCTATAAACAGAAACTGGCGGTTACTCGAATTTGCATATTTTATATGAGAAATTGTACTGTGCATGCGAGGAAAACTGGTGGATACTGTCGGACCGAGCTTCGTTAAAAATGTAAAAACATCACTTTTTTCACACACACCAGTTTTAACAGATACTGAGGTTGGAGCTGTGCTTATGGAAACAAATGCAACCATTGACATGCATTTTGCTATCTTGGTTGCTATCTGCCAGTATCCATCGTTTTGACAGATAGAAAGCTGAACGTTGCCAGCTTTGCCCATTACCCATTAGTATCCATCGGTGACAGGTAGTTTTTAAAACCATGTTATAGGGTTCATTTTTTTACACCATAAACAAAGTTGCATCAATACTGTTGCAACTTTATTTGCCTGTCAATGAACATCAAAATTATGCGTCATGTGAATGATACTTGAGGTGTAGATTTTTATATCAGTTTGATGGCTTCGCGGAAACCCGAATTATCTGTAGTCTCCGCGCGCCTAAAATTTGGAACATCTGCACTCTCTGTCTCTGCTGAAATTGAAACATCTTTAATTGTGTGCTGGTAAGAGATGCTTCAACTTCTGCACAAGTGGAGAGTGTAGATGTTCTAAATTTGAGGCGTGCGGAGACTACAGATAATTCGGTTTTCTGCGGAGCCATCGATTTGTTTAATACTGGGTCTCACAAGGGGTTCCAGTTAATATGTTATTACTTTATTAGGTCCAATCCAGCAATTCTCCTCAGCCAAAACTGCAGTTGAAATTTCTTTGACACTGACATTATGTTCATCAAACTCAAATGTTTCCTCGTCTTCTTCTTCCTTCAGTAATTCTTCAAGTTCGGGGATAGGTCGATGGGAAACTACCAATGTCTTGTGGAGATTACGAGCCTGAAAATTAGAATTAAGGAATACATTTAAATGTAAACATATATCATGAGGTATGGAATTTGCATGTAACTTTTTTGGGTATGTATTATAATATGTACAGTATTTGTACACATGAATCGGATAGATGGGAGATACCTACAAAATATAATGTAGAAATATTAATTTATGGGAGGGGGAGGGGGGGTGTATGAAGCATGTACATGTATATTTACATAGTGAAATAATGTTATATGAAAATAGTTAATGAAGATAATGATTAAATCAACATCTCTGAAAGATTTTTTTTTTTTTTTTACTGGTATGATGTGCTTCACTAACTGGCATATTACTTATGGCATATTTACCTCATCTTTAATACGTTTTTTCTCAGCTTTCAACTGTAAGGCAATTTCTGCTTGTGCTTTCTTCTGTCTTTCTAGTTTTCTCTTGTGAAATCCAGTTAAAAAGTCCCTGTAAACAAAATAACGAAGTTAAACGATGAACGTGTTGAAAAGGTGATTTTTAAACATGCGTATAATCGTGATATTACTTAAAATCATAGTGAATTATAGTTTAAAATATCAACTTACTTTCTGGCTTCGTGATCAAACACTAAATTTATTTTTGTTTTACGATTAATAGGTCTTTTATGTCTAACAACATTAGTGTTAGGTCTTTTTGCTCGTGCCATTTTTTTTTCTACAGCTGATGTTTGTAAACACGTGGGGTTTTACAATTTGGCAACATTGTAACACAGGTTATTTTGATTTATCATGATTAATTTATCTTTAATTAGTTTAATAAATATTTTGAATATTAAAAATAATGGTTCAAGATTTATTGGTAGAAACATATCATTTTTAAATATTGGTTTTTGTTTTTGTGGAAAGTTTGGCAACGTTGTAAAATATCAGCTGCAGCGCGAAAACATCAACAAAATATTTTTCTTTCACATTTTTTCAAGATATTTCTAAAATTAAGATGAATTTTAGACCAAAACCAGGACAGAGTGATGAAGATCTTGTTCGTCAAAATGAAGAGTTTCTTAAAATGACAAAAAGAAAATCTGAAGGTGGAGAAAATGCTTCAGAACTGGAAGGTAACAAAACCGCCATGTGAAGGTTGTTGTGTGCATATTATAATTTCATTTTGTTTATTTTTGTAGGTGATGATAAGAAGAAACAAAAATCCGATGAATGTGGAGTTGATAATATTTACATGGATCCTAATTCCATTCTTAGTAAGTATGATATGTTTTAAAAATACTGTCTTTTGTATGTAGTACATACTAGAAATAATAATGCTGTTCGTAAACCCTGTTCTCTGCACCAAAAATGACGATCGCCTATGGTTATTCTAATGGAATGCGCGAATTTTTTGGTGCAATAGAACAGGGCTTACGAACAGCATTAATGTCTTCTTCTAGAATTCTAGTAATTACAATTCTATAGTACATGTAATGCGATTCTAGAACAATACAAAATGTTCACCCATACCAAGCATCACCGCTTGGTACGTGTGGCTGAATATGATATGAATATGATCTCTGAATATGATAAATGTGTTCCATGAGAATTACAATCAAGCCAATATTGCCACTACAACAAGAGATATTGTTGCTACAGTATATATAGTTTAAATCTGTCTGTAGGCCATGCCAGAGCACCTGACATTCTCCTCTCAGATATCCAAGAAAAAACAAAGCAGCACGTGAAGGCTATAGCTCCATCATGTTCAAAACATGCTTTTCCACAAGCTTTCCGTAGAGATAAAATGGTAAGTTTCTAAACAATCAAAAATACTAAAGCCTGAAGCAGCTACCAGTCAGTCTTCTTGCGACAGTCAAGAGTTAGGATTGGTCTAACTTTTGCGATTAGGATTGGTCAATATTTTCAGAGACTGAATGACGGCTTCTTAAAATCTTTCAAGTGAAATCTTTCAAGATTAGACGAGGGAGTGACTACAACTTAAAGGAGTAGTCAACAATGGCTTTTTTTTTCATAGTGATCAATGATCATTGTGTTATTAAACCTCCTGAAATCACGATCTTAAAATTTTAATTATTAACGCTCTGAGAGCAACCGCTGTTTAGCGACTTAGAACCTACGTCACAACTACAACTTGCTCTCATGCTAGCTTGGCACAAGCAGAAGTTATCCTTATTTTTGCTCTCACTACTTGACATCCTATTTTACGTACAATATATAACTTTTTCAGATATGTAGTAAAATAATTTATGCAAAGATAAGATTAACTCCAGCTTGCGCCAAGCTAGCGTGAGAGCAAGTTGTACCTATGACGTAGTTTCTAAGTTGCTTAACTGCGGTTGCTCTCAGCGCGTCATTAATTAAAATTTTAAGATTACGATTTTGGGAGGTTTAATAACACAATGATCAGTATGATCACTATTTAAAAAAGCCATCATTGACTACCCCTTTAAAAGATTTAAAATTAATGTTTTCTTTGTTTATATATCACAGTAGATGATACAGTAGTCCATCTCCTATACTGGGAATGTCAGATCAAAAAACGCGCCATAATTCCGACTGGGTGAAGCGGACTGAACTAAAAGTAACTGAAGTAACGTTACGCGTGTAGTTCAGTCCACTTCACCCAGTCGGAATTATGGCGCGCATTGATCTGACATTCTCAGTATAGGAGATGGACTACTGTATCATCTACTGTGTTTATATATCAACTAATTTGAGATAATAAGGAAAATAAACTATCGCTGTTAGGTATGCTAAATATAAAAGAAAAGTGTACTGGAGTCTGCTCTCTATGACAAGGCTCTTGCTGATTGTTTTCTATCCTTTTCTTTTATTGGCCAATTAAAAAGCAATTGCTTTGAATCGAACTATAAGCAGATATATCATCCTTTTCAAGGTACTGCTTTTGCGTAGTAGGTAGAAATGGAAGTGGATGTGACTGAAATCATTTATAGTCTGCCTCAAAACAGTTGTTTATTAGTCAATATATATTATACCTGTATATTTATTTGTTTTAATTATTTACTGTACTGTATACTCCTTCCAAATAAATCTGACCACAGCATTCATAACTCCAAACTTTAAATATATTATAGGGAAACTTTAACGCAACTGGTCAGATTTATTTGGGAGGAGTGTACATGTATTAGACTAATTAGTTAATTAATAATTAATGTGTGCAATAATTAAATTTGATTGGATATTTTAGACAAGTTTTAATTAAATAAACAGAATTGTATGTTTAAAAGATAAATATGTACTGTATTTCTTTATAGCTATCTCCGCCTGGTAAGAAAATGAGTATATTTGCTCAAATGCAACAGAAAAAAATACAGCAGCAACAAACATCAAAACAAGAAAACATTAACCCTGAAACTTCCAATATTTCACCCGCCGATACAATAAAAAAAGTTCTTGGTCCTTCAGAAGCACAGAAAATTCATGAAGAAAATACTGAAAAACTTTCAAGCATGTCTACAGAAGAGATTTTAGCAGAGAAACAGAAACTAATGGAAATGTTAGACCCAAGTTTGCTGCAGTTCTTGAGGGCTAAGAATCAAGCTAAACAAGGGTTGCCAAGTATTGGTGAGAAATCAGGGGAAGTGGAGGAGAAAATGGAAGTGGAGGAAGAGAAGTTTGAATTTAAACCTCAAGTTAAGGTATGGTTTTTTTTTTTTGGTTTTTTTTTTTTTGTTTTTTTTTACAGTATACTGTAATATAAAATTTAGTTTTTATATGCAGAACTTTTTGTTTTGTTTTGCTATTGGATAAAAAGTATTTGGAAACTATTTAGCTTTAAACTCATTATCAAAGGAAAGAAAAAGAAAAAATTGGACAAACTAGGGGAAAAGAAAAAAGACAAAATGTTTTGCGCTTGTTGATGTTTTGGTGTTTTCTATTATACTTTAAGTTTGAATACAGTACATTCATAATTTTTATATTGTTCAGTAGACACTGTAATCTTGATTTTATATATACAGGACTGCGATAATATATTTTACCATTTAAATCCAGCATTTTTCTTATAAGAATAACATTGCAAATTTAGCACGAGTTTTTGAATGGTAAAATATATTATTACATCACGATCCTGGCCTTGGAAAAATCTGACCGCTGAGTTCATCTCTCTAAAAAACAACAACTAATAATAAGAATAAGAATGGGGAATTCTAATACCAGTTAGATATTTCTGGGGAAAGTGTACTATGTAGTCATACCAAAATGCTGAACCTAAAAAAAGAAATATAGGTAGTTTCTAAGAAAGTAAGAGAATTCTTTTTTATTATTTTTTACATTGCAGCCATTAAGAGAAAAACACAGAAATTTTGTGCAGCATTCTTTAAGTACAGTAACTCAGTTTTTAAAAACCTAAAAAGTATTTTTTTTAATCGGGAAATCAGGTACTGCGGAATTTGACTAAAAAATTGTAAAGAAAGAAAAATCTGAAATTTTGCACAGTGATACATTAGGATGGTATCTTCAAAAATATTAAAAAATTGAAAGGTCACTATGCTAGATTTTAAATTATGATTTTTTTGAAGTTTTAGTCCCATAAGAGCCCATGTTAAATTCAATAATTATTTTCTCTCTTATCTGATGGTCACGATACCTGTATACCATGCTAATTTTTATTTATTTTTTCTATAAAGCCTGATAAACCTATGGCCAGTATTCCTGAAACACAAGAGGAAGGTTTAGCTGACCTACCAATTCCTCCTGAAGAAGCAAAACGTTGGTTACATATGGACGTAGTAGAGACTGATAAACTGAAGTGGATGACAAAACTACCACCTCCTAGGTCATTAGCTCCTGGTACTGCTTATCCTGCTAGGTTTCATTTTAATGGTAAGTCCTTCTTAATGTCATCTCATTACAAGAATTAGGCCTTAATAACTATAGGTCTACTGTATTAGTACTTTTTTTTTTTTTTTTTTTTTTTTTGTGGTGCTCCAAACACAAAAAAAATTAACAATGACCTTATGCTTTTACAATAGAACTGCGAATTTCTGGAGCAAGGCAACAGAACTTACAAACATTATTAGTTGCTATCATTGTACCTAATGAAAGAAGAAAAAAACAAGTTGTATTTTGATTGATTGTAGAAAGTGTTATAATACGTACTTATAATTCCTTTTTTGTTTTTCCTGCGGTGCATAAAATAAACAAACATGTTAAGTTTTCCCCCTTGATTTAGTCACACATTTTTGTTGTTGTTGTTGTGTGTTGAAGTTAGGTTTATGAGTTTTTTTTTTTTTTTTTTTGTCCCATTCAAGTCCCATTTAAATACATGTAAAACCTATGAAATACAAAAAGGTCCATAACTCCGCGAAAAGTAAATTTCCGACCAAGATATTTGACATGACATCATTTGGTCATAAATTCCAGCTACCCACCAAGTTTCATCAAAATCGAAGTGCCACACATCGAAAACCCTCCTTGTCAGACCTAAAACCCCCCCTATCACAAGAGAAAGAGAGAGATGAAAAAAAGTATTATTAATTTTATTAGTCTCCAATATAAATCAATATATAAATACAGCTAGTAAATTCAAAATATATTCTCTATACTTCACATATTTAATTGATATAAATATAATGATGATATAATAACATAAATAGATTTAAAAAATTTGTGAATGGTGGAAATTGAACTGTTTATTGACAGGAAAGCCTTGTATGCAAGAGAGGAAGTATTCTAACCCAATCCTAAATTAAACACAAAAAAAGTATTTATAGAGCAAAAAAAAAATAATAATAAATAATAATAATAATAATAATGAAATAGGGTATAATATAGGCCTACTGTATTATATTAAAAAAAAAAAAGGTATTAAAAATAATGAAATAAAAAATGTGATTGTGTGTGCAGGTGACCTACTTCCACCTGATGCCAACTTACCTGAAACTGAAGCCTTGCATCATCATGGTGTAGAACCTGAGAGGGCTGGGTACACATTAGAAGAACTGCTCTTATTTTCACGTAGTTCGAACATTCAGCAGAGAGCTTTGGGACTTACTACCATTGCTAACATACTCAAACTGGTAAGTTTGTTCACTATTTCCGAGTTAAATTAAAAAATATATAGTAATTTTTTATAACTGTTAATGCCATATAATTAATTGTAAAAATCTATGGCTTTGGTTTTGCAATAGTACAAAAAAAAAAAAAAAAAAAAAAAAAAAAAAAAAAAAAAAAAAAAAAAAAAAGCTTATAAATTGTAAAATATGATTTAATTGAAATCCATAATTTATATGGAAAATGAAAGTCTTATTTCTTTAGATAATTATTTAAACCCTGCCTTTAAAAAAAAAAAAAAAAAAAAAAAAAAAAAAAAAAAGTTTAAATGTTAAACAACTGATGTGTTGTTTTTATTTCAGGTATCAGAAGGCAGGCTAGATGAATGTGTAGAAGAAAACATATTACCACAACTTATAGAAGCTGGTGTTTTCTCAGCTCTCAGACTTTCTCTGGATGATTCTGTAGCCATGGTTATCAAAGCTGCATCTCTAGCAATGGCTGCTCTACTTGCATCACAACCTGATGAGGTAATTTGTTAAAATTATTATTAAAGGTGTAGATAAACTATTGCATATTTAATAGTGATCGATGTAAACACACGACCTCAAGTTTTTAATTATTAACGCACTGAGAGCAAAAGCCGTTACGGGGACCCCAAACTTATGTCATGGCTAAACTTGCTCTCACTCAAGATGTATATATAGAAGGTGGTGTAGTAGGTAGCATCAGGTACGAAACGTCACACAAGGTGAATCAAAACAAGAAGGAAAATTTAAAGCGCCAAAAGAGAGGAAATTTGTTATCCCTCCTCCTCATCCAGGTACATAATGTATTGTACCTGAGAGACCACGTGGGTCTGTTTACAGTCACCTTGCATGACGTATCTTAATTTCAAAGTTTTACAAAGGACACCAAGTTCTGACGACAGTAAAAGGGCGTATTATAGCACCTTCTATATATACATCTTGCTCTCACTCTAGTTTGGCGTGAGAGAGTTGCTCTTATTTTTGCACTTGTTATTTGCGCAAATAAATGAAATAGAGATATTTAATTGAATATAGTCTACTTGCTAACATAATTTTCCTGTTGTTTACCTCCCCAGACATGCCTTGGTTTACTACTTGGCACATGTTATGGTGTAAGTCAACCATGCATGCCATGTCCATTGGAAACAGAAGAGAAAGAGAAAGGAGACCAGCCTTTGACAGAGGGAGAGTTGAGAGATCATGAGTTGCTACAATTGGATGTAGTCAAGGGAGCTTTAAGAACTGACATTGTACCTAGAATCAGGTAACCACATGGTATTTATAATAGGGTAGAGCTTCATTTAATAGATCATTTGCATTGTGAGTTGTGACCACTAAATGTTTTAACATCCTGTTTCAATGTAAAACAAAGTTATTTCCTCAACTTTTGTCTAACTTTATTTGTTTTTGTAGGGGAGGGGAAAAACACACACACACTGTGGTTGATATATTTGATGTTAAAAATTTAAAAATAAAATTTATAGTATAAAATAGGAGAAGTATTAGAGCACATTGAATTGAAAATTAATAAAATTGACTGAAAAAGGAACAACTGTTTTGAAGCCGACTATAAGCAATTTCGGTCACATCCGCTTCCGTTTCGACCTACAACGCTTGCACAGTAAGTTGAAACAGAAGCGGATGTGAGCGAAATTGCATATAGTCGGCTTCAAAACAGTGTTCCTTTATCAGTCAATGCGATGATCCCGATGATTCTCTCATTTGTATGGACTTCTAAAGAAGCAACTGTTTTAAGCCTGACTTTAAGCGATTGAAATCGCATACATTTCAATGTAACTGTGCTTATAAAGTATGTAAAAATAGAAATGGATGTGATTGAAATTGCCTAAAGTCAGACTCAAAACAGTAGCTTCTTTATTAGTAAATATAGGGACTTCATCACGTTTTACAATTTTCAATTTCACCAATATTTTCTATTATAAATATTATTTTAATTTATATTTATTTGTTTTAATTTGATTGAGTTTTGTAATTTAATACTATATACTTTACTATCTTTTGTTCTAGATACCTTCTTGAAATTGTGAAACCAGACCCTAAGACAGTACTAGCACTACTGCAAATTCTGACAAGATTAGCAAGACATTCTAGAGACATTACTCTTGCTATATCTTACTGTCCTGAACTCATAACCACCTTGTGTGCAAACTTTTTGCCTTCAACATGGGGTAAGGAGAAATTATTTCAATAAGACATTCACAGAACTTTTTGTAAAATATTCTGTACTCTTCATACCTGATGCTACCTAGGTAAACTACACCACCTTCTATATATCGATCTTGTTGCGAAAAAAAGGCCTATCTCGTTTTTTGTCAGTGGAAGCAAAAGGCCTAACTCGTATTTTGTCAGTGGAAGCAAAAGGCCTATCTCGTATTTTGTCAGTGGAAGCAAAAGGCCTATCTCGTTCCCAAACGTTATGTAGATGGCGCTCGAGATAGACCTTTTGCTTCCACTGACAAAATACGAGATAGGCCTTTTGCTTCCACTGACAAAATACGAGTTAAGCCTTTTGCTTCCACTGACAAAAAACGAGATAGGCCTTTTTTTCGCAACAAGATCGATATACATCTTGGTCAAAACTTTGTTTATCCATCACCAGATATCAAATTTATGTGGATGATATTTTACTGCATGAAGAAGCATTACATAATATATCCTATCAATTAATTATTACTGATTGTTTCAGATAAAAGTTGTACCAGACCAGCAGACATGAGCAATGTGTATGGAGTACCCTTAGCTAAATGTGTCAAGTTATTAAGAGTGATGGCAGCACATAGCAAGGCACTAGCTTCAGATTTGGTACATAAATATGGTATCATGAAGTCAATATTGGCTTATCTTAATACTGAACCAAGGTAATTAGAACACTTATTTATTTTAATAGGTTAAACAATTACTAAGCAATGCTGTGATATAAATTTTATTTTTGATAATAATAAAAAAAAATGATAGAAAAACACAAAGATAGATTAGGAAAAATTAGGGGGATGAGAGATGGAAATGAGCTAACAAGACTGACAGGGACGCTGAGGTAGAGAAAATAATTTCTAATCCAAGCCAAAAAAATATCAATGAATAGTGCATTAATTAAGTGTATGTACTAGCCACTCATATTGCTCTGTAGAAAGTGGGCTTCATAGAAATTATGTTCTCTACCATTTCTGTCTCCCATTCCCCAATTTTTCCTAATCCATCTATGTGTTATTCTATCAAATCTTTTTTTTAATTTCAATCATAACATAGTTGATTTTTCATAACATTATTAAATTTTAATTTTTTAACATATAACTGTACCAACCACAATGTTGTTATTATTTGTTTTTTCTTCATAGTAATGTGATATCAATTTAAGGAAAAAACCATTGCGGTTAGGATCAATATTAAAGAAAAGGATAGAATAACCAGCAAGGGCCTTACCACAGTAGAAGTTCTATGGAGAGGTCGAAGTCTCGCATGGCACAGTGTTTTGTTATAAAAAAAGTTCATTTTATAACTGAGAGCTTTCGTCATATATCAATGACATTATCAATCAAAGAAGAAAATTACTTGAGCACCCCCTTGCTGGTTATTCTATCCTTTTCTTTAATATTGATAGTAATGTGATAGTTATTTTAACTGGTAATCTATCATTTAGATGCCCATTGTGTTGTGCTCATAGCATTATGTAAAACCATAAGAATATGGCCTAAGAATTTACCTAGATTTTTTCATAATTAATACAACCCAACAGTTTTATTAACAATAAAAAGTTAGGATTAGGTGAAAAGCAGTGCACTTTAATATTATACTGGATATACTTACAAATTTGTGTAATTCCCATTTCCCTTGTTACAGTGAAACAGGGTTGCCAGATGGAGCTATTTTACTTATAGAATCTGCTTACTTATGGCAAACATTCATTAGATATGGAATTACTGTCTCCCATGTTGGGTAAGTATTTTTATTCTAATTTATTTATGATAATTAGGTAGAAAAAAAAATACAACATTCAGACCAGGAACACTTTCTATCAAGCTTTTTAAGAATCAATCATCACACATTTGATTTTTTTTTCCGTATGTATTTATGAATGATTAAATATCATAAACAATAGAGGAAACCAGCTTACCATAGTGAAGAAGTGTTTTATAGAAAATGCTGCTAATACATAGATGATAAAGAACACACTAGATAACTTTTGGCGCAAGACTACAAGAGAGGTGGCTGTTTGTCCTAACAGACTGAAACAGAAATTACAAAATGCCTCTTCCCGTTAAACTTGTGCCAAAATCAGCATGTTCTTTATTGTCTCTGTTTGCAAGATTTGTACTTGAATATCATTTGGGCATCACTTCACTATGGTAAGGTCCTTCCTATGACTTCCTCTTATATTAGCCTATTAAAAGAAGGAAAAAAAATGCCTTATCACAATGATGTCTAAAGGGTGTATGCGGATGACGTCATGTTTAATGCGCTTGGAGGCCATACTGGAGTAGTGAATAACATTGCTCAGCATAGGACAAACTTTGTTTTAGGCAGGGGGTGCTCAAGCGCAGATCAGAGTGTATTCGCAAAATCATCAAGAGGTGATCGAGAGTGTTCGCAAAATTACTTTTTAATAGCTACCTGCGCAGAGACGAGTTTCTCACCTCGCTCTTGTTCTGCGCATGTTTGCCGCTTGTCAACTTTCAAGCGCACCAGAGCAGCGCAAACGCTTACTAGACTTTTTGCTTTTTGCGCATTGATTCCTAGCACCTGTAAGAAATAATCGGAGAGTGTTTTGTATTTTAACCCTAAATTGCGGGAAATCAAAAGAAAATAGCGGTAATCGAAGATAGCAGTTCCTAATAAATCGAGATCGTTTTTGTGGAACAGGGTATCAATTTTCTAAAGTTTAATCAGAACTAAATGGAAGTATTGCTCCATCAGGGTATAGGGAGACCCTTGCTATGTATTTGTCCTCTGTGTGACGTCACTCAGAGGACAGCGCAGAGCGTGCGCAAACTCGTCATCGGTCGAGCATATCTATCTTTATTGTATCATGGTTTTAGGCAATTTTCTTTGGAAAATCTTTTAATTTTTTGTTATTGTTATTTTTCTCAAATACTTGAGATACTAATTCAACATGTTTACAGCATCAATGCTCTAAAAAAATATTGCATAGTGTTTTTAAACTAGCAAAATGAGTTATTTTCCTATGTCACCCATGTTATTGAGTTAACCTACATGGTGTTGATTTTAACATGAATGCATAGACCCTATAGCCAGATGAAAATATCAATTGCAGAGTTTTCACAATTATTTACATTGATTAAGAAAGACATTGATTGATTGATTGATTGATTGATTGATTGATTGATTGATTGATTGATTGATTGATTGATTGATTGATTGATTGATTGATTGATTGATTGATTGATTGATTGATTGATTGATTGATTGATTGATTGATTGATTGATTGATTGATTGATTGATTGATTAAGCTATAGAAATAATTATACTACTTGTTGGTTGTATTCTTCTTTCCTTTGATAATTTATTTAAATCAAAGTAATTTCTAATTTCCTCAAATCAATAATTTCCATTCCTTGTATGTTTATATGATACCCAACTGCAACAGTTTCCTTCCCTTGATTATCAATATCTCCTGTATGTTGCAGTGACTTTGCATCAGTACTTGGTAGACTACTAAGTTTTCACCTAGCTCAGACACAGTTAAGAACTCCAGGGACATTCTATCAAGAACATGCTGTCGCTCTGTTGTCTCTCATACAAGCCATAGTCGCTCTGGATCCTTCTCACATCAATTCTCTCCCTAAACATTTGCTAATTAGCCTTGCACCTGCTATCATACGTTCCACAGGATTGTGGCTTGCTCAAGCGGGGGAGAATAATGCTTTGTCGGTAAGTTTAGTTTCTCTCACTCTCTCTTTCTCTCTCTCTCTCTCTCTCTCTCTCTCTCTCTCTCTCTCTCTCTCTCTCTCTCTCTCTTTTCTATCCTTGAGTAGTATGAATGTTACAATTTCTATATGAGCTAATGAAGAGATATATTTTGCCATGCAATAATGCCAGGGGAAGGAGGGGACTTCCAATGATTTTATTTATTATTGGAGACTTTGTTTACTGTAATGACAATTTTTGCATTCAACACCAAATGAACTGAAAGTGGTTTAACCTTACAAGTTTTTTCACAAACAGTAGATAAATCATTTCTTAAGCACTTTTTTTGTGGGGGGAGAAGGTGTCTTAATGTTGCCAAGGTTTTGTAAAAAAGTAAACAAATTACAAAAAAAAAAAAAAAAGTTTCTGAAAGTTACCATTTATTCCATGTCTATTTTTGAAAAAGTTGTATTAGTATCGTTCAATGCTTTTCAATTAAAATACTATTCATTTTTTTTCCTGTTTTTTCAGTTTTCTGATTGCAAGTTAGTTGGTGCAAGTTTGAACACTTTGGTTGCAATGTACCAACAAATGCTACACTGGGTATGTATCAAAAATTACAATTGTATTTTATGCATACATATTTTGTTTTTAAGAAGAAAAGAAATTATAAAATATTTTCTGTTTTTGATTTAGGCTGAAGTGGACGCTGTAAGCTGGCTCAGCCAATTGGAACACCTTATTTCTTCTGCTGTCATTCCATTCCTGCAATCACAAGCATTTAAAAAATCTGCTGAAAATCTTAAGTAAGTAAAAGTAGTGTTTCAATTTAGAATATCAATGCTGTCCACACTTCTACTGTTGGCAGATTTGTTAACTTTCATACTAGCATTTTTATAATTGCATTTATTTTATCAAAGAAATTTTTTTTTCTTATTTTTATAAAGGAAATGTTAGATTTTTAAATGTTGATAGAAAGATAAAAAATACTATTCATAGTTTCAAAAAAAAAAAAAAAAAAAAAAAAAAAAGCTTAAGATAGCACATGTTTTATTATTATTCCTACATTTCAGATCACACTCTAGTTTACTAAACCCTAAAGCCACATCAGGTAGAAAGAGAGATTCTAGAGGACTTCCGTCACTGGGTTCAGTGACCTGGGGTCAAAGCGTGACCTCTACTTTACAGCCTACATCACCTCTACCGTTACTTCAACCTGTCACATCATTTGTGTTAGCTGTTTGTAGACTGCATCCTCAACTCAATGATAAGGTGAGACACTTTAACCTAGAGATAAACAATGTTCATTTGTTGGTGTTTAAAAAATACCCCCCCCCCCCTCCCATGAAAAATCTGACTGCAGCATTCTTGTCTCTCAATGTTATAGATGGGAAAACTTTAACGTAATTGTTCAAGCTGTTCTGGCGTGTAGGAACATTTTTATACCATAGTTATAATTTTTTTGGCTTTATTATTGTATTGAAATGAAGTTTCTATTGTCTTGAATATTTTTTGAATTCAGTAGGTATCTTTTGATTAATAATAAATTTTAATGTGTTTAGAGGTTCTCTTGCCATAAATTTGTGCCTTTGTTTTTAACCCCTGAGTCTAGAAAAGTACGTTGGTAGACCATTTTCTTGACTTTTGAGCTAGGGGCATCTTCACGAAAGGTACACCAAACTGGGATGTAAATTTTTATAATAATTTTAATAATTAAGTTAAAATCCTCTTTGTGACAGTTCATTGATAAAAAGATTTGATAGAAAACATCATTTTAACAATTAAAAAATGACGCCTTGCATACTGAGAGAGCTAATACAGTAATATCTAGATATTGTGAAGTTCCATTCTGTGAATTTCTCCATTTATTGAAATGCTCAGTTGGGTCTGCAGTAGACTTCAATATATAAATATGGCAATGTTAAAGCTCTCAATGTTTTAAATTCAATTTTGTGAAATGGCCATTTTCTGGGTCCCTTACAATTTCCCAAAATTGAGAGTTTAAGTAAACTATAGTACTGTATTATTTTTTGCTGTGATATAAGTAATAAAGCAAGTGTGATATCAATTTTCAGTTGGTTCCTGTATTACTGAACACTCCTGGTATCCAAAAATACCTGACTTCAATCTGCAACATTGGCTGCCCTGGTTCAGATCACTGGTTCTCTCTCTGGGAGGTAGATTTGACCTTCACCCTCCTCATGCTAGCCACCGTGACACCTACTCTAACACCTAGAGTTCTACACCAAGCTACTCTCAATATCTTACCATGTATCAGGCTGGAACATAAGTCCAAAGTTAGAGAACTGTTAGCATCATGGGTGTTTCATCACAGAGGGTTCAGGTAGGTGTCTTAGTAATTGTATTGTGAAAGTAAGTGTAGTAAAATTCACTCTCAGTGCTCAACAATATGTAGCTTATCCTATCCATATTAGCATTTTTTTTTTTAATTTGTTTATTAAGCACAATTTGTGTGTGCAACATACATCTAAACATACAATTGATAATCCAATAGACATATACATAATCAGTACATACATACCTATATAATAATAGGCCTATATATAAAAATTATATATATATTATACATGCTGATCATTGCTCTCGGCATAATAGCCCATACTTAAATGCCTCTTTGTACATGTGAGGAGATGATACTGATCAAATGTCAACGCACATAAGGAACAAATACAATTATTAGTACAGATATGATATTTCTTAGTGTCACAAATTTTGTGATGAAATCCATGTGCTGCAAAGTGGGTGATAATATTACGGTTTCTCTGATTTGAACTTATCCGTGCATCATTTTTAAAAGCTGGCATATTACAAAATGCTAGATTAATATAATCAGTTTTACTTTCTTTGATTTAGACAAACTTGGCATCGTAAAAATAATCTTTGCGCTTTATTAATTTTCAATTCAACATGCTCTAATCTCTGCCTACTATTTTCTAATTTAAAAATAAAAGTAATAACATTAACGTATTCAGCTATACCAACCTAATTAAACAATTCTGATGTACATAATTTAATTTTTCATCAATTTTTGTTTAATGATAATTTTTTCCTGCAGATTTATCATACCTAACTGCTAAAGGTTTAGTATGGTTATGGTTTCTTTCTATTAATCTCTTATTGATTGAATGATTTCTAATATTGCAGTGATGAAGAGACACTTACAGGTGGTTTACTTGGTGCTATGGAACTGACAGAAACATCAGCACACCAAGCTGTACTCTCTTCACAACCTCCATCCTCTCTCAACCTACTTAGCACAGCTTACAACAAGTAAGTGGTACACTTTTGTATGGCAAAGATACAGCAATAATAAAAAAAAAAAAAAAAAAAAAAGCTTAAGCTCAAGACAGCGGTTGTTTCTTATTGCAATTCTTATCCTACCCCTGTGATAGCATCCATAAAGTTAGCATTGTCTAAACTTTATCGCTGTGCTAAGAAAGGACCGCTGTCCTAGGCTTTAATGAGCTTGCTAAAGTAGTCAAAGACAATTAAAAGGTTACAATTTTAACTTATTCTTTATTTGTGCGCCTCAAACTTTATGTGGTAATGAGATTTTTTACCGTATATTCATGTTTTTGTTTGTTTGTTTGTTTGTTTGTTTGTTTGTTTGTTTGTTTGTTTGTTTGTTTGTTTGTTTTATTATTTTTTTTATTATTTTTTTTATTATTATTATTATTTTTTTTTTACATAAAACTTGCTAGAGGTTGCCTCTAATGCTCAGACAATAGAGAAATTTAACAGAGAAGTGACATCCCCATGTTTTAGGCATACACAAAATTGTAAGCCTACATTACTTTATTTCATGGCACCAATAGCAGTCTATAGAACAGGCCATTCTGAGGCACCAATGAGAGCATGTGACAGTGTGAAGGCACCAAAAGCGTGCTTATGATAGAGAACTTTAACAGAGAAGCAACATCCACAGTTTTGACTTGGCAATGTTGCTTTTTGAAGCACCAATCAGAGGCCAGAAGTGGCCGATTTAAGGTGCCAATCAGAGAGCGTGCTATAGTAACTTCGTCTGCAGCATTGCCAAATTTAACAAAATGAGTGTTGCGGATCTGCCTAACACATTGGGATGTTAATTCTCTGTTAAAGTTCTCTAGCTTATGAGCTCTCTGATTAGAGACTCAGAATGGACTGTTCTGAGCTGCTACTGGTGCCTTGAAATAAAGTGATATAGACTAACTGTTTTGCAGATGCTGGTCTACTTGATACAGTTACATTAATGTCAATTAACACCTGAATTTCTCAATTTACAATTTTTCAAATCTAATTCTGTGTCCTTTTATTATTATTAGTATTATTATTATACAGTAATAATAATATATAGGCCTATATATATAGGCTATATATTTTTTATGTACAGTATGTTCATAAAATTGATTTCTTCATTCTTTGTACCCACAGTTTGCAAAGTCTCCAAGCTTGCTATGTTCAGTGTTTGGGTTTGACAGACATGTCTCCAGCTAAGTTGATAAGTCAGAGTTTTCCTGTAGAAGGTCAAGCTTTGGTGCCTAAGGATTGGCCTTTCCTACCTCTTGTCCTGCTAGCCAATCAGCAACAAGATTACAAACCACAAGAGTAAGTTTGCATGTTTTCTCACATCAAGCAGTTCAAGTTTTCACAAATGTAGGCACTATTAAAAATAATAAATATAAAATTTACAACAGAAAATAGTAGGAGAACAATAGGATAGAAATAGAATGAGAGAAATTAGAGCACTGTGTATTGAAAGATAATGCAAAGCGAAGTTCTCTAATTTTGATAGTTAATGGGATAGGGATTCAAATTAATTCACCAGCATTGCTAGCACGTTTTTTTTTTTTTTTTTTTATAAAAAGAAATTAAAAGGGTTTAATTTATTTAAAAAAAAAACGTGCTAGCAATGCTGGTGAATTAATTTGAATCCCTATCCCATTAACTATCAAAATTAGAGAACTTATTCACTTTGGGTTATCTTTCCACACACGGTGCTCTAATTTCTCTGGTTCTATTTCTATCCTATTGTTTTAGTAGCATTAACCATGATGGTTTTTTCATATATTTATATTATAGAAAATACTAGGAGAGAGATTAAAACATGTTGAATTGAAAATTTATACAATGTAAAAATTCAAAATTCTCTAATTTATTTAGTTGGTTTAAACTTGGGATTAATTATTTAAGCTAGAGAATCTTTGTATGTTAGTAATTTTCAATTCAACAAGCTCAAAATATTGATGAAGTTAACAAAATAAACTCTGTCCACAGAGAGGCCGCTAAGAAAGCAAAAATGACAAATGAAGTGGCGGTAAAGTTAACATCTCAAGCTCTACAATGGATTTTATTGCTGGAAACTCTGAGACCTGAAGCAGCCAATCAGATGTTGTCAGTTACTGCTAGATTTTCTCGTCTGGCTTGTGTCTTTTTAGCAGGTATGATTTGGAATCTTAGTATTGGTGTTGTTTCTTTTTAGAAACTCACAAGGGGACATTTTTACTTGTCAGCTCTAATTTTTACCATTAATAATCAAAGAATAGGATAGGAGAAACCAACTAGTGCCTTACCACGATGAGGTCCGTAGCTTGGTGAAAATCTTGATGGCACAGCTTACACAAATATTTACAAGTTAACTAAGACATTTAGTGGTAAGGCGTAAGGGGTAAGGCGCTTGTTGGTTTCTCCTATCCTTTTCCTTGATTATTAATTCAAACCAAAATGGTTTTAACCTTTCCTTATTCATTACATAATTTTAACCATTGTTAGTTTCTCTCTGAGTCTATAAGGACTGAATAAGGCACACACACTGTTTTCTCTTGGAGTTTAGTGCCAAAAGCCATCCAATATGTGATAGTTTTATGATTGTGTTTTATATCTGTGTGGCAGATTTTCATCTTTGGTAAGGCTTTTGCTGGTATCCTCTATCGTTTTCTTTTATATTATCAACCTAACCACGAGATGGTTTATTTTCCTTAATTTTGCATAGGTAAATTTAATGACAAGTTCTAATTTATAGGTATAACATGGTAAAAAAATAAAATAGTTTTAATCAGTGATTAATTTATTATTAGCCTACTATTATCTTGTTTGAAGTTTTTTTTTTTTTTTTTTTTTTTGGTTTTTTGGTTTTTTGCTTTTTTATTCAATAAAAAGTAATTTCTCAACTGATTTGATAAATAAAGAATAGTTAGGAGACACGTAAATAGATAGGGAAAAATTTGGAATTAGATAAGAATAAAACAAACAAAAAAAAAATGGAAGAAACGGATAGGAGAAAATCAGTGTTAGCCTTACGACGATAGTAAAGAGAGTCACATAATTTGGTGAAAATCTTGGGATCATAGAGATCCTTAATCAGAAATAAAGCTGAGAAAATAATATAGTGTGGAAAACAAAATAATGAAGTTTATTTATTTATTTTCAGGTAGTGACATATTCCTTGATCCACAAGTTCATGGATTGATTGAGTCCATCTTGCACAAACTTATCTCCACATCAGAGTCCAAATTAGACTTCTCTAGTCAAATACCAGGACTTAATAAATTCTGGGATTTGTAAGTATAGGCCTACATTTTTATTATATTTATTTATGACAATATACAAAGCAAAGTTCAAGCCAGCTTATTTTTAAACACATATTTTTCTTTCTTGTGTGTTGTCCATATCTTTTACCCTACTAGCATATCCCGCTATTTTTCATCTTTGTATACCTTGGCTTGCAATTTATTACAGTGGTTTGAAGACTCGTGCGTTCAAACTTTTGGCGCTTCACGGAGTAGCGCCAATCAGGAGTGTAGGCCGCGGGGGCACACTCGGGCTCTGGGTATAAATACCGCGCAGTCTGCCTACTCCAGCAATTACACTCGGGCAGCTCTGGCTGCCTGAGAGTGAGAGCTTCTCTATCCACGCCATGCTGATGAGGCCCAGTAAGGCCAAAACAGCTGCCTATGGATTGAGAGTGAAACGCTAATGGGTTGTGGCGAGAGTAGTCGCGCCACTTTAATGATTTGTAAGCCTAAAAAAATCCATAACCTGGCTCGGTTTCTACAGAGCTAAAAGAGCAGCTAGTATAAACTCTAGATTACACGCTATATATGTTTTTCTGTTAAGGGGTCCCTGTACAGCTTAATGCTCGCTATCTCCCATTCCCAATTTCTTATATGTGTCTCTCTGTAAATATTCTATCATATCTTTGATGTCACTTACTTAGTTCAGAGTTCATTTGATCAAATGAGCTTTTTGATAATAATTTGATATGCATGCGTCATTTTGTCAATATTAATGCAGAGCCAAATAAATTAATGTTAAAAAAAGGGGAAGAAATAAAATATTAAAAGTATTGTGTCAAAATAGTTAAAAATGACATTTTAAATAAAACCTATTATTTAAAATTAAAAATAATTCACCAGCTGAAATTATTAATGAGTGAAATAAATTGAAATAAGAGGGGACATGCTAAATTTTTCTTAGATTTTTTGTATTATTTTTTACTTGTTATTTTATTAAATCAGAAATAAATAATAAAAAAAAGTAATAAAGATAAATTATTTAAAGGATAAAAAAAAAAGCACAAATCTGATTTTTTTTTATATAATTTTTTATTATTATTTTTTAAAGAAGCAATTGTAAATTATAGTTCTGAGCACCAGAATTGTGCAAATAATAATCTATAAAATTTAAGCATTAGAGAAGCTAAATGACTGTATGGCACCATTTTTACCCCTGCCAAATTATGTACCGGTACTGTAAAAAAAAAAAAAAAAAAAATTCAATCAATCAGTCAATGTAATACAAGATCTTAAAAGAAAATTAATAAAAAAATAAATAAATAAATACTTGCAACTTGTTCTCTTATCAATTAAATCCAATTTATATTTCAGGTATCTACAGTTAATTCAACAGTACATAGGAGAGTCATATGGAGACAAAGTATTTGCTCACTTCATCCTGATTCCACTACAACAGAAGCATGAGGTTCAATATAGAAAACTGATTTGGGGAGAACAGGCAGCAGCAATCAGATATCTCTCTCTACCTGCAAATGAGGTAAATCATACCAAACAACAAAATATCTGTCAATTTAAAAACTATTGAGATATTAAAGGTATAGAACTTTTTGAACAAAAAACATGTCTAGTATCCTAACATACCTAAATATCAACGTTGATTTGGACGGAGTCATTGATTTCTAATTTATTTTACATTCACAAAATGTCAGCTGCATGTTTATGACGTCACAGCTTGCCTGTTTCTGTACGCGTGGACTAGTAAGTTGTGACATCATAAACATGCATCTGACATTTTGTAAATGGAAAATAACTTAGAAATCAATGACTCTGGTCAAATTAATGTTGGTATTTAGGTATGTTAGGATACTAGACATGTTTTTTGTTCAATGTATTCCTTTAAGGATAATAAACCGTATTAATTACCATTTTACCATATTTACCATATTATCATATTTGAAAGGAAAAGGGAGGAGAAAACCAGCACGGTTCTTACCATAGTGAAGAGAAATCTTACTATAACCGTATTTATTTAAGATGCCCACTCAATTGACATTGTAAAAGGTATGGCCTTACCTGAGTTAAACAGGTAACTGGAAGTTAACCAGTGACGTAGTTAAAGGAATAGGTTAAGGGTGCTCCACTATAATGTCCTAATTCCATTTGACCTTGAAAAATATTCTGCAAATGACCTAAAATGGATAAAACCAAAATTTGAGGTCAATCCGACAATTTTTTATTTTTCAAGGTCAAGTTGACTTAAGACATTATAGCAGAGCACCCTCGAGGTGGATAGCACACAAAGAACTGTGCTGCTGCTGCTTTTTTTTTTTTTTTTTACGTTTTATTTTTTTGTGCTAGCAAGATTTTCACTAAACTATGGGATTCTCTTCACTATGATAAGTCCCTTGATGGTTTTCTCCTATTGTTTTCTTTCAAAATTATCAAATTATTTCAATTTCAATTTTTAGTTTATAGGGCACATATTTTTAAATAAATTTACTAAAAATATACAATGAATACTATGAATACAATGAATACAATTTATCTAGCGCAAGCTAGAATCCTTTGCATCCCTAGTCCCAATTTACTATCTAAATTAGAGAATTTTCACATTTTATTAATTTTCAATTCAACGTGCTCTAATCTCTACCAACTATTTTCTAATTATTTTTTTTAACGAAATGAATACAAAATAGTAATAATAATAAATGTTAATTTATTTTTAGTTGCTGGTTAGTATGAAATCATTCTTGGAACCAATGGAGACAGATCCCATGCTGCTTACCTGCTACCTTCAAAGTTTAAGATCAGGTAAAAATATTAATTTATTTGTTCTCTTATTAAAAATATTTCAATGATGAAACCATCATAATTAAATATAGGCCTATCAATGTTGTTGCAAACAATATGTGTATCTCATTTTTTGTCACTTTTAGGAAATGTCTATCTTGTTATTTGTCATGCGTAGCAAAATGTGTATCTCGTTTTTTGTCACACAAAGCAAAATGTGTAAGTCGTTTCCGAACGTTATTGTAAATGGCGCTCGACTTACACATATTGCTGCGTGTGACAAAAAAAAAAAAAAAAAAAAAAAAAAAAAAAAACGAGAGACACATTTTGCTTACCATGACAAAAAACAAGATACAAATCGATGCATACCCGTCAAAGTGAACGAACTACACTTTACAAAATTGGGGAAAAATGAACGTTCTACACTTTACAATTTCCAAGTTCCCCCATCTAGTTCTCATGTTAAAACGCGTAGAAGCGCCAAACGCAGATCGTTCATTTAGAGTGAAATTTGTAAAGTGTAGTTCATTCACTTCGACGGGTAAACATCGAAATATTGTTGGCAATAACATTTATATGCTCATTATGCTCTATATGCAGCTACAGCTTGCTTAGCGTAGGTGCTTTTATATTATAAGCCTACGGTCTGATAGTTCAATAGCAGATCTCCATTTTTTTTTTATATGGGCCTATATATATAATTATATAGGCCTATATATATATATATATATATATATATATATATATATATATATATATATATATATATATATATATATATATATATATATATATATATATATATATATATATATATATATATATATATATATATATATATATATATATATATATATATATATATATATATATATATATATAGGGATACATGTATTTTCATGATCAACCAGTCTGTTTATTGAGGTCTATCAAGTATAAAGCACATATCTTGAAAAATTAAAATCTGTCATCGTTTGTCAATAAATAAACAATATGAACAAAAGTGCTCTTTCTCAGAAATTTAAAATTGACAGTATGTTCTATATTAGCTCAGTCTATCAGTATTTGTCAGCTTTCTTATTATGCGCAATATAATTTCTCATGTGAAAGGGTGCAAATTTATATAGTAGATGTCACTAAAGAATTGTAACGCGCATCAACGCACATTGACACGCATCAAATTTACGCGTCATGTAAATAATACTTAAGTGTGAATTTGTTTCAATTACCTACAATGTAAAATACCTATATTTCAGGTTTAGTACGTGCAACGTGGAGCCCCATTCTCCACCAAGTAGCTTGTCATCACATAACGGAGTACGTCACAAAAGGAGAAGATTCAATATTACGTGATCAACTGATCAGTGGAATCAAATCAGGATCTCCCGAGTTACAAGCACTCTTCTCACTGCAGTAATTTATCAAAGTAATCCTAGCATAAATTTGAAACACTTGAAGTAATGTATAGAATCTGTTAAGGGAGTAGGGTACCGACGTCGTCCATTAGACTCAAACTTTTCTCGTCAAAAAAATCTGAAATTTTGCACAATGATACTTCAGCTTAAGACAATTTCAAATATATATAAATTTGGGGGGTCACCATGCAAATTATCTTGTATGATTTTTTTGAAATTGTAAGCCCATAAAGCCCAATGTTAATTTCAATATATTTTTTTTCCTTTTTTTCGGAACGGTCAAACATTATAAAATTTTTATCACGGCTAGGTGTGACCCTTGGCTACACAATGACACCAAATTTAGACCCAAAAGACTTCTAGTTTTTGAGATGTAAGGTCGGTACCCTACTCTCTTAAAATAAAGTAAACAAATGATTAAGTGTTAAATATAAATTTTACTTTAATGCCGCGTTTTTTTTTTTTTTTTTTTTTTTTTTTTGTTGTTTTTTGTTCTGGTGCGAGAATAATAATATTGCAAATTTAGTTATATGGAATGTATCTATACATACTCCCAATCTTTTTATATGAAATAATATACTATGTAATTAAATTAAGTAATTATGTATTGTATTTTTTATTACACGTAATTGCCATTTTTATTTTGTTTATATAACATTAAATTAAAAGTTATTATTTTCACAAAAGTAGCATATTTGTAATGTTATTATTTTTAAAATTTTAATAAATAAATCTTAACTTTTCATAAATTTGTACTGTTTTATTTTATTGTATTTCTTACAAAAGTTGCAGAGAGTGGCGATACATAAATTGCTTGTAATCACTAAAACATTTAATAATAATAATAATAGAATAACTTTATTTAAGGCGCATACACGGCTTTTTCAACCGTATTATATGAACCTTGACCAGAACAATACATTTTTACATAACAGATTTACAACATATATTTGACAACATAACGTTATTATTTAAGATAATTCTAATTGCATAAATTTTGAATACTGAATTATATATAATTAAATTAGAATGCTTACAACAGGAAATTTAAAATTAAAACTACTAAATAAATAATTATTGTTGATTTTCTCATTATCCTGTCATTTCTGGTTTATTGCTAAGTTTTCGAGTAGTTCTAACTTTCTAAAATAAGTAAAAATAAAAATTTTAAACAATTTTTTATTAATGTATTTTTAGTAAATGTATTAAATATATAATATAATTAATATGTTAATATAAAAATAATTCAATATTATTTATGTTTGGCAGCAAATAATAATTTATTTTTTCAGTATTTTATATATTATTTTAATATATTTTTTTTATATTTTAATTTAAAGTATTGCTCATGAATACGATATTTACATAGATGTAAATAGATCTAATCTAATCAAATCAATAATATTGTGAGGGACAGCGAGTTCTCCTGTAAGTCCTAAATTGAAAATCTGCATATGATGTGTAATTGAGAAAGTTGAAAGAAAAAAGAAATTAAGAAGTCCACAGCATTTCGTGGGAACGACTTTTGTTTCGGCCAGAGTGTAGTTTAAAATTACTAAGCAATAGAACATATTGATGTTAATAGGTTGAATTAGTTTCTCAATTATAAAAATGTGATAAAAATAATAATAACAAAACCAATTTCCCAAAGCTAATAGCGAAAAATGAAGTTTATCCTATATGCTGAGCAATGTTATTCCATTACTCCAGTATGGCGTCCAAGCTCATTAAATATGATGTCATGCGCATACACCCTTTACCTAATTTTTGAAAGGTGTGAGACAACTGTATAACTCTGATATTTTACATTATAAATATATCTCCCACTCTTAGAAAACTTCAGTACCATGCTGAACTCCAGATTTATAAGAACAATTCTTAATATTGCCTTCGTACTCGGAATTTTACCATACAATGTTAAAAATGAAATATTTAACATTTGCAAAACTGGATTATTTCTTTGTTTATTTAATTTTATATTTGGATTTTTAGCAAATGGGTTAACTTTAAAAGATTCAATTTTCACAATTTTAGAAAATATAACTTCTAATACAAAAGTTTCAGAAATTTATCCTGTAATTGCATTTGGAATTAGTTCAGCAATTTCAGTAGTTTTAGGTGTTTTAAATGCATTTTGGAAAAGAAATTTAACTGCTGAAATATTAAATGAATTAAATACAATATATAAATTTATTTTAGTACTAAATGGTAAAAAAAAATTATTTAATTTTTTTCATTTTTTTAATATAATTTTTCTTATGATTTTTTCTACAATATTTTATGTAACTTATGATATTGTAAGTTTTATTAGATTTGATGAACCTTTAAATTTATTTATACAATATTTGGGTATTGATTGGAGTACTATAATTCCATTATGTATTGAAGCATTATTTGCAACTTTTTGTACATTAATTTGTATATGTTTTGATGAAATATGTAAAAGTAAAACAGATGATTTAGAACTTTTAAATAAATTATATGTTAAACTTTGTTTACTTTCTATAAAAATTAATGATAGATTTGGTTTAGATTTTTTATTAAGTATTTCAAGTGCACCTTTAATTTTAATTTCAAGTTTATTTATTCTATTATCAGTTATGTTAAATATTGGTCAATATAAAGGCATGAATCAATTATATATGATATCATATGCTATGTCCGCATTTGCAAGATTATTTTATGTGTGTTATTATTGTAGGAAAGTTACTATTAAGGTAAGAAAATGTTGATTATTCTTTATAAATTTAATCACTTATAGTTCGTTTAGTACCTAGTTGATATGTAATTCTTACTTTCAACGAAGAATTTCAATACAAAATTTAAAAATAATAATGATATATATAAAAACAAAATTTAAAATAATAATAATAATTTACTTCCCGTAAATATTTTAAATATTTACGGGAGGTAAATTATTATTACTTTTTATAAGTTTTGTTTTTATATACATTATTATTATTTTAAAATTTTGCGAATTGAAATTCTTTGTTGAAAATAAGAATAATCATATCAACCAGCTACTACTAATTGTAAGTATAATATACTTAAAAAAGCAAGAAAAAAAAAAAACCAAAAACGTACAAATTAATTGCAAATTAGTATAATGTAACATTTATATCAATAATAAATTATATTCAAAAATTGTTCTCCAGGTTGCATAACTTCATAAGCTGCAGGCGCATTTTTACCAGGAAGATTATAAATTGATTTGAAATTTAGTGCTTTCTAATTTCGTTTAATTAATGTATTTTAATCTATTTATTTGCGATGAATAAATTACTATAATATATTTGCATTTATACAGTAATACTTATTAATTTCAGGCAGAAAAAACTCGTTGTCATCTACTTCTTCGCTGTACAACTCCTTTGCATCAAGAACCTCCACCTTCGGTAAAGTTATTTTCTTATATTTTACGTATTATACAGACAATAGGATATTCAAGGGTGGATCCAGTGCAAAAATTTGAAGGGGCCAAGTCCCTATTTCATGTATAACTGCAATGTGAAAGCCATAGACCACATAAAACAACTTGTGCTTTTAATGAATAAACACGAAATGGGATCTTCAAAACTGTTAATAATTTTTACCAGAATGTTAATGTAGCCGAACGAGAGAGCGTGAAAATACTGTAAAGTATGCAATTTGCGTGACTATTCATGTTTATGACGTCAGAAACATGATAAAATTAGTAAAAAAAAAATGTGCGGTTTATTTGCATAAATCGAATTTTCTGCGATCACTGCTACGGAGTTACAGTTTGTTTTTGAGACAAACTAAAGTTATTTATATGTAAGTCCCATCAAGTGTTTTTGTGATATATATGCTTATGTTTTTCTCTGGTCTATTCCTTTAATCACGGGGAGCAGCAGGTGGTGGGTAGTAATTAAAATACCTGTAATGTATTTTGACCACTTGGGGGGGGGGGGGGCGATCGACTTCACCACCTTCACCTCTGAATCTGTCTCTATGGCTGTAAGCTGCAACCTCTAGTTAAACCTTAGTTTTATTTATATATAATATATATTAATTATTAATTGTTGCAACAATCAAAATAACAATTTAACTATGGTTAACTATAGTTATTTAGCGTGTTTCAGCTTAGGAGGGTGAGGGTTATTGCAAAACAACTCGCATTATTGCAAATTTTAATTATTCTCCTGCATAGAGCATTAAGAAAAATTTAGACGTATACAAATTAAACTAAATTAAAAAATGTGATTCAATTTTGTTATACGTAGCGAACAATTAGAGTAAAATAATTTTTTACAAATTTTAATTAATGTTAAACAAATATATTATTATACTTGTATTCTTATAGAAAGAAAAAATGTAAAATTTTAATCTAATAGTTAATATTATAAACAGTTGACATTATTTTAATATACTGCTTTATATGAAAAATATTTTTAAATAATATATATTTATTATTAATATTTTAATTTATATATTTTGTTGTTAAATGAATTTTCATATGCAATAACTGCAATAACATACGCAATTTATTAGCAATCCTGAACGGGCTCTTCTAAATAGTGGGTTCAAATAACACTACGAAATTAAAAACGTATATACATTGATAAGAGATTTTCCTCCACTGTAATAATTAAGATAACTATTCAAACTCGTTAGAATGTATTTAATATGGTTATGCATTTTTAGATCAGCGGAGTTATTTCTGATGAAATGATGATTTCCTTCGATGCCTGTGGATACATTAAAATTAGTATGGTTCTACTTGCAGAGGTAATAATATTATTAATCCAGTGTGGTATAAATTTTATTCCCGCATATTCTTAAAAGTGCTCGAAATTTCATTTCATATTCCAGAATATTTTAGAACTATAATTAAGCGTATAGTTCCATTGGTAGTCAATAGGCGGTGCAGTATTGCAACATTCAAAGATTTTACTAAGAAAAAAACAATATATAAAATATCTGTAACAATGAGGTATGAGGAAAAAAAAAAAAGAAAAAAAAAAAACAGAAAATAGTAGAAAAAAAAATAATAAAAAAATAATAAGCATATGCGGTAAAGAATTTTACCAATGAAATTAAAAGCTTATTAGTGTAACAAGGTTGCTTATAGTTTATATAATTTTTTTTTTTTAAATATTTTTGAAACTTATCATAATATATTTTACTAATTGTATAGGACAAATGCAATGAGTTTTAAAACAATTCGAATAATTTGTCTTTTTTTTTTCTTCTTCTTCGATGATTTTTTTTCTTTTAATGAATCCCTTTTGCAGAGGATTCTTGGATTAGTTAATGAGAGGTTCTGATTGATACTTCAAAACCAGCAATTTTTCTGATCATTAACAAATTTATAAATCATTTTGTATAGATTTTGGGAAATTTTTACCATCTTGTTTAAAATAATAATAATAATGGGTCTAATAAATGGTCCCATATTATAATATTATGGGTATATAATAAATAAACAAATGGGTCTAAAGTACGATAGATTTTCAAATGTGTAATGTTTCAGCTAAATCTATACAATATAATTATATAGTCAAAAAATGTGATTTAATAATTTATTTCTCAGTATTTGACTGCCATGTACAAAAATTATTTAAAAATAAATAAAAAATTCAGATACATTTTTGAAGTATTACTTTTAAATTGTCATTTATAGAAAATTTTTTTTATATAAATTTCACTATTTGGCGATTGCAAAATCATTGGCTCCTCTCCCATTATAAATACTTTTGCACGTTATTATAATATTTTTATATAACAATAATAACAAATTTGTATGCATGATTTCAGATTATCGGCTCGGTGATCACGTATTTGGTCGTTCTGATTCAGTTCCAATTAATGAAGCAATAAATCTATAAACAACAAACTTTGATCTTTATAAATTATTTAATTACTAACAATAAATTATCTTAATTGCCTTGAAATATATGTGTATGTATTGTTTTATTTATTTTTATTTTTTCAAAATTTTTGAGAATAAAACAAATTCAAACTATTATCATCAAAATTCATCATTAATAGAATACATTGAATAATCGAGATTTTTTTTTTAATTTATTAGTAATCTATATATATATATATATATATTCATACATTGTCCAACCAAGGTAGCCTTATCGGTTGGTTTAATTAATCATTACTACAATTTATTTTACAAAAAAAAAAAAAAAAAAAAAAAAAAAATCCAAACTAATATATAATTTTTTAATCATTTTTAAAGCTTACTCCTTGTCTACTTTATAACAGCTTTATTATTTTAAAATCTCTAAAATTTAATGAATAAATAATGGCAATTTTGAAATTTATATTTTATTACATATTCCGAAAATGAAAATAATTAAGATTTAAGAAATTAAGCTTTGAAATTCCTAAGTGGAAAATAAAAATAAATATAATATAAATAAACATGTCTAATTTTTTTTCTCAAAATAGTTGCGTTTTATTCCATATGATGATGGCTAATATAACGATACATCAGTAACATCCATTACCACGCAATGCAGAATGCATAAATATGAAGATTGTCAATGGGGATATAAAAGATGAAACAAAAACTGAAAGTTGAGAAAATTTTGTTGTTTTTGAAGAAAAGTTGAAATAAAAATGTGATATTATAATTTTTTTCATCGTACATAAAATAAGTTTAACGAATAATATTTTCAAGCTTTTAACATTGACCCACTATAATATAGTATCATTATTTAGCGCTCAGTCTTCTGAATTATTATCATTATAACATTTACACTTACTTTTATTGATTAAATAATTTTCTAATGCACAAAATAAATAATCATAGAAAATTGGAATATAGTTTAGTGATAATTTTACATCTAAATTAAATCAAAATAAGCTGTTATTTTATATATACAAACACTATTGACATCATAATAATGACCTTAAAAAAGAAAAGAAAAAAAAAATACGACCCTGAAAAAAAAATCTTATCACAAAAAAAAAAAAAATTATTATACAAATTTACACAGTTGCAACTTTTTCTTTCGGTATTTTACATCGATACACTAAAAGATAATCAAATACTAAAAATATATAGATTTTAACAATAATATTTAAATAAAAAAAAAAAGTTTATCGCCACAATGTTGAATGAATCTTTGTTTATAATACTGCGCATGCGCATTTCTAAGAAGATCTTTAACCCTTTTCAAATTAAAAGAGAGCATATTATATATGTATATTTTTTTACATCATATGGACCATAGTTTATCTTCATCTTAACAAGATGCTGCTGTCGTGTAGTCATGTTTTTAAGAATTGTGAATAAGAAATATATATTTTACATATATGTATAGTAAAATAGTGTTATTTTTCTAATATTTACATAATATTTAAAAAAAAAATGAAACAATTATTATATGTTAATATATTAAATTTAATGTTATCTAATATTTGGTTATTTTATTTGTTAATATTATTTAATGGAATTTTTGTGCAAGGTATGTATTTTATTTATTTATTAAATAATTATAGATATTTTAAAATTAAGTCAGTATTCTGTATGTTTCCTTAGGGTTGTACTTAAAAAAGATTAAAAAAAAATGTTAATAAGACAGAATACTAATTAATCCTTTGGTCCGTGATATAATAATAAACACGTAATAATAATTAGTCCACTATTTGTTTCTGCAGTTATTAGAAAAATACTTTAATGTGATTTCACTTTTTTTTTTTTTTTTTTTTTTTTTTTTTTTTTTGCATGTTAAATGTCAGTCAATTTATTTTATACTATAAAGTAACTGAATTTCAATATGCTAAAAATCAGAGCGTATGAAAACACCTTTCGATATTTTAAATAAATTTGGGAAACTAGAATAATTTAAACTGTGATTTTTTTTTTTCATAAGGCGTTTTGACGATAAACAAATATGCATCAGTGCTTTTTTTTATGCAACTTTAATATAGGTTTATGAAATACTGTAATTATATGTGCACTAAAGAATTTTAAAGCAATAAGTAACTTCCTATATACTCAGAATTTATATAAACTTTAGTATAACTTATATTCTTCATGAAATGGTATTAATTACGAAAAAAGAACATGACGGGCGTTGAAAAAGCTTTTAGGGTCTCTCATCATTAAAGCCTTAAACCACATAAAACAACGTGTGCTTTTTAATGAATAAACACGAAATGGGATCTTCAAAACTGTTGACAATTTTTACCAGAATGTTAATGTAGCCCCACGAGAGAACATGAAAATACTGTAAAGTATGCACTTTCCGTGACTATTCATGTTTATGACGTCAGAAACATGCAAAAATTAGTATGAAAATGTTGTGCGGGTTGCATAAATCCAAATTTCTGATCACTGCAACGGAGCTAGAGTTGTGTGTTGAGACAAACTAATGTTATTTATGTAAATCCCATCAAGTGTTTTGTGATATAAATGATTATGTTTTTCTCTGGTTTATTCCTTTAAGCAATACGTTTTTCATTATTAATTTTAATTAAACTATCGCATCGTGGTAGAAAATATTTAAATGATGGATGGATGTCAAAAACATCAAGACACGCACTACGCACTTTCAAGTGGCGAGTTATTTTATATCATAATAATAATAATAATTAACGGCTTTTATTGGGCGAAATCAGGCGTACAACCTCTCAATTTAACCCAACTGTTTAACAGTACAGTCAGTTACAATATTTGTTAGTAGCATCAACATATAACGTAAAAATTATTCTTTTAAAAAGATTTTTATTGATAATTTTTAATTGTGATTTGGTTATTTATTTACTGGAATTTTAATTTAAGTCAAATTTCTTTTCACTTAAATTATTTAAATTGAGAATACATATACACTTAATAGTTTAATTAGAAAACAAAAATTGGTTAGTAATTAAAAATAGTTAATTGAGAATTTATCATATTCAGTGATTGTTTGAGATCAGTACGCGATAATCAATAAATTATCTTTATTTCATGGCTATATACTGTACTACAATAGACATTGTAATCTCTATGCTCTCAATTGCTTTAACAACCCGATTTACACAATTAGGAAGAGGTATCAGTAATTTTTTTAATTAATTAAGCTCATTTACTGTAGTGCACCTTTTAATATATAACATTTTTAATATTATTGTATTAAAAAATATAGAAATTTTTGAACCAAATAATAATAAAAATAATGTAATATGTATAATACGACATAAAAAAAAATATTTTAAATAATCACTAAAACAGTATTTTGTTATTTTATGGTAAAATTTTTTAAAGTATGATTTTTTAAAATTTTACTACATTATATTAATAGTTTTGCATAAGTATATTAATTGATCGATTTTGACGTCTCAAAATTTAAATTGTAAAAAAAAAAAAAAAAAAAAAAAAAATTAAAGAAATGCATTGAAAAGAATACATTTTATTCACATTTTATATAAAAATTTAAAATGAAAAAAAAAAAAAAAAAAAAAAAAAAGCTTGAGGTCTTCTGTAGATTATTGATTATTCTGAAGAACATAATAGAAAAAAAATAGAAAAACTATATTATGCTCAATTAAATTTAAAATATACACTTTTCTCTTTTACTTTTAAATCAATGAACAATATTTATAATATATCATCTCAAATTTAGCGATGGAACGCGCATGAATGCTATATAACGTTGAAAATAAATATTCACCAACCAAATTTAGCATTATTAGAATTAATAGCAGTAATTTTTTAACGGCAAAGTTTCATTAAAACTTAAGGGAGTATGGTACCGACGTCGGCCATTAGACTCAAACTTTTCTCCTCAAAAAAAAAAAAAAAAAAAAAAAAAAAAAAAAAAAAACTGAAATTTTGCATAATGATACTTCAGCTTGAGACAATTTGAAATATATAGAAATTTTGGGGAGTAACCGCGCAAATTAATTTTATATAATTTTTTAAAATTTTAAGCCTATAAGGCCCACTGCTCAATATTTCTTTTTCTTTTTTCGGGACGGTCAAACATCATGAAATTTTTATCACGGCTAGGTGTGATCCTTAGCTACACAATGACATCAAATTTAGACCCAAAACACTTCTAGTTTTTTAGATATAAGGTCGGTACCCAAATCCCTTAAATTAATACTAAATACATTAAAAACCACGCAAAATATTACTATCAAATCTTTTTACGCTATAAAGTTAACCATAATCTGGTTACATTATATTATTCTCGTTCATTTTTTTTTATGTATACATCCTATATTTTAAATAAAAAAAAAAAACACAGAAGAGTTGACACTTGGTTTATAAGATGACACATGGCTCTAAAATATTTTTTTATGCTAAATCCATAGCAATAAGGTTCATAATATTATATAATTTACATATAAATTTGAACTTTAAAGTTATGCAACGTTAAGAAATCATCTGGTATTTAGTTTATATAGGGTTCTAAATATCTTGTTGATCTCGTAATATCAAAAAATATCTTCGACATTTTGCGGCTTTAACAGGATATTTTTTATTGCATACATTTTATTATTATTATTGAAAAACTAATTTATTATTATTCATTTTAATTTTTTTTCCCCTTTAAAATTTTAAGAATTAAGCTTTCTGAAGGCGGGAAATCAGATACTGCGGGATTTGACAAAAAATTGCAAAGAAAGAAAATTTTGAAATTTTGCACAGTGATACATCAGGATATGTTATCTTCAAAAATGTAAACAAATTGGGGGTCACCATACTAGATTTAAATTACGATTTTTTGTAGTTTTAGTCTCATAAGAACCTATGTTAATTTCAATAATTAATTTCTCTCTTATCTGATGGTCACGGGTTCTTAAAATTTTACCATAGGTAGCTGTTACAATTAACTTTCAAATGGCATCATAAAGTTTTCAAGTTTTCTTTTTAAATTTTGAGATACAAGCCATCTATATACAATCCTTAAGAGAAAACTGAACAGGATTAATACTCCTGACGAAACCATAAATTGACGCGTTATATTTTAATTCATTTGAGCGCATATTTATATCGTGTTTATTTTTATTTAGATATAAAAAATATATATTATTATATAATTTTTTTTTTAGAATGCATGAATATTAATTAAAATGGGAAAATGAGTAAAAAATATATAAATTAAATTTCAATTACTGAACATTTTGCTGGGGAACCGTCAAATTATACTTCACCAAAAATAATAAATAAAAAAATAAAAAAATGCGTTTTCTTAATTATTTCACAAGTACATTACCATATATTCAAGATGTATGATGAAATTATTTTAAATTTTGAAAATATTGAAAAAATCACATGAAAATTTGATAATTATAATAATTATTAACCATTACTTCTAACCATTATAATTATATTTTGACACTTTATAGCGACATGCAGAAGAAAATAATAATAATTATGTGTCTTGAGATTAAAAAAAAATCACTAATGTAGTTATATGTATTCGTTTCATTTTTTTTTTTTTTTTTTTTTTTTTTGAAGTACTGGAAGTAATTTTAATTAATTTTTTAAAGTTACGATGAGGCGATAAAAATCGCCTGCCAATATGTCATAGTAGTTTAGGATGTGCGGAGTATGTTTTCACAATCAGACTTTAGCAAAAGTAAAAATAATTAAATTTCTTAAGAAAAGTTAATTAAATTTATGAGAAAATAATTAATCTGTAACTGTATATATAAAAAATCACCAAAATTAATCATATTTATTGGTCAACCAAAAACAGGCTTGCGCCCAATACATTGGCAAAAATAAATAACAAAACAAATCAATAATAAACAATTAGCATTACATATACCAGTTTTATTTATTTATTTTATGAATTTTATTATTTTTAAAAGTTATTAATTTATTGTTTTAAAAATTGTATGATGAAGCCATAACGTGAAAATATTTTTATCGGTTTTAAATTGAAGTTTATGGGTTTTAAAAATCACTTCTTTTACTGTCATTCTTTCTTCTTTTTTGTTTTTTTTAAATATTAAATTTTAGCAGCTACATCTAAATTACACAATGTAACAATTAAGAAAATATTTACAATAATTTTTTCTATACTTACATTACCAATAAAAATACCAATAAAATGCGGAGACGGGGAAGGTAACTATTTAATAAAGATGTAATAGATGTTGGTTTTAATTTTACTTGTGAGAGAACGTCACGTTTGATATTAATTTGCAAAATATTTTGAAGATTTGTTTTATATGAAATTCAGAAATTAGGAACTGATAGATTGTCTGAGAAATTAGAATCTCTCTCTCTCTCTCTCTCTCTCTCTCTCTCTCTCTCTCTCTCTCTCTCTCACGCACACACTCACTCATTATGAGAAATTTAATGTTAATAAACAAATATTAAATTTTTATTATTAATTTTCAATACTCACACAGAGAAATCAAACAAGACCCATAGGTATTATCGGTTGATTTATTATTATTATATTATTAGTTTTCCACATAAAATCATCTATTAGATTGACAAAAAAATAAATGCATATTTTTTTCTACTGTCTAATTTTACCCCCTTAGAATATGTATTATTAAGTATACTGGACCTTTATTATAAAAAAATATATGTCTCAACTCTAATATAAAAACAATATGTAACAATTTGAATCACTTGTAGTCGTATTGATTTGATTATTAATATTTATATTATATAGAATGTTGATGTATTTAACATATGATATAGAAGAGAAAGAAAGAGAGAGAGAGAGAGAGAGAGAGAGAGAGAGAGAGAGAGAGAGAGAGAGAGAGAGAGAGAGAGAGAGAGAGAGAGAGAGAGAGAGAGAGAGAGAGAGAGAGAGAGAGAGAGAAGAACGCGGCATCTTATTATATTGAAGTGCAAGGCCAAACACACATCATCTAACAAGCAAGCGCGATTCTGTTTAATTTTTTTATATGTCTAGTAGTATAGTTACATTATAGCAATGCATATAATATGTAAATATACATATATATATAGCACGAGCGTGAATAAGGTCAACTTTTTTTTATAACACATGTATTATAATTTTCTTGTCTCGTATGACAATATAATAGCATTTCTTAAAAAAAAGTAATAGTTTATATTTTATATTATTTAATAACGATCGATTTTTATTTTTAATTTAATTCATTGATCTAGTTTTTAATTAAAATTGCATTATTTACTGTAGCTAGAGTTGACGAGTTACAATCATTGTACGAAAATTATATAATGTAGTTCGTCAAATTATTTGAATTATTTTCATGTCTATATAGTGAATATTTTAAAGATTTAAATAATAATAAATAATTAAGTACGATGATTACATTAATACTTAAAATTTAATGAAATAATGAAAATGTGAGTAAATTATTAAAAAATAAATAAAACAAGCTATTGTTTATTAGATAAAATATAAAAGAAAAAAATATAAAATATAAATTTATATTTTACTGAAATTCATTTTAACAGGTTTTACTAACAAGTACATTATTCTCATTAATGAAGATATCCAATTATTGAATTATTGTCTCTATTATGAATGAAATATTGCAATTGAAGTAATTTTTAAAATATTGATTTTATTGAAAATTAAATAATAAGGGAGTTCCCATTTTTAAAATATTATCCTAGTAATAGTTTCTTTTTAATTTTATATAATATAACTTGTATTTTCGTAATTTGTGTACATGCAACTACTTATTTACACAATAATGATTTGAGCTGTTAATTTGTTACTAAAATTTAAATGATTTAGTGTGTGTATATAGACTGATACATATATGGTGTTCATTCTTAACGGAATATAATCAAATCACCTGTTAGTTTTTTTTTTCTTTCAATAATTTACGTATAATATTAATATACATGTAAAATATTTATTTCCAATGTACAAATCTGTACTATCAAATTATTAAACTTTTTAAAGTTACAATTTGTTCTTTTAATGTTAATAAGGGTCTATACATTCATGTTAAAGTCGACGCCATGTTGGATCACTCAATAACATGGATGGCATAGGAAAATAACTCATTTTGCCAGTTTAAAAACACTATGCAATTTTTTTGAGAGTATTAATGCTGTAAATATGTTAATTAATATCTCAAGTATGTGAGAAATATAACAATAACAAAAAATTCACCGATTTCCCATGAAGAAATTTGACTAAAACAAAGTTTGTCCTATGCTGAGCAATGTTATTCCCTACTCCAGTATGGCGTCTAAGCTCATTAAATATGACGTCATACGCATACACCCTTATAATTTTACAGAATATTGGTTGTTCAATATATAGACATTGTTTTAATACCCTGATATCGTTGTGACGTGTCACCGTATTTTGATGTGTGCAGGAAAATTGAAGGGAAAGGAGTGTATGAATCTATATCCATATGCTACGAAGGCTATAAATATAATGCGTTCCAACAAATTTACTTTTCAACACTAAAAAAGTAAAGCAATACTGTAAAGATGTCCTACTCTAAAATATACACTTTAAAAAATAAATTAAGTAAATTATGCTACATTGAATAGTTATTATATTTTAGGGTACAAGTATTGCTATCTTGAAATAATAAGTAAATGTGCTAAAAATCTCAACTAGCATAAATTATGTTATTATGCATAAATTTTGCTGCACTGAGGTAGCATAATTATTATATAATTATTATTTTTGTCTGTAGTACTTTGGTATATTACTAGAATAGAATAACTATGTATGTTGTAGAATATAATTTAAGTACGATTCTATTTTTCGTGTGCTATATAGAGTGTATGCGCATGACGTCATGTTTAATGCGCTTGGAGGCTAAACTGGAGTAGTGAATAACATTGCTCAGCATAGGACAAACTTAGTTTAAACCAAATTTCTTTGGGAAATCGGTTAATTTTTTTGTTATTATTATTTTTCTCACATACTTGAGATCTAATTTAACATATTTGCAGCATCAATGCTCTCAAAAATATTGCATAGTGTTTTTAAACTGGCAAAATGATTTTCGTATGCCATACCCATGTTATTGAGTTATCCAACATGGCGTCGACTTTAACATGAATGCATACACCCTATGTATATAAATTGCTACTTTTAAAGATTTTTTTCTTCGTTTTAATTTTTGTAAAGATTTAAAATATTGCTCCGGTTTTATATAATACAAAATACAAGTATATATCACACTTATAGTATTTTATTATTGTGTGGTTGTATCACCGCATGCATGCAGGCAAGCAGACTGGAAAAGTGATTTAGTTCTGTACGTCTCGCGTGTTACGTCACACTCAATGTGTCGACTAAATTATCTTCATTCAAAAAAACATAACTAGAGAGGCGGTCTTTACTTTTTTTTTACTCTCTCTCTCTCTCTCTCTCTCTCTCTCTCTCTCTCTCTCTCTCTCTCTCTCTCTCTCTCTCTCCATGTTTCTCTATTCTAAGAATGTTTTGCACTTATATATAATTCATATGAATAAATGCATCTTGTGCAGTACTTTAATTGCATACTAGATTAGATTACAAGTATCATTAAGATTAATTATTATAGGAATGTTTGTGTAGTTAAGTTCTTATAATAAGTAACATTTTTAGGCTTTAATTTTATTTATTTTTAGCATGTAATGTTAGAAAATACGAAGTTCAGACAATCCAGCTTAGTGATATAGTGCGTGGGAAAAGCTAAGGCCGGTCCCTGAATTTAATATTACGCTTATGGGAAGGAACACTTTTTTTTTTTTTTTTTTTTTTTTTTTTAATAACTAATGCACCGATTCCGGAGATATTTAATTGAGGAATACTAGAAATACCTTTACGTGTTTTAAGGTAGTAGATTTGTATTAATTTTTCTTTGCCGATAACCTCCATTACAAGAGGGGGGGAGTATTACTTTTCACTCTAAATACAGTATGTTCTTAAAAAAAACAATTATCAATGTTTTATTCAGATTTACTCTTTAAGATTTTTAAGATAAATGAATGGTAAAAACATTTGTTATTATTTTTCGAAGAATTAAAAATGACATCATTTTAATACTGTAGACTCTGCATACATTTTTTTGTTCTATTACTTAATGGTTATACCATGTACAGTTGAGCATTCCTTTAATTAAAGTCATCATTTCAATACATTGTAATTTGTATGGCTAAATGGCTATATATATATATATATATAATATATATGTCACAATGTCACTGTGTGTGTTTTTAATATCTATAATTTGCAACTAAACTTTGTTCTTCTCTTTTTCAGAATAATTAAAAGTTATGAATAAAATAATAGAACATTATACATATTAATTTTTAGGCTTCTTCATATTACGTTAATATCTTCAAATTATATACCATAACAGTGTTTAATTTGCAATTCTAAATCTTTTTACTATCACTTTCTTCACATCAACTTCTACACAACTTGTTCAAACAAAATGATTTATTTAATAAATATATGATTGACACAGACACAGATTATTGCAAATATTAAATTTATAAAAATATATTTTATTTTTAAAATATTGTTATATATACAATTTACGTTTTATACATAGTAAAAATTAATTTTAGTAATATTATCTAAATATTATTTAAACAAAGTATTAATAATGTAAAATGTTTTACTATTAGTAAATTTATTATTATATTATTTATGTTTTTAAAAAAAATAATTTACTATTATAAAATTGATTTTTTTTTATATACAAATATGTTGTAAAGAAAAAGTCCGGACCGAGACGTTTGTAAAAGACTTTAGTTCAAGACGATGTTAATATGTAAGTGTTCTCAATTGAAGTGGCAATTTTGAATCGTAACTTATTCATTTAATACCTTAAACATTGTAAATTATATTGTGTGTATGTATAATTTTTTTTTATATATAATATATTATGTATTCAGTACTATATGAGTATATGGTCTTATATTTGATTTGAATAAGAATTAAACATACTTAATTTATTATTTTTTTAAAGATTTTGGTGATGATGTATGTATAATGTATTTTAGAATTAATGGAGGTTAGCGGTTAAAAAAATTCGTAAAAATTTACTATGGCTTAAAACATGTTCAAGTATATCTAGTTTTTCTCATTTAAATTTCTCCGGAATCGTAGGAGTAGTTTTCTCAAAAAACGCAAAAAACGCAACAAAAAAAAAACGCAAAAAAACGCAAAAAAAAAAAACAAAAACGCAAAAAAAAAAAAACAAACAAAAAAACAAAAAAAAAACGTGTTTTTCCCCATCCCATAAGCATAAAGTTAAATTAGGGGACCCTTAGCTTTCCCCGCGTCTCCTCACGCGCTAAACTAATAAGCTCAATTCAGGGAAAAAAAATGAAACGTATAACGAAAACGAAACTTGTAAAAAATGAAGGCACTATCTTTTGACGAGTTTTCTAAATTCAATTGGCAGCCCTTGCTATAAATGACGGTTATATGAACTCATTGTAATCAAACGTGTAGGACACGTTCTAGGTCATGGGCACAGATATGATTTATTATTATTATTATTGACCCACACATGGACAAACAAAAAATTAGTAATAATTATATGCAAGCTTATTTCAGCAACATCGATGCAATTATAATTTATAAAATACTTTATGTTATACGCCGCAACTAATTATGCTGTTTGAATTAAAGGAATAGACCAGCATTCATATCACAAAACACTTGATGGGACTTACATAAATAACTTTAGTTTGCATCAAAACCCAACTGTAGCTCCGTAGCAATGATTAGAAAATTCAGATTTATGCAACTTGCACAACATTTTTTACTAATATTTGCATGTTTCTGACGTCAGAAACATGAATAGTCACGTAAATTGCATACTTTACAGTATTTTCACGCTCTCTCGTCTATTATTATTCTGGTAAAAATTGTCATCAGTTTTGAAGATCCCATTTTGTGTTTATTTATTAAAAAGCACATGTTGTTTTATGTGGTCTATATGGCTTTAAGTTTAAATTTTATTCTATTATCATTATCACAAACTGTAAAAATTTAATTCTTATTTTAATAATAATTAATTTACAGGCAGTAAGTAAATAAAGAGTTTGGCCACACTTTAGGGCATGATCGTATAACTTATTGTGCCAAGAGTATAGGACATAACATGACTTAAGTAATTATCTAGAACGTATGTATGTTCTAAATACTGGGTCACTGCATACTATGCATATAGGGTGTATCCGCATGACATCATATTTAATGCGCTTGGAAGCCACACTGGAATAGTGAATAACATTGCTCAGCATAGTACTAACTTTCGTTAAACGCAATTTTCTTTGAGAAGTCAGTTAATTTAGTATGAAAATAGAGTAATTTATTACTTTCGTGCAGGTAATTATAACCTATTGATTTTCAAATTATCTTCAAAAAATAGAGAGGTTTTAAGGCTCAGCTACCACGGGATTTTACTAAACAATTGTAAAGAAAGAAAAATACAGCATATGATTTTGCACAGTGATACAATAGGATAAAATATCTTCAAAAAGTATAAAAGAGTCACCATAAGATTTTAAATTATGATATTTTAAATTGTTGTTGCATAAGAGCCCATGTTAATTTTAATAGTTATTTTCTCTCTCGTGATGATCACAGGTTCTGAAAATTTTATCATAGGTAGCTGTTATTATTAACTTTTAAATAACGTAGTGTTTTGAGGCTTTCTTTTTAATTTCAAGATACAAGCTATTTGAAGCCATAGACCACATAAAACAACATGTGCTTTTTAATGAATAAACATGAAATGGGATCTTCAAAACTGATGACAACTTTTACCAGAATGTTAATGTAGCCCCACGAGAGAGCGTGAAAATACTATAAAGTACGCAATTTAAATAACTATTCATGTTTATGACGATGACGTCAAAAACATCCAAAAATTAGTAAGAAAATGTTGTGCGGGTTGCATAAATCGAAATTTCTGATCACTGGAGATGAGTGAAAAGATGCTTATAATATGCATTTGACTCTTAACATGTATAATCTTTGTATTTTTTTTTTTTTAATAAAACCCTTTGAAATTGAAAAAAATTGGCTTCTGTTAGGTTTTTGAGACAAACTAATATTATTTATGTAAATCCCATCAATTGTGTTGTGATATAAATGCTTACGTTTTTCTCTGGTCTAGCTATTCCTTTAAATAAAAAAAATCTCTTAATTTCATATGAACCTTCTATTATACTGCAAACTTCTAATATTTTGTTTGTTATTTACAGGTGTGGTGGAGAGTGACTTGGTAGACGTATTAGCAGCAGCACAAATACGTGACTTACCTGTAGGAGTGACAAAAACTACAGGAATATGTCAAGATAGAGGGGGTCCAGGACCTAAGACAGCTAAGAGAGCGGAGGCTGGACAAAATGCGTACAAAATTAGTGAACAAGCTTTACTTTCAGTTAATACTGGACAACTGTTTCAAGGTAATATTATATTATCTTCTTCAGTTTAAACAAAAAGTTCAATGACATAAATCATATCAAGTTTTTTTAATATATATATTTCTTATTATTATTATTTTGATAGTTTTTATTGTGATTTTTTTTAATGTTTTAACTTAAAAATATACAATTTGATTTGAACGTAATTTTTTTATACAGTATCAATTGTCCATCTCAAAAAAAAAAAGAAAAAGAAAAAGAAAGAAAGAAATATATATATATATATATATATATATATATATACTCGACTCAAAATACCTGAGTTACCTGCCGTTCGACCTTTTACGATATCGCCCAGCCGCCCTCCTTCTCCTCAATTGTGACAATGGGCGATACTTTAGGCATGCCCGATTTAAATCGACTGATGTTTTTTGAGTCGAGTATATATATATATATATATATATATATATATATATATATATATATATATATATATATATATATATATATATATATATATATATATATATATATATATATATATATATATACTACTGTCAAAATCCAAATATATTTCAAATCCTAATAACTTATCCTTCTCGAGCAATCGTGGGCACAATTTTTCTCCAGTTCTGCATTATCATTATTACACAAATTGATCATTTTGATCCACAAAGTTTGCATTATGAAATCACCATCACCAAATTAAAAAAAAAAAAATAATAAAAATAAAAATCAGCTTGCATCTAGTTGTATTTACCAACTTATATATGTGAATATTTTGGATCGGACTCACATACGAATTCGGAGAGTTTTTTTTTATCCGGTCTTCAAAATCCAGTTTTTTTTTTTTTTTTTTTTGGTACTAATATATTTATAATAAAAAAAAAATAATTTATAGTCCAATCCATAAAATTAAAGCTATACATAAAAATTATACAATGAAAAATATTTCATTAAATGTTTCTGTTATGATAAGATTTTTCTTAGTGGATCAGAGTTTTGGAGTGAACTAATCTTAATCATCATAAAATTTCACAGATGGTACATTTCCTCAAGATTTCTCGTTGTTGGTTACTGTTCGACCTTTGCCCCCTGGGTCTCGTTCTGTCTTATTCACAATCTATAGCGACACAGGGGACGAACAACTAGCGCTCACTTTGGGCAAGAAAGTAGAACTTTTTTATCGAGATTCAGAGGGATATCCGTTGGAAAATCATAAAGCCAATGTCAAGTTTAATTATACTGTAAATGATGGAAGGTAAGTGGAATGGCGAGACGTAAAATATGTTATTGTGTAATGTTATTGTAATCTACCTGTGTCTAATGAATGAATGAATGAAAAGTTAAACACAGTCCTTTTGTAAAAACGTATTGTTATATGAAGTAAAAAATGAATATAATAAATAATGTACAACAATAATACTAATATGTACTGTGATGTACAATACTTACATACATTGTATTAACTTGTCGGAATGAATTAATGAAGTCTTCATTAATAATTTGACAGACACAAGTTTTGCGTAATGAAATGCATTTCCAATTGTAAGGGTTAAGAATTCTGTTGAGCTTATTTGTTTTTATGTATTCCAATACATAAAACATTGCAATAAAAAGTTGATAAAGGAAAAATGATATAGGCTATTTTGCAATTTTAATTTATTTCATTTCATTTAAAGTGGCTTACTATGCTCTTACAAAAGAAAAATTTAGTGCACCAGTAAGCAGTATTCAAAGTATAGGTTACCAGTTTTTTTTTCTTTCTTTTTTCTAGTTACGAAATTGTTGTAAAAAAAAAAACAAGAAACTTTCTATTTGCTTATTTTTTGTATTATCTATTTATTTATCTTTATTATTAGAACATATATTTCAAACGTGACGATAGCCAACATGCAGTTTTTTAAAATTTACAAATAAATTTGCATGGAGCATCATTGTAAAATAAATTTTACAGTAGAAAGCTATTATAGTAGAAACTCTCCCCCTCTCTCTCTCTCTCTCTCTCTCTCTCTCTCTCTCTCTCTCTCTCTCTCTCTCTCTCTCTCTCATTCTTTCTCTCGTTTCTCGTTTCTAAAACTTTTAGCTCGCAAAGCAGTTAGGTATTATATTTTATAGCGTATATATTACACTAAAATTTAGTTTATCTATCTTTTAGAGCTCTTATAACACTTCATATTTCCACTATTCATAAATATTACTATTAATTTATTTCATATAATAAATTTGGTTGTAAATCATCATGTATATTAATACGTCCCAAAGTTTCATCATACTAAAACTAAAGTAGCAAAATATTAATATTTTACTTATGTTTAAGGTGGCATCGAATTGCAATCAGTGTGAAAGGCGATTCAGCAACACTGCTTGCAGAATGTGGCAACATTATTATCACTCGGTCTTTGTCAAGACCTCTACCTTCAATAATCAGCACCTCTGGGATCTTACTGTTAGGACAACAATTGCTGGAAGACGCTTTTTACAAGGTAAATCAGTTAATTTCATAAAATACTAAATCTCTTCCCTCATATTATATCCTTGCATCCCTCAAAGGGTAGATAAGGTTTAAAGTCCTTGTCAACTTACTTTTTTTTTTATCATTTAGAATACTAGATTGATAAGTACCATACCTTATTATCCATGAATTAGACACCAACACGTGGATTTTGTATTTATTTTCGTTTTCATTTTGACTGCTATATATCACGTATCTGACGTCACAATGTACCAACGGGGCCGTGATAGGGGTAACGAACTTGAAGGAAGGGCTTAAATTTATCACGTGACCAGAGCGGTGACTGTAATTGGCGGTGGTACATTGTGACGTCATATACGTGATATAACAGTCAAAATGAAAATTAATTAAATTAAATACAAAATCAACGTGGTGGTGTCTAATTAATGGATAATAAGGTATGATAATTATCAATCTAGTATTCTAAATAATAAAAAAGCAAGTTGACAAGGGCTTTAACGTGGGTACTTGCGTCTTTTATGACTATACCTACTTTCACTGCTCAACAGTTCTCTCGAAAATGTGAGCTTACTTTTTTAGTAAGACACAGTTAAAAAAAAATATTAATAATAATAAAAAAAAAAAAAAAAAAAAGTATATTAAATACATAGTATACTTAAAACACCCTGGCCAAAATAAGAGCAGAGATTTTTTACAACCGAATGCACTCCTTTTCTGAAACAATTTTTCACAGCTACACACTAAATATTTACAGGTGATCAATTTAATATTGAAGTTAATACGTGTTAAATTTTATTTCTATAACTTGATTAGAATCCGAGAAAAGGGGTTGCATCCAGTTGTAATAACCTCTCTTCTTAGTTTGGTAATGGTGTAGTTACATCTGTGGTTTCCAAGAATCGGGTTCCAGGTGAATACTGGGTACAATTCAATAGTTCCTTGTTACGTATACGTATAAATATACGTATAAATGCTCCCTCCTGATACCTTTTCTACTTCTTTCCTATACTATTAAGGGGATTGTTTAGTGCCATATTTTTGCTTATTGGACTCAGTTACTCGTTTCAAAATTGAATATTCCATCTATGAATAATGTTGTCAAGTTTGATTATACGTTACTTTTCAACTTCAAAAATTAATATAATAATAATATTAACAGTTTAACCTTCAGCCCCACCCACTAAATAAAAAGGAATAAAAGAAATACTGTTTTATTTTTATCGAATATTTTTATTTTTCTCCTTATTGCACATGTATGACCATATATTTACAATAATTGAAGATTAATTGTACATATTTGTTAATACAACATAAGTATTAATTCAAAATATATTTATTCATTTCTATCATCTCATCTTACAATCACAATATACAACAAAGCATATCGGCTTAGGTTATTGCATCAGTTGATAATACAATTAGAAATGATAGTCAATAACAATAAAAAAAAAAAACTTTTGATCGGCCTATTTTTAGGGTGATGTTCAAATGTTTCTACTCGCAGCAAGACCTGACGTGGCCTATGACCTTTGTGATTACATGCCTTTGTGTACAGATGAAGCAGCAGCAACTAATTTTAGAGGTAAAACTATATAAATTAATAAACATTTTTTTTTATTTAAATTGAATTTAAATAATTAATAATAAAATTTTATATTTATTTCATTTTTTTTATATGAGTATAATTAATTATTAAATATTTATTTTTTAGATTAGTCTAATATTTATTATATATAATTTTAAATTTATAAATAAAAAACTGTTTGATTGCAAGTTTATCTGAAATCAGAATTTTTTTATTGGATGGATATGATTCTTGTTGAAGATCTGGTGTAGTGCAGAGTCCGAAACAGTATTGAAGTTTCTAAAGGTTAAGAAATAAAAAATTTATTTACTGCATTGTTCAAACATTTTTAACAAGCCGAGTGGAGTGATATTTAATTTTCCGAAATCGTTGCAATAGATTTCTCACAAATAGTAAAGTAGTAGTAATAAACTCCAAGGGGTATTTCGCCTCTGCCTCTGATTAGTGTTACATCAGCACCGATAAGAAGCATTGATATTTCTTGTATTGAAACCTACATCTTTCAGCCTTATTATGATCAGTGACCACACTTAAAATAAGTAAACTATAATCTATAAAAATTACTTCATTTCTATGTGGCTATATAATAACTTTGATGCCTTCTTTAAAAAAGTTAATTAAATAATAATAATAAAAACAGTAACTTGTGAAAGAGTTACACAATCAAACGATGAGATATTTTAAGTATGATGATAATTAAGTGTACAATGTATGAAGTGAGCTTATATGAAAATAAAATATTTCTCACTGAGGTGTAATTTTAGTGCGCCAATGAACAAAAAAAGTAATAATTTTATTTTTAATAAATTTGACTGCATAGAAATTAAATTGTTTCAAATTGAGATTATGCATTTTAATTTACTGCATAATATTGAAAATATTACCCTGGACGTGAGTGTTCAATACTTTATGTCGTGTTCAAACGATATAATACTTTTTTTAGTGTAAAATAAATTGATTACATTAATTTACATTTACTTGAAACCTTTAAATTTGATTCAACAAAAAATTAAAGTTTCATGCATTTCAATTTTTTGCTTTTTATTAACAGGAATTTTTAGGGTATATAAACTAATTATTTCAATGAAAATTTCAGTATCAGGTAGCAGAGGGGAAGAAGAACGGCAAACTCAGGGTCAAGAACCTGAACCTGATTATGAAGAAGGTGAAGATGAAGAAGAAGAAGGCGGAGAGGAAGAGGAGGAGGAAGAAGAAGAAGATAATGAACCTGAAATTGTACTTTCAGTCACGGAAGCAACCAGAACTCCTAATGAAACTTTTACCTCCGAAGATTATAAAGTAAATGAGAATCGAAATACCATTAAAATATTAAATGAACCGACCATACCATACAATATGTCTTTTTAATTTATTAAACACAAAAATGAATTTTCAAAAATACAATTATTTTGTCCAAGAACCTAATTTTGATGCCCTAAACGTATAATCAAAATTTCAGCTTATGCAGCCCACATAACTTTTTCTATTGAATGTGAACAATCCTGTTCAAAATTTGTGCATTTTGCATACTTTACAACTTTTTCGCGCTCTCTTGCGGGGTTACATTTGAGTAATATAGTAAAAATTGAATATGCTTTTGGATGTCTCATTTTGTGTTTAATGAATTAAGAGGGCATGTTGTTTAGTCTGGCCAGTCATTTTAAATACTTGATTTTTTTTTTCAAGTTTATAATGCATATTTTTTTTTTTTTTTTTTTTTTTTTTCTCCAAAGATTTTATTAATATGAATTTTTTTACAATAAAAATATTATTATTTAAAGGTTGTGAAATTAAATACAAATGCATTACTAAAAACAACGATACTAAATTTAAAATATTATTTAAAAAAAATTGGATAATTGTAGTCACATTTGTGGACGTTCCAAAAATTTCAGTAATTTGTTTTTATAGATAATTTATGGTACATTCTGTTCTATTCTATTCTATTCTATTCTATTCTATTCTATTCTATTCTATTCTATTCTATTCTATTCTATTCTATTCTATTCTATTCTATTCTATTCTATTCTATTCTATTCTATTCTATTCTATTCTATTCTATTCTTTCTGTTCTGTTCTGTTCTGTTCTGTTCTGTTCTGTTCTGTTCTGTTCTGTTCTGTTCTGTTCTGTTCTGTTCTGTTCTGTTCTGTTCTGTTCTGTTCTGTTCTGTTCTATTCTATTCTATTCTATTCTATTCTATTCTATTCTATTCTATTCTATTCTATTCTATTCTATTCTATTCTATTCTATTATCTATTCTATTATCTATTCTATTCTATTATATTCTATTCTATTTTCTATTCTATATATTAATTATTATTATTATTATTTTGCTTCATAGGATGTGACTGAAGAAATTGTTCCTGTTCTTGGTTTTACGACCACCACTGCCTCACCAGGATATTCTTATTACGGAGTGAGAGGACCGCCTGGACCCAGGGGTTCGTTAATATGCAGTTTTCTTTTTATTTTATTTATCATTTTTATTCCAATATCATTTTCGGAATATTAAAAATAATAATTTGTTATAACTTTCATATAAAATTAAAATGCATCTCACTTTAGGAGATGTCATTTAATTTACACGATTAAAAAAAAATCTTGATGCATAGAAATTTAGCAACAATGCTGACATACGTAGATTATTGAAATTTGTAAAAATATATATACATTTGTGTGCAATAATATAGGGAAAGAATGCATGGCAGTATAACTTCATACTCATGTTTATACCAATTCAGTGATCCCAGAGAATTAAAAGTTTTAATTAATACTTTCATGGTCAACTTCTTTTTTTTTTTTTTTTCTATTTCTTAAATTTCTTATCATATTGTAATACCTTTAAAACCTCATTTTTTTTAAATATAGTTCAAATCAACGTTTCACAAATCCATTAATTATTAGCAAGTTTTTGGCAGGCCTTTATTGTGAAATTAAATAACAAAAAATGTTCTACTTATTTACAGGTATTACAAGATTAAATAATAAAATAAATTAATAATTCATATAAATTTAAAAATTTAAAATTTTATAATAAATAATTTATGCAATTTTACTAAAAAAATTATTATTACTATAATAATGTAAATAATAATAAACATAATTTTTAATTATATATTTTTTTATATAAAATTTATACCTTAATAATATACAAAATATATATTTTTTTATAATAACTAATTTGTTTTTATTATAAGGTTAAATTTCAATACTTTTATTTATTTTTGAAGTATGAATATTGAAAGTATTAAACCTAAATCTTGCTGTTACAGGTTATATGGGACCTACTGGTCCACCCGGATCAATAGGGCCGAAGGGTGAACAAGGAAGAGATGGCTTAAGTGGTGCTAATGGTGTCTCAGGTCCTCCTGGACATATTTTTATGATTCCAGTAAGTTAAAAAAAAAACAAAAAAAAAAAAAAAAAAAAGGTTTTTGCACAATGACGCGTAAATTCACGTAACTCTTACGTGCAGATACAACACTCAATGTTATTTTGATTCTTATGTGAAAGTTACGTAAAATTGATGCGTCATTGTGAACAGGCCTTAATAATTGAACAATAATTATATAATGTTAAAAATATGAGACAAACACTACGTAAAAATATTATAAAAGTTCCCTAATTTACAAGGCATAATGGGACATGGGATCAATTTTCTAGCTTATAGATAATGCTATCATTATTATTTAATACATAATTTAAAAAAGGGGGAGAATTCTGTAACAAATAAACAACTTAACATAATCAGGACACGTCATTGCTAGCAAGAGTCATTAGATCGATCTCTGGTAAGGGTAATTAATGTATATATATCAAAATTTATGTTAATTTTAGCCAGTTATAGGGCTTACCATGTTAAACTAGGGTTTTTAATTTTTATATTGATTCCTTCAAATTTGTTAAAGGATATCAAATTGCATATCGTAGAGTAAAAAGTATAAATAAAAAAGTATCTAGGACGTGAACGAGCCCCAGTTAAAGAAACGAGGTGAAAAATGTGCGCAAATTTGACTCCTAATGTGTGAGTGTGTTCCGCCTGAAATTGCAGTTTCTCATTGTTGAACCTTAAAAAAATACTAATAAAATATCATTTTGATCCACGATGCTTTGAAAATTCAGCTCCGACAAACTGCAAAATAAAATGATGTTTTTAATTTATTTTCAGTTGAACATGCAGAATGGAGGAGGTGACAGTAAAGGTCCTGATACTCACGCCGAGCAATTTAGACAACTTTTATCTCAACATATGGTGAGTTCATATATTCATACTTCAATGTTTATTTTCTATCTCTTATGTCATCAAAATTGAATTATACCCTAAAATAAACACCCTATAGTTATACAGTATATTAAGAATATGAGGAATAGTGCTTTATGTAATAAAGTGGGCCAACAATTTTATAAATGTTTAATGTATCTTTAAGCCACATAAAACTTTTGTGCTTGAAAAAAAAAAAATAAAGAAGGGGAAAAAGTTTTTTTAGGGCAACATGTTTTGAGCCATATTATTTATAAATCAAAAAGTTGGTATCAGACTCCCTCCGAATTGCTCTACATAAATTGTATGCATTTAGAATGCAACTGTAAGCATCGTGACCGATTTTAAGCATCTTTTTGATTTTATTTTTTTAACTTATAATAAAATTTTATACGCACAAAAATAATGATAAAATATAATTAGTAATTTTTTTAATATATTTTTTGTTATATATTTTTATTAAAATTTTAAATAAATTATAAAATGCATTGATTTAAGAAATTATTACATAACATTAATAACTCATTCTTACCTTTTAGATTGATACTCGGAATCATAGAGATATAATCTGGATCTAATACTAAATTGAAACTTGAAACGAATATAGTAATCAACTGTATCAAAGATTAACGTTATAATATATACGTTACTATAAAGATTGCACGCGTATGTCAATGACTAAAGTACTGTAGACATTTTTGACACTTTTTTTTTTTATTAAAATACCATAAATTACTGTATACTATGAAAATATGTAACGGAGCTTATCGGTTTAGCGTGCTGGGAATACCAAGGGTCACCTAATTTATGGGGAAAAACAGTTTTTTTTTTTTTTTTTTGCGATTTTTGAGAATTACTGCTCCACTGATGTCGCAGAAATTTAAATGAGAAATACTAGACATACTTTTTAACAGGAATACTATCAATAATAATTTTTCTTTGTTTTCTTTCAGATGGCAATGCGAGGTTCAGAAGGTCCCATGGGTTTGACTGGAGTTCCGGGACCAGTTGGACCACCTGGTCCTGAAGGTCTTAAAGGAGAACCAGGGGATACAGGAGAACCAGTAAGTGTGAAATTAAATATCACTTCATTCTACTTTTTTTTTTAGTAAGAAATACGATACTTTATTAATCAAAAGGTATTTTATTATATAAAAAAATATATTATTCACAAGCGTTGATTATGTCGTGCAGATATATTGAAATTTTATATTCAGTAATGAAAATAAATTGAAATTTGAAACGTTTCAATAAGTTGAAAAATGTTTTGTAAAACTTCATTAAAAGAATAGACCAGAGAAAAATATAAGCATTTATATCACAAAACACTTGATGGGACTTCCATAAATAACTTTAGTTTATCTCAAAATCCAACTGTAGCTTCGTAGCAGTGCTGAGAAATTTTGATTTATGCAATCCACACAACATTTTCATACTAATTTTTGCATGTTTTTGACGTCATAAACATGAATAGTCACGCAAATTGCATACTTTACAGTATTTTAACGCTCTCTCGTGGGGTTACTTTAACATTCTGGTAAAAATTGCCAACAGTTTTGAAGATCTCATTTCGTGTTTATTCTTTAAAAAGCATATGGAGCTTTATGTGGTCTATGGCTTTAATAGCTATAATAACAAATAGAAACAAATGTTTATTTAAATATTCAAAATTAAAAAAAAAGGAAAGTATTGACATTTGCTTAATTTCAAAGTGTCATCAATTTTGAAATTGGGACAGCCATAGATAGCAATTAAAATGGATCATTTTAAATAGTTTCTAGAACGTGTTTCATAAGAGGGTAAATTAAGTTTTTTATAAAATATTTGTAAACATTTGTTTCGGTTTTATTAAAAATAATGTTCTAATGTAAAAAAATAAAAATAAAAATATTTTCTGAATACGTTAAATGGAGACAAAATATTCGAACACAATTATTTCAACATAACTTAAGTTTGTATTGCAATAATATATTCAAAATGTAACCAAATTATAGTCAAATTTATGTATAATATATAAATTACGCTAGGTTGTCCTTCGGATGGTTTCCAGTTATCTATCGTACCATAATAAATAAATTGTGAAATGAAAAATAATTAATGCATTATTTATATTACAGTTAGTTAATAATGTTACCTATATAATTTTTGACTACTTAAAGCCATAGACCACTTAAAACCAAATGTGCTTTTTAATGAATAAACACGAAATGGGATCTTCAAAAATGATGACAATTTTTACCAGAATGTTAATGTAGCCCCACGAGAGAGCGTGAAAATACTTTAAATTATGCAATTTGCGTGAAAATTCGTGTTTATGTCGTCAGAAACATGCAAAAATTAGTATGAAAATGTTGTGCGGGTTGCATAAATTGAATATTCTGATCACTGCTACGGGGCTACTGTTGGGTTTTGAGACAAACTTATGTTATTTATGTAATTCCCATCAAGTGCTTTGTGATATAAATGCTTATGTTTTTCTATGGTCTATTCCTTTAATATATGAATATTTGAAATTATTATTAATTACTAAAGAATATGAATAACAGAACCTATCTTCTTTTAACTCATTTAGCAAAATTAAAAAGTTGTTCGTTCTCTCTCTCTTTTCTAATGAAAGTAATTTAAATATTTTATTTATATTCATAATCGCATTTTTACTAATTTTAGGGTCCTCGTGGATTGCGAGGGATGATGGGTTTACCTGGAAGAGAAGGTAGAAGAGGAAGACCAGGAAGGGATGGTGAAAGAGGAATTACAGGACCTCCGGGATCTAAAGGAGAACAAGGAGTGCAAGGATTGCCTGGTGAAGATCAATTTCAGCTAATTTTAGTTTCGTGACACACGGTCTTCAAAACTTACAATAACAATTAATTTTTCATACTCTCATTACAAGTTTACGAAAGCATTGCCAGCTTCGAGCTTAAGAGTTTTAAATTATAAAATTTTATTAAACTTGGTGTATTTCAATTTATTTAAAACTTTATTAACAATAAATAATTAAAAATATAATATTAAAAAATATAATATTAAAAAAAATTATATATCATTATTTTATTATGTGTATAAAATAATAATTTATTTTAAATTTTAAAATGTTTTGTTATAAAAATAAATAAATTTAATAACTACATATATATTTTTTTAATTTGTAAATACAGTATATTTTATTAATTTGAAAAGTATGAAGATGTACACATTTAAATATTGGAATAATGATAAAGATAATAATATAATATTGAACTGTGTGTAATTTAGAGGATAGACTAGTAAAAACATTATTATTTGCTTATGACTTTAATTTTTTTTTACAGGTTTACCGGGAGAGAAAGGTGAGAGAGGATCTCAGGGTAATCCTGGAGAACAAGGGTTACCTGGACATGACGGAATGCAAGGAGAGGAAGGACCTACAGGATTGCCTGGTCTTACAGGAGAGTTGGTTAGTAGTCTATTTTATTTAAAAAAAAATGAAATGTTTTAGTATATTTTACTTTTATGTGCAGTATGCTAAAAAAAATGAAAAAGTGAAAAATAAATCAATAATATCCGATGCTTTTATATATAATAAAAAATAAAAGATTTTATGAAAAAATAATAATAATAGAAATAGTGTTACGAAAACGAGCAAAGGTAATTGTTATACTTGTTAATTGTGAGAAAAACAATAAAAAAATGGCAAAAGAAAAAAAATCAATTATATTTTAAGAGAACTTACTAATGACAAAGTTGTTTAGCCTTTATTGCATACTAAAACCAAAAAGTTTTTTTTATGGTTGTTAATGAATACAAATTCGTGATATTTTTTTATTAAAAATAATATTAATTTTTGTAAATTTCAGGGACCTAGAGGTTTTCCTGGGCCAAGAGGATTTCCTGGACTTCCTGGTTCACCTGGTATCCCAGGATCGGAGGGACCTACAGGTAAGAAAATTCGTGTCAATATTCAATATTATTTACTATTATTAACCTTGCTACTCATACTTATATCTTACTCAAACCTTTTAAGATCAATTGTTTTTAAGATAATTTCATGGATATATACATATTATAATAATAATATTATGATCTTTTTATATTTTTGCATATTTTTATAATAAAATATAAAATATTAAAATTTCTGATGCAGTTACTTTAGTTTTATTATTCTTTTAAAAAAATAAATCATATTTTTACTAATAAAATTAATTAAAAATATTAAAAAAAAAATTAATATTTATAATGTAATTTTTAGTGTTTTATTACTTATATCTTATTATGATAAATAGAATTTATATTTTTGTTTCAATTTACAAAAGTTGAAATAATTATTTATTGTGGTGTTGGAACTTTAAAAATAAAATAAAAGCTACAAAAACTTTAAATTAATTATAATGGCTGAAATGAGATATTTCAAAAAACTTCATTCATTATTTTCATCATATGACTTAATTAGTATAACAAATTTCATGTAATGCATTACAATGAGCCAAAATCTACCACATGTATAAAAAATTTGAACCTTCAATTAAAAATTAATTAAAAACTCGTATAAAAAGCTGTAAAATTGGGAATTTTTGCAGGCACAGCCACTTCAATCTCTATTTGATATTTACCCTCTACGTCTATTTTCCAGGTCCTAAAGGAAATACAGGTCCAAATGGACAGCCAGGAGCTCCAGGACAAAGTGGACCAAGTGGTCCAGTTGGACCTCCGGGACCTCAAGGACTATTAGGACCACCAGGTTTGGCTGTAAGTATTAATTAAGTTTATTTAATTTAAAGAAAAGAAATGCTGATTAGGTTAATTATACATGTAAGTATCCTGTATGTTACACGAAGAATGATTAATGGCGTCTAATATTTTTGATCAACTAGTTTTAAAAAAGTAGTAGAAATTTACGTTTTATATATATATATATATATATATAAAAAAGTGGGGGGAGTTAAAATTCTTACCAAGATTTTGTTCTTTCTTTCTTTTTACCCCTTCTAAGAAAGCAAATATGACACATTTTATAAATGGAAATATCATGGATTAGGCAATTATATTCATTCAACTTTCGATCAGACTCGAGTTTAAATATAAATGCTAGGAAACAAATTTGATACATTGTCTAACGCAAATCGTATACATATAAAATAACAAATTCTTTGTTTATTTGCAGGGTCCTCAAGGCAAGCCAGGTCTCCCAGGTCTCCCTGGAGCTGATGGTCTTCCAGGACATCCAGGAAATGCAGGAAATCCAGGAACTAAAGGAGATACAGGATCTATTGGTCCTCAGGTAAGTTTTATTAATGAAAAAATATTATAAAAATACATTCAGAAAATATTAAAATTGCATTTTTTTTTTTTAGAATTTTTTTTTTATTATTTTTTAACACAATGATATGAAGAGTTCTGCTACTTTTTTAATGACTTTTTTTAATTATTACAATATCAACATGTACCTTATGGTATAACTTTTGTAGTTCCTCTTTGCCAATGTTATTTACTAACAGGTATCAAATTAGTTAAAATACTAGCTATTTCGCTTTATACTTCGATCATAACAATCTTTTATGGTTTTGAGGGTCCTGTTGGTTTTCCTGGTAACCGAGGTGTGAAAGGTGATGAAGGAAAACGAGGCAATACTGGAGAGAAGGGCGACAAGGGAGACAAAGGAAATGACGGAGAAAAGGGAGATCAAGGTAATATTAGACTATAATGTTTCAAAAGCAATTAAAAAAAAACAGAGTACAGGGAAAATATTGAATTTATTTATTTCAATACGATTTTAAAAAAATAATTAGATAATTTGCCTTCCTTTATTGGGAACTTTTTTTTTTTTTTTTTTTTCATTATTGCAGTGCATTAAATTAAACAAACTTATTTAATAGATTTTTATGAAAAGCTTACGAAGGTTTCTGATATTTATGCTAGAAATCCCATTTTATCAGCATTAAGAGGTAATTCTTAACTTACACTACTTACATCTCATCTCAAATATTAATCCTACCTAAAAAAATAAAAAAAAAAACCGAATCAGATGACGCGAAGGTAAAATTTACAAACAATAATAAAAAATTGACAGAAAAAATGTAAGGGAAGAATATTTCCTTCGGACGTACTGTATAGTTCTGGCCAAAAGTTTGAGAAAGATTTGTATAGGCTACCCGCACTCTGCTATCTTTATAAGAAAACGCAGCGACCGCCGTTGCCCCGTTCTTTAACTTTTGGCCAAAGCTGTACCTATTATTGAAAGTAATATAATGTTTATTTTGCAGGTATGAAGGGTGATAGAGGACCTACAGGGCCACCTGGTATACCTGGATTAGAAGGACCAGAAGGACCAAAGGTAAACAATATAATTATCAAATAGAATATATATTTTTATTATTAAATATTATTATTAAGAAAATCAGAGATATCACTTATTTATTATATCATTTCTAAAAACTGTATACAATAATAATCCTATTATTAATTATTATTAGTATTACTATGATCTGCCTTTGACATTATTCGTTAATAGTGATATTTGATAGTGATTTATGAAGTTAAATAAAAATGGTAGATTATAAGACCTGCTTCCTTAACACAAAATTTAATTTTTATACAAAAACTAATTTTATAAATAAGCATCTTTAAAATTGTTAGGAAAAAAACAAGAAAAAAAAAAAACAGTAGAAAAACAGATAAATAACTTCATAAACTCAAAACATGATTGATATTAAAAATTAATAATAGCAAAGTAACAAAATGTCTTCAAATTTTGGTAAAAAAAAAAAAAAAAAAAAAAAAAGAAGAAGAAGACAAAACCAAAAGTTGAAATAAAAGTTGTTTATTTTCCTAGGGTTTTGAAGGACCTCGAGGAGAGACTGGACCACATGGACAGACAGGAGAGAAAGGAAAACTTGGAATACCAGGATTTCAGGGATATGCAGGGCCTCCTGGAGAAAAAGGAGATAAGGGAGCTGCAGGAAAACAAGGCCAAAATGGTGAAAAGGGAGATCGGGTAAGAAATATACGTAATCCAATATTGAACTTTATTACACGTGGCTAATGACCAGTTTTATAATATATATTTTTCATTTTTTAGGGAAATACAGGATTAGCAGGAGAAAGAGGAGAAGCTGGACCAAGAGTAAGTTAATTGTATTTTAATATCCAAATAATTCATTACATAAAATTTAATTATAACTTCGGACTTCCAAACTAACACAATTCTGTAGTGAAAACTTCTTTTATTTTATTATTAATAATATATTTTATTTCAAGTTTACATTTTTTAATTCAAGAGTGTAAAATACGGATCTGCACTAGAAATAATTTTTTTTTTTTATGCAATCAAAATGTACTTATAGCGTGCAACTTTTTAATGACATAGATAATGCATTTTTAGACATTTGCATTTCACTTGCTTTATATTTTCATATACCCATTAGTGTTATAATTTTATATTAATGATTTATAATAATTTTCACAGTATCTAAGTTTATATTGTTGTGTAGATGTTGTCCTTAGTAGTTTTTATATATATATATATATATATATATATATATACTTATTGTAGGAGAAAGAATATGAAATAAATGATTTTTGAATTTAAATTGATAATTTGACTTTCACATATTGAATACACACTACAGTAGAAGATATTTAATTGGATACCATGTACTTAAAGGAATAGACCAGAGAAAAACATAAGCATTTATATCATAAAACACTTGACGCGACTTACATAAATAACATTAGTTTGTTTAAAAACCCAACTGTAGCTCTGTAGCAGTGATCAGAATATTCAATTTATGCAACCCACACAACATTTTAATACTACTTTTTACATGTTTCTGACGTCATAAACATGAATTTTCACATCAAATTGCATACTTTACAGTTTTTTCACGCTCTCTCGTGGGGCTACATTAACATTCTGGTAAAAAATTGTCATCAGTTTTGATAATCCCATTTTGTGTTTATTCATTAAAAAGCACATTTGGTTTTATGTGGTCTATGGCTTTAATACTTAACCCTCTATCATAATGATTACAGTGTTATTGAATATTTCAGGGTTTCCGTGGTGCAAGAGGTAGAAGAGGTGCAGATGGTACACCAGGTCCCAAAGGTGACACAGGTCAACCTGGATCAGCTGGACCTCAAGGTGAAAGAGGTCATCAGGTCAGTTTATAATAAAAAAAAAACCAAATATCTTAATTATCCTTAATTACTCAAAAATATATTAAAAATATTTACTTTCAAATTAAATTACCCTCCCTAATCTCTAATAAAATTAAATAGGCATTTGCAAATCCCATTGTTAGAAATAAATTAATCATTTGTTTAAATTTTCTTAACAGTTAAAAAATAAGGAAGAAAATAAGCGTCACTAATTAACTGATTTTGTGCAATTGTAATTATTATACAAAAATAACTGACTTTTGGAAAAAATAATAATTTTCACTTTATGGAACATTTATTTATTTGATTTTGCTTTCAAAATATTAAAATTTAACCCGGGAATTTATTAATTTCTGAGCTTTCCAAAGGATATTTGTACAATCCATATAAGTCACACTTTCAGATTTATATATTTTATATTATATATATATATATATATATATATATATATATATATATATATATATATATATATATATATATATATATATATATATATATATATATATATATATATATATATATATATATATATATATATATATATATATATATATATATATATATATATATATTTCAATTGAAAGATATTTGTCATATTAATATATTTAAATTTTAGGGTCCAGAAGGTCCCCGAGGATTTTTAGGTCCCCAAGGAGCCCCAGGTAACAACGGCAAGGATGGAAGTTCTGGACCTCCGGGAGAACGAGGCCCTCCTGTAAGTTTTATCATTAATTGTATTGATTTATTTTTTATATATAATTATATTATATGATTATATACACGTGCTGGTTGTTGTTTTCACAATAACAAAGCCAACAACATTCTAACATTGATATATTGAGATTTTCATTTTTCTATTTTTTACTATTTTATTTATTCCAAATATTATAACATGGAAAGTATTGTATTAACCTTTTTAAAAGTCGTAGCATTTTTTTTTTTTTTTTTTTTTTTTTTGCTTTGTGTTTTATATAACATCACATTAAATCTCTCTCTCTCTCTCTCTCTCTCTCTCTCTCTCTCTCTCTCTCTCTCTCTCTCTCTCTCTCTCTCTCTCTCTCTCTCTCTCTCTCTCTCTCTCTCTCTCTCTCTCTCTCTCTCTTAATAGTTATAATTTATAACAAATATATTACTTGTTAATGTCATGTAGGGAGAACCCGGACCCCTAGGTCCCGCAGGAGCCCCCGGTGTTGTAGGGCCCCCAGGACCAGCTGGAGAACCCGGTCCTGTGGGAGTACCAGGAGAAAATGGACATCCAGGAATGCCAGGTAAGTTGTGTATTTTTATTAAACTTATTCACAGAATTAAAACTTTAAATTTATTTTTATTTTTTAAAATATTTATTTGATTAGACAAATATTATAATTATTATATTATTATTACTATTTTATATTACATTTACTTTTAAAAAATAGCTCTCCAGCTGGTAGCTTTCTTTTAACAATTAATTTGTTTGCATCTTTTTTTTTTTTATTATTATTAATTTTTTTTATAATTATTATTTAATGTATTATAAAGTTTTGTAATTATTGATAAGTCAAACTAAACCACTTAAACACTTTTAACTAAAAGATTTTTGACAATTTATTTTGATGAAACATCAAGGTCAATATTTTCTTGCTTGCAATATTATTACTACACGAAAAAAAAAATTGTTTCTGAATCCTGTATGAATCCTGAATTTTGCATAGGTACACTTTAATTTTGAACTACAATACCACTTAATCTAAGTGAGCCACACCTTTATTGTAACATATTGTAATTGCATTAGGTATTATATTGTAGAATAATAATACCTGTTCTAGGTTATATATGTTTACCTATTGCATTTTCAGGATTTAAAAACCTGCCTTATTAAAAAAAAAAATCCGTGCAATATTAGTCGCAAAACAGAGAGCACTTGAATTTACGGAAAAAATAACAAATATTTACATGTTTAACTCGGGCCTGTTTTTTAAAACTCACTATACACATGATTATGTTTGACAGGTGAGCCCGGTGCCCCTGGTGAAGCGGGTAAGGAAGGAGCTACAGGTCCTGCAGGAGTGATGGGAAAACCAGGACCCACTGGAGGAACAGGTTTACCAGGATTTCCTGGCGAGAGAGGACTTTCAGGTCTACCTGTGAGTTCGAAACCAAGTTTAATTTTTTTAATTTATCATATATGTAATACATACATAATATATCCAGTTCAAAAACAAGTTTATTTACAATGTAAAGTAATTAAAAGGTGCATTCTCATATTCGTTTATTATTGTAAATGTAACTGCGAAGTAATATAATTATTCCCATTTAATACAGTAATGCTGTTCGTAAACCCTGTTCTCTGCACCAAAAATGACGATCACCTATTGGTTATTCAAATGGAATGCGCATTTGTTGGTGCAAGAAAACAGAGTTTACGAACAGCATTCGTGTTATTTGACAATTTCCTGCGCAAAGTTTCAACAAATAAATGAATATGTGATTACACCATACTAACAAAGACAGAAATTGAGATTATATGCCGCTGTGATTGCTGATTGCTCTACTTTTTTTTTTTTTTTTTTTTTTTTTTTTTTAATACTAACTATAGATAACCAATTATATTTTTCACCATGCAAATTTTTGAGTTACTAATTTTTGAAATTTTATCCTCATGAAGCCTCAGGTTAATAAATTTTTTCTCTTTTCTTATCTTATGGTCATTTTTCACAGGGTATGCCAGGTCTGAAAGGAGAAATGGGTCCACTTGGTCCAGTTGGACCTGCTGGTGATAAAGGACAACAAGGAGAGCCAGGAAAAGAAGGACCTCCTGGTCCTGAGGGAAGAAAAGGACCCCCTGGTGGACCGGGAGCGGCTGGAGCTAAAGGAGATAGGGTAAAGGAGATTTTAATTATTACGGAAGACTCTTATTTTGTCGCTACAATTTTGATAGTTTCTGAGCTTCGTTTGAATAGCAAGAAAAATAATACAAAAAAAATTTAACAATCATTTACTACGTTTTGTTAATTCATTTTTCTATAATTAAACAATGCATTAATTTCAATGTAATGCAGTTAAAATAATAATTAAAAGGAATAAAATAGGAATAAAATATATATATATATATATATATATATATATATATATATATATATATATATATATATATATATATATATATATATATATATATATAGGAATAATAGTAACAGTATAATAATTATGTATAATTATAGAACTTTATTTTTTTTTTATTTTTTTTTTTTTTGAAGAAAATTGTTTTTATTTTATATTTTTATAATAATTTCCATTATTATTTATTTCCTATTAATTTACGTATATCTTACTATTAATAACTAATATATATATATTTTTATTAAACACAATGTGTGTACAACATACATTATACATCTAAACATTCAATAAGTATCCAATGAATTATAAACATATAATAATATCCAAATCATAACATCTAAATAATAATAATGAAATTTATCATAAATACATTGCTACACGTCTACAGTTTTGCATAATGATTTAATGACAGAGTCCGAGACGGACAGTTAAGTAAGTGGTACGGTGGTACCTAGTACAGAGGCCACCACATAACATACATACACATTTATCACTATAATAGTGATATTCTAATAACTAATATTCTAATAAGTAATATTAATTTGTCATATTTAATGTATAATATATATATATATATATATATATATATATATATATATATATATATATATATATATATATATATATATATATATATATATATATATATATATATATATATTAAACTTAACTTCGAGAAGTATTCCACAATGAAATATTGTATTTGTTTAGATCATCACTCATCAGATTTAAGATGAGCTGTAAAACTATTATTATAATTCTGACGCTAAATCGTAATTTCATAACTAATTAGCATAATGCTAATTTATTGCAACAGAGTATAAAGAAAGTTGTTGCAATTAGGAAAGCCAAAAATATAACAAGTAACGGTTATTTTTATTGCATCTAAAAGAGGATAATATAGATTTAGATATATGAATTTCAAGTTTTTCAGTTGATTAATTATTTTTAAATTAAATTTTGAAAGTTACAAAACGACATCACGTCGGTAACTTTTTTCTATGCCCACATGCATAAGTTACCGACCGTGACGTCATTTTTCAATTTTCCAAAAAAAATAATTAAAAATTCTTGATAAACTGAAAAAATTAGAAATTTGCATATCTATCGATTCAGGATAATGTCTTATATTAGAATATGAAATAACCCCCTTAAACATATTTTAAGTCTGCCTCATTTGTGTTATCTAGTAATACGAAATATTAAAATTTTCAGGGTGAGCAAGGTTTACCTGGAGCGACAGGTAGAGATGGTCTGCCAGGTCAAAGAGGACTTCCAGGTCCTCCGGGACCAATGGGGCCTCCAGGAGAAGATGGAGATAAAGGAGACATTGGACCACCAGGAGAGAAAGGGTTTAAGGGTTCTCGAGGAGAACAGGTGAGTTTTTAATAAAATTTATTGAATTTTTTTTTCCGAGATAGTTGAAATATAATTATATGCTTTAAAATGATACCAAATGAAAAGAACCGATTAAAATTTGGAGATGTTTACACTCTGACCTCTTCCCTGAAAATAAGTATCGACAAAGTAGGTACTAAAAAAAAAAAAAAAAAAAAAAAAATCTTTTTCGCTAAAGGGAGTTAGGTACCGACCTTATATCTCAAAAACTAGAACGTGTTTTGGGTCTAAATTTGGTAGCTTCTTACCTATATCACAAAAGCATAAAGTATACAATCAGTATCAGACCAATTCCCGCAAATTATCAAATTTTATTTTTTAAACATAATTAATATTTATTTTGATAAAATTAGGCGTTTATATAAATTTATTGACGAATTTACGATTGCAATAAAATTTTAAATTTGTTTTAAAAAAAATGGCTTTTGTTTTTTGACCCAGAAAACCTCGCATTCGGTTTTGGCTCGTATCTCGAGTTCGAATTCAAGTTAAAGCTGAGTTTTGAGTCAAAAACCGTACTAAAAAATTTGAACTCACAAGTCAGTATCTGAAAATTGCTCTAGATTTTTACAGCTCTTTTTTTTTTTTTTTTTTTTTCTATCAAACCTCTAGGAGAGGTACAACTTGCTAGTTATTTACATTGCATTTATACTAAATTTACACTCCCGAGACTTCCGAAACCCTATCATAAGATTCGCGGGTTCTTCCGCGGGGTCGGCCATGGCCTGGCAAATACTTCCCGTTATTCGCCTTTACATACCAAGGAAACCATAGAAACCTCAGTCAGGAAGGTCGGTAATGGATTCCCTGGTATATCCATTACCTCCCGAATGCACTGTGGATTCCCAGAGGCTTGAGTTTTTGTGAAAAACCTTGCCACACTCGGGAATCGGACCCGTGTCCCCTCGCAGATGAGTCAGACACGCATCCACTAAGCTACCAGTGCTCTACAGCTCTTTGCTGCATAATTAATTAACATAGTAAGAATAATTGTGAAAGAGTTTTCCTCTTCCATTCTCGCAACAAGTCGATCAATAACTTTGTCACGTGTTTTGTGTAAATATGAGTTATAACAGTCCAAATAAATATTGGGCTTTCAAAAATTATCTATATATTTCTTAAGTATTGAAGATGTACCAAAGAAGGTTGAGAACTATTAATTAATCTAATAAAGAACTACAAAAATAAACTATAACTTAAGCGAAAATGCAATATTATTTATAATTTTTTATTTTATTTTAATATAATTTTTAATATACAATTTTATATATTAAACATAAAAAAATATTTAACAAATTAACATTACAAAGTAATTTTGTATTTTATTCTTTAATTTATTTTTAAAAAATTGAATTTTAAATTACAAAATAAAAATTGTATATATATAATTTAAATAAATTTTTATAGTGATAATTATAATATATATAATATATTATAATATATATATATAATATTATAATATGGTAAAAAAAAAGTTATATATAATTTAACCCATTTAAATAATAATAATAATAATAAAATTGCTAACGTTGTCTGACGTTGTCTAATCTCTTCAGTCCCAGTACACAATACAGCACAGACATTAGATAATGCAATAAAAAATAGGGAAAAATAGAAAAAATTGAGATAAAAAAACAATAATTGGACCAGAAAACGCCCCTGAATTTACGCGATTTTTAACTCTATTTTGAGAATTCTAGAGTGGGTAGGGGGTCCGCAAAAGCAAGAAACAGTTTTTGACAAAAGAAGCATATTTTTTTGTCATTCTGAGAGCCGCACGAAAACGTGGTTAAACGTGGACAAAGAAAGTTCTGCTGAAAATTAAGCTAGAATAATTATAACGTATTTATTTTTGTTCGTTCAGGGCCCTCCAGGGTCCCCTGGTTCACAAGGATTGCGAGGAGAACCTGGTACTATTGGACCTCAAGGTGAAAAAGGTCCCCCTGGTGAGATTGGAAGACAAGGACCCAAAGGCGAAGATGGACCAACAGGAGTGGGAGGTCCTCCGGGACCTGCTGGACCTCAAGGTCTTCCTGGACCACCCGGTGGCAAGGGAGAAATCGGAGATTCGGGTCGAAAGGGTAAGATATTTTTTCATAGTGGTATTTTAAGAGCAATAATGACCCAGTATTTTGAAACATGCTTTACTCAATTACTGGAAGAAGAAGAAGAAGAAGAAGGAAAAAGGGAGGGGGGGGTTAGAAAATGGAAATAATAAATTACGTAATTTATGATAATGTTTTATTATAAATTTCCTTTGTTTGGTATGATTTTTTTTTAATAAAATTAAAATTTTAGTATCCGCACGAGCAAATATAAACATAAAAATAATTTATTTTCAGGTCCTCCCGGGCCTGCGGGCAGTCCTGGAGAAATTGGCCCTAGGGGTCCCAAAGGTGTTGAAGGTATAACAGGACCCCCTGGTCCTGAGGGATTACAAGGAAGAAAAGGAGAACCTGGGCCACCTGGAGTTCAAGGTCCACCTGGAAATGATGGAAAACATGTAAGGAAACTTGTTTTTAACATTTTAATATAAAATAAAGCAATACTAAATAATAGAATAACACAGACTTCTTCTATGAAATAAATTCATATTTTGTAATTACTATATTTTATTGATTGACTCATTGGATTAATTGGAGAATACACTTATATGTATATGGATTTCCAGTGCATGTTTAAAACCTGCTCTCACCCCCCCCCCCCCTCTCTCTCTCTCACTGACTCACGTTTTTAATTAAAATAGTTTTCAATAATTTTATATTTCGAAATACTTTTTCACTTTACTATATTTTGTTCATACTTCAAATTGAAGTAGGAATTTCAACTAAATGCTAAATATCACTTTCTACCTTATTTCAGGGTGAAAGAGGACCACCTGGGCCAAAAGGCGAAGAAGGAAAACAAGGAACACAAGGTTCTCCGGGACCTAGAGGTAAAGTTTATATTTAACTCCTTAGAGTTTATTTTGTGACTCGCTTAAGTTTGATGCATTATACAGCATAAAAGTGCGTTTTTTAATATTATACTAAATTTTATAACTTTGTATTTTTGCAGGTATTGTTGGACCTGAAGGACCTAAAGGCAATGCAGGACCACCTGGTTTCCCTGGTCCACCTGGTGAGTAAGGCAAAGAAAAAGAAATATTTAACAGTTCATTATTTAAAAAATTAGTTAACACACAAACAAGAATCATGTTATCTTTTATTTACAAAGCAAATGTAGGATCTCTCCTCTCTCTCTCTCTCTCTCTCTCTCTCTCTCTCTCTCTCTCTCTCTCTCTCTCTCCCTACATTACGTGCTATTTTTTTTTTAGAATGAACAGGTTCAAGGTAATAATATACAAAATGAAAAATAAATGAAAAATATATATCCAGAGAGGAAAATATTTACTATAATAAAATAATAATATTATGTGTACATTTTTACTCAAAATATTTTGCGTATATGGTCAAATATTTCAAGAAAAAGGTATTACAATGAATTATTTGATAAAACCGAATATATTTTGTTTTCATTAACACTTTTTATGCAACTGAGAGCTAATTTTAAAATAGAAAGTAAAAAGTTAATTAATATTGTTTTTCACTCACACATAATTGTGATTCCAGGTGAGCCCGGCCTGGTTGGAGGGAAAGGAGAGCCTGGTAAAGACGGCAGTGATGGAAGCCCTGGAGAAGCAGGACCTCCTGGAGAAAGTGGCCCAGCTGGAAAAATGGGACTCGCCGGACCGGCAGGTAAAATCAGTTCAATTATATAACGTATGCAAGTACAAGTTTAATGCATTGAGATATACTGTACATAAATAAGAATACGCTACCGATATTTTCACGTCAAAATAAAACTACTACACTTTACAAATTTTCAACGAATGACTGATCTACACTTCACAAAGTTAAGGCTACCTGGAACTTCTGCTATATAAAACAGGTGTGAATTCTCCAGGTAGTCGCAAATTTGTAAAGTGTAGATCGGTCATTCTTTGTAAATGTGTAAAGTTTGGATGCTTCATCTTGACGCGAGAAGGTCACTATATGTAATTTTTACACTTGTATTTTTTTTTTTTTTTTTTTTTTTTTTTTGTGTGTATTTTATATTTGACTTTTTGATGTTTATGTGTAAAAAATAGAACTGCAATTTTTAAATACAGACGACGTCAAATTATAGCTGAGAAATTTTAAAAATGTTTGGTATTTTTTAAATAATCGTTTACTTAACCAAAAACTACCATTTGAAATGGGCGATATCTGTGAGCGAAATGTAAAATAAATTTGTCTGGGCTATAAAGTGGTGCTGAATTTAAAAACGAATTAGGAAAGCTAACTTTTACAAGCTACAGATTAAAATATTTTGTTTATATCCACTTCCTGTTTCATAAATGCTCAAGAGGGTAATTCATTTAATTGGAAGTATATTCATTAACAGAGCTCTTTGGCTTCTTTACTCGTTAGTCTACTTCCAATTTAGATCGCGTTACGCTTGTGTAGTACAAATGTTCAATTACTCTTAAATTATCCATAGCCAAAAAATTACATAATTATTGGTATGATATGATATCTATTGGTGGTAATGGAAACTAAATTTGCCCTGCATAGCTAGATAAATTTGCTGCATACCAGAAGTGACTAATAAAAAATAAAAAAATAATAATAACAAAAGAGGCAGCTAATATTTATACTATACCTTATGTTCATCAATATCGAATTATTGATAGATTTTCTTACTGTCAAACCTAACTGATATGAAATTCTTGTGTGTAATTTTAGGTAAGCCTGGACCCGAAGGTCCGGCAGGACAGCAAGGAAGCACAGGATTGCCAGGAGAGAAAGGAGATAGAGGTGTAGTGGGAGCTCCTGGATTACAAGGACCAGTTGGACCACAAGGATTGCCTGGACCTGAAGGTAACTGTTTCAATTTAAATAAAAATTTAGTAAGTACTTTTTGCAAATATATTTGCAAATATTGTTATTTATAATCGAAAAAAAAAAACACAGTAGAATTCAACTCACATTCAGTTTAATTAATAAAAAACCTCCTTCCAAGAAATGATAATAAAAAAATGAGAAAAAAAGTAGCACATAATAATAATAAATTAAAAAAGTAATTTACGCTACATTCAATAAGTCCTATATTGTAGAGCACAAATGTTGATATTTTCATTTTGAAATAACATAATTAATTATGCTGAGCATCTTAACTATTATGATATTTGATTAATCACTATATAAAATATAGCATAAATTATGTTGTTATGCATATAGTTGCTGTATTGATCTAGGATAATTATTACGTATTTGTTTTTGTCCGTACGTCTTTAAAGTCTTTTTAATAATTAAAAAAATATGTCAAATATTATTCTTATAAATTTTTTAAAGAAAATAACAATTTGAGGAAAAATCGTTTTGGTTTTATAAGACAAATCGAAACAATAAATTCGTTATCTTTATTTGTTTTCTCATCCAATTTTTTTCTCTCAGGTTCTTCGGGTCTCAGGGGATCTCCTGGTCCTGCAGGAGATGTCGGACCTCTTGGAAAGCCTGGAGAAACAGGACAGGCTGGCAAGAATGGAGAAGCAGGACCAAAGTTAGTTTTTATGACAATATTATGTATTACATTTTTCTAATGTAAGGGTCAAATATAAAAATATACTTTCATATATAAATGTTTGTTTTCAGAGGTCCTAAAGGAGATAGAGGAAGGAGAGGACCTAAAGGACATCGGGGAGATATGGGACCAACAGGTGAGATATAAATTTCTTAGTTTTTAATTTTTTTTTTTAATTTTTTTTTTAATAATAAAATTATGCGTGTTGACATTATAATAAAAATTCATACTTCTGCCACATGAAAAAAAAAAAAATAAAAATAAATAAAAACGCTTAGAATACGATTGTAATAATTAGTTTTTATATGAAGTATGTTTTTATGCCTTATGGCATGTCCATAAGGTGTAATAAGATAAGTAATAAAGTAAAAATTTCACCGTTTTTCCTGTACGTTTGTGAAAATACCTAAATAAACATTCTATTATTTATTTTGTAACACATTTTGTAATGAGTATAAAAACATTAAATGAGTATTTAAAAAACTATATTATATTAAATATCATACATGTTATTTCTATATTCCTTTTGTTTGCTTTAATTTTCTATACAAAAACAATTTGCTAACCATAAATAAATAAACGGAACACGTTTACTTTTTTTTTTTAATGCATACTGTTAGTTAAAAATTACTCACATTTCAGGTTCTAAGGGTGACACAGGTGAAAAGGCAGAGAAAGGTATGAAGGGACCACAAGGACCACAAGGACCGAAAGGTGAAACGGTAAGAAATAAATGAGCGTGATAAAATTGCAATAACACCATCGATATTTTTTTATTAATATTATAGGGACCTGTTGGACAAATTGGACCTAAAGGAGGTGATGGTGTACAAGGTCTTCCTGGCTTGGAAGGTCCACCAGGACCTAAAGGTTCTGATGGTCCAACAGGAATTAAAGGAGAAACAGGACCACCAGGTAAAAAAAAAAAAAAAACTTAACAATTTTTAGATTTTTTGTTTTTCTTCTTATTCTCAATATTTGGTTATATTAAAAATAAATACATAGTATAATTAGTATATAACTTCTGACATTATATTTTTATTTTATTGCTTTATTAAAATTATTTACTTTTAATATTATTAAAATCTTGGTCACAAAAAGAAATGAAAAAAATGTAAGAGCTCTTTTTATCCTGCATTATTTGAAATATAAATATAAATTATTTTTATTTCTTGTTTTTCCTTTTACTACTGTCTTATTAGAAATATTGAGAGATGTTTTTCCTTAATGGAAGTATTTATGTTTTGATATAAAATAATTTATAATAAATAATAATAATAAAAAATGGGGGAAAAAAAGCTATAATAGAATATGTTTTAAAATTATTATTGAGTAGAAATGTAATTATTTGCTCTCTCGCTCTAATGATCATGATTTCACATTGTATTTGAGGTCCCCCTGGTCCCCCTGGAGTACCTGGCGAACAACCATTGCTACCTCCTGAGTTGCTGTTCCATCACGCGGAGAGTGCATACCGATCCAAGAGAGAAACTAGCGAGTAAGTAAAGTAAAAGAAATAAATTAAACAGCCATATACCTTAAAAATTTATTTAATTGCTCTGTAATTTTAAATAAGGCTAAAAATTAATGATTTGGACACAAAGTTTTTTAAGGTTAAGATATGATGGAACATTAAGTCCAGTTTACATCGAATAATTAAAACCAGCAAGGCGATTTTGAAATTATATTTTGAGCTGCATTGAAGGTTTATGTCACTTTTTAAATTATACATAGTCAGTTATTAACATTTTTGCACCCTCAATTTTATTACTCTGAGTAAATTAGTCACTCATAAATATTATAATTGGAATGTGAGTGTTTGATGATTAAAACAACAAAATACATAAATTAAGAACCATAATATTATTTAATTGATTAAATTTATAATATAACATCATTATACTTAAGGTAGTAGGGTACCGACCTTATATCTCAAAAACTAAAAGTGATTTGGGTCTAAAGTTGGTGTCATTGTGTAGCTAAGGGTCACACCTAGCCGCGATAAAAATTTTAACATGTTTGACCGTCCCGAAAAAAAAAGAAAAAATATATTGAAATTAACATAGGGCCTTATGGGCTTCAAATTTTTTAAATATCAAATAATCATTTAAAATTAATTTGCACAGTGACAGTGAGAAATAAAATTTTAAATATTGTAAATATTAAAAGATTAATATGTAATAGTAATAACTTTGTGATGCACTTACAGTGAAGAGAGCACAGATGCTCCACAAAGTAACAAAAAAGAAGGAACAACAAAGGAAGATACATCAACTACGTCATCTTTAGTAGATATGTATAGCACGATCTACTCCATGCGCAAGGATCTGGAGAAAATCAAGAAACCTCAGGGAACGAGAGAGAACCCTGTGAGGACGTGCAAGGATCTATACTATGGTCACCCGCAGTTCAAAGATGGTAAATATAATATTTATAATGGCTGGTGTTGGTATTTTAATTGGTGTCCCAGCACTACGATACACTCTATCTATAGGACACGTTCTATGTCATTAATTAAGTCCAGTCCCTAACATAATCCAAAAGAACTTACTTGGATAGTGGGTACTGGATACACCTAGCACATAGCTATTATACCGCCTTAAAGGTAGGCAAATTACTTGGCATATATGCTTAACATGTTGCGTAGCTTACAGGGGCTATTTGCTGTATTTTGAATTGATTGATTGATTGATTGATTGATTGATTGATTGATTGATTGATTGATTGATTGATTGATTGATTGATTGATTGATTGATTGATTGATTGATTATTGATTGATTGATTGATTGATTGATTGATTGATTGATTGATTGATTGATTGATTGATTGATTGATTGATTGATTGATTGATTGATTGATTGATTTACTGATTTATTTATTATTTGAACAGGATGGTATTGGATAGATCCAAACTTGGGAATGCCGGACGATGCTGTTTACGTGTTTTGCAATTTGACTGGAAGCGGAGAAACGTGTGTGTTCCCCGATATCCATTCTTCGAAAATGCCAAATATTCCATGGAGAAAGGAAAATACAGATTGGTATAGTAACCTAAGAGGAGGTTTCAAGGTAAGTCGTTAAGTTACTGTTCTAATATATGCATATATACATATATTTACATATAAATACATGTATTTTTGCCTTTTATTTTATTTATTGTTCATTTATTTATTTATTATTATTTGTTTTCATATTAATTAAATTAGCCCATGTTAATTTCATTAGTTATTTTCTCTCTTATCTGATGGTCATGGGTTCTGAAACTTTTATCATAGGTAGCTGTTGCTATTAACTTTCATATGGCATCACAAAGTTTGGAAGTTTTCTTGTTAGATTTTGAAATGCAAGTCATCTGAATACAACCCTTAATTCTTTATATTTTTTTTGTTTTAATCTTAGATTACCTACGAGACTCTAGGTGTCGTACAATTGACTTTCTTGCGACTCTTGAGTCAAGATGCATATCAAAACTTCACATACACTTGTATCAACTCTGCGGCCTGGTATTCACTAAAATCTTATAATTATGAAAGTGCAATCAAACTACTCGGAGAGAACGAACAAGAATTCAGCACAGAAGGTTTACAACCGACTATTTTATCTGATGGATGCAAGGTATAACATTATTTTTTTTTTTAATAATTACTTCCACGAGCAAAAATAAATACGTAATAATTATGCTAACTCATTTTCAGCTCAATTTGTTAAAAAACGCAGTATTAATGCTATACTTTATAATAACTATTATATATAGCATAAATATTATGTTTTACAGCATAATTATTTACGTTATTTTAGCAACATTTATGCTGATATGACATAAATGCAGCTAAAATTACGTAATTTATTTTTTACGTGATATGTTGTTAAATTTTATTTTTTTAAATCGGATTTTGCCTCTCTTTCACAGTAAAAATGCTAAACTATAAATATTAAATTTAAAGAAAATGTTAAATAAAATTAGTAATTACAAAAGGCTTGAAAACTTTAAAATATTTATTTTGTTTACGGATAAAATAAATTACGTGTTTCGTGTTTTTTTTTTTTGTTTTTTTTTTTTTTTTTTTTTTAAATTTGGATTTGCATAAAAAGTTATTGAACTTTTACTTGATGAAATTGGGCTACCAAAATTACTAAATATTAGTTGTTGTTTTTTGTCAATACAAGGATTAAATAATTAAATATATAATAATTTTTCATTTCTTATTTCAGACAAGAAAATCGAAGAGTAAAACTGTATTTGAAATTCGGACAAAAAAGCTTGCCCAATTACCAATAGTTGACTTTTATCCAGTTGATTATGGAGCTTCTAATCAAGCTTTTGGTTTTGAAGTTGGACCAGTTTGTTTTAAATAACATTTAATTTAATATTTTTTTTTCTTCATCATTAAAATCTCAAAACAAAATAATTAACTTAAATATCACTGCCATTTTATGTATTTTTTTAAAAATATTTGTGTAGTTTTTAGAAAAATAATAATTATTTAGTAAAAATAAGCGGCGGTATTTTAAGTGTTGATCTAGCGCTTAGGACACGCTCTATAGGTCACGATTTTGTGTGCCAATCAATGACCTGAAGTGTTATCTAACTCTTAGCATGTGATGCATATATAGTCCGTGATCTAAAGCGTTGGGTCACCAATTTTAATACTGCCAAATATTTAAAAAATAGAAATTAGAGATTAAAAAAAAAAGTAATTTAGATCAGTATGTATAGCAACTTTATATCATTATTATTTTATTCAGGTAATATTTTTATAATAAAGTAACTTTAAAACGGCAAGCACTATTGAAAAGTTAATAAATATTAAATATAATGTAACGAGCTAGTGCTTTTCAATGTATACTCAAAAGTAGCAAAATTATTTCAAAATTAGTACGGTGAAAGAAATAGCACCAGAACTTTTCCTTATTGTAAAAACTATTCACAAAATATCACTTTTTTACATAAATAACATTATATTTCTATTAATGCTTTAGTTTTTCAAGAAAATATTTTTAATGCTTTCAAAAGTTATAGTATTGTAGAAACTAAGAAGAAAAAACAAGTAAAAACACAAACTTTTAGTAATAATTTGCATATGGTACTTTTATAAGCACTCAGAATGAAAATAATAATGTTAATTTTTTTTTTTTTTATATATCTAAATTCAATAATAAATATAACCGATTAAATTTTGTAATTTTTTAATCTAGCGTTTGACCTAGGCATCATAAAGAAAACTTTTTTAGGATGACAGCTTCACAGAATAATTGTGATTTTGCATCAATTGGTAATTAAAATGTTAATGATTTTAACGTTTTTCCTATTATACGATACACATATAAAATAAAAATAAAAATTAAAGAAATATTTGAAGCATACGTATATTTCAATCATGCTTATATGAATGGAAAAAAGAAAAAGAAAGAAAAAAAAGGTGTAACGATGTCCATGCTAGATGAAAAAGAGAATGATTGCAATATAACTATGACGTCATTTTTTAATCACTCACCAAAATAAATTTCAGATGCCAAATCTTTGTAAAATTAAAGTTATAGTTGCATAAAAATAAAATAAATAACCGTTCACCATTTTAGGAAAATTAAAAAAATATTTTTTTAATTTTATTATTTTTTTTTTAATTTAAATTAACACTCTGAAATGGAATAATAAGAATATTAAATAATGATATAAAGTTATCATAGTAATAGGGTAATTATTATTTTAATTTTAGTTTTTTTTTATGTAATATTTAAACATATATTTGTAGTATTTAAACAGCATAACATAATTTTGATTCCGCTTACTTATCATTTTAAAGAATAATTTATAGTCTCTTACTACTAAACCATTGTAAATTTTTTTATTAATTAAATAATATTTGTAAGAAATAAGAATGTTTTTTTTTGAGTTGACTTCTCCTTTTTTTATAAAAAATTACAAATACAATTATTATTAATTATTATATTAAACATAAATTCATATATGATTTTATTATAATATTAATTATTAAAAATTAAGTTAAAATGCAATTAAAATCTTCTAGGGTCATTCCCAGGAAGGAATGGCAAGTGTAGAGTACAGAGATAATTAAGATGAGATTTTTTTTTTAGCCAATATTAAAATCATTTTTAAAAATTAACTTTTTTAATAAGAAATTGACAATTATACACTTTTGCATTTGTAAAAATGTACGTTTGAAAATATTCAAGTAATATGCTTTTTCAATGAAATAAGACCCCTAATTTATTTTAAATATAACTGACATTTTGATTAATATGGTTGAAATCAAAGAAAATCTTAATTTGCAATCGGACGAGGCATGAACGAGGCGCAGACGAGGACACAAAAGTATCAAACTTTTTTGCGCTAAAAACAAGAAACGCTTAGAAAAAATTATGAACGCGGTAAAATTTAAAAACATCAGCTGATTTCTACCGGGCAGTGCAAAACAACACAAAAACCAGACAAGAACTTCTCTTTTGATTCAAAATCACCATAATATATCTTTGAAAGGTAAAAGTAACTGTCCTAACTTTAAAATTAACAAATTCTTATTAGATTTTTTTGTTTCTAGGTATGCAAAAATGCTTCCTATCATTGTAAATATGCTTCGGCCGTATGCAATGTACATCACTTTCCCAGTGGCAGTGGTTATTGGATTTGCTGGATATCATATTGAAGGTTGGATATCAGATAAATACACTCCATATAATAAAAGTATTCAAACACAAAGACTAGAAAGACAATTAGAAGATAAAAGTGATGTAGAGTTTTCAAGTTTAAAAGATAAAAAATTTGTACCAAAATCAATTTTTGAGAAAAATTTATCACCAAGTTTAGTAGAAGATTCAAAAAAATAAATTTATTGTAATATAATGTAATATGTGAGTAGTTTTTGTTTTAAATAAAAGGGCCTTTTAAAACTGTTACTATGTATAATACAAAATAAGAATGTATGTATGTTAAATAAGGCTTTTGCTACATTAGAAATATATGCTATGGTGGTTATGTAACTGGCACCATATCATTATATAATAGGCACCACCATTAAAGTTTATTTATTTTTATTTCTTTCTACCATATTCTGTGTGTCATATTCTAAGTTTGAACAAGCTTTCAGGCCTATATAAGTACTGTAATTGTAAAGTCTTGTTCTCTTGAAGTACGTTACACAATATTTTCAACAAGCAATACAGTAAATATGGTAATGTACATAGTAAGTAACTCACCTTCTAGTTTGAAGAATTTTTAAACAATGAGAGCTCCATGAAGGTTTAATGCATGTCCGGATTGGTTATTGACTGATAAAGGAACAACTGTTTTGAGGCTGACTTTAAGTAATTTCGCTCACATCTGTTTCTGATTCAACGTACTGTGCATGGGGATGTTATCGTAATTACTTACAGTTGGCCTCAAAACAGCTATTCCTTTATTAGTCAATAGTTGGAAGGCAGACAGTAATTTAGGCTTAGGAGGCCACTTTTGGGGGTGCGACTGTTCAAAAGAGCGGCGCAATTGTCCTTTAAGGGGCCAGTCGGCATTTCCTAACCCACTATAATCCGACTCTGGTTTAATGCATTTTAAATGAGTACCAGTAGCTTTACACTTTTGTCCCAGGCTCATTTCTTTGCCCCAAGTACGTCTATCAGTTTCAAACAAACTTCTATAAGCATTGATGTGCTGCTCTCTGACACATTGTTGCATGTCGAGTTACTGCTGAATGAAATAATGACCAAACCAAGAGGGTGAGCAAATACTGCTGTATGACCCGCATACATCTCCCAATACAGTCAACCGGGGAGAATTTGAAACTCCAATCATGTGCAAGCTTTCACTTTTCCCTATCTCGCTAGACACAGAGCACTTTGAGAGCGGGTCTGTGATTATGGCTTTTAATTTCACCCCGGTTGACTATCAAAAACCACTACTATCAAATTAATTGTACAGAACAAACATTATTACTTCATGTGAATACAGATCATTATAATTTTAATGTCCAGCGTTATAATCTGTCCTCACTGCAATATTTACACTATCTATGCAATAAAGTTGATTGTACTTGGAGATATTGTGTATACATTCATATTTATTGCACATTGGTAATATTGCAACGTGTAAAAATGGCTTTATGGATATGACATGAGTAATGGCTTAAACTCTTGCTCACCAGTTGAAATATCAACCATATAGCCCACCCAGAACTATAGAAAAATATGGTTTCAAATAGGATGTGCTGAACTCTTCTTTCTCAGAGTCAAACTAAAAAATCGATACAAAAATGTGTCAAGTTATCAGTATATTATTGAAGTTAATACTTATGAAATTAAATTCTCATCAATTAAATTTAATTTGTAATAAAATGGCTATATCTCTTTGAAACCATATGCGTAGTTTTGGGGCTGGCTTTTACAGCTCTAGACAATAATTCCCAAATGATTTGTAAAGGCAACCCGCAATCACACTATGTTATCCTTATGAGAAAACTCAGTGCTGCTGTTGCCTTGCCCGGGAACTTTTGTCCAGAGCTGTACACTCCTCCTTCACAAATCTGGCTGGTTGTATTAAAGTTTACCCATATATTTAATATTTGGAGATACGATTGCTGTGGTCACATTTATTTGCAAGGAGTGTACTTACTGCAAACAGCTAGAGAGAATATATTTCTATGTAAATCAAGTGCAGCCGTTTATTTTCTTGGGCAGTATTGTAACAATGAGTACACAAGTATTATTGGTCACTTTAATAAGCTATGTACTATCAAAATTATTTATTGACATTTAAACCTCATCATTGAAAAATAAAGGTAAAGTGACATTTAACTTTTTTTTTTTTTTTTTTTTCATTTAGTAATTTTAATATAATGTATTCACGATGCATTTTTAAATGCTTATTTTTTATGGGATATTTATTTTTAATACATTAGTATGGTAATTTAAAGAAACAGGTTTTATTTATAATTATTTTATTAAGATTTTTTAACATCAAAATTTCTGAAATATTGCATAATAAAAGTTGTAGAACATTCTATTTGGTTAAATGTGTCCAAATTTTACGAAATACATGTTACACTATAGGTCAATATATTTAAAAGTATTTTACTGTCTACCAAATAGAAATAACGGAGGGGTATTTTGATCATGTGCTGTTGTAGAACATTTTCTGTCATTTCAATGTTTTTTAATATTTCAATAATTATAATAAATGCAATAATTTTTAGAAAATGATATTGATTTATGAAACGCGATACTTAACATAGAGGAACTGATGTTTCATGTGGTCTGATTCTTCAGCTGGTGCTAATCAGGTTATTTTTAATATCAGCATGGTACAATATTTTCAAGTTGTGATAAAGTTGTATATTATAGGGTGTTTGCATTCATATATAAGTTGACGCCATATGTGAGCACTAAATAACATGAGTCTGTATGGTAAAAATTACACGTTTGCCAGTTTAAATATACTTGAGAATATTTTTAAGAGCACTGATACTGTTAGTTTTCAAGTATATATATGCAAAAAAAAAAAAAAAAAAAAAAAAAAAATGATAAAAATAAAATCAAAGAAAATAGCCCAAAACTACAATCATCTCGTGCTGAATAATGTTATTCATTGCTCCAGTAAGGTGTCGAAGTGCATTCAGTATGATGTCATTATCATATACCCTATAATTTCTATGAAAAACAATAACAATAATAATAATAATAAATAAAATGTATGCAATATTAAATTTATTCTATATTTTGCAAATATTGCTGTGTTGTGAAATGATCATTCTATTGCTGTACTACACTTATGTAACATTTGGTTCATAGTCAATATTGATATCAAGGAAGGGTGGGTGGGAGGGTTTTAAATATTAACTTGAAGATGTCTTCTATACTTACTTAAAGGTGAAGAAGACTCTGGGTATATTTGTAAAATTAAACTCGCTTTAAAATTTAAATCAGGTGCTAGCATAAAATAGATTTATCTCATATATCGCCGCATTTTTTTTTTTTTTTATAACTAGCTAAGAAAACCTAAATATATATTGAATATTGTGCTTAATAAATGAAATGAATAAATGAAAACTTAAGTTCTTTAAAGATATACATTAAAAAATATTAATAGTACCTAATTATAATAATTAATTATTTTTATTTGTATCAACCCTCTCCCTTCTCTGAAATGAAAAGAATAATAATTAAACTGTAATACTTCGTTTTAAACTTTTTTTTTTTTTTTTTTTTTTTTTTTTTGTGTTAATCTGTAGTTATTTTCTGGTTTTCATTTCAATATTATTCCTTTTCTCAGTTAAAAAATTTAATAATTTAATTTAAATGAATTTTAAATCGACGATATATCGCCCTTTGTATATTAAGTTGGGTAATTTTAAAAATTTCTAATAATCCCTGTAGCAATAATTTATATGCCCTTTTGATTTAAATATTATGTAAATATTGTATTGTGATTCCAATAAAATGATAAATCGCTAATAAAAATTTTTTTTTTACTTATTTTCAATTTAACCAATAGAATTTACATAGTATCAATATAATAATTTTATTTCATTTATTGTGTCGACAATTTTAATCACATTACTTGTGTAATAATATACTATAATAAAAATATATTTCTTCAATGTTATAAATTTAATAATAAAATTATATATTATTATATTATTTTTACATAATGAGTTAAAAAAATTAGCTGTGCAAATTATAAAAAATATTATAAAACTTGAAATTATGTAGTGCTCATGCCTTTAGGGATATGCATAAAAAATGAAATTTTAAATTTATTATAGAATAATATTTATTATTTATAATACATATTTATATAACATACAAAACAATAATGTACAAACAATTAAGATACGTAATATTCAAGCACTTACGTACTAAAATTACGGCCATTATTTTTAAAGTAACAAAGCTCAAAAATATACATACACAATGGTAACTTTTAAAATAAATTGTATTTGTTTTATTTTAAATAATATTATTTGTTACATTTATTTTGATATTTACTGTGTTCAGTATCTGAAACAAGTGCATAATTATACATACTCGAGTAATATAATATGTTTCAATGCAAATTAGCTTAAGAGCGAAAGAGAAGAAAAAAAAAAAAAAAAAATGAAGGGACACCAAATTATCACAGAAATTTCTTTCAATTTTTATGTTATAAAGTTATACTATGTTCTAAAAGGTTTTGTGTCTTTTTAAAAACTAGCAAAAGCTATAAAGCAAAGATAAAAATACTTTTACACTTATTGGCGGAAATCGGTACCAGGAGAAGCTTTAGGGTGCCCTAATTTTTTATCCTTTTGGCATTGTTGAACCTTTTTATTATTCTTGTTTAAGAGAACTACTGAATTGGAATTGGAAATATTTAAATAACGTTTTAAGCAAATTGAGAATCTAAAGAAATTTTTATCACCGATATCCTCCAAATTTTAAAATATTTAATATTTTTATATTTCATTATTGATAATGATAAAAATATAATTATTTACAAAATTCAAATTGGTCCAAATTTGACGTTTATATCAATGCGTTAATTTACTCGTTTTTTTTTTTTTTTTTTTTTTTTTTTTTTTTTTTTTTTTTTTTTTTTTTTTTTTGATATTTATATTTTTATTTGCTTGACGTTAAAAATTAAGATGTGAAGAAGGTAAAATATTTATACATAGCACTCAGACAGACATAAGGGCTATACATAATGCGCAGTTTCACAATTCGCGAATACCTCAAGGTCATATCGTGTATATAAGGTGGCGAGTCGTGGTAACCACCATACATTGACACCATGTTGACATAGTAGCTAGGCGCCACATATATCAGACTGTATAATGGCAAAATGGCCTTCATATGAGTGAAAAAGAATCAAAATCTCTAGGTCAAGTTTATCAGAAGATAATATTATCGCTTTTTTTTTTTTTTTTTAATGTAAAATAAATTCTATTTCTGTTCGTTTATACTGTTAATTCAAGCATTTTTTTTTCTTGTGTGTATGTTTTAATATTTGTTGGATACATCGTAAAGTCCAAAAGTAATTAGTTTTATTGAAAATGACATTAAAGTGCGCTTGCGAAATTTTTTTTAGCAATGCTTAGCCAAAAAAATTATATAGTATAACATTAGGTTATAAAAGAAAAAGAAAAAAAAAAAAAAGGAACCAATTTTTTACAATGAAAATTCAGGTCAAGCTCTTTTAGAATCGTAATATATAATAACAAAAATTTGGACCTTAATTGTATTTTGTTTTTTTCGTCTGCTTTTGTCACCGACTATATACAATGCATTTCTTAAATATTATTAACATAACATAATATTGAATAAAAATAAAATAATATTAAAATACAAAAATTACATACTCCAAGCTACATTACCAGCTGTCATTAAAGGCATTTCATTAACTGAAAATCTTAAAGGTCCTGTTAATACAACACATTTTGATCCTGTTAATTTTGATCCAGCCATAAATTGTTGAATCATCATATCTGCTTTTTGTCCTCTAAAAACACATTCAGCTGTAAATTGTAAAATATTTTGTTCATCTTCACATTCTAATGAAAATTGTGGATTTTGTGGGTCTTTAAGATCATTAGGAGTTACAGGACTATCAGTAAATGAAGTAGTATCACTTAAAGGAATTGAATTCACAGGTGAATTTTCACGTAAATCACTCAATGATGATTCAATACTTTCATCAAATGTTTGAATAGGATCTAAAACAGAATCTTCAACTTGTCTTTGTAAAAATTCATGATGAAAATTTGATGGACAAGATTCATTAATACAAAATAAATCATCATATTCATGAATTGGTTTACGATTACTATTACTAATTGGTATATCAATACTATCAGATTTAAGTGTTGGTATTATTTCTTTTGTTTTACGTAATTGTCCACGTAATTGTACTGAGTTAAGATGATATTGACTTCCGGTTTCTAGATCTGCTACAGTAACTTTATAAACACCAGGGGTTGGAGTTTCACGTCCATATAATGCATAAGGTGTATCATCATTTATTGCAGGATCTAGTTTTGTAGTAAGATGTCCACGAAAGTAGGTTCCATCAGGAGGGAAACAGAGAACTGCATTTCCTTCAGCTGTGATGGTACTATTTGTCAATGTGTCTAAACCACGAGGTGGTCTTCGAGAGCGAAGTCGACGGTAGAATGTCATGCTGAAACATAAATAATTAAATAGTTAAGCAAGTGAATCAACAAATAATTAAACTAACAAATAAATAATTAAAAAAACAAACAAACAACAACTTTGACAGTTCCTTTTTTTTTTCTTTCTTTCTTTTTTTTTTTTTTTTTTTTTAATTTTTTTTATTGCACTTTGTATAGGCAAATAAATAGGTGGGGTATATAAATTCTAATTTTACTCGCCATTTTTGGTTCAATAACAATTATTTTGTTCATACTTTGACCGCAACGCAATCACATAATATGCACTAAAATTACGGAATATTAATAAGGTATATGGAAATAAAATTTGAGCTTTATATAATAGCAAAGTAATAAAATATAAACCTAACATTCAAAAGTTATTAGTAATTTTTCAAATACATTAGAGTATTTTCCAAAAGAGAGGAACCAAAATTAACATTGAATTGTTTTCGTTGACGTATATTTAACTGAGGTTTGTTTACAGTGCTCTGTGTAAAAGCAAACATGTTTAAAAATAGCACGCAAAAGACGAAGCAAAACAGGTAATTAGCATACTGCTCTATTTTTTTTTTTTTTGTAAGTCAACACTTCTTGCAAAAATACTAAAATTATTAAGTGGAATACTGCTGGATTTCTGGGAATTAAAAAAGTTTTTTTTTTTTTTTTTTCAGTAATATATAATTTGTTATTTTAGTCGTTCTAGTATTAATTTTTTTACGATTATTAACAAAAATAGACAAACAAAATAGAGCAAGTGACGTCACAATCATATTAATGAGCCCAGGAAGTCTTTACATTAGAACCTTTTTCTTATAATTACCTATTTAGAAGGTGCTTCATCTATATAGTAAAAATAGGATGGTTGCATTCATTTATAAGTAGATGCCATATGTGAGCACTAAATGACATGAGTTGGTATGAGGAAAATGCCACATTTTGTAAAAAAAAATAAAAAAAAAAATAATAATAATAATAATATTTTTGACAGCACTCATGCTGTTAACAGGTTGAATTAGGTTTTCAAGAAAGCGAGGAAAATAATAATATAGTAATTAAGAAGAAAAAAATGAACTAATTTTTCAATGAAAATAGCATAAAAAAAAGGAAGGGTAATTTTAATCATTGCTCCAACATGGCGTCGATACGCATTCAGTATGACGTCATACGCATACACCCTATATAGAATAATAATAATAAAAAATGATGACAGTTTAATAATAAACCTTTCAGTACTTTAGAAATGGTTTAAAGAAAAATTTTTATTTTAAAAGTTGAATTATCATAATATTATAAGGCAATTTTAATATGAAAGCAGATAGCTCTTTTAATATAATTAGATAATATTTTTTAAACTGAAGTATGAAATAGACGCAAATGTAATACTTAGCAAAGTGAGAATATAAGTTATGAAATTTAATAGAGAGTATGCTACGCTTAGTCATGCAAAAATAAACATTTGAATAACAAGATAATGATATTTAAATAACATATTAACATCTTTGCACTGTCTCTTCAACTCACGTGTTTTTCCACGTTTTTGTTCTATATACCTACTTAAACAGAATGTAATATATTTTTATATATTGTTTTAGTATAATATATTATTACTTAAATTCAATTTAATTATTTTTTACTTGATTTTTATTTAATTATTATTTTATTAAAAATATATATTTTATAAAAATAAATTTATATAAAAAATATAATTCCTACAAAGTTATAAAATGATTTATATTATATAATACTATTAATAGTAATCACATACTTAAAGGAATGTATTACGTTGAGTGGATAAAGATTACGTGTGTTTACAGTGTGTAAATATGAATGTAAAACATTACGTTCACAAATATCATTCTTAAATTCGGCAAGAAATTAAAATTGTTTGACTTAGCTTAGTTCATAAGAAAATAAATTCCTTTACTAATCACTTATTGTATTTTTAAAATATAATACATATATATGTAATATGTGTTGCAATCTGGAAATGAACCACACATTCAGCCTAGTAGATGACCGGCTGATATCTCAGAATCTAAACGTTTGTGAATTATAAAATTAATACAAGGTGAAGATGAAATGTTACTTAAAAGTTTAGTTATGTCAAACACGGTTAGTGGAGGTTATAGGTTTAAAAATTTCTTTAAAATTGTGTATGGATAAAAAAAAACGCAAAAGTACGTCTAGTATTTCGTATTTAAATTTCTCCGAAATCGGTGGAGTAGTTTTCTCCGCGTCACCCCATGTGCTAAACTGATAAGCTCCATTATTTAATTTATTTCGTTTCAAAGATAACGTTATGAAATATATAGAGCAACCTTGCAGCGTCTTTTGCGGGAAAAGGTAACTTTGCTGTACAACATAACTTAAGAGCTAACTTTTTGGTATTTTCATTTCTCTCAGTAAATATTTAATTATTTATTTCATTATTAATATTTGAATGAACACAATAATTAAGATACCAACCTTGTTTTTATAATGTTAATATAAATTAATAACAGATTGTATTTGTCATTTTGCAAATTAGGCCATATCTATCGCTCTAATAAAATCTGCATTAATATTAATTAAGTACGAATATACACTACAAATTATTATATATATAAAAAAAAAGGTCATTAAGTATCATATTTCTATGTTACTTAATATTTATTTGACCCTTTTGTTCTTTATATAAATATAGTTGGCAAAATTTCAAATGTTATCTGAGCTGTTTAAGACGCGCGTGTGCAAAATTTGTATGTAAGTACAAAACAGAATTAGACATACAAAAATTACGAAAGTTATTTCGTATGTGAATATAAATTATCTAGAAGACATCGTATAGGTCAGAACTTTAGAGGTCAACAATTAAAATTGCAATTTCTTTTTAAATATCATAAACAGTTCGTATACAAGTAATAACAATTAAAAAAATAAATCAGTTCAATATTTAGAAATAAACTATTTTTATTTTATCTTAGGACAAAGTGGAAGAAAAAATTTGTGAATTGAAAAATTATGATAGAAACTTGGAAAATTAGTATTTTTTATTATTATTATTATTTAGTAACTACATGCATTTTTTTTTCTGCTGTCACTTTTTATATATTTTTTATATAATTATACTGATCTATTTTTAAGCTATAATTTTCACAGGAAGGCGAATTAAAATTGTTAAAAATCTATTTATAAAAAGCCAGCTGTTTTATTAGTTTTTCTTGTCTAACAGTACAGGGTTGTTTTGATGCGGGTTGAAGTAATACAATGTAAAATAAATATACTAAAAAATGAAGTAAAATAATAAACGGGGGAAAAAGTTTTACATTTTAGATAACTTTTTCTACCACTTTTTTTTTTTTTTTTTTTTTTTTTTTTTTACAAAATGAAACTTCTATGTCTAATTATACCTTGCATATATTTTATCCATTTTTTTTTTATTATTATTTTTATTAAATATTAAACACTTCTTTTTATAACAAAATGTTTTGAAACCTATATGTTCAAAATGATAATAAAAATATACTCTTGTTAGTCTTGTTATAAATTCATATCCTTCCTATGATATCATTATAATGCGCATTATTTTATATACATACAATACAATCAATGTTAAAGTAATCAGTAGTAATTACTCAGATAAACAGATGGTTTTACATATGACATCTGCTTATTGGCTTTTGCGTCATCTTTTTTACATTTTTTTTTTTGTAAGTTTATCATAAATTTAAGATGATGCGGGAATAATTTCTCCTCGTTAATTTTTATATGATTTCATATAGCTATTTAAAGATACTTTATTTTATGATAGCCTGCTACATTTTTTTTTTTTTTTTTTTCATTTTTTTTATCCAGCAAGTAGATTTAATAAATGAAATTGATACAGGTTCTAAAAATACTTATACCAGATTGTAGAGTAAATTCATGCTTTATCATTTACATAAAAAATACATTTCTTATTTTATACCCGTCTCTTTATTTGTAATTATACTGTACATAAACCTTACACGGAAAATAAGTATATTGTATAATATCAGATATATCTATTAATAAATGTATTTCAATGGAAGTTGACTTATAGGTTTAAAAAATTCTTAAACAAATTTCTTTGTCTTAAAACACGTAAAAGTATGTCTAGTATTTCTCATTTAAATACCTGTGAAATCGGTGGAGTATAAAAAATCGCAACAATCAGATGAAGTTATTTTCCATAAGCGTAATGTTAAATTAGGGGATCATTAGCTTTTCCCGCGTTTTCCCGAGCGTTAAACCGGTAAACTCCATTTGATTAAAAAAAAATCAAAAATTCAAAATTGCCAGTGTCGGAATTTTGTCACATATTAACAAATTACTCGACACAGAAATTTAAATTTCATAATTCATAATGAAAGGTTACATTATACGGGTTACTGAATAACAAGAAGTACTTTTTATTCATCTCTCATCCATTATAATAAAAATACTCTTTACTTTAACCTTTTGCATTTTTTTATTTTTTGTACAGTTTGTCTTCAAATTTTATTGTTTTTTACTAAAAAAAAAAAAAGTTGTAAAACCAGTTTGCTAGCTACTTGAAAAAATTCTAGAAATTTTTTGCAAAATCTTTTTTGCCAACTCTAAATAAAGACAAAACCCCAATTCATTCAATCAATTTCTATTAATAAATATGGTTGACCTTTACAATAATATAAATTTACTATACATTTAAGTTGAAATTCCCATTTATATCAATAGAATTTCAACCTTGATGCATTGACGATCTCCTATTGAAAAATTAACTTGAGAATTCCAGTATTTAAGGTCTATTATAATACCAGTTTAAAATATAACTATAAGCCTTATGAGTAATGATAATTTAATGATGCGAAGTATGGAAATGACGTAGTGGCCTTCATGTCTAGTAAGGAAGTACTATAAAAGTTTGTTACCCCGTGACTTCCTTATTTGCTAAATTACAATGTATTATTAATTATTATTATTATAAGAATATCCATGTTAGCTGGTTTAAGGGAGTAGGGTACCGACCTTATATATCAAAAACTAAAACGTGTTTTGCGTCTAAATTTGGTGTCATTGTGTAGCTAAGGGTCACACCTAGCCATGATAAAAATTTGAAGATGATTGACCGTCCCGAAAATAGTAGGCCTTATGAGCCTAAAATCTCAAAAAAATCATATAATATATATAAATTTGCACGGTGACCCCCCCAAAAAATTTTATATATTTGAAATTTTCTCAAGCTGAAGTATCATTGTACAAAATTTCAGATTTTTTTGACGGTAAAAGTTTGAGTCTAATGGCCGACGTCGGGTTTTACTGATATGAGTAGGGACTCACTTAAGCAAGTTTGCAATTACAATGACGAGTTATACATTTTTGCTCTGGGCGTTACCGCTGATTTATATTTAAAAAAAAATAAGTACGTAAAAAAAATATATATATATAAAAATAAATGATAAAACATGAGATATGACTATTATAACATACAAATATTATGTCCCTTAACCCTTCAGTACTCTCACAAACTGTGGGGAAAACTTGTAAAAAAATCAACCCCCGTAAGTCATTAATTCATAAAATTGCATTCTAATTCAGTTTGAGAGGGAATAGTATTCTATAGGGTTGATGAACATAAAATTTGTATGAATGATATTGTCCTATCTCATCTATTTTACGTTTTTGATTTAAAATTTAGAGACTAAATTATTAAAGCTGAAACTGCCTTGCATATTTTGTTTATGGGAGTAGGGTACCGACATCGGCCATTAGACACATACTTTTATCGTCATACAAGTCTGAAATTTTGCACAATGATACTTTAGCTTGAGACAATTTCAAATATATAAAAATTTTGGGGAGTCACGCCTTAATTTTATATAATTTTTGAAATTTTAAGGACATAAGTCCCAATGTTAATTTCAATAATTGTTTTTCTTTTTTTTCAGGGCGGTTAAACACCCTGAAATTTTTATCACGGCTAGGGCTAGGTGTGACCCTTAGCTATACAATGACACCAAATTTAGACCCAAAACACGTCTAGTTTTTGAGTTATAAGGTCGGTACCCTACTCCCTTAAAGGTCTTTGAATGTATGACCTGTTTACACTTTAATTTTAAATCCTTATTTGTTGTTAAATAAATAAACACATTCATTATCGCTATGGCAAATGAAATGACTAAAACATGAGTAATAGCACGTCAACATCTGTTTTCTAGGTCGTAATTTTTTTTCTTTAAATTAACATTTCAATAAAAATGCAATATTATGCTGGTCCCATATACGTATATCAAAGAAGAGAATTTCTATATATATTCATTACGTATTAAAGTTGGAATGTACAGGCACTGTAAAAAAACATTATACTATAAATTGCATTACGGTCTGTTCGCACAATGAAACGTAAATTCACATAACTCATCTTACGTTAGGGTACAACAATCAATGTTATTTGGATTCTTAGAGTCATAGACCACATAAAACAACTTTTTAATGAATAAACACAAAATGGGATCATCAAAACTGATGATAACTTTTACCAGAATGTTAATGTAGCCCCACGAGAGCGCGTGAATATACTGTAAAGTATGTAATTTGCGTGATTATTCATGTTTCTGACGTCAGAAACATGCAAAAATTAGTAACAAAAATGTTGTGCGGGTTGCATAGATAGAAATTGTCTGATCACTGCTACAGAGCTACAGTTGGGTTTTGAGACAAACTAAAGTTATTTATGTAAGTTCCATCAAGTGTTTTGTGATATAAATGCTTATGTTTTCTTCTTGTCTATTCCATTAAGCCATGTTCACAATAAGTTGTTTTTTTCTAATTGGAATTGTTAATTATTATTTATCAAAATAACATTCATTCTTATGGAGCTCACTTAAGAATTTCAATTAAAAAAAAGCTTATTTTGTGAACTGCAGCATTATACATGTACGTGAAAGTAATGTAAATTTACGCATCATAGTGAACAGACCTTTATAGATCCTTCTAGAAACTTTACTTAAAGTAAAGTAATACTCCATATTACATGGTATAAGCAGTCACAAATTTTGTTCAGAAAATAAAAGTGTAATAATACTTAGTTAAATTTGTATTACACCTTATCTTATCACCGCGTGCAAAGGTTGGTGTACAGAAAAAAAAAAAAAAAAAAAAAAAAGAGAGAAGGGTAATTGCAATTATCAAATTTACAATATACTGTAGATAATTTATTAATGATAGTGAAAATAATAATTTCGTGACTTTTTTCTTTTCTATAAAGTTATAGCTGTTTTATATTAATTTTAATTGCTTAATTTACGCCCGTTGCTTATCAAATAATTCTTACAATACTTATCCTTCTAAAAAAGAAAAAAAAACTATTTATTTTATTTAAAATTATATTTGATTTCCATAACGTTATAAAATTATATATTTATACAGCAAATAAAGTTACAATTTAAAAATAAATTTCATTATTATTACATTTATTTTGAGTAAATATTTAATATATACAAATACAATGAAACGAACTTTAGGAGTTAAATCTCAATTATACGTGGAGGTTATCGATTTAAAAAAAATGCTTAATAACGACTATAGCTTAAAACTCGTAAAAGTATGTCTAGTATTTCTCATTTAAATGTCTTCGAAATCGGTGGAGTAGTTTTCTCAAAAATTGCAAAAAAACGTGCTTTTCCCCATAATCGTAATGTTAAATTAGGGGACCCTTAGCTCTCCTCGCGCACTAAACCGATAACCTCCATTGATTAACATGTAGTTTATTATAAGGGTGTATGCATTCATGTTAAAGTCAACGCCATGTTGGATAACTCAATAACATAGGTGGCATAGGAAAATAAATCATTTTGCCAGTTTAAAAACACTATGCAATATTTTTGAGAGCATTGATGCTGTAAATATGTTGAATTAGTATCTCCTCAAGTATGTGAGAAAAATAACAATAACAAAAAAATAACCGATTTCCCAAAGAAAATTGGTTTACATGAAGTTTGTCATATGCTGAGCAATGTTATGCACTACTCCAGTATGGCCTCAAAGCGCAATAAATATGACGTCATCCGCATACACCCTATATACATCTTATTGAATATATCACAAATACAAGATTGATAATCTAGGTGGCATACTTCAGGAATATTTATTTTAAAACACGATATAGCAAAAGTTAATTTCCCTTTCTAAAAATTATTACGCAACTAAATTATTTATACGTAAGTTGTTATGTAGGACATAGAATGATTTTTTTTTTTAAATAATTATATTAGTAACGTATTAAAAAATTATCGTATATTATTGCCTTGAATAAATTTTGCCTTAGAATGAAATTATTCTTGCCAGCTTATATACCATTATAATATCAATTTGTTTATGTTGTTTTTTATTGCATAAGAAAATTTATCACTTTTAAGTAGTTTGCAACAATAATAATAAATGTAAATCATCATTAAAAATGTTGTGTTTTTTCCCCATTGTTTCTATAGAACATGGAACATTAATTATATACACTGGAATAAATATATGATCGCACTCAAATTCAGTAATTTCAAATGGAGAGAATGTGACGCTTTAACCCCAAAACTCTTATGCTACTTACAGAATTTCCTTAAATATAATGTAAAAACACACTCCATGTGGTTGCAGAATAGAATGGAAAAAGACCGATATTTGCTTGTTAAAATACATAACCAAAAGCGTCTCCTTCCTCAAATGGAAATTGCATGCAATTGTTTAATGCTGAAAATTTAAATTTTCGGCCACAATTTCTTTATTTGTTTTTCTTTTCATTACTATGACGAGTTGTTTATTTTTTAGATTAGACCTTATATATTTGTTAAACAATCAAAACAAAATTGAAAACCAACTTTTAGTGGACTCTAGTCTCGATAATGTAAATATTTTCAATCTCCAAATTTCTTAATGTATTACCACTATAATGCAATATTTACTTACAAAATATATTTAGGTCTTACTATTATGTTTGTGAAGTTATATAGTGACGTATATATTGTACGTATTACAGATAACATGACATAACGCAATAGTAATCATGCGTTTCGTTGTATACACATCATATTATTTTGCTAGTCTCATAACAATTAAGGCCCAATACTATAATCTAGACTACTAAATTTAATAACTTTATTATTGAATTCTAAAAATACAGCAATTATAATAAGTTTTGAGTAATTATAAATTTCTCAGTCGATTATATATATGCAAGATTGTTTAAATAAATGTAACATTAGATATCGTGCATTCGAGATTAATGTATCATAATTATATATGATTGAAACTGGTGCGCCTGAAGTTATTTTTGGGTTTTATGTGTTACCTACTTAGTTATCGCGATAATGCTACATTGAAAATATTAAACTTACAGCCTACTATGTTAACTACGATTTCTCCTCTACTTAAGGTACATGATCTTCAAATATTTATTTTATAAAATCAATAAATTAGTAAAAGTATTAGCGTATTTATAACTTTTTTTTATAAATATAATATAAAAATAAGAAATTTGTTATCATATTTAATAAATTTAAAATAAAATTAAAACACTTTAAATAATACGTAATAAAATTTTTTATATAATTAAAAAATGGAAATTTATTATATTTTGAAAGTTTAAATAATAATAAAAAAAAAAAAAAAAATTAAAACCAAAATATTAGATACATTAATACGTACGTTGGTGAAAGCTTAATCTTGTTGTAAACAAACTAATTAATGTTACTGCGTAGTATTTAAAACACCCACAGGTAAGAAATTACATTAACATAATATTTTTACTAATATTCCATCATATTAGAATAGAAAATAAATATCTACTTACTTTGAAAACACTCGAATCAATAACTTAATTAAATATACGATTGTCTCACTTTGAACTCCAAATAAACATTGAACTTAACAGCGACGACAAGGCACACTCTTTTCTTTACGTTCGTCGCGGACAGCGGGGAATTTTTAGACTCAATGTTACCAACATAACAGATATGTAATAATTTTTGTACTAGTATTACATAACTTTTTCACCAAAGTAGTTAGAATTTGCTTTTTGTTTGTATGTTTGTTTCTTTGTTCCTTTATTTCCTTATTTATTTATTTATTTATTTATTTATTTATTTATTTATTTATTTATTTATTTATTTATTTATTTATTTATTTATTTATTTATTTATTTATCTATTTATCTATTTATTTATTTATATACTTACTTACTTACTTACTTACTTACTTACTTACTTACTTACTTACTTACTTACTTACTTACTTACTTACTAACTTACTTACTTACTTACTTACTTACTTACTTACTTACTTACTTACTTACTTACTTACTTACTTACTTACTTACTTACTTACTTACTTACTTACTTACTTACTTACTTACTTACTTTCTTATTCTTATCTTATTAAGTTAAAAATAAGTTATTACGTCTACTTTCGCGAGTTCTCGTAAAGTTAAAGGATTTTTTTCTTTTTCTACTAAATTTAAGCATGGGAAAAATTAATTTATCTGTATCAATAATTATAATGACTTCTGTTTCGTATAGTTATTTTATTTTATAATATATTTAATCATTTTAAGTGCAATGCACCTTTTTTCTCCTTTTTTATATTACGTATATTAGAACTACGAGGGTCATTCAAAAAGTTCGCGGACTACCATACAAAAATTTTAAATATCCAAAAATTAAATTTTGTAATAGAATTAGTGTTATTTTAGTAGATTGTCCCTAAATTTTCAGCTGGCTGTGTTCTTTTTTTTAAAGCTTTATAGCCGTTTCAGTAAAGGTCCGAAAAAACGCGCTATTTTACGTTTTGTAGAACTTTGCAGAACTCTAAAATTTAGCCTAATTGCCCGATTAAAATTTTTCTTGCGTCATTTTGTTCCTTTAAAGTTAGTGCATCAATACTGTAAATATCAATTTTATATCAAAAATAAAACCCATTTAAATTGGACTCGTCCGAAAAATTCATGAAAAACAACAATGTCCATTTTTTGTCAAAATGCGGCAGCCTCTTTTCAAGTTAATTTTGTGTTCATGATTTAGAATAAACATGCAAGTTACGCACACAAAAAAAAAGTTTGAAATGTACTCTTTCAAATAATGTTAAAATCAAGATGTTATTTTAAATTTGAGGTAACAATATTATGCATAATACAAAATAAGTGCAAATTTTCATGGTAACAGAAGGCTATACTTTGAAGCTTCCTTTATCACACTACAAATTCACTTTTTTAGACTTTTAGTAGTTGAAATTAAAATATATTTTGTCCTTAATATTTGTATATAAACTGCAAATATGTATCTTTTGATGCTAAGTTTTTACAGCACATTAAACTTTACGACAAGTGCATTGATATGCACTATTTTTCATTTTCTAGGACCTTACTTCACTTAAAGTAGAATCCTGAAGTCATGCCGCATGCTTGAAGGCTGAAAATTTAACCCTGATCTATTGAAATGTGTCCCATAGTTGGCCAGTAGTTACTTTTTTTCTAGGTGGTACATTTATATGGTAGTCCGCGAACTTTTTGAATGACCCTCGTATTTTACTGCTGACATATTTAGTAAATAAATAAAATTGAAGTCCAAAATTTGATGTGCTCTTAATGGTTATTGATAATCTGGCATATTTATTATTACTAGTAGTATTATTCTACGGTATTTATCTAAAAGCTATTCTTATATAAGAGAGAGAGAGAGAGAGAGAGAGAGAGAGAGAGAGAGAGAGAGAGAGAGAGAGAGAGAGAGAGAGAGAGAGAGAGAGAGAGATGTTCACGCAGGACGAAAATCATAACATAAAGCTGTTTTCAATTCTAAACTCAATGCAAAATAATGATAAATAATTAATGTCGAAATATATTGAAATTTTACTAAAGTTGTCAACACTGACACACAAGCGCTCTCAACCAAGGCCTGTCCCATTGGTACCACCAATCAGAGCGTGGTATTCTCACACACCCAAACACGTCATTTACCAATTTACCAAGGTCAATTTTTTATTTGCATTTTCTTTTAGCTAAATATAATTTTTACACTGGTGGTAAAGTCTAAATAATAATGCGTAAAAAATGTGGTTATTTTTAAAATAATATATTGAACATCTTTAATTACTTTTTTAAAAACCTTGAAAATCCAACTTGATTGTTCTCCTTGAAGTTTTAAGGGTTGTATTTTATGATGTTTACAGTTCAAAAAAATTTAAGTTTACTATAAGTTTAAACATTATAATTATAATAACATTATAATCTTATAAGATTACCTTGAATTAAGGCAGTGATCTATTAACCTTTTTGTTTAAAAGACAATACGTTGTAAAGTTGCATAATTTATATTAGTATTGCAATTGCAATTATTTTAATTTCATCACTTTCATCCTATATATAAGATATATAAAAATTAAATATTCTGAAACTTTTTTTTTTTTCATTATTACACTTTTATTATAATTTTTTTTTTTTTTTCAACAATATTTTCTATTTTAACTGTATATTACGGATATGATTAAATAATTATTTACAAATTCTATTGACATTACATTAGAACTACATAATTTTTTGAGTAAATTTAAAAAAATATTCTAAAATATTTTTTTAAGTGCACCTAAAAGTTTAAACTTAAAAAAAGTCGAGCTCTTTAGATTCGCAAGGCCTATTTGGCACTGGCACTACACTACCATAGGTAAACTACCATTACTGTATTCAATAAGGTCTAACAATAGCACAACACAGCATAATTGAAGTAATAATAATAATAATAAATTTTTTTTTCATTATTTTTCTTTCTTCTTCTACTTTTTTTCTTCAGGCAATAATGATAATAAATGGCGAAGTCGAGATGAAAAATTTGTAATCCTGAGTTTCTGAAATTATGCTCCCACATGACCACTATAGTGCTGTTCGTAAACCCTGTTTTCTGCCACTACAATAACGATCAACTTTGGCTATTCAAATGGAGTGAGCGTTTTTTGATACAAGAAAACAGGGTTGACGAACAACACTCATACTCATGTTAATTTCAATCATGTAGTTCTCCCTCATATTTTAGTATCGCACGTCCTGAAATAATGTTCCATAAATATAGTTATTGTCACCTTCAAATTAATTAAAAATATAAAAAAAGCATATAAACTTTTGAATTTTCGAAACCTTTTAACGATATCCTCTAAATAAAGATATAAATAGAAACAAGTTAAGCATATTATATAAAAATAAATATTAAGATTTTGTTCAAGACATTGCATCATCTTTTCAAAACTTGTTCAAAACTGTAATGGAGGACTTAGATAATCAGATGAGCTGCATGTTATATAATACGAACTTGAATTATATAAGATATTTGAACTTTGGTTCAATGTAGTTATAACTTCGTGGATTTTTTTTTTTTTTTTTTTTTTTAATTTATATTTTGTGCATGTACTGTTAAAAAATTAAAGTAATACAAAATAATATTTTTAAGAATTAAAATTTAACACATGAAAATTTAAGAGAAAATTTTGAACATTATTATTATTACGAAAATATACGTAACAGGCAGACCCGTTAAAGAGAAAGTTCAGGGGTTACAACATGGCTTTTTCAATGTTAGATAATAAGATAATCTGTTCATTGACTCACATATGATGCACCAAAGCCCTTCCACAGCCCCATGGTAGCCCCGCAAACTTGCGCTCATCCTGCAAGATATGCAACCTGCTTCAACATTTTCCATAGTAAAGCCGTATCTATGACGGAAAAGATACGGGAAGGCTGGGAAGAGTTGCATATCTCGCAGGATGATCACGAGTTTGTGGGGCTACGGTGTGATCATATGTGAGTTTATGAACAGTTCGTTTCATTATCTAAAATTGAAGAAGCAGCCATGTTGTAAACCCTGAACTTACTCTTTAAGTTGCAACCTTACTTATTTTTTTTTAATTGTTGAAACAATCAAAATAAAAACTTAACTGTAGTTTAAATAATAAGTTAATAGAATTACAACTTACGTGGGTAAAGTTGGGTAGGATAAAAAAAGTTGAAGAAACACACCTTACAATGAACTTTCCATTCAAGTCCCTGAATTTGCTCCAATAACTTTATTGTTAATTTCTTGTAACTCCTGTGGTACTTCAAATAAAGATTCATCAATCTCTAATGAACCAATAGATGGTGCATCAGGTTCCTCCTCTGTTTTTATTTTCATAGCTTCACCAAGAGCAAGTTTAAGTCTCTCCATACATTGTCGTGCATCCGAGTCTTCGTACCACTCTAAGTAAGTTCGCGTTGTTTTCAGCATTCTTAAATGTAGAGGTGTCTCTTCTAAACTTACCTCTTCACGCTCTATCATTATTAGAAATTTATTTCCATTCTCCTCAAAAATACGATGACTTGCCATGCGCAGTTCCCATTTACACCACTAGAATTACAAGTACAGTAAAGAATATAATTAAATAAATGAAGAAATGTGATATCAATCAATTTATTAATGGATGTAATTAAAAATAAAAGTAAAGAAATAAATTAGGTAAAGACAGACAGACAAAATCCTTACCTCGCTTTTCACAAAATTTTTTGTCAAGATAAAAATCACACGTCGACTTTTTTCAATACATTTAATAATATTCTCCATTATCGAACTTCCCAATGCAAAATTTTGATAATGTAAACAAACATTATAATTTTCTGCTTCTAACTCAGGAACTAAATTATTTAGAACCCACTCACTATCATTTCCAGAAAATGAAATAAAAACATCATATTCCGTTTGTTTTCCATCCTTTTTAGATGCTTTTTCAAAATTTTGTCTCATATTCAATAAATATTTCATGTAAAATATTTCAAACCGATAAACATAAGTAATAAAAGAAATCATAATTGATAAAACTAATATTGTTGTTATTGGTACCCAATACAAAATTGGGTCTACCTCACATTCAACTGTATTATAAACTGCATCAAAAATTGGTATATCTTTTTTTTCATAAACGTTATGACATTTTAAATTTTTATTATCTAAATACCTCAACTTTGAGTAATATTTTCTTGCAGTTTTTTGCGATTCTAACAAAGAACAATTATGACATAAAAATTTATTTACACCTACATCAAGAATATCGACTTTATGAATTAATTCCATTTTTCTCGATATACATTCTAAATTATTATATGATAAATTTAAATTTTCGACTAATAAACTAATATTTTTAATAGAAATATCTTGAATAATATTATAACTTAAATTTAAAGATTCAATTTTTCCAATAGAAGTAAATAATTTTGAAATATCAGTAAATGAGTTATGTGTTAAATCTAAAAATTTTATTGTAGAATTTAAATTAAATAAATTACTATGTAGTTGATTCGAACTTATATTTAAAATAGAGAGTGAGGTTAATTTTAAAAATGTATTTGGTAATATTGTTTGTAGTAAATTTGATGCGAGATTTAAGAATCTTAAAGAATATAAATCATGAAAAACATCTTCATCTAAATTACTTAGGTAATTATTGCTCAAATCGAGAGTTTTTAGTAAACGTAAATCTTCAAAGTAACACCTGCAAAATAATACATAATCATAATAAGTTTTTGAATGAATGAATAAAATTTAAAATAATAAGTTAATTAAATATAAGAAGAAGAAAAAACTAAATGAAAATGTTGGTCGATCTTTTAGTCATTTTATAACGTAACTGATTCGTAAACGTTAAGTTAATTATAACGTTGACTATATAATATACTGTAGATTAATAACATTGCAAAAAGTATCTTTACAGTTGTAGATTGACAAAAATTGAAGTTAATATAGCAATACCTATAAAATTATATTTCAAATCATTTTTATTTATATGCTGACAAAAAAAAAAAAATACTCGAGAGACGAGTCGAGAAAAATAATAAATAAAAGAAGCTGCTTTGTTTATGAAATAAGTAAATTTAAATAAAATATTTAATGCGAAAATTATTATACTTACAAATAATAAGAAATAAAAAAATGCATATCGTTTAAAAACGCTCCTAACGTTATTAAGAATAGTTAACGTTAGTTAACGTCAACTGTTAAAGGTAACGTTAGGCGACAAATTAGAGTTAACATTATCATTACCGTCATGGTTTTAATTGAAATTCATATAATGTTAACGTTATAAAAAATTAAAATAACGACTACAAGACTGATAACTGATTTAATGAAGCATTTAATATTGCAAATTAGTAGAATTGGAACAAGTATACGTTAACAGCATTATGTAAAATACAGTTTTTGTAAATATAGAATATAAACATATTTTTAGACATACATATACCCACCGTTTTATATTTCGAATGTAATTTCCAGAAATGTTAAGTATTTGCAAATTTTCAGGTAAATTCTTACATTTCAACCAGATTGTTAAATCTCGCTGATCATGGCACCCTAGGTAACGTAAATTTTTAGATTCTTTCAAACCTTGAGGTTCTTGAAACAAAATAGCTCTATTTATTTCTAGTTCTTCTAAATTAGGAGCAGTGCAGTTTATATCTAAAATACAAAAGATAACAAATATCAATTTATCGATGCATGAGGAATTAACTTTTAATGCTGTAACCTTGTCAAATATTGTCTATACATACATATTGACAGGTTTATAAAATGTTTTCCAGCAACAGCTACATAAAGCTTTTGGAATGTGGACTCCATTTTTAACTTACTTACAATATATTAACATAATAAAAAATATTAACCAAAAATTACTGCCTAGGCATTTAAACGTAATACTGTATAATCTAATATTATTTTATCAATGAACTTATAGTAGTCTGAATTCAGTTTTATAATTATTTTTTTTATATTATATATGTAGATATCATGCGACTCATAGGAGCCTATTTTTACTTTAATTTATTAATACTATTTTAAAAATAAATCATTAAATAAATAATTTTTATTTTTTTTATTTATGATTAAATCTTAAAAATTATTTAAAAATAATAATTTAATACAAACATAAAAAAAATAAAATTATTATTTTCATTTAAAAAAATTTATATTATTGCTACTTCAACCATTAAAATAAGTAAAAGGTATACGAGCATAACGTCATATATAATGGAATTGAATAGCATTACTCAGTATAGGACAAACTTTGTTTTGCTATTTTCTTTAGGAAATCAGTTTTTTTTTTTAATTTTAATATTATTTTTGTTGCATAATTAAGATACTTTTTCAAACTAATAACAGCATAAATGCCCTCAAAATCATTACTTAATATTTTTAAACTGGTAGAATGAATCATTTTCCTATGCGGAAAATGTTACTGAGTGATCCTACATGCTGGCGTCGTCTTAAACATCAATGAATAGAACTTATATATTTTATTTGTTTATAATTGTATAAACTGTATAGACTAGTAAAGGAACAACGGTTTTGAGGCCGACTATAAGCGATTTCAGTCACATCCGCTTCCGTTTCGACTTACTACGCTTGCGCAGTAAGTCGAAACGGAAGCGGATGTGACTGAAATCGCTTATATAGTTTTTGGCTTCAAAACAGTTGTTCCTTTATCAGTCAATTTATTTTATTTTATTTATAATATTATTTTATTTTAACTTACTACTTATACCAGATATTTTAAATTCATCTGCGTAAAGGTATAATTTTTTCAACTTTGAAAATCTAGAAACATTGCAATCACTTGTAAAATTTAACCTCGGAGCTTTTAAATATAAATTTTCTAGCTCTTCTATTTTCAGCCTTTTTGTTTCTTTTACAACTTTAATTTTTTGCCTTTTATGAAAGTTCATTTTTAAATCTAATATAGATGCATTATTGCTATCTAAGTGCATTGCTATCATCTGAAAAGAAGAAAAAAATATATAAGAATGTGTTAAGTGTATGCATTTAACCACTAATAGTACTATTTTTTTTAACGTATAAAGTTTTATCAATATATTTTGTTAATTAAAAAAATAGTACTATTACCGATTTTGGATAAACATAATAAAGATAACGTAAAAAGAATTAGTTCGAAAATTAAGATCCTCATTAATTATATATAATTATATCAAGTCAATGGCTCTTTGCATTAAGGTAGTAGGGTACCGATGTCGGCCATTATAATCAAACTTTTCTCGTCAAAAAAATCTGAAATTTTGCACAATGATACTTCAGCTTAAGACAATTTCAAATATATAAAAATTTTGGGGGGTCACCGTGCAAATTAATTTTATATGCTTTTTTTGAAATTTTAAGCCCATAAGACCCAATGTAAATTTCAATAAAAAAATATTTTTTTTGGGACGGTCAAACATCATGAAATTTTTATCACGGCTAGGTGTGACCCTTAGCTACACAATGACACCAAATTTAGACCCAAAACACTTCTAGTTTTTGAGATATAAGGTCGGTACCCTACTCCCTTAAAAGAAATAATACATATTTTTTTTTTTTTGAATAATCATTAGGTTTACTGCCTTTAGTGTTCATTGGGTGGGCTATATTTATGTAGCAATACATACATTAATTACCTGTTCATTATACTCATTTATGGTAAGCATTCCCAATGGTTTATAGTTTAAGCATACTTTAGGATGTTTATTGCAACTGCTTGTTCTGGAAATGTTATGATTATATTTTATGTTATTTTTTCAAATTATATTACATCGTAATTAGCTGTATCATTGGTATCAATATACTCACAAATTTGTTGAACAATCTTCATTCCCAAAATACACGTGCCCAATGGCATTAATAGTAGAGTATTTTACCGTTGCAGTAAAGTTTTTTAATTCCAAAAATAAAACATAATTTTGAAAGAAAAATTTCTGAAAAATTACGTAATAGGAATTAAAAGTGAAGTATTGATATAATGAGCTTTATATTGAATTTAAAAAAAGAAATATAATTAAGTAATTGCTGAAAGTGTATCAATACTTTTTACTAAAAAATTAGAGCTGTTAAATAAACTAATTTGAGCACCCATCCGGGCAAAAGTCTTCGGGTGCTCGTTTTCTTTAACGAGTTCATCCCAGGTTTTGAGCTCTTAGCTCCTATACGAGTCAGCTTGAAGTTAAGCCCATGAATAAGTCGTAAATAATAATAATAATACAGTAAAATTATTTTTTTAAAAATGAAAAGAAAAAGAGTCAATTTTTATTTTATATAATGATAAATGATTTTAATTCTCTAACATGCAAAATTAATTGCTTAAAATAGTTTTATTATTATTATATTTTAAACTTAATAATATATTTAAAAAAAAAAAAAAAAAGATTTTCCGCTCTCCGAGAGCTCGCTTTCAAGTTTATAACAATAATTAACGGCTTTTATTGGTTAAAATCAACTTACAAACCTCTCAATTTAACCCAAATTTTTTACTACAGTTAGTTACAATTTTTAAGTTAAATATATAAACAATAAATGGATTCTGTTATATTCCTGCATACATTATTTTTAAGAAAAGCATAAATTTATGAACTTTAATTTTCATAATAATAGTTTAATGCAATAAATGTATACTGAAATATTTATATGTGTTACAACAACGTGATTTAATTGAGTTTATATGCTCAAATATCAAGCCTATCAAGCTTTGACATATTTTTAAAATTTAAGATTTATTTCAAGCTGAACCCGGTTTCAAGGCAATTATTATTAGTCAAAAAAGTCAGCCCGGGCTAAAAAAAAAAAAAGAGTTTGCAGCTTTATACAAAATACTTAAAGGGCGTAGAACATCTTGAACAAAAAAGTTGCGTAATATCCCAACAAACCTGAAAATCAACGTTGATTTGGCCGGAGTCATTGATCTCTAATCTATTTTCCATTCACAAAATGCCACAGCCGGTCACTGACGTCAAACTCGCCTGGTCCACGCGCAAGTAGACCGGGCGAGCTGTGACGTCAGTGACCGGCAGCGGCATTTTGTGAATGGAAAATAAATTAGAAATCAATGACTTCGGCCAAATCAACTTTGATTTTCAGGTTTGTTAGGATATTACGCAATTTATTTGTTCAAGGTGTTCTACGCCTTTAAATTTTATAAAGTAAAGTTTTAATAAGAGTGAAAGTTTGAAAAAAAATGTCCATAACAATCATGAACTCCTCTTTTCTAAAATTTAGGATGAGAGATTTATATAATTATGCCATCCCACCACCTCTCGCTATGTTTTCATATAATCACATAAGTGACTGTAAATTTAGTTTTCTCTATACAACCGTAAATACTTACTTTACCCACTTCAGTCCAACCACTAACGCCGTCCAATAATTTCATGTGTGTAAGAGTAGGAATAACTAACCATACTGAACGAATTTGCACTTCTTGCAAATTAGGGTGTAACTTAATATTTAGAGGACTACCAATTATTTTAAACGTCATTAACAACGACCATTTCTGAGAAAGAAAAAAGAATTGAATTATTTGAAACATTGTTTGGTATGTTTTATTTGTATTTTATATATATCAACAGATATAAAAGTTAAAGGCAAAAGCCATGAGAAAAACATAAGCATTTACATCACAAAACACTTGATGGGATTTACATAAATAACATTAGTTTGTCTCAATACCCAACAGTAGCCCCGTAGCAGTGATCATAAAATTCAATTTATGCAGCCCGCACAACATTTTCCTATTAATTTTTGCATGTTTCTGACGTCATAAACAGTAATTTTCACGCAAATTGCATACTTTACAGTTTTTTCACGCTCTCTCGTGGGGCTTACAGTAAAATTCTAGTAAAAATTGTTATCAGTTTTTTGAGATACCATTTCGTGTTTATTCATTACAAAGCACATATTGTTTTATGTGTTCTATGGTTTTAATATCTGATGCAGCTAATTAGAATTCTAATTTTATCATTAAAATGTATATCGTAATTTACTTTACGTTCTTTGAATAATACTGCATGAAAGTGACACGTGACATTTTCCTTTTATTTTTTTCCTTCTTTTTTTTTCTTTTTAAGTACAAGAATTTAAACAATAATGATGTTCATAAATCCTGTTTTTCTTGCTCCAAACCACAAAAAAATGACGATGAGATAATGCTTTTTAAATAATGGAAGTGCGCATTTTTTGGTGCAAGGGAACAGGGTATACGAACATCACATCACATCACATCATATTATAATATTATATATATATATATATATATATTATATATTTGCTTGCCATATTGTGTTATCGTGCTACACTACCAATCCCAATCCCAGTCAAGACATTGTCTTATCGACAGGTAAGGACTTTCCAAATTAATGGAAAAGCACACACGGGCCGGCCACGGCCTAAGTACACAGCCCAGCATTCACCATGGCAGCTTAGAGAAACCGTCTAGGCAGGCTGGTCGATGCAATCACATCAATCATGCACCTCCCGAAAGCTGTGCGCCGTCATTGAATGCGTGTAAAATGCATTGTGCAACGTGTTGTGCTCTCACACTTCACGTGCACACCCAGCAGTGGCTCCAACCTATACTCGGTGAGGAGTACAGAGTTACGAGTCAGCTGCCTTCACCACTCGGCCATTTGTTGTTCATTTTAAAAATTTTAGGAAATAAAATAATAAAGAATAATAATTACCTGTTCAAAGGAATCACCTAAAACATTAAAATTATTCGAATAACTAATTCTAGTTTTTAATGTATTTTGACATTGAATAGTTAAATTTGAAAACTCAAAATTACAATCTTGCAAATAGAAACACCCTTTTCTCTGATATTTATAGTCATATATTATTTTAGAAGGATTATAACCATTTCTCGGAGTAAAAATATATGCTTTTGCGTTTCCATCTGTATTTTGTACGCAAACTAGAAAAATCACAAGTATAGTGAGAAGAACAACTTTTAAGAACGACATTTTCTAAACTGAATTGAGTAAGTTTTTTTTTTATCATTGTTATTTTGTTTTATTTATTTTACAGAAGAAAATAATGGTGTTTATATTGTAATTTTTATGTCACCATAATTATCATAAAAAAAAGGATGTTAGTACAAAAAAATAATAATAAGTACTAGCCGCTTGCCGTTGCAGGACATGTATCAGCTAAAAAGTGTTGAAATTGTTCCTGTTGTGGTGCCTGTTATAATGGCCTAGTCAGCAAAGATTGGTTGACAGCAAGAACTCGAGAATAGGTATTTGCGTGTCATGTAGAAAGCTGCAGTTCCTGGCACAGCTAACATCGTGCGCAAAGGGCTTAGTTTGTGATTCCTTTATTAACCACCTGCAGTTTCTATTAGATAATTAGTACTGGATTACTCTCACCTTTACCTTAAATCAAGTAGGATTCCGGTATTGGTGTTGTAAGAGAAGAAAGAAAAGAGCAAATAATAATAACATTACCATATAAATGTAAAATAAAAGGATAAAGTAAACTAACAAGAATCTCTTCAAATAGAGATTCTTAGCATAGAAGCGAAAACTTCATATCATCGTGGCCGCGCCCAAAAGGCGTACTTGCATTTGGCTACTTTTACGCAAAGGGCCTACTTGCATGCATTTGGCTACTTTCACGCAAAGGGCGTACTTGCATTTGGCTGATTTGGCTAATTTCGATGCTGCGCGCGCATCCGCCATAAGCTTAACATGTAAAACCGAGTGCAAGTACGCCCTTTGTTGTACTGGATGAAAATGCAAGTACGCCCTTTGTTGTACTGGACAAACATGCAAGTACACCTTTTGTAAGACGATCTTGAAATGCAAGAACGCCCTTTGGGCGCGGCCACGACGATATATTATAGGCAAACCAGACCAGCAATTAATAAAAGATTTCAGCAGATAAATATACATTACACCACACGTACAAGTATTAACCTGAACCAATCTAATTCAAGAGATTGTTTGCGTATAACCAATCAGAACGTTACAAAATTTAGGTATCTTTTAGAGGGCCTTTGCAATTTCACAGTAACTGTAGAATGTCAGATCAACAGCGCGTCCTGGGAAGACTGTAGAAGACGTGTCATTTGAGGTACGTTACTCGTCTAGTTCTGCAGTCTTATTCAGGCACAATTGTGTTGCAATGTCGATCTGACATTTAAGCTACTGCAGTATTGAAAGTCTGCTTAAAGTATGAAGTTGTCTTTTTTCTGTTAATATTCTCTAATTTTATACAGTAATCAATGTAATCATTAGTATTCTATAATATTCTATGATTCAATGAAAAATATTGCATAAAATATACTACTATACGAGGAAAGATATAATAACCACACATTGGATATAGCTTCCGGCACTAAACTCTTGTAGAGACTATGACTATAATATATCCTATACATATTAGTCATATTGCTATTTAACTTTTGAATGAAAGTTAAGATAAATTGTTTTATAAAAAGTTATATTACACTACATTAACAATAAGTGTTAATTTATACAATAAGTTGGAAGCTAGAGTCAGAAATTTGTCTTCCTCTAAGTTCAAAACTAGTATCTAGTTTTAAATGTACTTTTTTTTTTATGTACTTCTTTATTTATCTTTTATTTTTATGTCGATCATAATATTTTACTTCGTACAGTAATATTTAAATATCAAATTTTGTATAGGCTTTACCTTTTTTGATCTCCTGTTGAGCAACCCCCTTTGCTATGTGCAGTGCAATGTTTGTATTGAAATAATTTGCTCAATAAAATATTTTATTATTATTATTAAAATAAATTTTCTTACAGTATTTTTTAAGCTTAAAAAAATCAAATTACACCTTTTTTTACCGCGCACTTTTACTTTGAAAAAGAAAGACTAAAGGTATATTTTTCTCTCCATCTTTTATAGATGTAATTATTTTTTACTTAATTCAATCTGTAATTTTTTAAGTTAATGGCGTTATTGCCCAATAAAGAATATTAAATTGTTAATGTAAAGTATTAAATGTACAATTTACATTATTAATTATTTTAAAATTAATTAATAGCCAATGGGTAACTAATGGTATATAAATCAACTACATATATTTTTATAAATGAAACAATAACTTTATTCCACATTTATATTTTTACAATATTATTGTTATGTATATAAATTATAAAAAAGCTACTCAATTTTTAATTAAGCTATCATATTTTTGTTTAGAATAAAATTTAGGGCAAAGTTATTTTAAAATACATGTACATAAAATAATTGATTTTTTGATGATAGTAATAAAATGCAAATTAGCCAAATATAGCCACAATATTTTAAAATTGAATTTGTCTTGTTTTCCAAAATAATCCCAGTATCTATTGAAGACATCGCCTGTTATGATTATTACATTTTTAAAGGAATAAACCAGAGAAAAACATAAGCATTTATATCACAAAACACTTAATGGGACTTACATAAATAACTTTAGTTTGTCTCAAAACCCAACTGTAGCAGTGATCAGAAATTTCGATTTATGCAACCCGCACAATATTGTCATACTAATTTTAAAGTTTTTGCATGTTTTTGACGTCATAAACATGAATAATCTCTTAAACTGCATACTTTATAGTATTTTCACACTCTCTCGTGGAACTACATTAACATTCTGGTAAAAATTGTCAACAGTTTTGAAGATCCCATTGCGTGTTTATTCATTAAAAAGCACATGTAGTTTTATGTGGTCTATGGCTTTAATATGATATTACTTTAATTTGAACATTTTTTTTTTTTTTTTTTGTATTTTATCGTATAACTTTACTCTATGTCAGAGTTTTTATGAAGTGGTTGTATGAAATTGCGCGTTAAAACCATACTTGAACATTGTCCAGCACACGGAAAGAATAAATTACGTAATTTATGCTGCATTTATGTCATTTTCATTAGCATAAATAAATGATTCTACATTAGAAAACTATAGATTATTGAACATATGTGTTGAAAATGAGCTACCGTAGTTATTACGTTTTTATTTTTCTATGTGCATTGGACAAAACTGAATTATACCCCCGTAAGCTGCGACGCTAACTAACTAGTTAAACCGTAGTTAAGTTGTTATTTTGATTGTTGCAACAATGAAAAAAAGATAACTAAGGTTTAACTAGAGGTTGCAGCTTACAGCCCTTAACCCTTTATCGTATAGCAACTGGTGAATTTCTATAATTTTACTATTTTTCACTGCTGTGAAATATATAATTTTAAGCTATACAATGAACAACAGTAGTTCATTGTTATATATATTATTATTTTTACAAAGAAAAAAATGAAAATAATTATATATAATATTGGTCATTGTTATTTATACTGCATAAGTATGGCGTCGAAACGCAATATTAAAATCAATGAGTGATACTACCCTATAGATTGATGTATCTTGCTCTTTATCGCCATATTGATCGTTACAAATAAATTAAACAGGATAGGATTAAAGTCCATTGCACAAACATACATTTACGTTCCACAAATTTGAAACCGCAGTAGTGCGTGCAGTGGAAATAAATTCAGTGCCCATTCGTGCACTTGACATAAAGTATATCCTTAAAAATAATAATAATAATAAAAATGAATCGATTGCATTATATTTTCATACATATTTTCTACCTCACTGTTCAAAATTGATGCAGAAAATATGTAAGTGATACACAAAAAATATGTATTCGATATAATTAATATAATACAGTATATTAGGATTTTATATACCACTACCTGATTTGTGAATGTATGTATCCTGATTATATATTATATCTTGTATGAATCTTTCTATAAAACTTATTAGAGAAAACAAGATATTTTTTTGTTCTGTTTCTAGTTCCCATTATATATAAAAAGAAATGACAAAGGGAGTTTAATTTGGTAATACATTTAGAAAATCCTATACTGGACAATATATTTTGAACCATAAAGATGGTGACTGTGTGCAAAGAAAATGGCTAATACAATATGAAATTATACAGAGACAATACAATATGTTTTGATTTACAATAGTTGTAGGAATATTTATATATAGAGTTAGTAGTTATTTTACTTCAATAAGTCCCTAGCATAATTTTTATTTAATGTATTATAAAAGAAAATAATTACGTAAAATATTAATTTATTTATTTCATTTGCATGTTTCAGATTTTTATATTTATAGTGTATTAATTTCATTTTATATTAAAATTTAATTACCCTTTTTTATTTCTTTTAATAACTTCAAGAAATATACATTCTTATTTTAGTTTTGAAATAATCAATTTTATTATTGTTAAAATAGCTTAAAAAAAATACTTCACTGCGCCAAAAAAAAACAAACAAACAAACAAAAAAAAGTAGAAATATTATGTTGGGACCATCATATCATATCCCTATTGTGTCTCTTAGCCCTTTCGTACCTGATGTCATGAAATCCATGTCAACCATAGAAATTGTAAATGGGGTTTGTTTACTTTACACGTTTGCTCCCCAGTTTGTAAGGCTGTACATATAGAAGAAGAGTTTAAGGTAATAAGGGTTTGTATAAAACTTTAATATTGTGATTTATCATTGAAGAGAATATTATTTTAGGCCAGGACTGTTTTTTAACTTGTTAAAAACTGGTATAAAATGAAATCTGAAAAAAGGTTATGATGAAAGTGTTATTAAAAAATTGGACTGAAAGCGTATATAATATAGAAATAAAATTATGCTAGGATCTTATTAGGATGCTTAAAAATACATTTTGATATTTTTTTATGTTTTTTTTTTTATCAATTATAATATTTAAATAGCTTATAAAATTTTACAACGGAAATACAAAAAACTGCCAAAAAAAAAAAAATTAGTTGAGGAAAATGAATGTTTTACATTTTCCTTATAGAATATAGATAATAATTATATCATATTTTATTAAAACTTCACGATTCAAAAACTTAAAATTAATGTTAATAAATACTGACACACAATACATATTTTAGAAAAAAAAAAATTATACAGAATTTTTTTTTTTAAATATTCACAGGAAAAAAAATGTAATCAAAGTATTAAATAAGATTTTTTTTTTTTTTTTTTTGTGATATCAATTGAAATTTTATTATTTCAATTCAATTTTCAAATTTGAGTTGTATTATATTTATGAGAACGTTTGTTTATAGAATCTAATAAAAAGTAACCTTTCCTCCGTTTTTTTTTTTTTTTTTTTTTTCTTTTTACAAAACAATAAAAAGACAATTCTTTTGACACATTCTGCTATGTAAAAAAAAAAAAAGACTATAGAATCTAAAGAACAAACTCCCCTAATATAAGAATTATTCTGATAACAGTGATGATAACCAATTAAATGACAACAGATTTCAATTTAGACACGGTAATGCCATTCTACAATTAGTCAAAGAATGTAAAATTACTAACTGATTTTAAAAATTTTAATTCCAGTTACATGAAAACAGCAATAATTCAGCATTACTTATATACACGTACAAATTATGATACCATAAAAACAAAATCGAAGAAAAAATTGCACAAATACTGGACATGATAAAAAAAAGTTCAATTAAGTATATTAATCCATTTCCATTACTCCATGAATATAAATGAAACAAATACAATTCAACTATTATATTTTGCGTCTCAAAATTCTTAAATACCGCATCTTCTTTTTTAAAGCTGAATTTTATCATGTAATGCATTCTAAATTCATGAAATTATTCTCAGATGCAAATTTAAGCTACTTAAATTACCAAAATATTTATAAATACAAAACTGACTTTAATCTGTAAATCAATAAGAATTACAAATTATTTAGTTCAATGCTGTAAATTTTCAATTATTGAATTTTAATTTAATATATTTCTTTCAATTTTCTTAGAATTTTTTTAATGTAGGATAATAATGCTAAAACTGGAATTTTAAAATATTTATGATAATTCAGGTGCCTGTACATACGTCCTTTCAGATTACAAAACGTGTATCCTTGCTCTGTGCAATATTTATAATATTGGTGCATATTTTGAACTGCTGGTGACGTACTACGCTTTGGACCATTTTAAAAATGATATATTATACATATTATGTGTGATAGATTAATTTAAAAGTATGTATCTGCTGATAAGACTTTCTTGGCAGAACAGTTCTGCTCATAACATTTTGTTGTAAAAAAAAAAAAAAATAATAAAAAAAAAAAAATCCTAAAGTTACGTAACTTTTTGTTTTTTTGTTATGTCCTCAGCCCTCAGCCTTGTCTCAATTCTAAAGGTAAAGAACAAACTTATCTTAGAGCATGTCCTAACGTAAGTGTTGGATCATCAATCATCAGTTATAAATCATAACACCCAATATTATAATGAGATTAATGAGAGATTAATGAGAAAGACTAAAAAAAAAATTTAGGGGGTAATATTACAATATTGCATATTCTTAAAAAATGACATTTTCCTACAACGATAAATATAAATGAGTTTCCGATTTTTAAGCTCTTTAAGTATTTTTTATTAATTTTTGAAAGTCGCAAAATGATGTCACGGGTGAGTACTTTTACCTATGCCCTCATGCATAAGTTGCCACCCGTGACGTCATTTTTCGCTTTTCAAAAATTATTTAAAAATAATTAATTCAAAAATTAGAAAATCGTGTATCAAAATTGATTTAGGTTGATTTCCTCTTTTAGAATATAAAATAAAAATACCCCCTAATTTCTAATAGTCTTCCTTATAATGCATTCACAATTATGATAATAAATAGATACTCAGTTTGTGCTCTGAAATAACGATTGACATTACATTTTTGCATCTAAATGATAACGAGATATGATGTGCGATATTTAAGGTGATGGATCTCCAGGATTCTCAGGGTGTAATCCACCAGCATCTTGGATGAGGTAAACTCCGTATAAAATACTCCATACCCAGCCTATGATGAGAGGTGCAGTGAGGAATTGAAGTATACCGGCTAAGAAGCCATAACATATCGACTCAGAACGATTGGGATTGCTGGTTTCAGCACCGCACACTACTCGTAGTGCAGCGATAATTGTACCTGAAATTTAAAATTAGTATTAATATAATGTCAAATTTTATATACGCTATACATTTAAAAAAAAAACTACTAAGAGTAGTAAACTTTTTATATATAATGTTAGAATGTGATTTCAAAAGATTATTTTCAAAATCCTAAAGTTAAAAAAAATGGTATGTTTGCGTAACAACAATTTTAAAAATCGATGAGAAATAAACATTATTAAATTTCCATGTACGTACATTATCTACAATTTTATTTCCATTCAGCTATGCTCTAAACTTTGTAAGATCTGATGTTATGAATCCATCATATAATTCCGTAATTTTTCACACATTAATTAGCTTTACTATTCATTCTTATTACCCGATTTACTATCCTAGGACTTGAGACAAATTGTTCAGTGGTATAGTCGTTACACCCTGGTGAGAACTTATACTTGTATTAATAATAATAAGTAATTTAATTTTAATAATAGTTGATGAAAAGAATTAAATTTAAAAAATATCTTTTTATTTAAAGTTTTAAATTAAAAGAATAATAATAAATATTTATGAAACAATTTTTATTAAATAAAATATTTAAAACTTTTTTTAAAAATTACTTTTATTTATAAAAACATATACTAGTAAAAAAAAAATACTAAAAAAAAATCTGGAAGCATAATTTTATAAAAAAAATCTTTATAAATAGTTTTCTACAAATAAATATAAAAAAACAATCCTTTTTTTTTTTTTTTTTTTTTTTTTTTTTTTTTTTTTGGTGATAAAATATTAATAATAAAAAATACTATATGCTCATAAAATGCTTAAAATTAATATGAAGACATACAAGTATGTATTTAATTACGCACAATAAAACTACATAGCGTTTTGACATTCAGATTATATTGAATAATTGAATTGTATTGATCCTATTATGTATACGAAAAATATTTTCTATAATTTAATAAGAAAAACAAAAATCAAAAGCAATATAAAAAGCATGAATGTAAATTATAGGAATAGACCAGAAGAAAACATCAGCATTTATATCACAAAACACTTGATGGGACTTACTTAACTTTGGTTTGTCTCAAAACCAAACAATAACATTTTTTTTTACTAATTTATGCATGTTTTTAACGTCAGAAACATGAATAGTCACGCAAATTGCATACTATACATTATTTTCACGCTCTCTCGTGGGGCTACATTAACATTCTGGTATAAATTGTCATTAGTTTTGAAGATCCCATTTCGTGTTTATTCATTAAAATGCACATGTTGTTTTGTGTGGTCTATGGCTTTAAGTAAATAATACTTTTATGAATATGAAATGTTATTTTATATGGCTTCTTTAGTAATCTTTATACGTTGTTATTTAAATATGCAAATTACAACATGTAACTGCAAGTCTAGTAAAACCATCAATTTTTACATATCTTAATCACTTATTTAACTTTGTAACTTATAGTAACTTATACGTAAACAGAAAAAAAAATCTTTCAGTTATTTAAAATAAATAAGAAAAAGAAAAAGTTTGAATAGGTAAGTTTAAATTTAAATATTATGTATTAAAATACTGATTAAAATATTTATCACTGGTTTCAGTTTTCATTTAATTAAGCTAAAGATATAATAATATTATATAAAAAACAGCCCCCACCTTTTTTTTTTTTTTTTTTTTTTTAACAATTTGCGAATAGTTAAAATTTAACTTTTCACCGCCACGAGAAAAATATTAATATGTTAAATTAGTATGTATACTTCATGCAAAATGGAGAAAATGTATTGGGAATATATTATACTATACAATACATGACAAGTATATTACCTAAGGGTGTATGCGCATGACGTCATATTTAATGCGCTTGGAGGCCATACTGGAGTAGTGAATAACATTACACAGCATAGGACAAACTTTGTTTTTGGCTATTTTCCTTGGATAATTGCTCAGTTTTTTGTAATTATTATTTTTCTCACATACTTGAGATACTAATACAAACTATTAACAACATCAATGCTCTCAAAAATATTGCATAGTATTTTTTAAGCTGGCAAAATGAGTTATTTTTTATTTTCCTATGCGGCCCATGTTATTGAGTTATCGAACATGTTGAACCTTGAGAACAATATTTTATAATATATTATAAACTTATATTAATGTTGAAGTAAAACATACCCCATCCTGGTAGGAATAAGTTGATACAGCAAAGAATGCAAGCACCAACAAAACTTAATCTAGGAACACATTTTCTGAAGTTGCCAACTTTCTCTGATACTTTGACGATCTCCATTCTATGTTCTGTACCGTCTTCGTCCTCGTATACCAACTAGAAAACAAAAACAAAATTATCAGTTTTATTGGAAATAGAAAAAAAAAAAATCTATAAATTTCAGTTTATGCATACTGTTGTTTTTGAACTTTTTTTTTGTGGAAGTTATTGAAAACTAAAATTTAATAATTTCATTATTATTTATTATATTATACTATATAATGTGTATATATATATATATATATATATATATATATATCTATATATATATATATATATATATATATATATATATATATATATATATATATATATATATATATATATATATATATATATATATATATATATATATATATATATATATGTTAGCATCAAAACCCGAAATTGACCCAAACTAGGTATTTTTGCTCATTTCGGCTTTTGGTTTTGAGCATTTCGCCAAAAGCAAAACCCGGTGTAAACATTTATATCTAGTTTTGGTCTTTGAATTTTGACCAGAACTAGTTGTGGTCAAAATAGAAAAATCAAAACCCGAAAAATGAACATTTCTCAACTCAGAATTTTATGCAATGATAAAAGACTATAATTATATTATAAATGCATGATGTCTTGGTATTATAATTTAGGCGTTTAAACAATATTATTTTATTATTTTACTTGAAATGCAAAATATATGGTCTGAAAGATTAATTTGATTAGAATGCGCTGATCAAAATATCTAAATCTTATGGCTATAGATACGGAATATAAATTCAGACAATACGAAAAATAAACTTACTGTTTGACCTATCAATGGACCATTTGCAATGAGCGAACTTTTTAAAATAATTTGAAATTTTCTTATTACATTTCTTACAAAAAATAAAAAATAATTTTCCCTTGTTGCAAAAATTACAAACATTTTATTGCAAGTGGTCCATTCAGTAATAGTAGTAATAGAGTATATTATTATTATTTTAAGGGGCTACTTACGATTAAATGTAAACTAAGAGCTATATATAAAACCACTAACCATGATCACTTATAATTTGCGCACCAATAATATACGTGTGTTATGAATTTTTTAAATTCTAACACTTTCTTATCCTGTTTCTAACAAATATTATGAAACTATAAACCATGTTTTCAGCACAGAGACAAATAGTCAACTGAATATACGCACAAGAAATATTTTAAAATAAATTGTTATCACTGGATAAAGTACGGTGGAAGGTGGACTTGAACTTTGCACCAATATAAGGGAAATTAGTCATAAGTCATATCATAATATATCACTCTTATTGTAAATTAAAATAAATATTTTTACTTTTTTATTTAACGTGTCGTGTTATCTCTCTCTCTCTCTATCTCTCTCTCTCTCTCTCTCTCTCTCTCTCTCTCACACACTTATTCTTATATAAAATAATTGAGTTGAGAAATGTTCATTTTTCGGGTTTTGATTTTTCTATTTTGACCACAACTAGTTCTGGTCAAAATTCAAAGACCAAAACAAGATATAAATGTTTACACCGGGTTTTGCTTTTTGCGAAATGCTCAAAACTAGTATGGATCAAATTTTCGTGACCAAAAGCCGAAATAAACTTGCATTTCGGGTTTTGGCAAAAAGCGACGAACCAAAAGCCGAAATTAGCAAAAATACCTAGTTTGGGTCAATTTCGGGTTTTGATGCTAACATATATAATATATATATATATATATACATATAATGTAATAGGAGTAAATAGTATATTTTTTACACCGAACTACATTATACAAATATTCTATTAAAATTTTAATAGTTAATTTATTATATATATATATATATATATATATATATATATATATATATATATATATATATATATATATATATATATATATATATATATATATATATATATATATATATATATATACATATACATATATATATATATATATATATATATATATATATATATATATATATATATATATATATATATATATATATATATATATATATATATTTGCTCCTTTGTTTAATAATTTTTTGTATCGATTCCATAACTAACCAGGGGCGGATCCAGGGGGGGGGGGCGGTGGGGGCGACCGCCCCCCCCCCCCCCAAACGGCCCACGTGGGTGGAAAAAAATGAGCAAAAGTTGAAAAAAATTTAGTCGAAAAATTTTTTTTTGCGCCTTCGGTGCAACTTTTATTGCTGGATAAGCGTTTGAATCCTGACTACAGTAAATACAGTATAACAAAAAATAATTTTTTTAACATCCCCTAGTTGTCATGTCATCAGGGTAATATATCAGAGATGTAGTTCTGTTAATAATTGGACATCCACGAAATATTTTGCTCGCGATAAGAACTAAAAAAAAAAAAAAAAAAACTTTAATGTAAATTTTATAATTTTTATCTCAAAATATTTTTCCATCCAAATATAAGTTTTATGTTTTACAATATCGATAATAGTTTGAAAAATTGCATAACAATTTTTAGTAAATTGGTGTATAAAAAAAATAATAATAAAAAATAAATTAATAATAATAAAATAATACACAATATTAATAATTTATTTAAATTTTGCTCTTTTTTTTTTTTTTTTCAAGTTTTTTTTTTTTTCAGTGAAATAACATTAATAATTTTACAAAGAGATGAAAATAGAAAATATTTCAGAAATCATTTGTCCAACTTTTACTTTTTTCTTTTTGCTTACATAAAAAAAAAAAAAAAAAAAAAAAAAAAACAATTGCCAAATCAAAAATTTTGCAATTCAAGAATATTTTTTCAAAGGCATACTAATTTTGCAATATTTTCCAAAAAGGGGCGTGGCCAAATAAAAATTTTCGTCTGCGGCGCGCTAACCCCCCCCCCCCGGTCCTACATTGTTATTTTTCTAGGAGATCGCCCCCCCCCCCCCCAAACACAATTTCTGGATCCGCCCCTGTAACTAACGAAGATAAATGTTAAATTATTATTCCAATAAAATATACTATGGTATAACAAAATGTATTATAATATAATACCTAATCACCTAAAAAACTAATTACATAATTAATACATAATTAATGCCTATTTATATTTATTATACAGAAATAAGGAAAAGTTTTTTTTTTTTAACTTGACTTTATGCATAACAATGCAATGTATATTATTTATGATTTATCTCAAACATTGGATTCGTTTGTTAAAAGAACTAATCATAACAATGTATTAAGATATTCACATATATGAGCACCGTAATAACAATTTACGACGAATAATGTATTTTACGGTCAACATCTTATTACACGACAATCGGAAGGTTTTACGACGCTACATTACGAGGCATTGAATTTGACGCATAATTATGTACATTTTTTCAGTATGCGTGCTCATTAAAACAGCAAAATATATCAGAAACTGCATTGTAAGTTCCAGTTTTATTAGAAATAATTCACAGTGTAATTCTTACGTTGTAGTTCGGTGTAAAAAATATACTATTTACTCCTATTACATTAATCGATTTTTATTAACTCTGCGAATTTTTATTTTATTTCGTAACATATAAATTGTAATACATACTTGGCAAAAATACACCCGAAACAATAACGAACTATAACGAATCAAAAAATGAAAGGGGAAGAACAAAAAAAAAAAAAAAAAAAAAAAAAAATCGTTGATTATTAATAATTAATTAAAGTTTAATAGTTATGTCAAAAAAATTAAAATGAGAAAAGGACAGTTAAGTGAATAAAATGTTTAGAAGGACGAGTTGGACAATAATTTTTAGAACTTCCCTATATGATAGGTGCTTTTTGATTAAATAAAAGCCAGTCAATGAAAGCAACATATTTACTATAAAGTCAGTGTCACGAAACTTTGTCATTAAGGGACCCATCATGTGCTTGTCGGAGAACTAAAAATACTCTAGATCATACAATACACAAAATACGGTGTTTTAACTGTCAAGCAAACATAGCTGCAGTTCAAGTTATTCTGTGATGAGAAAAAATTAAAATTAAAAAAATAACACATTACTCTAATTATTAAGATAAATATTATTAAAACGCATAGCAAAGAAAGTTCAGACTCTATAAATTTAAATGTTGCTTACAGGTGAAATTTTTTAGTTAATATATTGAAGTGTAAAATTAATATGTAAACATGCATAGGAGAAAAAAAAATCGAGTCGTCAATTTATTCGTTTTTCACAAAAATTGCGTTAAGAATATTATAAAGAAAACTGCACCGATTACTGAAAAAGCTATATTAGAGCTATTACGCACTTTACGTATTTTTTCCCCCAGCGCCGTTTAAATCTTTTATCTGATTAATTTTGTATCTACGTATAGGTACTGCACCATTTAACTCCATTATTACGTTTAAAATATTGAAACTTTGGCATCGATAGACACACAACAGAAATAAAATAAGAAATGCATAAACAGACTGCACTGTTCTAATTTTAGCTTAGGATTTTTCAATTATGTTTTTCAACGCTCATTAGTAAATATATTTGATGATACTTAAAAAATAGAATAAAAATTTAAAATAATAATAAAATGTTAAAATAAGTAATATTTTTTAATATGTATTTTTTCAAAAATTATCAGCTAAAATATTAATATTAAACTCCAAACTATAAAATAAATACCATGTCTATTAAAAACTGGGTTATTTGCTCCAAAAATAAAAGTCTCGTGAAAATTTTTTGTTAACTTTGATTGTTAGCTGGCTAATATCAGTTTTAAAAAGAGCTTATAAGTTATAACTTTTATCTGTAAAACAAGTAAATGTGTATCTTTGGTAAGCCTTACTCAAAATTCTTTTCCAACAGTAATAGTTTGCCGAAAATTCCCATGTTTCGTTTAAAATTTCTTATAGCTATAATATTTTACTGAAAATTTGCTTAAAGAATGGTCCCGAATGATCGAGAACCTTTGGAAAACAGTGTAAGTATATGACTTATTTAACTCTTCTTTTCTAACTAATGTTTTGCAAAGAGAGAGAGAGAGAGAGAGAGAGAAGACATAAAATCGTTGAAAGAATAAAGTATAGTATTGTCAAAATTGAAGCTTTATTTTACTTTCACATCAATTCTTTCTTCTCTAAATATATTTATATCCAGAAAAACAAACACAATAATTTTCTAATGAAGTTGAATGCATCGAAAAAAAATGTTTTTTGCTCGGAAAAAAGTTACATGGTATCTTTAAAAGTAGAATAACTTAAAATATGTGATCATATTTTCATGTGTTGACATAACTAAACTTTTAAATAACATTTCATCTTAACTTTTTTTTAATTAATATTTCGCGACCGATCAGTTTGTGAGATACCAGCCGGTCACCTACTCCCTTAAAAGAATAGGCCAGAGAAAAACATAAGCATTTATATCACAAAACACTTGATGGGATTTACATAAATAACATTAGTTTGTCTCTAACTCCGTAGCAAAAATCAGCAATATTGATTTATGCAACCCGCATAACATTTCCATACAAATTTTTGCATGTTTCTGACGTCATAAACATGAATTTTCACGCAAATTGCATACTTTACAGTTTTTCACGCTCTCTCGTGGGGCTACATTAACATTCTGGTAAAAATTGTCATCAGTTTTGAAGATCTCATTTCGTGTTTATTCATTAAAAAGCACATGTTGTTTTATGTGGTCTATGGCTTTAAGTAATGGTTCCTAATGATAAAGGATAATGAAGAAGGAGTTCCCTACTACTTTCTCGCTCTTATGATTATGTATACGTCAACACCAAAAACAAGCATTAAAAATCATAAACAAGATATAAGAATTTATGTTCCATTTTAATATTATTTAATGGCTTTAATATGTTATTAAATAAAGGTTTATTATTGTAGCCTGTTCAATAATAAATAAGAAAACTAATATTTTATGCGCACCAAATTTACAATTTTTATAGTTTTATTACAAATTACATAAAACCATCATTTAAAGTTAAAAATAAAATATTAAAACAACTTTGAAAAGTAATAAATATTTTAAAAACAGATTTACGCAGTTTCAGCATCAATATATTGCAATGTAAAATTTAAACAAACTTTAAAGCCAAAGCTCTATGGGTTAAATCTAAAAATAGTTTATAAAAAGAAGTATTTCTTCGTAATATGAAACAAAAGTTAGTTTTGTATTTAAAATATAATATTAGAAAGATTCACTCATGCAAAATATGAACACAATATGTGAAGCTTTGAAGTGGAAGATCTAAAACATATTTGATGCAAAACATGAAAATTTACTTCAAAGAATGATATTTCCTACATTTTAGTGCTTCACTATATAAATCGGACAGCGAAGAAACGAATAGAAACAAAAATATTTTTTTTTTCTATTAGTCATTATTCTAATGGGGTAAAAATTTATTTTTTTTCTTTTTTGTTGGGCTTATAATTAAAGCCATAGACCACATAAAACAACATGTGCTTTTTAATGAATAAACACGAAATAAGATCTTCAAAATTGATGATAATTTTTACCAGAATGTTAATGTAGCCCTACGAGAGAGCGTAAAAAAACTGTTAAGTATGCAAATTGCGTGAAAATTCATGTTTATGACGTCAGAAACATGCAAAAATTAGAATGAAAATGTTGTGCGGGTTGCATAAATTGAATTATCTGATCACTGCTACGGGGCTACTGTTGGGTTTTTAGACAAACTAATGTTATTTAATATTTATGTAAATCTCATCAAGTGTTTTGTGATATAAATGCTTATGTTTTTCTCTGGTCTATTCCTTTAAAACATCCGAAAGTGTATCTATATAGTATTGTAACAGTTTAAAAAAAATGTAAGGTGATTTTTCAATTAAAATACCAAAAGGAAGGAAATTAGGGGTATTTGCTATGGAGTTCTCTGGTGTGAAATGCATTAGCCAGTCACAAACACTGCTCAAATTATGTTAAACATTGTAGGACCATGTTATTCGCTTTTTACTATTAATTATTATTATTATTATTATATTTTTAGAAAACTACTGCACCGAGACTGCAAAAAATTGAATAACCTAAATAAGATATATTGTTACGCCGACAAACAACAACATAGAACACGTACTTACAGATTTTAAGTTATTCATATTATTTTCTAAGGGTGAATTTTTGATCTAAGGGGGGAATCTTTCATTTCCTATAACTCACTTGATCAGTAGTGTAGGATTTATTAAAGAGTTGATTTACTTTTGTATTTTATAAGATACTTTTAAAATAGTTACACAATAATAATGTAAAATTAAAAAGAAAAGAAAAAATTGTTTTGTAAGGTATAAATATACCGAAATTTAAAATTTCATTTAAAGCACTTGTCAACTTACTGTTTTTATCATTTAGAATACTAGATTGATAATTACCATACCTTATTATCCATGAATTAGACACCACCACGTTGATTTTATATTTATTTTCATTTATTTTCTTTTTGACGGTTATTTCACGTATCTGACGTCATAATGTACCACCGCCAATCATACTCACCGCTCTGGTTACGGGATAAATTGAAGCCCCTCCCTCTAGTTCTTTACCCCTATCACGGCCCCATCGGTACATTGTGACGTCAGATACGTGAAATAACCGTCAAAAAGAAAAAATAAATACAAAATCAACGTGGTGGTGTCTAATTCATGGATAATAAGGTATGGTAATTATCCATCTATAGTATTCTAAATGATAAAAAAGTCAGTTGACAAGGGCTTCAATATGTAACACGTTTTATAATAACTATACAATCATTCATTTATGTTTTATTTTAAGTAAATTTTGATAAATCGATATAATTTTTCAAAATTTTCTATAATGCCATAGCAAAATTGTTAATAATAACATTTTGACGTATACAATTTCATAGAGTAAATATCTTGAAAATTTAGTACAAGCCTCTGTGATTATTTTCCAAGAGATTGAAATATTCAACACAACGTATATTTGACGTATCATGTGTATGTATGTATGTTACATTACTTTGATGTAAAAAAAAAGATATAAACTAAAGTTTTAGTATATGCGAGCGCGGTCTCTTTCTTCATCTCTAAATGCGTAACATAGATTTTTCAGATTATAAGTAACAAACTAGCTAGACTTAATAAAATGATGCGTACAAAACACTTTACTGTGTTGTTCAATTTGTCTAATTTAAATTTTAAACTTGTTTCTAGGGAAATATATTATTGCCATAGAGTATAATGTTAAATGCTTGTTACCATAGTGGTGACGTTTATAACCAATCAGATGCACCGAGAAAATGACGGGAAACTAATAATTTTTTGACAATTCTTACAACCACATGGAAATGTGTGTGTGTGTGTGTGTGTGTGTGTGTGTGTGTGTGTGTGTGTGTGTGTGTGTGTGTGTGTGTGTGTGTGTGTGTGTGTGTGTGTGTGTGTGTGTGTGTGTGTGTGTGTGTGTGTGTGTGTGTGTGTGTGTGTGTGTGAGTGAGTGTGTGTGTGTGTTTGTGTAATTTTCTTTAAAAAAACGTGTTTTTCCTCATAAGCGTATAGGGATCACCCACTGTTTTCTAGCGTGCCTCTAATTAAAATGTATTGTCAAAATTAATCGTCACCACCGATAAAAAGCATTGCATTTAAATAAATTCAAATGAAAATCTTACTGATTGATATTAATTTTACAAATAACATAACAATACAATAGTAAACTTTTAAATAGATTATCAAATAAAATATATATTATAAAATAAATTAAAATATAATTAGTTTTAGTTTAATTTTTAGTATTTTATAAAATGTGTAGAACAATTTAACTGTTTTATAATATTTTGTTAATTTAACATTTTTTAAATTAAAAAGTTATTTATTAAAAAGTATTAATCTTTATTTGTCTATGAGTAAAATTAAATACTTTAAACGTGATTAACGTGATTGTAAGTTCAGGTTCAGAATTCAGAACAGCACAGAACAACGTTGATTATGTCTAAAAGAATGCAGTTCAATTAAAAATGTGTCTTACACCGAAGAGAATATCGTAAGAAATTAGTTTTTAATTTACAAGCTTTTATATAATAGCTTAATAAAAAATTTGATAGATAAAAAAAAATAATAATAATAAAATCAAATAATTCGTTAATAAAATAGTCAAAAATAAATAAATGTATAATCTTTTTACAAACAGTAGAAATAAAAATGTTTATTAATATTAGGATTAAAGTGCTTTAAATTGTTATTGCATATTAGTATATGTAAGTTTATTTTCCCACGTGGCAATAAGTTTAATACTACACTAAAAATAATTAGTAATTACTTTGAATATTTTTACAAATAATGCTAATTTTAAAATTCCAAAGAAAAAAAGTGTGATTTATGAAAATTGAAATAAAATGTTAAGGGTTGTATAAAGATGGCTTGTATCTCAAAATCTAAAAAGAAAACTTCCAAATTTTATGATACCATTTGAAAGTTAATAGTAACAGCTACCTATGATAAAATTTTCAGAACCCGTGACCATCAGATAAGAGAGAAATTAATTATTGAAGTTAACATGGGCTCTTATGGGACTAAAACTTCAAAAAATCATAATTCAAAATCTAGCATGGTGACCCGGTGACCCCTCAAAATTTTTACATTTTTGAAGATACCTAATCCTAATGTATCACTGTGCAAAATTTCAGATTTTTCTGTCTTTACAATTTTTAGTCAAATCCCACAGTAGCTGATTTCCCGCTTTAAAATGCAAGGCTATTTTTTTTTTTTTTTTAATTTGATATTGTAATAAGACAAGCCTTAAATGCTTGTTTAAAACGTTGATTGGAAATTGTATAGACAAGCTATTTAAACTAACTTCCGTCAGAAATAGATCTTCAACATATACCTCAATCAACTGTAGAATCCATCTTATAAAAACAAACATAAAAACCCATGTATCTGTTATATTTGGAATCTCATTTTAAATTTACTGTATATCTTTCGTATGAAAGAATTAGTTGATTTAAAATAACTTTATACATATAATAAACAATACGGAACTATGTTTAAAAGAATTTCAAAATATATTTAAATTTGTTTCTTACTTTATAGATATTGAATAAATAATTGAATTATAAGACATTATTAAGTAAAGAATTCCCAACTCACATTAGAAGTTTGTTGTTCACTGTTGCGAACTTATTGATCAAATTAACGATGTCCGTTTCCTTGCACAATATGCACAATACCATTTCTATAAAGCATTAGGTGAATAGGTAATCTTCATAATTTCGTGGTTTGGAGCTCATAAAACAATGATGGTTTACTATGCTTTTTCTGACGTAAAAATGTGTTTTCAATTCAAATTCTGTTTTCAAAAAAAAAAAAAAAAAAAAAAAAAAAAAATCTAATTAATGAAAGAAGTTGTGAATTGCAATATGACACTTTTAAAATTCGTTTTAAATTTATTTAACAAAAGTAAAAATTTTAGCTGGAGTATTTTATTACAAACTTAATTGAAATTGAATACAACGAAGCACAATAAAAAAAGAAGAAAAAATAAAAAAAAAATAAAAAAATAATAAAAAAATAATAAAAAAAAAGACTTCATTACAAAATTATAACAAAGGTCACAAATATTTCAAAATGCAGAAGGAAATTAAAATAAACTTAACTTTAGTAAAAAGTTATTATTATTTTTATTGCAATAGAGTATTGACCAGTAAAGGAACAACGGTTTTGAGGCCGACTATAAGTGATTTTGGTTACATCCGCTTCCGTTTCTCCTACTACGCATGCGCATTAAGACGAAACGGAAGCGGATATGAGCGAAATTGCTTATAGTCGACTTCAAAACAGTAAAGTTGTTCCTTTATCAGTCAATAGATTGAAATAAGTAAGTCCAAATGCATACCTCGCTCCTACTTGGTTAGGTGAAATAGAATACAGGTGGCGCGTACCTCATCCTAAGTATTAAAGTTCTCTACCCAAGTACACCCCTATTCCCTATTCCTTTAACTTAACCACTGTCCAACTTCCAGTTATCTGTTTAACTCAGGTAAGACCTTACCTTTTCAATTGTTAAACGAGTTGGCATCTTACATAAATACGGCTTTATTAATTTTTTTCTTTTTAGCATTAATATAATTAAATTTAGAGTTAGGTAACTCAGATGTAACAAAAATATACTGACTGGTGACGATTTATGGGCTGTTCGCAGTGATGCGTAAATTCACATAACTGTAACGTGAATAGAATAGATACAACAATAAAGTTTTTTTGGAATTCTACGTCAAAATTATGCGAATTTAACGCGTCATTTTGAAGAGTCCATTATAATGTTTTTAGTTTTGTAATTTCCTTGAATTTAGTAAAGCTCTTTTTTCCCGTGCATATCAATTCAGTTTTTGATCATTAAATAAATTTCAAATTTGATCTTTGAAAATACATTATTTAATTTGCATTAGTTTTAGTTAAAAAAACGTGTGGGAAGGAGAGAGAGAGAGAGAGAGAGAGAGAGAGAGAGAGAGAGAGAGAGAGAGAGAGAGAGAGAGAGAGAGAGAGAGAGAGAGAGAGAGAGAACCAAATTATGTGTTACATTTCATCAAACTATGTTTACTTTTCTTTCTTCTCTATTAAATCTGAGATTGTATATTCTTGCGGCATCAATCCCATATTTCATTTCATTTTTATTTCAACTCTACATTCTGCGAAAGCTTTGCACTGTTTGGTCAGCTGCACATTTAACCTACTTTTATTATTTATCTGTTTAGAGAAAAATAAAACTTAAATAAGATTTATTTTAAGATTTTTCTTTTTTTTTTTTTTCTTTTTTTTTTTCACCTCCATATAAACATCCGAATATCGCATAAATCAATACATATTTTTTCTACACACAAACTAAAATTGATAGCTTGAAAATTGATTGATTGTGATGTATACTTTGATGTCGATAATCTCACATCATTTTAGCATAAACATGAAAAAAAAAAAAATTAAATTCACAATGCACATAAAACTTTAGTATCTAGTTGTTTTTATTATTATTGTGTAAGGTATTTGATAGAGATGGATATGCTTTTGCTTTATATTTATACTATTATGTTTAGAATACTTCATACACTATTTATTAGTATTATTATTCAATTGTGCTGATTGGCGATTGAAAGTCATTAAATGTAATGGTTAACAATGGATGTTACGAACGTAGCATGCTGGCCAATTAGAGATGACTCAAAATAGGGAAGCTCCCACTTGTTTCTTATTCTTTATATAGCTTTGTAGAATAAAGCTCTTGGCACGTTAAAAAAAAAAAAAAAAAAAAAGGAGATACATGTACTATACTGTATAATAAACAGTATAACTACATTTTCTATGCAATAAAATTTTCTGTGTTTTCCGTTAAATAATTATTTTTTTTTCTATTTTGTCAATAACTATTATTTTATTTTGAGAATTAAAGTTAAAAAAAAAATAAAAAAGAATGTCGAAAAACATAAATATTATAAATATGCGTTAATTTAGAATAAATACGGACCTTATTAGTTATTAGTAACAAAGCAACAAATTATATAATAATAAACCATTATAAAAAATATACACAAAAATTAGCTCGAAAAAAAAAAAAAAAATGAGGCGTGCGAGAAAAGCTTGGGATCGTTAATTTGTCCTATCCTCAAGCTTTTTTTTCTTTATATATATATATATATATATATATATATATATATATATCTTTAGAAAACTAGTGCATGCAACTAGATCGGAAATACAAAAGCAAACGATAAAAATATCATTGATAATCCTAATTTTTGTACTTGAATTAATTTTGTAATGTAATGTATAGTATAATACTATATAGTCTTGATTTTAATTATTACCATGCGTGTTTGTTATCTTTTTAAACCAAAAGAAAAATAACGGTTGCAAATGTAAATTAAATTATATTTCCATCCACTAAAATTGCTATTCTTTTTTCAACATAGAAAAACAAACTTTGAAAATAAATATAAAATTATATGGATGAAAGTTCTTCTATAACTTTATTATTATATGAATTTCATAACAAAAAAAATTAAGACAAAATAAAAATGAGGTTCTTTCAAAGTAATAGTAAACCGAAGTAATAAAAGCGTTAAATTGTCCTCCTCTGTGTGCGTGAATGATATATCAAAATTCCCTAGAGTATTTTTTTATTGATTTACAAAAAAAAAAAAGTCAACTAGCTTTTATTTTTATATGGTTGAACATATAGTAGTTAACTTGTAGGATATAAAAGGTCAGTATTAAAGATGATAACTCAACTATTTTTTAACACTTTAATTCATCATTTTTGTTTTTTGAATTTGAGAAGTCATTTTACCCTAAGATTATAAAATTAAAAAAAATATATACATGTATAAAAAAAAATCATGTATTTTCAATAAAATTAAAACAAACTTTTATATTAATATTTAATTTATACATTAAAACATTAAAACGTAATGTTTATACATACGTTAAAATCATTTATAATTTTTAACCAGAAAAAAACAATCATTTTTAGAATAAAAGTTCCATTTTTAAAATTTCTGAAAATGGATCGTGTGCATGTGCCCTTTTTTTTTTTTTTCTTTTTCTTTTTTTAGTAAGGATCTTAGTGGTTTTTGTTTTCAGTCATATTGATCAATATAAATATGGTGAATTTTAATGTCACTAGACGTAAATTTCAAGATTTTTTTTTCTTTTTTTAATTTCAAAATTTGTTTAAAAACATTTTCTGGTGTATTTACAGTAAAACATTAAATTAAAATTATTTATTAATTTACCACGTGAAATATTTGCCTTATTACACCTATAGACCCCTTGCACATCCTTGCGCTTTGTCGCCATATTTGTGGTGCCTAATGCATTGTCCAGCATAGGGGAAACATCATTTCTCCTAATTTTTCACATAAAAAAGTTTATATCAACTGAATGAAATTTTCTCACGTACTTCAAGTTTATTAGGAGCTAGAAATAAGGCTTTGATCGAGGTTTGAAGCTTCTTTTGCTATTTAAAAAAAAAAAAAAAAAACATTTTTCCTATGCTGGCCTGTGTATTCCTGACCAACAATATGGCGGCTCTTAAATATGAGTGTAACCGGTTTATAATGGCATTTTATTATTTCGGTATATTACTACTAACTTCCAATTTAACATTTTACTCTTTAGATATTATATTTATTCTTTTAATAACATGAGATTAAGGAATCGCAATGAATTTATAATTTTTATGTGTAAGTACGCGATAACGTAAATTTTTATTTATAATTTAAAAATAAAATAATAGTAATAATCAAAAACAAGAAAAATGAAAATAAACCAGCTTGACAAATGGTAAGTTTCAACCTTTTGTAATTAAAATGACTCAATATATCATTATTAATGAAACCCATATTTCAAAGTTAATTGAGAGAACATTTTGTTTCTACATGGGTTAAGTTGGCAAAGTTTTGCTTTGTTTACTCCTAGTAGATATGCAACAGTTAGGACATGCGCAGTCAACAAAATATCTCTCGCGTGTACGTGCAGCTTACAAGTAAAGTGCATTCTTTTACACGATCAATAATAATAATATGCGTTTCTAGTTATGAGTAAACAGGATTTACGATGTTTATTTGATCAAGTAAATAGGATTTTAACGATTTGAAATTAAAGTTCAGTTGATAGGACTCATTGTCCTGACTGCGCCTTTTGTTCAATTTTTAATAATTTATTATGTATATTTCATCTGCTGCTAATTTGTTGTTTGAACAATAAAGACTATTATTTATTTATTTATTTATTTTATTATTTTAAAAACACATTTCTAGTTAGCGTATAAATATTTTAGTCGTTTTAAATATAAATTGTGACCAAATATCTGTTCAAAGACAGAAAAAAAATACAAAATATTTACATCTTACTTGATGGAAAATTTTCATATTTCATAATATATGTCATGCTTTCTGCATTTTTTTTTCTAAAGCAAAAAATCATATTTATTTTTCCTTCTTTAGGTTACCATTATTTGTTTCAATAATACCTTTGAATATCAATATTTGAGGGAGTGGGGAGTTGAATTTTATTAAAGTGTAATAGATTTTAGCACTCAAAATAATAATGAAAGGGGAACAATACAATCATAAAATAGCAAAATAAAGTATAATACACATGAACAGTATATATGAAATAAATTTATAATAAATAATAAGATGCAATTGCAGTTACACTTTTATGATTTTTGCATTTGGATTTTTTTTTTGTTTACTCTTGTCAAAGGGATATGTATAGAAAATAGAAAGAGAGAGAGGATAGGGAGAGAGATACAGAGACTGAGAGACTGACAGAGAGACAGAGTTAGAGAGAGAGAGAGAGAGAGAGAGAGAGAGAGAGAGAGAGAGAGAGAGAGAGAGAGAGAGAGAGAGAGAGAGAGAGAGAGAGAGAGAGAGAGAGAGAGAGACGAGAGTAAAGTTGATTCATTTGAACTATTTATGTAGCAAAGCAAATATTAATAATAATAACATATAAACTTTTAGTAAAGAGTCTTATTGCTGAGTTTGATGAGTATAAGAGATTGGAAATAATCTATATTTCAATAATTGTCTTTCAACACTTAAAATTTTAGAAAGTTAATAAATCATTTTATCATTTTACATGTAAATTATACTTTAACTTGAAAAATATGAAGTCGTTGTTAATATTCTTTTCCGGCATTCTTATTTTATGCGTATGTTTCTATTTATATATTTTCTTCGTCAATACATTCACAAACAAGAAATGTTCCGTAACATAAGCTTCCTATTTAGTGTGTATGCGCATGACGTTCATACTGAATGCGCTTTGACGCCATATTGAAGCAATGAATAACTTTGCTCATAGCATTATAGGACAAATATTGTTTTTGTCTATTTTCCTTTTTAGAAATTTAGTTTTTTGATGTTTTTCCCTCGCATACTTGAAAACCTAATTCAACCTGTTAGACGAATCAATACTCTCAAAAATATTGCTTTAATTATTTTTATATTGCAAAATACGTCATTTTCCTTTGCCGGTCCATGTTATTTAGTGCTCACATATGGCGTCAACTTTTATATGAATGCAAACACCCTATATTCACACTTTTTTATATCTAGACAATTCATGCTTTAAATTGCCTAATTTTTAATTTAGTAACCTCTTCAGGTTAAACCGATATATCGATTCAACTATATAAAAAAGAATTTTGCATAAATATTTATGTAAAAAATATATTTAAACATAAAAATAAGCACGTTAGAAGCAAAATAAACTGTGATTTTTAAAATAAGAATTTATAAACTCAATAAAATTTATATACTGTATAATGCATTAAATATCACAAATATTATTAGGTACTTTTTTTAAAAATATCAAATGCAATAGCAATGTAAAAGTAAGTTTTTTTTTTTTTTTTTTTTTTTTTTTTTTGACATTTGTATATTATTATTTTTATAACAAAAATAGATTCAGTAATCTCGTTTTGAATCAAAATGCAAAAAATTACATTAAACAAAATTACTAAAACATGCGCGTTTTCTAGTAAACGCGTAGACTAAAATAAAATAACAATTAAACACAAAAGTCCAATTTTTTTTTCTAACACAACTTTTTTACACTTAATTTTAAGTATTTTATATATACATAAAAATTTGGCAAATAATACCATAAAAAATTGCAGTATTTTTAAAATAAAACCCATACAAAAAAATATATTATTTTTACTTACTTCTGACTGTCCTACGTGATAGTTTTGAGCTGACTGATTTGATCTGTACCGTCGTTCAAAATTAACTCCAGCCGAACTTAGAAGATGTGAAGATCTTCTTCTCTCATCTGTAGGGAGAGGCGCTTCTACAACAACTTGTACCATTTTTATTTCTGAGCTCACCACTTTTTTTTTTCTCTCTCCTACTTTTTTTTTTTTTTTTTTTCTAACGATACGATATTAGAATTTTCTCTTCTCGCGTCTCTACTCTGTCTTTAACTTTCTCTACCACCCTCTACAAATCTCTAGCATTTACTGTGCGTGTCTATACTATACAACACAACACGTGGGGGAGTATCTAAACTTATAATTTAACATTTTTACACTAGGTGGCACCATTTATCAAATAGTAAATTTTTTTGAAAAAGAGCCAGTTTTTTTTTCTTATATAAGAAAAAAGTTACGTGCTCAATAAAGCTTCATTTATTTATTATTGTTAAAAAATTTAATCTATTTTAATTGCTCTTTAAGTTGATTTACTATTCGTTGTATATTTAATTATTTATTATGTTAAAATAGAGTACTATTTAATTCATTCATTAGTATAATTAGTTAAAACGTACTAACGCTACTTAATTTTTATAATTTTGATTATTTTTTTATTTCAAATTAAATCATGAAGAAAATAAAAACAACTAACTATTGAGTGAAATATAGGTTCCGTGTGTTATAAGTTATAATATTTTAAGGCGGGAAATAAGGTACAGCGGGATTTGAATAAAAAGTTGTAAAAAAAATCTGAAATTTTGCACAGTGATATACATACATTAGGATAGGATATTTTCTTTCCTATAAAAAAAAAAAAAAGAAAGAAAAAAAAAGAGAGGCCACCATATAGGTTTTAAATTATGATTTTTTAGCATTTTAATCTCATAAGAGCCCATATTAATTTCAATAATTATTTTCTCTCTCATTTGATGGTCATGGGTTCTGAAAATTTTATTGTAATATATAGCTCGATGCTTTGAGATACAAGCCATATAACTAAAACCCTTAAATAAATATACACAATTTTATTAGAAAAATTATATTCTTTTAATAAAAACAATTTCTTAACATTATATTTTGTTCTTCTTCTTCTTCTTTCACTTGGGCTTACATTATACTCACTTCTTATTAATGAAATAATTATTTAATGTGTGGTGTCTTTGTTTGGATTTGCCGAAAATTTGTAGATCATGTTGTGAGTATAAACATCACCAGGACGAAGTATGGAGTTAGGGAATGTTGGCTGTAACACAATTAAGTTCAATGTTAATATAATATATTTTCATACAAGCATCACTCAAAATATGTTTCCAGTATAAAAAAAAAAAAAAAAAAGAAAAGTTAAATCTTTTGTTTGTTTTTAAAATAAAAGCAATATTTTATATAGTTTCATTCAGGTAGAGACAGTGGTAAAAATATCGCGTTTGTATTGTCACAGCGATAGTAAACTAGCTCTCTGATTGGCTAGTGGGTTCCCTCTAGCCAATCAGAGAGCTAGTTTACTATCGCTGTCACAAAAAAACGCGATTTTTTTACCAAGGAGCAATGAGGCCAAATAACAGCCTTAAAGAATTCCTAAATTTATGCTTATAGAAAGTCCTAAGGTCTCTGGCCAATTAACGATTTTAGATGACCACACAGTAAGTTATCTCTTATGCTGCAAAAATATCAGATTTCATTTGCGCCCCTTCAGCGCCTGGAGAAGTCTGCAAGAACTAGACACTAGACGCTTGATTTCATTTGCAGCAAAAACACTAGTTCTTGCAGTCTTCTCCAGGCGCTGAAGTGGCGCGTATTCAATCTGACACTCTTAGCATACGAGATAACTTATAGTGTGAGGTCACCTAATTGCTTTGATGATTTGCACCTCTAGGTTTAGTAAATCTAAAGAATAAGAAATTATAGGAATTACAATAATAAAAATTGTTAAAGACTGTCAGTGATTGGCTGGCGCACATCAACGGTAAGCTCCATTAAAGATGAAAATCGTAATTACATTCATGAATCAATAATTTATTTGATTTGCAACGGAATGTTTTACTTGATTACTGGTTACAATTTCAAGTCGTACATAATTTATTATATAGGATAATGCCTATAATATTTCATTTATTTCAACAAATCTTAAAAATAATTATTTTTTATAGAGCTGTGAAAAATCGTTAAAATTAGAAACCGGTTTTAAAATAAAAAAAATAATTTATCGGTTAGGTTAAATCGGACTTTCGGTAACACAATTTTGATTTTGACTTAAAAAAATCTTTAAAAATCGTAATTTATTGTTACTTGTTAGAAAATTAATTTTTTAAACGATTTTTTGTTTCTATACTTTTTTTTTTTAATTTTTTTCATTAAAATTTTAATATTTTGGGCTAAATGATTTACGTTAAATTCAATATCTCATAATATCTTTCATTGTTTCCTTTATAACATCAAATGCAAATGGCATCAGAAAAAAAAATTGCCTTGCAATATTTTATTTTCATAGAGATTAAATTGCATTTATTATGAATGAAAATAATGAATTTTAATAATTATAGTGGAACTTTTTATTTGAAAATAAATTTAAAAAATAAATAAAACAAAACTTAATTGGTTTAATAATATTTAAATTTAATTGAAATATTAAGTAAAATATGAACTGATTTCTTTAAAAATGTATGTATTCTTAACTATTTTCTTAACTATAGTTCAAAGTAAAAACAATTTGTCACATTCTTTTCTTGTATAAAACCGAAAATAAAAATTTATAAATTATAGTATTTTAGTTTGGTCAACCCTTTTAAATGAAATTTATAGTGAAACTTTGATCTAAAGGTATGAAAAAAAAAAAAAAGAAAAAAAAAAAAAAAGAGCAATCTATGAAGAAAGAACACGTACATTTGAATGCTTTTGCAACTATAGAACACAATATGGGTATGCCATATTAGTGTAAAGATCGCGCATACTACGATAAATAGTTACGCGCAAAGCCGGGCGGTAGATGTAAACGTGGCCACCCATAGAGTAGTCCTTCACGTCTCTCCATATGGAAATATCTACCGCTGACCTCTTAGTATTGTACTAAGTACTTGGTCTTCTACCTGTTTATCTCTGCGAAAACACATTCCATAGTGTACAGATCACGTCTCATAGACAAAGATTATGTACGGTGAAATAATAATTAAGGGTTGTTTTCAGATGGCTTGCATCTCAATATCTATAATAAGAAAGCTTCCAAACCTTATAAATTTAAAAACCGTTTAAATTTATTTGATTTTTAGGAAGGAAATTTTCATTTCGGTTTTTTATTTTTGCGTTCCGGTTTCTCGAATTTGCCAAAACCGATTAATCGCGTTAATTTTAAACCAGTTTCTAATAAACCGGATATTTTCCACAGCTCTTTTTTTACTATTAATATCTGTAATAATTTGTTGTGTTTGAGGATGGACGTTATCGGTTTAGCGCGCGGGGTGCTGCGGGGAAAGCTAAGGGTCCCCTAATTTAACATTACGCTTATGGAGAAAAACACGTTTTTTGCGATTTTTGAGAAAACTACTCCACCGATTTTGGAGAAATTTGAATGAGAAATACTAGACACACTTTTACGTGTTTTAAGCCATAGAAAATTTTTAACAATTTTTTAAACCGATAACCTCCATTCTTTAAAATTGTTTATGTAAGAATTAAAATAATAATAAAGAATGATGGTCCTGTATTATGTATAGATGCTTTGTATATAACAAGTGTAATTAGTTAGTGTAACGTGTTTTTTTGTTTTTTTGTTTTTTTTTAGCGATATACAATTATTATTATTTTCTTTTTTGTGATATTTTTTTCATTGTTTTCCCTTGCTACGTAGTATTATTATACTACTATTCTTATTATAATTTTGTATGTAATCAAAAAAATACATGGATGTTTTCTGTTGAGGTTAGGTGTAAGAGTGGACCAGACATATTGTCAGGCTTAAACCTCACCCTTTCAAAAAATTTTATTTTTTTTTCTTATGCATTTTTTTGAATAAAGACGATTATTTATTTACGTATTTAGATCCAACAAATATATAATTGAACATCTTTTTTTTTTTTTTTTTTTTTTTTTTTTTTTTTTTTTTTTGCAATAATTCACCACGAGTAATTGTTTATTTATTTACCTGGTTAACTGCATCAGGCCATAGTTGAGTTTCCAAACAAAATGCTCCATGTTTCTTGTACAATAAAGCTCCCTTGCCCTTGAGAATGTCTGATTCAGGAAGATGATTACTTGTATAGAATTGAACTCCAGGTTGATTAGAGAAAACTTCTAATACTCGACCTGTACCAGGGTGCTCTACCCTATAAGATTGAAAAGAAAAAGAAAAAGAAAAGTGTTATCAAAGTATTTTAAAGTTAGAACTACACAGAAAACAAATTTTTAATCTAAATGCACAAATGTTTAGACGCAGTATTCGTTTTCTATTGTGAATGTATGCTTCAAAGCATGAGTAATTTCAATAGACATTCAAATTTTTATTATTATCATCTATATAGTATCGATGCAAGTATAATGAATGAGAATAGAATGAGTATTAGTAATATATGCGGATATACAGTATATTACTACCACTACCTAAACATTATAGTATAAATGTATATTTCAAATCATTGCACTAGTATTCAGTGTAGTGAGTAATCATTCAATAGTAGAGTGTAAACATATTATAGAGTTTTAAAAAAAAAAAAAAAAAAAAAAAAAAAAAAACATTTCACTAGTAGACAGTGTAGTGAGTAAACATTAATTGGGAGAAAGTTCAGACATTTTAAATTTTTCATCTCTATACCATCAAATTTAGGGTAATTTTAGGGCCACTTTATGTATATAAAAGATTAATTTTAATATTGTATTCAAACATACATGTATGAATATTTAATGATTACTTGATTACCATAATTACTAGAACTTTTTTTTTCTCACTGTATAACACTTAACAATAAAACTTACTTTGCGACAAATGTTTTTTGCCCTGGAGCTTTTTGGTTAATACAGAAATTATTATCGTATCCTTTCTCTGGTGTGAGTGGCATGACGTCACGCAGTAACTTAGGTGTACGTAGATCAAATATCGTGCCTTGGACTGGCTTAACCTCACCTGTAGTCAAGAAAAGAAAAATACACTGAAAAAAACATCGATACTTGCAACTTATTAGGTGCTTGTTGTACGTAGGTATGGGAATATACATATTAAACATTAAATGTGTAAGAGTTACATGAATAAATTTCTCTCTATTCAAATTATACATATTAACTAACTACAAATTCAACAAAAATGATAACCGCGTCCTTTCTCTTCTCCATCCTAAAAATTAAAAAATAATAATAATAATAATAATGAGAAGAACATTTTTAGAGCTTAATCTATTAGACCATCTAAACATAACATAAATATTCTAATATGTATACCTAAAACTGAGTTTTAGGAAGAAAATATTTTTTTTATAGCGGTTCACAAATGAAGGATTGTGTTACAAAATAAGGAGGTTCAGAATCTTTTCAGAAGATTTCTTTTTTTTTAATTACCTGTTGGAATGGTATTAATGGCAGGTGTAATAGAGTCAGCGTTGATTGTAACCACGTGATCATATAACTTTTCAGCTCCACTACCCTGAAAACAAAAATTAAATTTATATGCAGTTTTTGGTTAAGACTGAAAACTTAGTCACTGCGATCAGCAGATCAAAAGTTTTGAATGCAGAAAAAGCTGAAAATTTTCACACAATAAAACAATTTTACAAGTTTCAACACGCAAATTTTTGAATAATCGATTTTTGTAAATTTTTCTCCATAAGTCCACATTACATTTAATTATTAATTTAATATTTTGCCTCCTATATGAGGGTTACAGTTTCTAATATTCTTAGGTAATATTTTACTATACTGACTTTCAGGCATTGAATATATATATATATATATATATATATATATATATATATATATATATATAAGAATGATTTGTAACTTATGCCTTTTTTTTTTAGATTATGGAAAGTAAAAATTAACGGAAATGTTCAACTTTAAAAAAAATATATATATATATTTTTAGATATATATATTTTTCAAATGTTCAGAAATTGTATTTTCCACCACAACGATAACAAACTAGCGTAGGTATGCGTGAATATTGCACATTAATTAATTATATCAGAAAACTTCAAGTTTTTAACAAAATAAATCAATAATATGTCTTTATTAAAAACCAGAACAAGATTGATAACTCACTATGTATAAATATCATTAAAAATAGACTACCTTCATTTTCAAATCTCTCTCTCTCTCTCTCTCTTTTCCGAAGAGAGAGAGAGAGAGACTATAAAATATTATTATTATTATTTTATTCATTGAGTATTTATTATTTTGGAAGTAAAATTTCAAGTATATAAATATTATCACAATTAAGAGATAAAAAAATGGAACATAACAAAACTACATTATCATGTCATGTAATTATTTTTTTCATTTTTGCCACACATTTTATGTAGGACTTGACCGATGGCTGAATTATTTTTATTATAGGTATATTTGTTATCATTGAGTTTTAAAGGAAGTAGGAGGTCAACTTTTGAATTTCAGATGTAAATCGTAAATTCGTTCTTAACAAAACCCTCACAAAAAAAAAAAAAAAAAAAAAAAAAAATATTATTATTATTATTTTTATTTATTTTTACTAATGTTACTATTCAAACTGCGATGGTCTGGCTGACATAATGAACTTAAAATATACTTGCAATCATAAGTGATAATTCCTATCATTTGGAGACAATCATACTGTGATAATTTTAGTAAACTACCTAACTTACATGTCCTGCAAGATTGAAGTAGGCATGGTTAGCTAGGTTGACTGGAGTTGGCTTGGATGCAGTTGCGATCATGTTAATGATGACCTCATTGTCGTCACTCAAGGAGTAGGTCACGTGGGTGAGAACTTGACCTGGGTAACCTTCTTCTCCATCCTCACTAGCGTAGCTGAACACCACCTTGTCACCGTAAATGTGACTCTCCCATAACACCTGAAATAAAATTTAAATATGGGGGGAAAAAAGGAAAGGAAATTAAGATAAAGTGCAGTAATAGCAAAGAAAATGTTATTGAAATATTATGAAATGAAATAAGATTTAAATTTGAATTGATTTTTAAATGAAATTGAACTTGAACTTAAAATTAAAATAAAACTTGAAATGAAATTAGTTTAAAAATTTAATTGAAATGAAATAAATTGTATGTCTCAGTCATCCCCACGGTAATATTCATTACAATAAAATTGTAATTGGTATAAAAATTATATATAATTTTTATTTTATTATAATTTTTTTCAAGTTAAATTAAATCCTAATTTTTGTTCACCATGAGTGAAATTTTTTTGTACCATGCAAGGATTTTAATTGTGTTACATTTTTTTTTAAAGATACATGTTTGCATGCACAATGAGTGTTATTATGAGTATTAAAATAATACAAAATATTGTTCGTGTTAACCCAATGTCATAATTACTTTGTTTTTATTATGAGTATTAAAATAATACAAAATATTGTTCGTGTTAACAACCCAATGTCATAATTACTTTGTTTTTATATGTACCTTATCAAAAGCCTTGGAACCTCCATGTAAATGATTTTCACCAGCATTTTTGGTCACATGGTATGTTTTACCGTCAATAGTAAACTGTGCTTTACCAATTCTATTTGCTACACGTCCAATTGTAGAGCCAATATGAGGATCACCAATGTTTTCGATATAACCTGTGGAAATTTTTAAAATAATTAGCAATAATTTTTTTTTCTTTATTTAACATCATAAATTACAGTATAATGCGAGTTCTTACAATCAAAGTAAGTCCTGTGAAAAAAAAATGCATCCTATAAAATCTCGATTATTTATTAATTTTATATTTTACCAAGGTTTACAGTATTTATTATGTATAAAACCATGCAATTTTACCAGATTCTTGAAGGTAAGTATTGGAAATACCAGTGTTGGTTTCGAATAAAAATATATTATTGTAATTATTATTAGCTATTTTATTATTCCGTGTAAATCAATTTAAATTGTGGTTATATGTTGCAGGATTGAAATTTTATGTAAACCTATAAATAGAGGAAAAGAAAGTACCGGAGGCGGAAAACACGTGACGGTAAAAGTGGGAGAAAACTTCGCACTACCAGCAACAAGCTAGGCCTGAGCCACCTCCCACTTTTAATATCATGTATCATGTGGTTTCCTTTTCCGCTTTTTAACTTTACATAAAATGCTATTGAAGCTGTATAATCCTATTGCTTTAACAGAATCAATGGCCAACTTATATATAGGTAGCTGTTCAACTCAAGTAAGTGACCGCTTATGTTTACTCAAAATGCGGAATAGGAAGTGCCGGAAGAGGAAACCACGTGATGGTAAAAGTGGGAGAAAGGTTGGTGCAAGCAGCAAGCTAGGCCTGAGCAACCTCCCACTTTTACCGTCACGTGGTTTCCTCTTCCGCACTTCCTTTTCCGCATTTTGAGGAAACATAAGTGGTCAGGTTCTACCTTCTACTATATGTTAAACGAGTGACAAGCTATCACAAGAAGTATAAGCTTTGATTTATGTCATATTGATAGGCATTATAATATTTTATAAGATTACATAGCATTATAAGTCATTTCGTAAAATATAAAAGCAGGTATTAAGGGTTGTATTTACGAGGCTTGTATACTGTATATCAATAAAAATGTCCTCGCAAGTTAAAAAACATTGTGTAGGTCAGTTACGCAGGTGCAGATCAAAACAAAACTGCTCCGAGACTGACATCACATTCCAATCTCCTGTAACTTCCGGTGACCAGATGTAAATGTCAGATCAACAGATTGCTATTTGAACATCTGTTTTATTAGATAAACATCAGAGTTTACGATCTAGCACTCGACCTTGCATCAAAATACAAAATAATATAATATATAATAATTATTTTTAATTATAATAATATTTTATGTAATATAATTTTCACGTACTTTTTTAGTTTTTTTTTATTGCTGATATTTTTATTTATTGTTAAATATTTGCATTTGTTTATAATTATATAATAAAATACAATTTTCCTTTTCACAAATAATAATTTCAAACAAAACCGTATTAAATTGTTATTTTTTAAATATTTTTCCCTACCTATTTTCAAGTTTCAACGTATTTTCATGGTTATTTTTATTGCTACTCGCATTAGCGTTAAACATTGTTAATTAAGCATTGGTATTGAATATAATTTTTTTTTTGTGTGTTAGCTTTCACGATGGACGTAAATTTTTAAACATGTATTTTTATTGTTGCAGCAACGAAATGACGTCGATTCTGCCTATTAAAGTAGTATTCTGACAGAATTATTTCTGTATTGTTGAAAACCTAACTAAAGTAAAATACATTTAAATGGCAATCGTGGCCTCTCAACATGAAAAAATTATAGAAATTTCTTATGGGGCTAGAATACTTGGAAAATTCTAGTGTACTTTACTGACCATTTTATAGTCTATTGTGAAAGCTACTTTACATTTAAAGGAATAGACCAGAGAAAAACATAAGCATTTATATCACAAAACATTTGATGTGACTTACATAAGTAACTTTAGTTTGTCTCAAAAACCAACTGTAGCTCCGTAGCAGTGATCAGAAATTTCAATTTATGCAACCCGCACAACATTTTCATACTAATTTTTGCATGTTTCTGACGTCATAAACATGAATATTCACGCAAGTGGCATACTTTACAATATTTTCACGCTCTATCGTGGGGCTAGATTAACATTCTGGTAAAAATTGTCAACAGTTTTGAAGATCCCATTTTGTGTTTATTCATTATAAAAAGCATATGTTTTATATGGTCTATGGCTTTAAATCATCGTGCTGAGGAGGGTAAAAACGGAGTATATTGCTTACCTTCCATACTGTCGAAGCCTAAGGCAACATCCTCGAAGTTATTATGTCTGCAAGGTACTTTAATAGATGTAATTGTAGCTCCATAATTGATCACTTGCAGGGTAACATTGTTCTTATTGGTGAATGTAAAACGACGAGCGGTTTTCTCTACTCCTTTCTCAGGGTAAGTACCAAATGGATCTTCAACAACCCCACCAAGGGCTGAAACTATAAAATATCAAAATTTAGTAAGTTAGAGTTTTATGTTTCACGCCAATCTACATTTTACAGCATGATATTTTATATTTTTTAAGGTTATATTTATTTGTTTGTTTGTTGTTTTATTTATTTATTTTTTGTTTGTTTTGTTAGTAATCAGTAATCAGGTCATATATAATTTATATAGGACCTGACACAAAGGTAACTATAACTTCTTTCCCTTTACGTGTATATATGTATATGTGTATATATATATATATATATATATATATATATATATATATATATATATATATATATATATATATATATATATATATATATATATATATATATATATATATATATATATATATATATATATATATATATATATATATATATATATATATATATATATATATATATATATATATATATATATATATATACATATACACACACACACACACACACACACATATTTTTATAAGTTATACAGTATAATATATAAGAACCCGATTAATAATAAAATAAACAAGCAATATAAGAATGATATCGATTGGGAAGCTAACTCTGATTGGGAAGTGAACCAACTTGGAATTGATTCATGCTTTTAATTTGAACTTTAATTTTACTAGATTTTTTTTTATTTTTTATCGATACATTCTATTTCTTCTTAAAAACTTTGATTTATTTTAAAGTAAATAACAATATAGTAATATAATAAGTAATTTAATAAAACAATACATTATAAAACGAATCATGGTTTAAAACTTAGTCACTTTACTATAATTCTATATAATAATTATAATACATATATTTTTATTATAATTATGGAAAATGCTATTTTGCATGCACTGGAGAACTATTTTGAGAAGAAAAGCGGGTTCTTATCAAACTTAGGCTTCCTGCGTAACAAAGGGTCTAAAAGGGTTGCTTACGTTCGAACATATAGCGCTTTGTAACGCGTAATTTCATCGGTCGTAGTCATCAAGCAACGATAGGCAATTCTTATAAATTCTTTGTTGCGCAGGAAGCCTAATTTGTGGGAACACGCTTACTTAAATTGCACATTCTAGTGGTTTCCATTAAAACTATACAAAAATAATTTCATTGAAAAGAATTTTTAGATTTTTGTCATGAATTGACATATTTTAATATAAATTTAAAATAATTCTAGCGAAGATATAAATATACTATATTTAATTTCATAAGAAATTGTGTTACTATAAATTTTAAGTATGCAAAACGTTAATGAAATATGATGTCTGCTGTTGAATTCAGCGTACATAGGGCCTCATTAACGAGAAAATAAAATAAGTAAATTTGTACTGCATTTATGTTATCTTGCTAAATTAGAATGATATATAATAGATATATTTTTCATGCCATATGTACAACATAATATTTATGCTCTTTAACATAGTTATTATATGATGAAAACTGCATAATTATGCTGTATTAAATAAATTGTGCTGAAAATTAGCTAGTGTAATTATTGAGAATTTATTTTTCTCCGTGTTCTTCGGGAAAAAAATTTAAATTGTCTACATTTAATATTTTACGTCACAGTCATGGCTTCAAAGCCATTCTTTATTGTTGTATTTATTTTAACTTAAAACTATATAATTAAAATGTTTTTTCACGCAAAATTTAGAATTGACAACTATACTGCTTGTTATAATGCTTGAAGGTGACGTGTATATAGCCTACCATATAAGAAAGCGAACAAACGACAGCACATCCCTAATTACCTATTCTAAAGAATTAAGCGTAGCTAAGTCTTTAGATGTTTTTTGATGAATCGTACCCAATATAATCTTTAAATGATTTTTTGATTTTATAAACGACATAAACTATAGATAAAACAAAATAAAAGTAATGCTTAAACAAAAGTTATATGAAATAAATATATATAAATAAAAAAGTATTAAAAATAATAATTATAAGTCAAAAATAATAATAATAATGTCAATGAATACAAAAATAAAAAAACTTACCTGCAATACATAATGTAAGACACAAGGCTGAGTAGAACATTGTTCTATCTCGTATGCTTGAAAAGTGAGAGTTGTTCTTCACGCTCATAGCATTATATACATAACCAGTTTATGTCTTTATTAACATGCGCGGAACATTAAAACTCTCCAAAAACAATACTAAATTTATGGAGATAATGCTAGGAAGTAAAAATTATACAATTTTGATTTAATGTTTATATAATTTTAAAACGAGATTTCTGTATATATTTTTTAAAATAATAAAAACATTACTAGCTAAAATAATAACTTTTATTTTTATAAGATTTTTTTTTTTCTGTTTTTAACAAATTATAAATTGAAAATTAGATTTTCGTGTTACACCATTTTTATACAGAGCAGTAAATGAGTTAAGTTGCGCATTGCACATGTGCAATGGTTAGCACAGTGGCCGGGCAAGCCAAAGATCTGGGTTCGAGTCCCAGTCAGGAGGAATCCATTTTAACATATTTACTGCTGTGTATAAACATGGTGTAACACGAAAATCTAATTTTTAATACTTCCCATGTAAAACCAGGCGCTAAATTACAAACTTACAAATTATTAATTGTTTAAATAATAATTTAAAACATTTATGCATATTATTATTTTATTATATAAATAGTTATTTATTAATATACAATTTTAAGTAAAGACATTCTAAAAGAATTTATTATATAAAGATATTCTAACTTATGAAGAATCAGTTCTTATGAATCTTATGACATGTTCTGCTCCACGTTGGAAATGTAGAAAAATATAAGTTAAAAGTGAATTATTATTTTCTCCGATCAAATTTTAAATATATATATATCTATTATGTTCTCGTTTTAATAAAAGATTGCAGAATTTTGTATAATATTTTGGTATTTTTAAAATAGTTTTGATATAAACTGTATTATATCGCATATCTTGTGACTAAATATTATTTTCATTTCATTATTGACAATATGCAATTTTATTTATCACCAAAGAGCATAATGGTTACTATCCAATGCTTGAATATATATATATATATATATATATATATATATATATATATATATATATATATATATATATATATATATATATATATATATATATATATATATATATATATATATATATATATATATATATATATATATATATATATATATATATATATATATATATATTATAACTTGTTGCATTGAATATAAAAGTTAAATAAATTAATTGTATGCTAACTCTTAAATATTTGTATTAAAGTCTATAATTAATTATGATTTAACACTGCTTGTAAGTGTACCACCATTGTATTGGAAACAAGACTGTTTTCGAATGACAATAAATAAATAAATAACAAATCAATGCTATTATTAAAATTTTGCAGTTTAATTGCCATACAATACAATACTAAAAGGTATACTTTAATAACTCACCTGGTTATAATTTTATATGCAAAAGTTGGCAGCAGTTGCTTAAAATTTGAAGGTCTTGATCGGGTCACTGACTTTCAGTAATTTTTGCTTGTATTTACTTTACCTAGCAACTAAAACTTAGAATTTAATGAATAACATAGGTCAGCAAAGGTCAAATATAATGAATTTTACTCAAAGTATCATTTTGGTTGCAATATTATTAATTTCTTTCTCTATCTGTTACTACTGTGTTGATTCATTATTACTTTATTAGTAAGATGAGAGAGATCTGAGGATTTATTCATAATATTTTAAAGAAAGAAGATATCGGAGTTCAGTTATTTTGTAAATCTTAGCACATTAGCCAATGAAGTGTTCCATGTTCCATTCTACCAATGCAAACAAAATTTTTGTTTCATCTCCCAGAACACATCTCTTTCACATAAAAAAAACACATTATATTCTATGATCATATAATTTTCTTAATTCTCCCTTAGTTCTCCCTAGTTAAAATGAACCCAATAACGACCCATAACGACCAATCTGGATATTAGAAATAACAGTAATTGCTATTATATTTATCAATAATTTACTTAAACATTTGTAAAATTTTATAAAAATAAAATATTAAATTAATATTAAATTAAAATAAATAAAAATAAGTTTTAAAATTTTTTTAATTAATTTTTTTATTTTACTTTGTAAAAAAAAAATACAAAAACCTATTAGTGTGTTCAACTTTTATATTCATCAGGTTACTAGACAGAAAATTTATATATAACATTATGTTTGTATATTTCTCCTGGGTATATTATGGATTTGGGAAATTTAGCCTGAAACACATAATAAAATAATTAAAACTTTAAATTAAAATATTATTATTCATTTGTCTTTATTGGTTACTTATATTTTAATAATAAATAACACAAAATCCTAGATTTTTTTTTTAAAATGTTACATAATATTATATTAACAGTAAGAACTGAAGTTATTAGTTAAATTACTTCAAATTTCATTTGTATACAGATTATACAAAATTTTATTAATATTCGCCATTTTGGCAAACTGTAAAATTTACAAAATTTAATTGCAAGAAAAATTGGTGTATTTGTTGTGACAACCCTCTAAATAAATATTACATCAATAATATGCTTATGTGTTATACATTAAACCATTAACATATGTGACACCATATATGTGACGGTCTGATGTAGACTAAGGTCACGTATTATTAAATTGACGATAGATAGATATAGCTGACTGGTTGTGGATGGTGGATGAGATGATATGATAGAGAGGTTAGTGAATTATACACGTTGATTATATTAACACTATTTATTCACTAAAGGTATTATAAGTACAATATTGTGTAGAGGCTCTTGAATTGGCCGAAGCCAAGCCAAGACTCTCTTGTGCGCGCCGTGTACCGCACGACACGCACTCACTCAGGCTCGGACTGGTCATAAGAGCAAGTCCGCAATTGCGGACGTGCCCCCCCCCCCCTGTTTGGAGGCCCCTAAGGCCCAAAAAGGGGCGTAACTAGGGTGTTACGCCCCCTTTGTGGCCCCTAAAGAGGGTGTTACACCCCTTTTGCGGACGAGGCCCTTTGATTGCCAGTCCGACTCTGCACTGACTCACTGAATAATGAATCGTATGCATTTCTACATAATGTATAACACATAAGCATATTATTGATATGATATTTATTGAGAGGGTTGTCACATTGTAAAACTTTTGCAAACAATAAAATTTATTGCATATTAAAATTAGTGCACTATATGATCGTAATAAAAAAATAGGTTGATTTCTAACAAAACAGATATTTAACTTACGTGATTAACTGAGTCAGGGTAAACTTGGGTCTCCAAACAAAAGGCATTATGTTTTTTGTAAACAGCTCCACTATGACCTTTTAGTGAATTATCTTCAGGGAAGAAATTACTCGTATAAAACTGAACTCCAGGCTGATTGGAATGAACTTCAAGAACACGACCTGTACCAGGATGCTCTACCCTGAAAATTTAAAACATACGAAGAAATTTATTGAGGAAGTAATAATGTTTTATCTTTTTCAAGTTAGAAAAGTATTTCTAACAAGTCTAAAATTTCTCAATTAATTATTTTCAAACTTAATAGTTTTTTTAGTTGGATACATTAAAATAATGATAATTAGAGTATAATTATATTATATAAATGTTCCGCAGTGCGTAAGAATAAGATGTTGCAACGGCATAAGGCATAATTATGTCAAGAACTTTTTTTTATTTTTTTTTTTTATATTTATTATTATTTTTTTTTTTTGCATTTTTTTAATACTTCCTGCGAGTAAGAGCATATTATAACCTTCATGTTTGCTAATCCTTTTTTCATTTTTTTTTAATGCGTTGTATATAAATTGTAAAATAAATTGTTACTTTAAGCACTTTTTGTTTTATATATATATATATATATATATATATATATATATATATATATATATATATATATATATATATATATATATATATATATATATATATATATATATATACATATATATATATATATATATATATATATATATATATATATATATATGTATATAATATTTTCTATATTTCTTTAATTATTTCACAAATATTTAAACATATATTTCCGTACATTGTTCATCCTTTGTCATATGAGTTTTTGATTTGTGTTGACATTAGCTATGAGTAAAATTATATAATTTAATAATAACTGTACAAATTTGAAAAAAGGGATCAGAATTCTAAATCTCAAACTTTTCATTATTCTGACTTAAAGCATGTAAATCTTTATCAACTTGGAGCCGATTTAGCCCCTTATTATAAAAATTCCAAAATAAGTCATCATTCATATAAAATACACTTAACGTATTTGGGCTAAAATTTTAAACACGTTACCTTGCTACAAATGCTTTTTCTTCATTTGGTTTTACATTAATGCAGAAGTTATGATCGAATCCTCCATGAGGAGCTTGAGGCATAGCATCCTTCAATAAACGAGGAGTTCGAAGATCAAATGGAGTGTCTTTTACTTGCTGTAGTACTCCTGAAAACAATATGAAAATATTTGAAAACAATAGCCAATTCTTGATCTTAGGAAATCAAGGAATAAAATCAACAACTTAAAAAATTGATACAAAAAAAAAAAAAAAAAAAAAAAAGTTTTTATGCTAAACATATTCTTTTTACAAAATTTGTAACATAAACATTAAAATTCTTACATTTTTGTGCAGTATACTTTGCATGAAAATTTAAAGTTTCGGACTAGTATTTTATAATAATGGCTTTTACAATATAGCTGTTCGTAAACCCTGTTTTCTGCTTTTAAAATGACGATCAACTATGGGTTTTCAAATGAGTTGCGCATTTTTTGGTGCTCCAAAAAACAGGATTTACGAACGACATTAATAAGTCTTTAAATATAATATAATATATAGATATATAAATTATATTATATATTTGAAGTATATTAATAATTATGCTTTATTTCAAAATGAAGTTTTATTTTTACAGCGCACTACAAAAATACATTTATTTTATCTTATCAAAAACTACCATGATCATGCCGTTATTTAAAATTAAATATTTATGACTTTTGTTAGATATATTTGAAATGACTTATGAGTTAAAAGTATATTTAAATTAAATTTCATATGGAGCTCAAATGATTTTTTTAAATAAAAATATATGTTACGGTATAATTAATAAATTATGTTTTTAATAATACCTACTGAAAATTGATAATTGCACTTATATTGTAAGACTGAAATAACATTAATATATAAAATATTTATTTTCCTTATAATAAGGTTTTCACATAGATTATTAACTAAGATTTTAAAAGAATAATAAAAACAATAACAACGCAAAATATTCTTTAATTTCAGTATAAATAAAATACATTATAATTTTGCGCAACTCTTTTTTACCCCCCCCCCCCTTTATATATGTGATAATTTTCTTTGAAAAAAAAAACAAACAAAGTTTTAGTTTTATTTGAAATTACTATTTTATTTTATTTTACATCCAATTATTTGGATATTTAAAATATTCAGTAGTAAAAATGTAATTGATAAAAATCTAAAGTGTTAACATGAGGTGTTCAGTAATGATTAAAAGTCTGTTACAATTCGTTAACCCATGATGCCGAGTGGCTTCTTTATTTGCATTACAGATGTTGTAAAATATTATGTATTGTATATTCGTAGTTAATTTCTAATTTAGATTATTTTTAAGTATTCAAATGATTTAACATGATGCATTAAGTTCTAGTGAAAATCCTTAACTATTTCTTATTGCGATAAAATTATTAAACAATAAAATTTTTACTTTATGTGATCATAATTAAATTTTGATTAATTTATGTTAATTACCTGTAGGAATGCTATCTGCATCCACAGCTGTGATATGGTCTGCATTGATTGTTACGATATGTTCATATAGGCCTGATGATCCACTTTTCTGTGGAATTAAACATTTAAATTATTTTTTTTTAAAGGCATCCTTAAAATATATATTTTTTTTTTATAAACATGCGACGAAACACGAAGAAAAAAACAACAATAAGTTGGTAGGTTTATATAAATTCAAAATAGAAACGCTAATTTCAACTTTCATACACAAAATTGAAAGCCTCAATTCAAATATTTGCAGAAAGAGAGAGAGAGAGAGAGAGAGAGAGAGAGAGTGGGGGGGGGGGGGGGAATGATGGAGTTATAGTATAGTTCTAAATGATATCTTACAGAAAAAGCAGTGGATTTTTATTAGGACTTAGGGGTATAGCATAGCACGCAGGGAAAGCTAAGGGTCTCCCTAATTTAACATTACGATTATGGAGTGAAACAGGTTTTTTTTTAACAAGATTATTTTCACTATTGATAACTTCTATTTACTATTATTCACTTACGTGTCCTGCAAGATTGAAGTAGGCATGGTTAGCTAGATTGACTGGAGTTGGCTTGGATGCAGTTGCGATCATGTTAATGATGACCTCATTGTCATCACTCAAGGAGTATGTCACGTGGGTGAGAACTTGACCTGGGTAACCTTCTTCTCCATCCTCACTAGCGTAGCTGAACACCACCTTGTCACCGTAAATGTGACTCTCCCATAACACCTGAAATAATATATGTCAGTATGGAATCTATGTGTATTGTCACGTGCAATTATGTGTAGCAATAATTAATATTATTGTTACACATATTTGCACAAATGACAAAATAAAGTGACTAAGCAAGGGATGAGTGGCGAGGCGCTCGCACGCACTAACAACTACAGGTCAAAGTGCGTGTGAGGTCACGAGCTCATCACTTGCGGGCCGGGGCGATGCATACGCCATTATTATTATTAATCTTCTCTCTCTGGTGAACGGGTGCGAGAGAAAGTGCGAGCGCAAGGGTGGAAGCCGGAATGTTAGAACCCACAACATGTAAGTTTAATCGATATACTTTTATATTAATTAATTATAATAGTTGTCATTGCATTTTGAGTGCACAATACACTGCAATTGAGACTACATAACGGCATTGTTTTATTTACCTTCGCTTCCCTCTCACTTAATGTTAGAATTTGGCACATATTAGGAACCAGTTAAGGTAGGTTAAAGTATAGGCCAGAGACGGGACCAATAAGAAACGGCCCGTGACAGTATAATAACAATTTAAAATAAATAGACCAGAAGAAAACATAAGCGCATTCATTTAATATCACGAAACACTTGATTAGGCTTACAAAAATATTATTTGTCTCAAAATACAACTGTAAAGTAGTTCTCATTTTTAATTATTTTGAAGCTGCGATATCCCTAAGTTTAACCGCATAATTCAATTTAAGAAATCAAATCCACTTTTATATCATAACCCGTATCAATTGTCAAAGTTACGTTTTTAAATTCATGCCATACACATATACGTTTGCGCACACTTCAAGTAAATAATCATTATTTTTCGGTCGGGATTTTTATTCATGTTGTTCATGACATATATTCCTAGTATTATGGATTAATAATATTTATAAATCAAAATGATAAAAAAAATGAAATAATTTTTTTATTTAATACAAGTTTTATAATTATAATTTTGCTAACATGAAAATATAAATAAATAAAATAAACATTTTTTTTTAATAAACTAAATAACGTTTGTTATATTTATGTATTATAATATATATTATCAATTTTTAAGCTCATATATTTAAAGTTTAAAACAATAACATTGTTATAAAATAGTTAAAAATATATATATATAGTTTGAGAGCGTTATAAAAATGTACTAATTGTATTAAAATGAAAATAGGAAAAATACGCCGTAGTAAAATTTTATAAAAAATAAAAATTACGTTATCAAAAATATGATGTTTCCTCCTATATTTTATTTTGTTGCAATTAGAACTTGCCTTATCAAATCCAACATTTCCTCCATGAAGATGATTTTCTCCTTTGTTTTTACTAACTTGAAATTCTTGATCTCCAATTTTAAATTTTCCTTTGCCGATACGATTTGCTACACGTCCAACTATTGCTCCTAGATATGGTTGAACTTGGCTTCTTTGATAACCTGTAAAAATTATTTAACATTACCTAAATATTATTGTTATTATTATTTTTTAAACATGTTTTAAGGGAAGGAGTAAAAGTTCAATATTTTCAGATTTTATATCGTCTAAGAGTATATTGGTATCCAATAAAGTCTGGAACCATTTTTAAGGTGGTGTCTTTTCAAACTGATGAGAGTTTGAGGGTAGATCAGCGTTAAAATGAGAATGAAAAAAAAAAAAAAAAAAAAAAAAAAAAAAAAAAAACAGACTTAAATATATTGATCTCTTGCTAGATAATTAAAAATATCAAAGTAATAAGACATTTTTAACAGGATGGCGAGTTTTTTTTTTTTTTTTTTTTTTTGTTTTTGTTTTTGTTTATCTATCACTGTACAGCAAATCAAAATTGATATTTTCTATTTTCGTTGTATATTTGTATTTATTTTTATTTGAAATTCAGTAATGAAACGTAACTAAAAAAATATAAGTAAAAAAAAAAAAAAAAAAAAATCCAGTTTTTATTATTGTTTATTTTCAATGCTAATAATTGTTTACCACTTTGATTTTAAGCCCCCCCCCCCTTTTTTCTAATAATATAAAAAAAAAAAATAATAAATATTGTATTTACCATCAAAACCATCATACCAAAGTGTGACGTAATCCAAATTGCCTTGTTTATCCGGCATCCTAACGGCAGTGATAGTTGCACCATAGTTAATCACTTGCAAGGTGGCACCTCCTCTGTTAGTGAACGTAAACCTCTTCACCTCTCTCTCTGCACCTTTGTATTGGCACGTACCGAATTTGTCCTCTACTATGGTTGGCATCTCTGAAACTGAATTTAATAATTAGAATTTATTGATATGCACATATTACTAATAAAGGCACAACTGTTTTGAAGCTGACTTTAAGTGATTACGGTAACATCCACTTCCGTTTTAACTTACTACGCATGCGCAGAATGTGGAAACGGAAGCGATCAAAATCGCTTATAGTCGGCATCAAAATAGCTGGTACTTTATTAGTCAATTATACGATACCACTTTTTATTAAACTTAAATTCGAAAGGAATTGTTTAGTAAAAATTTTGACTGTCGTCGTCATGTTTATTATTATTTTTTATTCATTTATAAATCACAAAAGCATGTGCGCATCTTTTCTTATAGTTGTTTATTTTGATGGTTGTAGTACTAATTGAAGATTATTATAATCCAAAAGTAAATTCTTATTTTATTTATACTGAATTTGATTTATATTGTACGGAAGCAATAGTTCAATTGAAAATCACTTCAAAATACTCATTGTGACAATTTAATATTATTTATAAAAAATATATATAATATTGTAGTTTTAATTAGTAAAAATTGTTGATAAATTGTTAATACGTATTTAATATATTAACATTTTCCTTTTTTTTAATTATTAATATTAAATATAAAATATAATATATATTGTTTGTTTTTTTTTAAATATAATTTACACAATATAGATATTTAAAATTAAAAAATATGACAACAAAAATTATAATAATATAGTTGGTTATTTTAGTTTACATTCTATGTATATAAAAAAAAGATTATACTGTCTTGCAACATTTGATATCTTTTTTTTTTTTTTTTTTCGAAAATAAATACAATGACGGTATAATGGTCGGTAACTGGATCATCTAGGCAAAGGAAAAACTTACCGACTGTGACATCACTTTGCGACTTTTAAGATTTAATTAAAAATACACAGTGAACAAGAAATTAGAAAATCTTATATCTGTCAATGGAGGACGATAATGTTCTCTTTTAGAATATACTACATAATTATTATTGTTATTGAATTCTTCTCACAAATCTCACATCATCAAATCATTTAAATGCAATAGCATCTTAAGTTCCATGAAAAATATACATACTATTAATATATTTCTTCAATTAAAAAAAAAAAAAAAAAAAAAAAAAAATCCATCATACAAAAACAGTTATAAGAAAAAATATATATTATATTTATTTATTTATTATAAATAAAAATAAAATAAACTCAATCATTGAATGGGGCTTATTGATTTAGCGCGCAGGGAGACGCGGGGAAAGCTATAAGGGTCCCCTAATTTAACATTACGCTTATGGGGAAAAACAAGTTGTTGTCTTTTTTTTTTTTTTTTTTTTTTGCGATTTTTGAGAAAATTTCTCTACTGATAACCTCCATAAGTAATTTTATATTGTAAACAATGCTAACAAACCTTTATTGGAAGTCAGTGTTTCACCGGCAATGCATGTAAACAATACACGTAGAATTTAACATACCAGCTGGCAATATTATCAATCAGGCTTGTTCACAGAAACTTGAGACGAAATTCACTGATATTCTTTAATGAGAAAAGATGCGAAACTACTTTCCATTATACACGTATTTCAAATTTAGAATTTTATGTCATAAATTCTAATGTATGCACACAGAAATTTAGATTCAAATGTTACTGGTTGTTTTCTCTTGATCTTTAATTACGATTTACGAAACTTAATTAATTTATAAAAAATTAAATAAATAAAAACAAAATTATTAATTCTTTAAAGATAAGAAATTTCTACAGTGACTTCAAAAATAAAAATAATAAATATTTGTAAAAGAATTAATAATAATATTTCAATATTTTTAATACAGTATTATCATTACTAAAAATACTTAAGTTAGTTACTTTTACATGTATGTGTAAAACAAGAAAATACACGATAATTACATAAACCATAAATACATTTTTTAATTAAATAGGAAATTAAATTTTTAGTTAGCATAATTAATTAATTTGCTTTTTACGTGTAAATTTAGTTTCATTTTGCCATCTCTTTTACTCCACAATAAATGAAATAACGCAGCGTTACGACTTAAAAAATATTGTGACTTGCAGCGCCAATACTGGCGTATCCTGGGTGTGAAGAGCATTGATATTTTGTCTCAGTTGCTTTTCCAGAGAAAATTTCCCTTATCAGTAACGCGCATGTGTGAAATATAACATTATAAAATATTTACTAAATTTAGGGACAGAGTGAAATATTTAGAAAATAAGGGATTCTCTCTCTCGCCTCTTGCCTAATAGCAAAAAATAAATTAGAGATAAAAACCTAAACTTTTTTTTTTTTTAATTAGTTTCAATTTTGAAAAAATATCCAAGCAAAAATTTATATTGCATTTGATGAGTCTATTAGCAACGTCCCTTACATATTGAAAATTCTAATAACAAAATTTTAAATTTAAAAATGCTTACCTAAATTATCATTGATATAATATAAAAGATTATGTGTCGAAAATTTGTTTTGAATGTTTGTTTTGTTTTGATAAAGACTTTTTTTATGGTAGTATTTTAAAATTATATAGCATACAATAGAAATAAAATTATTATAATATTGTTAAGTGGCATTTTTATCAGTTCTCTAAAATATGAGTAAGAGTTAGGTCGCTTAGATATGTCTTGCATGCTTTATAATAGATATAATATACTATAAATAAGACCTTTAAGGGAGTCGGGTACTGACCTTATATCTAAAAAACTAGAAGTGTTTAGGGTCTAAATTTGGTGTCACTGTGTAGCTAAGGGTCACACCTATAGCCGTGATAAAAATTTCATGATGTTTAATTGACCGTCCCGAAAAAAAGAAAAAATGTTGAAATTAACATTGCAATGGGTCTTATGGGCTTAAATTTTGAAAAAATCGTATAACATTAATTTGCACAGTGACCCCCCAAAATTTTTATATTATATATTTGATATTGTCTTAAGCTGAAGTATCATTGTTCAAAATTTCAGATTTTTTTGACGAGAAAAGTTTGAGTCTAATGGCCGACGTCGGTGATCCCCTACTGATTTAAGTTATAAATTCGTATACATACCCCAAAAATCTTTTCCTAAGTGACTTTCTTCTTGAGAGTTTATAATCAAGTAACCAAGAATTTAAGTAATCAAGAAATTGTTCTATGTATCTTTCTCTTATCTTAAGTTGAGATGTTTACAGAGCTGTGCTATATAGCGTAGAGCAATAACTGATAAGAAGGGTAATTATAAAATTGAATCAATATTTTTCACTTAAGATTTAGGGTATCGTTACTTGATAGTTGATATAATTATATAAGTTGTCTGTGTTTTAAATTATGATTTATCATATTATTGATGGTACAGCCCCTAGTATTTTGACCATACTGCATTTTTTCATTTTTGCAAGGAAGTATGCATTGAAGGTGTTATTTAATAGATTTTACCAATATATGTAAGCGATTTAACTGGAAATAAACTCCAGGGTATCGTTTGAAATTAACAAATGTAATATGGTCAAATTTTCCATCGCCCTTTTTTTTTTTTTTTTTTTTTTTTTTTTTTTTTTTTTTTTTGCGTATTTTTCTTATTAGAATAACATTTAATTTTGGTAGAACAATTTTATTATTAAATTAATCAAGTGCTAGTCAGAAAGACTTGTTCGCATTGCACATTATGTTGTTATTATCGTTTAAATTTATTAGTCTTTTTCTTTACATCTTATTTTTTATTATTTCTGATGCTAATTTTTCAAAACTCATTTTGTTTCATAATTTTTTCTTCAAAATTGTAATTTTGCCTTTAAAACATTTGATATTAAATAAAAAATCTTGATAAGTAAAGTTATATTTACTAAACTAATCTACATAAATTATACATAATAGATAAAATCAGCATATCAATATTTATACTTTTAAATTGAACTGAATTAATTTGTCTTAAAAATGGATTAAAAGCTTTATATCTAGAAAATGAGAGAGAGAGAGAGAGAGAGAGAGAGAGAGAGAGAGAGAGAGAGAGAGAGAGAGAGAGAGAGAGAGAGAGAGAGAGAGAGAGAGAGAGAGAGAGAGAGGGAAAATAATATGGATAGAGAAGAAATTAAATAATAAAAAAACACTTACAGTAAAACAAAAAAACGTATAATTGTAAATTTCACATATACATAGTATACAATAATAAAAATATTTACCTAAAAATATTATGTATTATGAAAGCCTTCAACTTTACATGAGATTAAAATTGAAATTATTATATTTTTATTTATATATGATTAGTATATAAATACAGATATATTATATAAGATTGTTATTATAAAAAAAATATTTACATAGAATATACAGTCATTTGAATATCAATATGGGATGCTGTGTTGTAATTATATTATAAATAAAAACAATACAGAGATTTTGTAAATGGGCACTGCCATTATAGCAATACTGCATGATTAAACTATTGAACTATCAACTATTGAATATTTACATTATGTATACAGGGTGTAGGAACATGACGTCATTCTGAATGCACTTTGATACTACATATAATGGAGCAATGAATAACATTGCTCAGCAACTTATTTTTGACTATTTTCTTTGGGAAGTTATTAAAAAAAATTGTTATTTTTCTCGGCATACTTCAAAACTTAATTCAACCTGATAACAGCATCAATGCGCTAAAATAATATTGATAAGTATTTTTCAACTGGCAAAATGTGTCATTTTCCCATGTTATTTAGTGCTCACATATGGCGTTGACTTGTATATGAATGCAACCACCCTATAGAAAGCGTAGCAAACTAAAATGTTTTATCATGTTATTATTATTTTTTTTTTGACAGGTTGAAATGGATATTGTAAAATAATGTAATTTTAATGCTAATTTTAATGCTGTTTTTTTATGGTCTCAATTTAGAAAAGCATCACTTATGGTATGTAGGCATATGAATTATTTTTTAATGCATAATTGTAAGCTGCATTGTATACCCTTAATAAGTAATTTTCAACAATTAAAATGTGTTAATTGTGTTCTGATTATGATATAATCTCTGCATTAGAAGAGCTATACAATCAAGGGGGGTTTGATGAGAGCAAACAGTTCGCAAATTTTTTAATTTTTATCATGCTATTTTGCGGAGATTGTATAGCGAAAACTATTATTACAACAAGGCAGAAACATTTCGAACATAGTTAACGAAATCTTATAAAAAAAATAAGAAGCTTATTTATGACCGTTAAAAATACATCTTATTCTTGGAATGCGAATGTAATCGTTGCTCTATTTCAGAATGTGCTATATAATAATATACATTTTTATATTAATTAATTAAATCGTAACTAAACAAACATTTGATTTTATTTGGTGTACTCTTTTCACTTTCCATGCTATTGAGTGGTGAGTTACGGTGATCCTTAAACTCTCGGCTGGCAGGTAATTTTGTTTTATTGTACATCTGATATTTCTGTTTATTCCTCAGGGACTGTTGAAAAATAAAATAATCAGTAACATTATATTTTGTATAGTATAGAGTGATGGTACTCATGCAACTTCAAATAATCATATTCTACATGAAAAATTAGCATTTAATTAGTGCATTTTATTGAAAAACAAAAAATCTTAGACAATTTAATATATTATTAAAATAGAATATTTAATACATTTGTATAATGGTATATAAAATGTTTATTTTCATAGTAATAAATAATTTCTGATTCCAATAACAGCTTAATTTTTATCACTATAACACCTGGTTAATACTATATGTATATATGTGTCAATTTGTATTTGCTGTATCTCTATAATAGTACTTGTAGTACAGTTATGACTGATATCAAACAATTTCAAAATAAATAATAAAATAATAATAAATAAGTATATTTGGCTAATTATAAAATAGAGTAATTATTATATTATAAATTGAAAAATTTATAATTTTTACAACTTATTTAAAAAATTATAATTATTTTGTTGTAAATTTTATTTAAAATTAAATTTTAATTTTTCAAATTATTTTTACTAAACACATTATATTACTTTTTTTCCCTCTTTTCTTCAAAATATACACTTCAATACTTTTAATTATAGTAATTATAGTAATAAATAATTAGATAATTTAATTTTTTAAATTTTATACTAAAAATTAGAGAGCAAATGCATTAGTATTATTTAGAATAAACAAATAGATTAATTAAAATGATATAACATTTTTTATTACGTAATAAATTATAAATAATAACCTAAGTTGATACATTTAGAATTGTAGGGAGAAATAAGTATATAAATAATTTGTTAATCAATAATTAAATTAAATAAAAAAAATGTCAACTTACCTATGCTCATCAATCCCACCATAGCTAAAAAGCCAGTAATAATTGCTAAAAGTTGAAGGAATCCATTCTGTTTAGAATTTTTTTCACGTTGTAGGATCTCAAAGAAAGTGACGTAGACGATTGTTCCTGCAGCAATACCTTGCATTATGACTACAACTGAACTTGGGTCTGCGTCGGGATCAACTCCAGAACCAGCAATGATCATTCCAACAGCAATTCCAAATAAACTTACAAATCTAAACGGAAAAGTGAGAGAGAAAAATGCACACTGATGAAAAATTATAATTTTTATATTCCCTTTTCCCCCTTTCAGTTTTTTTTTTTTTTTTTTTTTTTCTTCCTTTTTTTCTACTGTGGTATATCAACTTGTTTGCTCAGCAGTTAAGTAAGTAATAAGTTCATGATAAAAACCGTTTATGTTCAATAAAAGTAAAAAAATATTCAATCATTAAAATAATAATAAAAAAATGGGTTTTAGTAAGAGGCCACAAAAGAAACAAGCCCACTAGCGTGGTCCTCTGACATTACAAAGCAATTTACCAGAGTAATTATAAATACAATATAATATATAGATTAGTTTCAGTAGTTTATATATACTCAAATACATTCAGGTAAATATGTACACTTAATAATAGAACATTATATGTTTTGAGACAAATTTGAGACATTAATCAATTAAAATAATATAATAATGTTCTGAATGTTAGACAGAATGCTTCAGAACTATATATCACATTAATTTATTAATATTTAGATTAAAAATTCACCTTTGAGAACGTTAAAATAATAATAAAAAATTAAATAGGCTAAATTTTACTGCTGCTCATTTCTCCCGTTGGATAATGGTCTTCAAGTTGAAAACTTATAGATGATTACTTATAGATGATTGGCAAAAAAAAAAAAAAAAAAAAGTTTTCCAATGTTTTTTGTAAGTTTAAAATAAAATATAATAAATGTAAGTAACTTACCCAAAAATAAAGATATAGATGTAAATGAAGAGAATTCTTGTAGAAGAAACTAATAATTCAACTCCAACACAGAATGCAATAACAAATTTATGAGTCGAGATTGCACCAAACAAATACCAAACTTCAGCTCCTGTATCTTGCATACCTACTGCAATACCTTCAAATATACAATGAAAAGATAATGCAATAATTGTAAGAATATTTCTTAAATTTGCAATCAATGAATCTCCAGCAGGAATAGGAGCATGTGAATGACCATGTCCTTCATGTGAATGTTCATGTCCTCCATGTCCATTTTTACCAGGTAAATCATCACCATAATTAATAGCATTTTTTTCTTTATGTTCATCTTCAATAGTTATTCCAGTGATATTCTGTTTAATCTCTTCAATACATGGACTTGCAGCAGTAGCTTGTACAGGTCTAGGATGTGATGTTTTAGATTGCCAATGAACAAAAGCATGAGCAGCTTCTTCTATAAAATATACTAAAAATAAACCTGAACATAATAATAATTCTGCCCATGGTACTGCTGGTCCTAAATAAGGTAACTGTTCTAATTCTAATTGTTCTTCACATAATTCTTGTAAATCAGGTAATAGATGCATAAATACAGTAGATAGTAGTACACCACCAGCAAAACAGAGTAATTTTGATAATATAAATTGTGCACGTTCTCCTTGTAATCCACGAATAGTAGCTTTATCCCATTTAAATAATTTTGATAACCATAATGGTGACATACCTAATATAAATGTTATACCAGGTAAAAGAATCATTGCACATATTCTAGCTGTCAATAAATCTGAAGCAGCATCTCTTGATAGTGACTTCATAATTGTAGATAAATTATTCTTTCTTCAGAATGTCTTATATTTCACTTTTTTTTAATCACTAATAACTTCAAAAACACTATTAATATGAATAATTATATTAATTATATGAACACATATGTATATTACCAATAAAACTGTTAGTAGAATTTGGATGAAAATTTGAATTTTATTTTCTTTATATACCATTTTTATCAACTATTGATAATCTGTACGTGATTTTTTTCAGCATTATATTTTATAGCTTTAATATTGTTATCTACAACACGTGGAGGTACTTGAAATTCTTCATCTTATACATATATGTATATATATTATATATTATAACAAAGAAGTATAAAAAATTATTTTGTTAAACTATATTGATTAAAATAATTATTTTATTTTTATAAAATTTATTTTAAATTTAATATTACTTTTTCTACCAACTATGTATACTTAGGTTTAAATTTTATAGTTCTTTCTGTGACAAGTCATTAATCATACAACTTGTTTCTATATCAAGTGTTTCAGAGTGAAGTTCATTAATTTTAATATAGTATTGGAGAGTACGGATGTGCACGGTAAAATTTCAATGAAAGTTGTATAAGTTTTTTAAATGGGTAATAGCCTTTTTTTAATACAAAAATAATAATTTCTCGGAAACAATACTGCATTATTTTATTAATATACTGAACAAGTTTACATGTACTTTTAATTATTATTGGTGTTAGTATCAGTTATTTTCTTTAATGAATATTCATGACGTAATCTATTTTTATGTTCGTGATAATTTAAATTAGAAAATTGTCAAGATTACTTAAGTGAGAGATCAGAATTATTGCTTCTCGCAATATAATTATATCAAGGTTAAATAAATTTAAGTAACAACTCATTTGTTGACTATGCTGCTCATAATTTGATACTGCTTGTGAAGATTTCAATACAGTATAATGTATTTCAGAAAAGTATTCATTCATTCATTCATTCATTCATCCATTCATTCATTCATTCATTCATTCATTCATTCATTCATTCATTCATTCATTCATTCATTCATTCATTCATTCATTCATTCATTCATTCATTCATTCATTCATTCATTCATTCATTCATTCATTCATTCATTCATTCATTCATTCATTCATTCATTCATTTTTTAGTCAACTTAGTTACCTGATTTTTCTATAAAGTTTACGTTAAGTTAATTTTATATAAGATTATAACTTTAACGATAACGTTAACTCTAATTTGTCCTCAACTATAACGTTAACTTGCTTTAACTATATAACGTTAACAACTTTTTTAGAGAATTTTTTTTTATGATTATTCGTAAATTTAATCATTTAAAAAATTAATAATAAACTTATATATTTACTCATTTATAAATAAAAAGGTCATTTTATTTATTATATCTCTCACTTCGTCAGTTGATTTTGTTTTTTCAAGCAGTATAAAGTAAAAATTTATTTCAAAATATAACTTTATAGTTAACGCTATGTTAACTTCAATTATTGTCAATCTATAGCGTTAACGTTACTTTTTGCAATGTTGTTAATCTATATTATAGAAATAACCAGTTAACGTTATAGTTAACTTAACGTTTTCGATTTTACGTTAACGATTACAAGACTGGGCAATATGAGAACTTATAGAATGACCTCAAACTCTGTACTGAACCAATATTGACTTATTATTCTCGAGTGTAAACCTAGGTTGGGACATAAACAATTTTTTTTGTCAACTCATTAAAGCCCTTGTCTACTTACTTTTTCTTATCATTTAGAATATTATAGATTGATAATTACCATACTTTATTATTCATGAATTAGATACCAACACGTTGATTTTGTAGTTATTTTCATTCTAGCGGCTATTTCACGCATCTGACGTCACAATGTACCGATGGGATTGTGAAAGGGGTAAAGAACTTGAGGGAGGGGGTTAAATTTATCACGTGACCAGAGCGGTGACTGTGATTGGCGGCGGTACATTGTGACGTCAGATACGTGAAATAACCGTCAAAATGAAAATAATTGAAAATAAATACAAAATCAACGTGCTGGTGTCTAATTCATGGATAATAAGGAATGTTAATTATCAATCTAGTATTCTAAATGTTAAAAAAGTAAGTTGACAAGGGCTCTAAGAGACATGACAAATATGAGAATATATAGCATGACCTCTAACCCAGCACTGAACCATCTAAAATGCCGCTCTGCTCTATAAAATATTTTAATATATTTAAATTATATCTATCAAGTCTATGAACTTTTGAAAAGACTTTGATTTCAAGTACATACATCAAAAGAGATATCGTGATAAGAAATCTTTTACCTTATCAAATGCACGTAATTTTTATCAGCTACGTGTAAAAGTTTAAAAGGTCAATTGTATACCTATATATGAATTGCATTATATATTTAAAGAACTGATAACTAATACATTATTACGTAAACCATTGTGATATAAAACATTTTTAATGAAATATAATTTCGAAATATTATACAGTATGTAGAATCCTTTTGAGTTTTTTTTTTTTTTTTTTTTTTTTTTTTTTTTTTTTTTTTTTTTTGCTTTTGCTTTTGCTTTGAATCAGTAAACCTTACAGAGGTACTGGCACTTTTTCTAACTGCATTTAAGAACCCTCAATCTTCAAAAACCCAGTGTGTGTACGTGCAGATTCATCCGAAACGGGTCAGCCACGGCCTATAGCAAATATTCCGGCATTCACCATAACAGACTGAGGAAACCGTGGAAACTCTTATATTAGTCAGGATGGTCAGCAAGGTTGACCTTGCCTCCCGAATCCCCAAGCTAGCTCTCTGCCATCGTCCGGCTTTCGTAAAAGCCTGCCCGATGATAATACCACGATGTAATATACCACGTAAAAGCCACTACAATGGAGTCGATCAAAGAAAAAAAAAATTATTTGACAAAAAATACATTAAAAACTTATCTCCTAATTTTGTTCTTTATTGAAAGTTTGTTTATTATCATTTTAAATTCAGATTATAAAGTAATAGGTAATAAAAAAAATCCTAAATAAATGCATATTGTAATTCAAAAATTATTGAAAAAAAAAATTATAAGAAGCAAAGAAGAAAAAGTAAATTTTATTTTATTCCGTTAGTATTTATGCATTTTTGCATATTATCCACAAATAATGACGAAATAAAATAAAACTTACTTTTTCTTCTTTGCTAGGACTTAACACACAATTCATGTTTGTTTTTATATGCAATATATAATATGTTAAATTTTTTTTTAATAGTTGTATTAAAAAAAATATTCTTTTCTGATTCATAAATCTTTTGGATCATCTGGAAAACTAAATAACTGAAAATGTGAATAATAAAAAGTCATGACAAATATTTAAATTGAAGTTACAGCATATTGTTTGTTATCTGATATGATATATTTTATTATAACAATGAAACAGTTGTTATGTTTAACAGTTTGATTTATTCAAATAATGGATAACATTTACACAGTGATTGTGAACAACAAATATTTTTTTTTTTTTTTTTTTTTTTTTTGCAATTTTTTTAAATGGAAAAAGTGCTAGAAAAAACAGTTAATAATGTGTAATAATCATCTGCATTTGATTTTTATCTTGGATTTATATTGAGTTTCTAAAGATCATGGATCTACTGCAACTGCATTTGAGAAAAACTAGACTTTATAATAATGATAATAATAATAACAATAGTAAACTACTTTCTGGTTGATATAGTCAACAGATATTTTCAAAATTGAGTCATTAATGATAATTTGTGGCTATAGTGTGTTATTGCAATTAAATTGTTGATTATTTGAACAAGTGCGATTTTTTTAATAAAATAAATTTAATGGACAGTTCAAAAAATAGCTATTTAGCAGCAATGAACAAAAACATTTATGTTATTCATAATAAACAAATTTCAAATTTTTTTTCTTCTTTTTCCTTTTCTCCCTCCCCCCCCCCTTCATTATAAAAATGTAATTGACAAATTTCAATAGACAATTTACATTATTACATAGTGATCAAAAAAAAAAATAATAATAATAAAAAAAATAAAAAAGAGCGAACAATTTCAAAAAGAAAAATTTATGGGGTATGACCATACAAATTTTAACTTTGATGGGTTTGAATACAAAGATTTACTTTTATTATAATTTTTGTCTCCCTTGTTTAAATGGTGAACAATTTTATTATTTGTTTCAGAGCTACCAAAATAATAAGCTTTGCAGTAATCTCAAATATGATAAGTATTTGTACTTTCAAAATCTAGAGATAAATCATGCTCATCCACTTTAAATAAAATTACTACCTTTCGCTTATTTTCTTTGCAACACCACAAACATTAAGAATCAACAATGAAGATAATTTTAAGCTATTTTACACAAAATCTTATTTTAATTTTTGAAAGTTACTGTACAATCGAAAATTGATGTATAAAATTAAATCGTAAAAATTAATATTTTCATGTTTCAAAAGTTTTTATAATTGGATAATTAGGGAAATGCAGATGATTTAATTAATTTTTTTTATTATTTTTTAGAAACATTAACAACATCAGGGGTAAATTTCTAAATTCCTAAACAGAGACCAGCTTATTTTATTATGGGATTTAGAAAGACACGGGTTTATGTTTAAATTACATTTAAAATGTGATTTTTTCCATTGTTTCATTTTTTTTTCTCTTTTTTTGCATTTAAATTTTTTATTTCAACATTATTATTAAAGGCAAGATTTGGGTATAACAGAAACAAAAATTTGAAACGTTTGCTTATATGAATTAAATTTTAAATCAATTAAGAATACTGTTCTTACTACGTTCAATATCTCGAGGCTTTTTTTTTTTTTTTTTTTTTTTTTTTTTTTTTTTTTTTTTTTTTTACTATAATATCGCAAGCTTCTACGATGAAGTCACATAATTCTTTTATATTATGTGGCTTCATTGGATGTTTAGAAATCTTGCAGTTTTACAAAAAAAAATAATAATAATAAAAAAAAAAAACTATAACATGGAGGTATTAGGTATTTGGCTTAATTAAAATTATAATAATAGGATTTTGGTTTCATACCCTGAATTGTGCCTTTAAGTATCAGAAAATAATAATGTACATTTATGCAAAATTAAAACTAAAATATATTTGTTTTTATAAAAAGTAAATTGTTAAACACCATAGTCTCTTAACGCTACTATTTTATTATTATTTTCTTTCTTTTCAATATTTTTGTATTGCATTTTGTATTATTTTTTCATAAATAATAAAAAATAAATTATTATCATTATAATGTAAAATAAAATTATAATTAATATGTAATAGTTAAATTATATTTCTAAATAAACTAATTAACAATTTGTGCTCTTAATTATTTATCACAAAATTAACAGTTTTTTTTTCTTACGTATTAGTTTTTTAAAGTCACAAAAAAATGAGTTGTAAAATAAAATTTATATTTAAATTTTCATTAATATTAAGAGCTTTTTTTTATATAGGAAAGGTAAAATTGACAGCAGCAATAAAACTTAAAATATCTCTTTAAAATCTAATGAGAGAAATTATTAAAAAATTTGCACAAATAATTGTATATAGTATTTTCCTTTCCCTTCACTTTTTTATTAATTTTTTTTTTTTTTTCATACAGGAAACGCCGTTTTTATAAGGAAATAAAATATAACGAAATAAACGTTATATATTTTTTTTCCAAAACCGATTATTTCATTTTTACAAATACTTTTAATTAGATTGTAGATTTAGTTCTTCATTTTTTTTTGTTTTTTTTTTTGGTCCCAATATAAATATATATCTTTTTCTTTATTATTATATTAGTATAATTTTTCCAAACGGTTTATTCCTGTACATTTATAGCTATAAGGAAATGATAAGTAAATATTAATTTTCATTTATTAATATAATAATACTGTCAATTGAGCATTTTTTTAAATTGTTATAATTAATACTGATATATTCAGACTACGAATGAAATCAAACAAAAATACAAGTTTTCTTTAAGAAAGAAAAGAAAAGAAAAGAAGAAAAAAAGAGCAGTTCTTTTAGTAAAATTTAACCTTATGTTTTTTGTGTGTTTTTTTTTTTTTTTTGTTTTTTTACCTAACTCTCAAGGGAGCCCTAAAATTTAATTCTTTACGTAATTCATAGGTTCTTGTACGCATAATTCATTAAATAATTTTATTTTTTATTTCAAGTCTCAGGTAAATAAAAATCGCCTCCAAATATTTATTTAGCATTATTATTATTATGCAATGTTAGGAATTACCATGACTTGTAGAAATAATTAAAAAAAAAAAACAGTCTTAAATAAAAAGAACTGAAAATAATTTACATAATTTTAGGACCTTTTATGAGAAACGTTTTTAACTTTTAAATTTCACCCGTTCTTAATTTTTCATCTTAAAAATTCATATTTCTTTAAAATTCCATTCGATTAGTCTGATATATATATAATATGCAATGAACACAAATTTAAAATTAGGCAAACCATTAAGATACATACATTTAAATAATAATATCATATTAATATATTTTTTTTTATATAACAATGAGCCATTTTTCATGTATTTATATATATAGCAAAAAAATTATAGCACCAAAAATTTCCAGTTTTTCAAGGTTTTATTTATGGTACTTATTTTTTTTTGTTTACTTATTATTGTATTGTAAAATTTATTTATTTTTATCATACTTTCATGTCAAAAAATTCGTTTATAATAATTTGAATACTATATTTAAAACAGAAAGTTATATTTACAAATAGATATAACATAAATGGAAGAGATCGGTTATATATTTTTTTTTGGCACCAAAGTATATTACTTATTTTCTTGTAAAAGGCTTACATTTTTTTTTCTTCGTTTATGATTATTCATTATACATTAATATACATTAATTATTATTTTTTTATTACTTTATGTCTAAGAATGAGCAAAATTCTGGTAGTTTTTCTTTTACATATATTTTTACATTTATTAGAATAGTTAACTTTTTTGTCTTTTTTTTTTGGGTATTATTTGTTGTTTTAAAAATCTATATTATTGTTTTTATATATATTTTTATTACTGAAATAAAAGAAGTACGTAATTTTTATTATTATTTATTGCTTTAGTAGTGGTATTTTTTTATTATTAATATTATTTTTTTAGTTAAGAAGTAAAAGGAAAAAAGTTATTGTTTTTACATTATAAAATTGCTTCATTAAATTTGTAAAAAAAAAAAAAAAAAAAAAAAAAAAGAGATGATAATAAGTAATAATAATTAAACAAGTATTATGAACTTTCCTCCACTTCTGAAATTTTAATTGTTTCATATAACATAATAGTGATTCAAGTAGCTTTCTGTGCTTAAAAACAATTAAATAAAATAAAATTCATTATGTCATGTCTATGACATAATTTCTAAGTTTAAGAAGTAGTAAAATTTTTGAAAAACCTCATATTTTTAAAACTAAAAATTACGTACCCCTAATTTTCTGAATACTTATAAATATAAATGAATAATAATAATTATATATAACATTGGTGCTTTTTTTTTTTAATGTTTTGTGTGATTTTTTTAAGTGCAGTTTTTTCATCTACTTTTACAATGATTAATTATAATTCTAAAACATATAATAATGAATATAATTATACATTTATATATTTTTTTTTGGTAATTTGCAATAAATTTCGTTTAAACGAATGAGCCCACATATATAAAAGCGTGTATCCATAATTATATCATATTTTATGTAAATATTATTTTTATCACTATCAATCAGTAATAAAATTATTTATAACACGTATTCGGGGTAAAGAAAGGAGGGTTAGGGCCGTAGGCTGCAACCTCTAGTTAATCTATTTTTTTTTTTTTTTTAATTATTGTTGCAAAATTAAAATTACAACTTATCTTACAGTTTAGCTAGTTAGTTGATGTTGCAACTTACGGGGGTTAGCATAATACGCATGAAGAAGAAGAAAAAAATTACTGTACAGTAAATTTACCATTCATCACATTTCTGCGTTAATCAACTTTTTTTTTTTTTTTTTTTTTTTTTTTTCAAAACACGTTGATACATACGTAGAATCTTACGTCCATTGTGAAAGCATAGATAAATATTCTTTTTATTGAAATAATTTTTCATTTATATCTACTTGAAGCTCTCTGGACAGTAATTCGTATTCGTCGGTACATTTAAAATATTATGAATATCTCTTAACTTAACTTAAGAAGGCATTTAAATAATAAATAAAAATCTTATTATTTACTCTTCGTTTATGTTTTTGTCTTACAAAATATTGATTCCTATTGTATTGTAGGATAAATTAGACCGACTTGAAACACAATTTTTAAGAAAGAAATGTAGAAGGGAAAAAAAAGTTCGTCTTGTAACATTAACAAAAATAATAATCAAAATTTTTTAAATAATTAAATTTAGGCCATAAAGAATATAAATTTTAATAATTTGAACTTAATTTAACTTTGATAGTGATAAAAACGAAAATCACATAAATTTTCTTTAAACATATTGCACATAATACTTTTATCATTAATATTAATATATATATTTTTATATCCTATTTCTTCATCAAAATATTTGATGAATAAAAACAGACAAATTTGAGTAATTATATATATTTTTTTACACTTATAAAGATATAATATTCGTGAGGAAAATGTTTTTAATTTACATTTACAGGTTTATTACTATGTATTTTTTTTTTCATTTTTTTTTTTTTTTTTTACTTTTCACAAATTAATTTTATTGGCACTGATTTTCATTTTTACATATTATTTCAAACAGTAATTTTATTTTGCAAATATATTTATTTTTAATACTGAAATATATATTTCGGTTTTAATTTACATTTTTATTATTGGAAGGAATTAAAAATATATACATAGAAAAAATGTTAAAAATAGAGAATAAAGCAATCAACTAAATTCTTGTTTGTTTGTTTTAAAATTATAATTCTCAGACGTAAATAAACAATTAATAAGAAAAACTAAATATTTATTACTTTTTTTCAGTGTATTGAAAGAAAAATCATTCGAGTATGTAAAAAAAAAAAATAAAAAAAAAAATAAATAAAAAAAATAAATAAATAAAAACTAAATTCTCTCAATGATTTTGTCATAACATGCTACGAAATTGATCTCAAGTTTTTCAAAATAATCTAAATTTTTCATAAAACATACATGCACATGCAAACTATAGTAATAACAAACGAAAAAAAAAAAGCAAACAGAATTTCAATTCTTCCAATATAAAAATAGAAGTAAATTAATTATTTTTACCAATTATTTTGTGCACCAATTTTTCTTATTTCATTTTTTTTTTAATTAAAATATTAAAAATATAAATTTTAAATGGAAATTAATTTTGGTCGTCCTGTAAACTTTTTTTATTCCAAATAACATTTATATTTTTATTATAATATATTATGTATATTATGTATAAGGTAAAAACGTATTTTTTTTTATATATTTTACAATTAGTTTTTTTTTTCTTTTTTAATAACGCTTAACAAGTTTATAGTATAAATTTTTAGCAATATATTATTTGCTATCTATTGCCATAAAAAACATTGAGAATTATCAACAAAGTCAATCTGTGATATCCTCCCTACAGCTGTTTTCTTTCCTTTTTACTCTTTTTTTTTTGCATAAAGGCGTGATTTTTTTTGTCGCATTTTTAAAATGATGATTTTTTTTTTAATTTTATTCATTGATTATCATTATTTTTATTAATTTTTTTAGTCCGTTATAATTCGTTAATAAAAACGTACACTGTGATTAATACTTTTTGTTTTTCATATTAATTATCTGATTTTTTTTAAAGTAAATTTAACCATGATTTTAGTAATTTAATAAAAGATTCAAAGTATAACATTATAAGATGTAAAAATTTAAATTTCATGAATATTAGTAAAATGAGAAAAATAATTTAATTTAATTTCAAAAATAATTACTCAGAATTATTTTTTATTTTTACGAAAATAGTGATTAAAAATAGAGTTTAAAAAATATAAAATAAATTTCTTTTTATAAATCTTATCATGGTTTTATTGGTAATAGGATTGCTTTTTTGAGGTTCAAATTATTATATTGGATTATGACATAATTAGTTTTTTAACGATATATATATAAAAAAAAATAAATAAAAAAAAAGTTAGAAATTTATATATTTATGTGGTTCAATTTCAATTTTATTTCAACTCGTATTCACCTCGACTTCTCCATGTCAACTATTCTGAATGAAGCAGCTTTTTAACTTTTTTTAGTGATATACAGATCTTACATCTTTCTATCAATATATTATTGGTGACAGTGCGTACACTGTAATGCATGTAAAATTAAAAATACTAAGTTAAGAAAAAAAAAAAAAAAAGATTATCAATCATCATTATTATAGTGTTTTACGAGTCGAAACGTCTTTTAAAATAATAATAATAATTAAAACCTCAAAAAAAAAAAAAAAAAAAAAAACGTAATTTTTTTCTGACTTAAACAGAAGAAGTAGCTTGATTATTATAACTTCTTAAACTTGCCATACTAGGACTTGATCTTAAACTTATCATAGATCTTCTAGCTTCATCACAGCATAAATACAGCCGAGAACTTACTAATCGTTGACAATCAGGACATTGACGAGGACCTTTATTTCTTTTCTTACTTCCTCGATGACGTATTAAATCATAAGCACATCTTGCATGTAATATATGAGCACACGGTAGTGCTTCCAAACTATCTGCTTCACATCCATATGGTAGGTTACATGCTCCACATATTAATTCCAATTCTTCATCTAATTGAGCTGCTAAACGTTCATGATGTGCTTGTTGATCTTCATCTCCAAGATTATGATATATTCGTGATAATCGTTCACGTACGTTACGTACTAAAAGCTGCAAATAAAAATTAAATTAAATAATCGTCTTAATTTAAAAACGCAGAAAAAAAAAAACAATATGAAAGAGTAATTGGGCCTGACATCACGTCTAGCTTAATCTTACACCTAAGAAAAATTACTGATGATAAAATAATAAAGCAATAATACAATTTTTTTCTTAAAGAAATAGACCACAAGAAAACAAGCATTTATATCACAAAACACTTGATTGGACTTACACAAATAACTTTAGTTTGTCTCAAAACCGAACTGTAGCTCCGTAGCAGTGATCAGAAAATTTCGATTTATGCAACCTGCACAACATTTCTTACTAATTTTTGCATGTTTTCTTACGTCAGAAAAATAAAATTGCAAATTGCATACTTTATAGTATTTTCACGCTCTCTCGTGGGGTTACATTGACATTCTGGTTAAAATTTTCATCAGTTTTGAAGATCTCATTTCGTGTTTATTCATTAAAAAGCTCATGTTGTTTTATGTGGCTTTAATGAACATAAAAAAAAAAAAAAATGACGCGTAAATTCACATAACTTTCACGTAAGAATCCAAATAACAATGATTGTCGTATCTTCACTTAAGAGCTATTTAAAGTTACACATCATTGTGAACAGATCATTTTAAATATACACTCAATACTGCATTCGATAAATGCAATGACAGAAGAAAAAAGCTTTTTAAAAAATTTAAAAAATAATAATAATATAAAACAAATAAAAAAGCATATTATGTGAGTTTAGTTCAACTAAAAATAATTAATTCTGTTAATTAGTTGTATATGAAACCATTAAAACTAAGAGAGAGAGAGAGAGAGAGAGAGAGAGAGAGAGAGAGAGAGAGAGAGAGAGAGAGAGAGAGAGAGAGAGAGAGAGAGAGAGAGAGAGAGAGAGAGAGAGAGAGAGAGTATTGTATTAAATTTTGTTGCATTGAACATGCAATGCAAGAGTGAAGAGTCGTCCATAATTTTATTACAAAAACTCTCACCTTCGCTCCGATGGATGAAGCTAGCTCCAGAAGTCGAGAATTAAACTCGAGAGGTCTGCAGTTACAGATACGACGTTGGAGACGTAAAGCCTCGAGACATTTGGCCATACCTTCCATGGTTTCCATCTGAGAGAGTCGATCTCCGAGGCCGGATGACAATCCGAGTGCCAGCTCATATTGGCGAAATGCTCGCTATTATCACATAGAATTATAGTTTATTTCTATAAATAAAGAGTTCAATTTATCAATAAAAGTATATAGAATTAAAATCTTGCACGACTACAATTAGGAACTGATGTGAGTACAGTGGGGCTTATCGGTTTAGCGCGCGGGGAGACGCGGGGAAAGCCAAGGTTTCCCTAATTTAACATTACGCTTATGGGGAAAAATGGGTTTTTGCGATTTTTTAGAAAACCCACTCCACCAATTTCGGAGAAAATCAAATGAGAAATAACATACTTTTACGTGTTTTAAGCCATAGAATTTTTTTAAATAATGTTCGAACAGATAACCTTCATTATAAAAATTAAAAATGAACAAAAATATTTTCAACTATACAAAAACAAAATATTAAAACTCACTTCATAATATATTAAAAAAAAAACTTAAAGTTGTAATTTTTATATTTTAGTAATTTATAAATTTCATTAATATTTTATATATAAATACGTTTTAAATTTATGTTCTGTATAATACAAAGTTTTATTATTTATAAATAAATGTTAAAACGTTAAATATTTATTTCTAAAAGCAACATTTTTGTACTGATTTTGTTCTTAAAGAGTTAATAGTGAACTCGGATTTACTTAGATTCATATATTGTGCAAAGATTTAATATGGCCATACAAAATTATTTTAATTAAATTTTGTTGTGATGGAATTTGATTACGTTAAGTTACAACAAAGGGGTTTCATCAATTTCATGATATTATAAATCATAAATCAAATAAATGCGTCCATCATGCGCCTTTAGTTTTTTTTTTTTTTTTTTTTTTTTTTTTTTTTTTAACTAGTTCGGAGTATTCCATGAAATCAAATAGATATTAAATGTCAATATTATTCTTATTACTTTATTTAAGCGAGCATTTAAAAATTTAGCTAAAGAATAATATTATTATAGAAAATAGAAAAAAATATAAATTTTCTGAAATTGATTAAAAAGTTAATATAATACTCACAAAAAAATAGATTATACAGCATAACATTTAAGTTATTCGAAAAAGTATAAAAAGTCAAATATTTTAATATTTTAGTTATGTAATGAAGTATAAAAGCAAGATCTAAAAGCATGTTATTATACATTATTTTTGAAGGTGAATAATGTTTGTTTGATTTTAGATATACTTACATTAATGTCACATTTCTTCCTGTAAATATCTCCCATCACTCGGATACTGCGAGCGTAAGTGGCCTGGTCTCCAGAAACCAAAGATAAACGTGTTGCCTCCTAATTAATAGAAACTTATTTTAGTCAGAGAGTAAGAGGGAAGAACATGAACTTATACATATTATTACATAATTACATTATTACATTACTTATTACATATTTTTTAGAGTCACTGTAGTGTTCATTCGTTTGATCGTTCTTCATTCATTCATTCATTCATTCATTCATTCATTCATTCATTCATTCATTCATTCATTCATTCATTCATTCATTCATTCATTCATTCATTCATTCATTCATTCATTCATTCATTCATTCATTCATTCATTCATTCATTCGTTCATTCGTTCATTCGTTCATTCGTTCATTCGTTCATTCGTTCATTCGTTCATTCGTTCATTCGTTCATTCGTTCATTCGTTCATTCGTTCATTCGTTCATTCGTTCATTCGTTCATTCGTTCATTCGTTCATTCGTTCATTCGTTCATTCGTTCATTCGTTCATTTGTTCATTCGTTCATTCGTTCATTCATTCATTATTTTTATCATATTATTTATATAATATTGTATGTTGCACTCCTCTTATTGTGTGAACATCTTATTTCCAACACTCACCGAGCAATAATCCTGTGCATCTCCAAGTTCTCCTTGTTTTCTGAGCGCAGCTGCCATTTGTAACAACGCTGCTCTGTGATGACGTGAGTTCAAGTCACCTAACTGGAGACTGCGGCTCAAATCATAGGCCTTGCTAGCGTATTTAGCGCTTTTTTCAGCATCTTGCAAGCGTGCGAATAATTCTGATAGGCCGACGTAAACCTGCAATTAATAAAAAAATTTAATAAAGTAATAAATTTATTACAATAAATGAACAACTATTAAAAGTTAGAAAATAGAAGTATTTACGAATAAAAAAATGTAATTGAAAGTTTTTCAGCAGACGAGCAAAAGTAATTACTAAATCCCAAATTTTTGTATCATTAAATATTGATGAAAATTTAAAATGCATACTGCATTACAGTATTTTAAAACTTACCACTCACGATAATTGTAAAAAAAAAAAAAAAAAAAAAACTAACTTTTACAAAGTTTAAAGTAGAAAAAACACTCCAAAAAGTTTACCTGTAGTTCTAAGGCGGGGTCCTTAACATTTTGAGCAATTTTATGAGCTTGTTGAAACGCTTCAAGTGCCGGACAAAAACTTGCCAATTGCATGTGAACGTTCCCAACAGTTAAGTGTACGTGGCCTGTGAAATAAAAAGATGTACTTACATGAATTTTAAAATTTGAGCTACTTTTACATGGTAAGTTTGTGTTTTCAAACAAAAAACTTAATAATATGAATTACTGGTTGACCTTCACTTTTTACGTCATGGAATCTCAGAGTTTTTGACACACTTTTATAGTCGTATTACGCAAGTATTATGTACCGAAAGTAAATGAAAAACGTTCCGAAACGAGAAATAAATTGTAACAGGGTGAATGACTTTTTCTTTTTTTCTTTGGAGCACTCTCACTTTCGTTCTCTACTGATGTAATGCAATGTTGTCAAATATACAATATTACAATATGTAAAGAATGTTTCTTATTTACTTTCGGTACATACATGGTACTCTATTAAAGGGCAAGTTTAGGGGTTACAACATGGCTTTTTCAATGTTAGATAATGAAATGAACTGTTTATTTACTCACATATATGATACTCCAAATAACTTTCGTAGCCGCATGGTAGCCCCGCAATCTTGCGCTCATCCTGCGAGATATGCAACCCTCTACAACAATATCTATAGAAATAAGCCGTAAATATGAAGTAAAAGATACGAGACAAGTTGCATATCTCGCAGGATGATCACGAGTTTGTGGGGCTACGGAAATCACATCGTATGTGAGTTTATGAACAGTTCTTCTCATTATCTAACATTGAAGAAACCATGTTGTAAACCCTGAACTTCCTCTTTTATTATTAACGTTATGGGAAGCGTTAAAATGTCCCTGGACTCAAAACAATAATTCATGAGATGTGACCATCATATAATATTATATCTTTTAAGCCGTCTCTATAGGCACACAAATTACTGGGGTTATAAAATGGTAAAATAGGCAACTCTCCAGGATTCATGAGACAAACGATGCTAGATTACAATAAAACGCTAGTAGAACGATCCTATACAGTTTGCTTAGAGTGATTAACTAAGAAGGATACTACGATTTCTCATAATAATGTATCATGTATTATCAGTAAGAAATTCTATGGTTACTTATTTATTATAACTTCTTTCTTTCTTTCTTTCTTTCTTTCTTTCTTTCTTTCTTTCTTTCTTTCTTTCTTTCTTTCTTTCTTTCTTTCTTTCTTTCTTTCTTTCTTTCTTTCTTTCTTTCTTTCTTTCTTTCTTTCTTTCTTTCTTTCTTTCTTTCTTTCTTTCTTTCTTTCTTTCTTTCTTTCTTTCTTTCTTTCTTTCTTTCTTTCTTTCTTTCTTTCTTTCTTTCTTTCTTTCTTTCTTTCTTTCTTTCTTTCTTTCTTCTTCTTTCTTTCTTTCTTTCTTTCTTTCTTTCTTTCTTTCTTTCTTTCTTTCTTTCTTTCTTTCTTCTTTCTTTCTTTCTTTCTTTCTTTCTTTCTTTCTTTCTTTCTTTCTTTCTTTCTTTCTTTCTTTCTTTCTTTCTTTCTTTCTTCTTTCTTTCTTTCTTTCTTTCTTTCATTCTTTCTTTCTTTCTTTCTTTCTTTCTTTCTTTCTTTCTTCTTTCTTTCTTTCTTTCTTCTTTCTTTCTTTCTTTCTTTCTTTCTTTCTTTCTTTCTTTCTTTCTTTCTTTCTTTCTTTCTTTCTTTCTTTCTTTCTTTCTTTCTTTCTTTCTTTCTTTTTACGTGTTTTTCCTTTTATTATTAATAATCTCCTTCTTATTCCGAATTCTTACCTTTTCAAAAAAAAATTATTACATAAATATGGATAAATTAAAATAGGAAATATTAAATATGTTTAAATTAGGTGTAAATTTTTCAGGCCTTAACCTAGTATTTTCAATAGTATTTCTATTATTATTTAAATATTTTTCTTTAAAAAAGACGACTATTTATTTAGATCTTTTAACCTTTAAATTTTTTTTTTCGTGTCAAAAGTACTGCCTTTAAGGCCAGAAGATTTTAAATGAGGGACACATTAAATACTTTTAATAATATTAAGTAAATAAAATATTCAAGAAATAAATCGTTAGTAATATCCATTTCATAAAAGACTTCACTGGCAAAGATTTTATAGTATCAAAAATTAAAACTATTTGAGAAAATTAAAAATGCTATGTATACAGTATTCATTTTATACATTGTCTTGAACAAATGCTGCAATCGCCATGTAAACCGACCTCTAGTCCGTTTAAATAATTCAATAGTAAAATAAAGTAGCATAAAACGTGAGTACCATGATAAATAGTTGTTGTCTTGGATGCATTTTGTTTCAAATAATATTTTTTGCCTTCTTTTTTATTTTGTTTTTAAACTATTTATATATATACCAATATTATTTATTCATATATACGCATGCTGCATTTAAGTAGCTTTAACTATGTTAAGGAAAATGTTTTACATTTGACAGACACTTTACTTACTTAAAATATAAGACAAAAAAGTTGTTTTTATTATGCTTTGTATTATAAGATACATTACTGAATTATATATTAATTTACAAACGAAAAACTTTTTTTATTTTTTTATTTAGGCATATAAGGTGTATTAATAATAAAACATATTTAGTAAAGGAGTAGTCAACAATGGCTTTTTTTTTAACGTGATTCTCGTGTTATTAAACCTTCTGAAAACGCGATCTCAAATTTTTAATTATTAATGTTCTCACAGAGCAAAAGCCACCCCAAACCTACGTCACAGCTACAACTTGCTCTGCTCACGCTAGCTTGGCGCGAGCTGGAATTAATCTTATCTTTACACTTTTTTTTTTTACTTCATATCTGTAGCCGTAAAAACATTTTACGTGAAATAATACGTCAAGTTGCGAGAGCAAATATAAGAGTAACTCACGCTCGCGTCAAACTAGCGTGAGAGTAAGTTGAAGCTGTGACGTATAGGTTCTAGGTCGCTAAACGGCTTTTGCTCTCAGCGCGTTATTAATTAAAATTTTGAGATCGCGTTTGCGGGAGTTTTAATAACACGACGTTCACTTTTAGAAAGGCCATGGTTTACTACTCCTTTAGTATAATAAAATATATCATTTTTTGCTATGTACTATTCTAAGAAAGAAAAATTAAATTTAAGAACTTTTAACCAAATCAATTTTTTCCTATAATATTGAGTCATTTCTTTTTACTGTTAGTGTTTTATAAAGCAAATAATTATTTATTTATCATAAAACTTATCAGTATCAGCAAACAAATTTAACCATAAATTCTTGATATCTTTATTGACTCATTCTTAAAAATTTAAAAAAAAAATTAACATCAACATGTCTAATAATGAGAACTGACTTTCTTCAAACTTTAAAAATGTTTTGTTCATATGTGAGTAACCAACTATAATCTAGCACAAGAAAATATTGTACTATGTAACTATATGTAATTCACATGTAACTGAGCTATCTTATGATATGTTTTGGATAATAACAATTATGAATTTATTTTATAATTTTTATTTATTTCTAATTAATCTTCATAATTCTTTTTTTTTTTTTTGGGTAGCATAATATGCTACGATGTTCTAGTAATGCCTTTTGCATGCACCATCCATCATTTAAATTATGTTTTAATTTTTTAATATTTTTATGTTTACAATGTATAATGAAAGAATACATTAATTAATTTCTATGATATATTATATTAAAAACGTACCCGCCGTGCGGCACTGATCACACTCGTTGTAGAGCGAGTGTCTGGCGTAAGCTAATGCTCTTTCCAGTGCCCCAAGACGTTCATGAGTCCTTGCTAAGTTTAAATAAGCTTCAGCACGAAGACTTGGACTGTCGGATTCTTCTGCAAGTCCTAACTGGCGATGAGCAAACTCAAGACTTTCTCTGCAAAATAAATATATTCAAAAATATGATTTATAAAGAAAATTGCGTTTTTTAAATCTATAAACATAGATAAAAAAAATAATAACGTGTCTTTCTTGTTTCATAATATTTACGTGCGCTATCGTTTTTTAATTCTGAATGGATTATTATTATTTAATTTATAAACAGCAGTTTCGTTATTTAGGCAATTTAACTTAAAAGTCCCCCCCCCCCCCCCCCCAGCAAAACACACAACTTTCTGACAATGCATTGTTTTGTTTGAAACTACAAGACCTGTGCTTATATTACACTTTGTGACATGGACTAAAATTATCTTCACCTGCAGGTGCCAATATAAAAGTTCACTACAATTACATATAGACCGCTTATGTTTACTCAAAATGCGAAAAAGGAAATGCTGAAAGAGGAAACCACGTGACGGTAAAAGTGGGAGGTAGCTCAGACCTAGCTTGCTGGCTGGCACCAACTTTTCTTCAACTTTCACCGTCACGTGGTTTCCTCTTCCTTTTCCGCATTTTGAGTAAACATAAGCTCCCAAAATTTATTTTATTCTTCGATAATTCATGAAATTAAAAGTTAAACATTGAAGTATCAATAATCAAAATCAAGTATCAAAAGTTTAAAATTAAAAACTTAACTCTTACACACTATTATACTGTTTATATATAATATATTTGTTTTTTAAAGGCTCATCTTTTTAAATGAAGGTAAACTATTTATTCTATATCAGTTATTTACACAAATACCTTTTAATAACATGTAACCTGTAAGAAGGAAGTATTTGCTTTTAGTCAGATGAAACATAGATGTAATACAACTTATATTTATAATTTTTTTTTAAATGCTATAAATTTAAATATTTAACAAAATTTATTATTAAAGTATTTATTAAAACTAGTAAAATACAACATTTATATTAATATAATTAAATAAAAAACTATAATACATATTTTGTTATTTATATATATAAAATAATACTAAAAAAAAAAGAAAAAGAAAAAGTTCAAAAAAAAAAAAAAAAACTAATTGTATTATAAGAAATTTAAAGAACAAATTGAAACAATTAATTTATAATGTTACCTATATTTTCCCCAATCCATATAGGCTTGATATAAATAGCCTAATAATAAAAACTTATCATCTCTTTTTCTGATTCTCTTGAGTGCCGATTTCCATTTAGCCACTGCTGCTTGCTGTTTATGTTGATTATAAAGTCGAAGTCCTTGTTCAACCTGGAAATATCGGGCAATCATATAAAGCTAATTTATAGAAGTTACTGTTGAAATAATATATAATATATTTCATTATTATTAGCTCAATACATGTAATAGTGTGTCTAGTATATAATATAAGATTTAAAGTTTTTCTGCTTCGGTGCAGTATTGTTTTCTATAATAAATCTATAAGCATGATTCCGTAATGCTAAATAATAGGAAATTAGTGTCCCTTGCCTTTTCCCGCTCTCCCTGTGATTGGCTAGTGCACTGCAATCCCTGTATGGACTAACGAAAGTATAAAAAGGTTCAAAATGGGTGCTTATGTATACATTAAATAATAGGAAAAGGAAGTGCTGGAAACGGAAATTACGTGACGGTAAAGTGGGAGAAATTTTCTCTCCAGCAGCGTCATTGAGTGCGTATGTTTACTCTAAAAAACGGAAAAAGAAGTGCCGGAAACGGAAACCACGTGACGGTAAAAGTGGGAGAGAAGTTGGTGCTAGTAGTAAGCTAGGCCTGAGGTACCTCCCACTTTTACCGTCACGTGGTTTCCTCTTCCAGCACTTCCATTTCCGCATTTTGAGTAAACAGAAGCACTCATTTTATGTAACCTAAAAAGCGGGAAAGGAAGTGCCGGAAAAGGAAATTAAGTGATGTTAAAAGTGAGAGGTGGCTCAGACCTAGCTTGCTGCTAGCGGGAGGTTTTCTCTCACTTTTACAATCACGTGAAATACTCTTCCGGTAATTCCTTTTACGGAATTTTGAGTAAATATAAGCGTTCAGCCTGTTCCACCTCCCATATTTAACATCACGTGGTTTCTTTTTCCGGCACTTCCGTTTCTGTTTTGTACCTTTACGTAAGCATTCAAAGTATATTTCATGCAAACATAGAAAAGGATTAAACGTATTTTCTTTAATTTCATTTTTGTAATTATTAAAACAATTGAGATTAAATATTATTAAATGAAAAATATTTTGTATTAGTTTGTATTGAGAATTAAAAAAATAAATAAAAAAATAAAAAAATGTAGCCCCAAGATATAAATTTTATTTCTTTATTAATCATGATGCAAATTATATAACCTTAATTTGACCTTCATAAGATGTCCCACCCACTTTTGTTATTTTATGTCACATTCAGGGACCAATTATTTTAATTGTACGTTGCAAGTAGAGAGGGGTGGCAGGTTCTGTTCTAGATATGATAACATGGTGTTCCTATGCTAATGCATGTTAAATTTTAAGGAGCCAAGGAGCCATTCTCCTGCCTACCTAACTGTATGGTAAAATATACATACAGAATGTAGTATAGCATTTTCAATATAGCTTATACATATTTTTATATTATTATAGTACTATACACACGAAAAATTCATATTATAAATTATTATGTGTGTACGCTATGTTAACCATGATATTGTATATATAACATTTTTCTTAAAGTTAGGTATTTTTATTTACATTATATATATTTTTATATGGTATTACTTACGTGTATAATATACAATACATACACATATACGCTGTATACTAAAATTGCTATACGTGAAGCTAAAATTGTCATATACAAGTTACGTCGCGGCATCATATATCATGCATTCTATTTTCGCTGTGTCCACACAATTATTATTTTTCTTCTTGCTTTCGTATAAGTGAGTACTTTTGTTGTAATACTTTTATTAAAGTTATGTACTCCTAATATTGCCTTTTTTTTAAAGTATTATAAAAAGATGTTACAAATTATGTTTTGCTATAGTAACTATATATAATCTTACATTAAAACAATATATAGAAATATGCACATGACACAATCATCATACAGTATAAACAGTGTATAATACATTATACTTTATGTCCAATTTTTAAATTACATGTTATAAATATTGCTATATTTTCCACTGCATGTATGCGTTATAAGCATCATAATATGTATAACTAAGGCATTGTCTTATCATCACAAAATGCACTCTCTCTCCAGGCTTATATATATATTTTTTTGCACATATACTTTATAAAATATATTTTTTATAGCCTGTGCATATGTTATTATAACTGCGTGTTATATCTATATAGCACTATATAGAGTTTAAATTTATTTAGTATACTAAGTTTTTTTTTTTTTTTTTCATTATATTATAAATGATATATACTAATGTTTTAATGTATAATTTTGGTTGTATATTTTACAATATATGTAAAAATAAGAAGTGCGTTGCAAGTTGCATACTTTCAAAAAGATGTCGCTTCTTTGTTTAGTATTTAAGATGGCAGTTCTCAAGTCTTAATGTATTTATACAAAAAAAAAAGTGCTGAAATGAGATCTAATTTGTCGATAGATTGATTAATAATGATCGATTATTAAAACAAAAGTATCAGTTTTATTGTAAATGATTAGTTTTAACAGACTTTTTGTTAATATTCCGATTAAAAATAATTTTACGGGAAAAAATTTGATTTTGTAATTTGAAGAAATCATATTTCGAAATAGACTGTGAATTGGTAGGGCAGATGTGGTGGACAAGAAAAAACTTAACTCGCAGCTACTACTGAGAGGTTAGTAGTTGCAATATATGATCCTCGGATCACACAGAGGTCCTGTGCCAAATTTTATCAGGACCTCTGTTTAAAATGTATGATATTTCTAGAGATCTGCACGGAAGATTGAAATCCTCATATTGAATACTTGGAGCAAGCGCACAGTAGTACAGTACTTCTAACTGCAAGACTAAGGCTGGACCAAGAATATTCAATGTGAGTATATCTAATGAAATAATTTTTTTTTTCTTCTCATATGGTAAGATATGATAGTTTTTACATCATGGACAGCCACAGAAGAGAGAACGCAAAGCGGCACGCTATAGACGGCCAGAGAAGAGATATTATACGTTGGCAACATAGCATACCCCATACGTCAAGCAGTATAATACTTTATTTTCAGTGCATGTAAATGAAATATGTAAAAAAAAAATTATTTTTTCAGTGCATTTAAATGAAGTACATAATATTTTATTTTCATTGCATGTTAAATAAAGTAAATGAAGTAGCTAATAATTACACACTAATAATATCTTAGGAATATTTCATGACATGGACAGCCAGAGAAGAGATGTATTAAAGACCTATGCTATGTGGCTATACTATGGGGATAACATGGTGTGATGCATACATCAAGAAGCTTATATTTTCTTTTCAGCGCAAGTAAATGAAGTATTTTTTTTATGCTAGTAAAATGAAGTAAATGAAGTACATAATCATTACAGGCTAATAATATCTTAGGAATATTTCACGAATTGTACAGCACGAGAAGAGATGTATTAAAGACCTATGCTATGTGGCTATACTATGGGGATAACATGGTGTGATGCATACATCGAGCACTTCGAGCAGCTTATATTTTCTTTTCAGCGCATGTAAATGAAGTAATATTTTTTTTATTCTTGTAAAATGAAGTAAATGAAGTACACAATTTTTATAGGCTAATAATATTTTAGGAATATTTCGCAAACCAAGAAAAGAGATGTAAGTGTCAAAACCTTATACATTATGTATAACATGACAAAATGCATACATTGTGCTAATGTTATTTTTTTTTTCTTTTCAGCGCATGTATATTTTTAAAGTACAATTTTTTTTTTTGTTTAAATGCCTATTATGATCGAAGTATATAACTTGAACAGTACATTATTATCTTAACAGTATTATAGCTTATAATATATATATATATATATATATATATATATATATTTATATATTATATTAATGTGTGTGTTTTTTATATTAATAATTTTAATATGTTCCAGAGAGAAAAATTAATATTGTATATAATAATATTTTATATATATATATATATATATATATATATATATATATATATACATATATATATATATATATATATATATATATATATATATATATATACGTGTGTTTGTGTGTTTGTGTGTAATGAGAATATTGAAAAACACGTTTTGCTATGTAATATTAAAATAACGAAATATATATAATGGCATATTAATAATATGACAAAAATCATATATATTATACTCTATGTATTATATTAATATGAAGATAGTTGCAAATAATGTGCTGTTATATACTTATATTTAAGTTCAACAGTAAGAATAAAAAATAAGAAAAACTATGTATGATTTAACTTTGTTCACAGAAACAAGCATGGCGCTCAGCAAAGCTGATATTAAAATTCAGTGTGACAGCTGCGAGTTAAGCTTCAAAGAGAAAAAAGAAGCCCAAATTCATGGACACTTAGTGCATAATAAAAGGATTTTTCATTGTGATAAATGTTGTGAAGTGTTTACACAGAACAAAAATTTAAAAAGACACAAAGACTATAGCTGTAAGAACAATTTTCAAAACAAGAAATCAAGGCTAGACATTAAAGACACCATAGAGGAAATATCAGATGATACCGAAAATGCAGAGTTTTTTGGTAAGAAATTTTTGTGTACTATGTGTAATAAAAATTTCTCCAGAAGTGACAATTTAAAGACTCATCATAAGAAACCATGTAGTAAAAGAGGCTTAGGTATAGCCTCTACATCACAAGTAAACATTGCAAATAATGATAAAATTAAATTAAATTTAGAGAAGGAGAAAAGTTTAGATGAAATCACTGACGTCGAGAAAAAAGAAATAGCCATTGTAGAGACTGCATTTAAAAGCAGACTTGTAACATACAACATACAAAATAACTTAAACATTAGTAATCCTGTTGATTATCTACAATCTAAAAACAATGTTGTTAAATATTTAATACAAAAGGAATTACAAAGAAAAACATGTGTTAAAGTCAATCTTAAGTTTAATGTTGAACATGCTAATTTAATAGGGGAGTGTCAAGACAAACTTTTTAAAACAAAAAATGTGTCAGTGTATAGGGAATCTGACTTGAATTCATTAATTCAAAAATCCTTTGATAAGTTGCAAAAAGAAATGAGTGAATTTCAAGGGAAAGGTAGTGGATGGACTAGTCATATGGTTCATGGGCTTGAAGTATGTATAAATAAATATTCACCATTGTATGGATGTAGCTATATTGAGATTCCAAAAGAAATTACAAACCGTAAAGCTATTATAAATGTACAAAATACCGACCAAAGGTGCTTTGAATATGCAATACTTAGCAAATTAATAAATAGAGATAAGTCGTCTCCAGGTAGCTATGTAAATATAAATCATAGATATGATTTTAGTTGTGTATCGTCACCAACTCTACTTAAAGAAATTCCAATCTTTGAGAGAAAAAATAATATAAGCATTAATGTCTTTAGCATTGGTGAAGGTAATAATATATACCCCATTAAAGTTTGCAACACAGAGCTTCCAGATCATAGAGACTTGTTATATGTTACTTATAATGGTGTTTCACATTATTGTTACATTTCAAACTTTGCCAGATTAGTAGGATCGCAAATTTCAAAATCAACAAGGAAGAAAATTATATGTAAGAAATGCTTTACATATTACACAATGACAAGAAAGGGTGAGATGAGAATGAGGATACATAAGGAAATTTGTGATAAGAAAAAAACTGTAAGGATAGATATGCCCACTGCAGAAAAGTCTAAAATTAAATTTAAAAATGTTGAACATTCTATTATCATGCCAGTAGTTATATATGCAGATTTTGAATCTTTGCTTAAAAAGTATTCTTCGTGTGATCCAAGACCAGGTGTAAGTAGCACTACAAAACAACAACACCATGAACTACTTAGCTTTTGCATTCATGTTAAATCAAACAATCTCTTAGATAATGAAAAAAAGTATTTACCTAAGAAACCGATTATGTACAGAAAAAAATATGATAAAGATGATGTTGGATCTGCCTTTGTAAATTATATTAAAGATATAGCAAATAACGTCAAGGAAATATACAGGAAGTATGACCCGATGAATGATTTAACTGACAACGAGAAAGTTAGTCATAAAGATGCTAAAGAATGCTATTTGTGTAAACATGAATTTACACAACAAAATTATAAAGTACGTGATCATGATCATCTCACTGGCCAATACAGAGGAGCTGCACATAATATATGTAATCTAAATAACAGAAAGCCCAGAACTCTGCCAATATTTATGCATGGGTTGTCAAACTATGATTCTCATTTCATTATAAAGGCTCTAGACACTATTCCTGGAAATGTAGAAGTTATTCCTAATACAGAAGAAAAATATATCTCCTTTACTAAGAAGGTAGGAAATATCAATTGTAGGTTTTTAGACACATTCAGATTCATGCCTACAAGCCTTGCTCAATTAGCAGAAAACTTACCAAAAGATTCCTTTAAAGAAACTAAACTTCATAATAGCTTACTGACAGATAATGAGTTAAAATTATTAACTCGTAAAGGTGTTTATTGTTATGACTATACAGACAGCTTAAAAAAGCTGGAGGAAACTTGTATACCAGAAAAAGAAGACTTCTATAGTGAACTAAATGAAAACGATATATCAGATGAAGATTATCAGCATGCAAGAAATGTGTGGGATACATTTAACATACAAACTCTAGGTGATTACAGTGATTTGTATTTACGTACTGATGTTCTTATACTTGCAGATGTTTTTGAGCACTTTCGTTCATTATGTATGAAAACGTATCAATTAGATCCAAGTTATTACTATACTGCGCCAGGTTTAGCGTGGGATGCTGCTCTTAAATATACTGGTATAACTCTAGAGCTTCTTGTTGAATATGATATGTTGCTTATGTTTGAAGAGGGTATAAGAGGAGGTATAACTCAGTGTGTTAAACGTCATGCTATTGCTAATAATCCATACTTTGTGGATTACGACCCTATGTTACCAGAAGTCTATTTGCTTTATGCAGACAGTAATAATTTATATGGCGCAGGGATGTCATCTAGATTACCTTATGGGGGATTTGAGTGGGTTAGTGATGTAAATATATGTGATTTGGAAAAATTAGATGATACAGACTATGGTTATATATTTGAGGTTGATGTTCTATATCCTGAGGTTTTGCATGATTATCATTCTGATCTGCCTTTTTTACCTATAAAGCAAATTCCAGTAGGTTCAAAATATCCTAAACTGTTAACAACACTTCATAATAAAGAAAAATATATAGCACATTATACAGTACTGTTACAGGCAATGAAGCATGGCTTAGAAATAACAAAAATTCATAGAGGGATAAAATTCTTGCACTCTTGCTGGTTAGAACCCTACATAAGGCTAAATACAGAAGCAAGGAAAAAAGCAATGAATGATTTTGAAAGGGACTTTTATAAGTTGATGAATAATGCTGTATATGGTAAGACTATGGAAAATATACGTAATAGGTTGAATATGCAAATTGTAACAACAGAGCAAGGCATTCAAAGGTTAATTAACAAAAGTAATTTCCTCGACAGAACCATATTCTCAGAAAATATAGTAGCTGTACACTTAGCTAAAGAATCTGTTTATATGAATAAACCCATATATATAGGAATGTGTATCCTTGATATATCTAAGACGATTATGTATGATTTTTTATATAGTGTACTCAAACCATATTACGGGCCAAAAATACATTTACTTTATTGTGATACTGACAGCTTTATAATTACAGCTGAAACGTTGGATATTTACGATGATATCAAAGAACTAGAATCGCACTTTGATACGTCTGGATATCCAAAGAGCCATCCATGCTATTCTATTGCAAATATGAAAAAGCTTGGCAAATTCAAAGATGAAACTAATGGTACTCCTATTAAAGAATTCATTGGTTTACGACCAAAAATGTACTGCATTGATGTTAAAGATGAGCATATTAAGAAAATTAAAGGTGTAAAGTCATATGCTGTAAAGATGAAAATTCATAAAAATGATTTTTTAGAGTGTTTAAACGCTAAGAAAATACATCATGTTAATTTTCAAACAATACAGTCTAAGAAACATATTGTTGATACTGTTACATGTTGTAAGGTAGCTTTAAGTCCATATGATGATAAAAGAATAATTCTTGAGGATGGTATTCACACTATTCCTTATGGTCATAAAAGTTCTCTAAATAACGTAAATGATATGTAATATATAGTGAAACATTTTAACTTTGTAAAATTTTGTATAATAATAATATATATATATATAGTATACTATTTGTAAAAATAAATTTTTAATGTAAAGTATATGATAAAAGCAATTAATAATAATGTGTATATAATATATACATAATGTATATGTATATAATAACAGTATGTAAAGCTTATAGCAATTTTCTTTGTAATGATATAATATTCCTACTGTATATAAAGGTATAGAAATAAAAGTATGTAAATCAATTTAAACATATAAATTTTATTTATTTTAATACATCATTCTTATTAACCCAAGCATTATGCTTCTTATCAAAACCTAAAAATTTTACAAACAATCTATTACCAGAACGTTTAAGTACTTTTTCAATCAAATATACTTCATCAACATTAGTTTTTTGAAGTTCTTCTTCATAAAAGCCACCAAGCACAGGTTGATCTAAATAATCATTTAACAAGTATGTAACTGGGTTAGTTGCTTTAACTTTAACAATTTTAAATATTTCATTAGACCAATTAGGTGTATAACCTTTTGCAAATACAGATTTTGCCTTGGATATTCTTACCCTATCACCAACAATATATTTAGGCTTCTTACGTGTTATAGGCTTTATTTTATATATTTTGTTTAACAGTAACTTTTCATTCTTTTTGCTTACATCTACAGGTTTCATACGAATAGTACTATGTACAGTGTTATTATAGGTTAACATAAGCTGTGGAAGTATACCTAACCATTTATAATTACCTTGTAAGCTAAATTGCTTCCACATTAAGGTCTTAAGAGTCCTATTGAATCTTTCACATATAAAACTTTTCATTGTAGTATATGAACTATAGTGATTTATATTGTATTTTTGCATAAGTGCAGAGAATGTAGCATTATAAAATTCTTTACCCATGTCACTTTGTATATTTTTTGGTATACGTCCTTTCTTAAACACACTCTCCATAGCTATTGTTACTAAAGCACCAGTTTTATTTTTTATAGGAATAGCCCAAGCATACTTAGAAAATACACATATGATAGTGAGCAAGTAATTATAGCCTCTGTTTGTTCGAGAATATTCATTCATTTCAACCAAGTCTATTTGCCAGAGATCATCAATGCCTTTCATCACCATTTTACGTCTAGGATAGTTTTTTCTAGCAGGCTTATGTAACTCATTTACCAATGTTTCTTTTACTGTTGCCATTCTCTTAATATTTTTCTTAATATACGTAGTATAAGTATTTCAACACTAACACTTGGATCACCAGTTACTCTTGTTAATGGTATACCTTCAGTTTTATAGTTATTTACAATGCTAATAAGGTCTTCCTTTTCTTTCTCTATAGCTGCTTGTAAGTTTTCTTCTGTTATTTTTAGAGTGTTGGCTTCACTTTTAATTAAATTACTATCAGTTTTAGTATCTACATAAAGTTTATTAGCAGCATCCTTATGGTCTATAGGATCTTCAAAGTTAGTAATTCTTCTTCTTTTAGCATTTAATACTTCTTCTTCCTCATACAACACTTCTACAAAGCCATGCTTTTGCTGGAACTGGTATGAAGAACGTCCAAACTTGTCAACACTCATTGCTGTAATGATAAAATTAGTATTACATGTTATTTTATATAGTTTGATTCACGCAGCTCCTCTACAATAGATGTAATTTCATTTTGATGGCTATTATTCCCAGCCCCTTTTGAACTAAGTAATAAGCGTAGTCTATCCACTAATTCATTAGGATCATCCCAGTACTCGTATATAGGCTTATTTGCTACCATACCAAAGCCAGTATGACTGTCTTGCTGATTGAATAAAGGCTTTATTATTTTAGTATACTTAAAGCCTCTATTTGATGCCTTCTGATTACCAGCATTGTAGTACTGTTTATGGGCATTTGTTGCTTCTAACATTGATTTATATTGCTGTAAATCACGTGTTGTATAAATTTCTGCATCTGGTTGTTTCATAAACAACAATTCAAATAAGCCTGGAGTTCCATTATATATACCTTTCTTTATATATATTTTATCATCATGAATTTTCACTGTGGAATCTCCTAGGAACCACTTGTTTGTGTAGGCGCGTATTCCATAGCGTGTATCAAGCTGATCTTCATATTTTCCACTCAAATGATAAAGTATATATTTTGCTGCATATACACCAAGCTGCTTTACTCTTTCTCTAGCAAAACGTTCTCCTTTAGGTGTGTTGAATTGTTTCTTGAGTTTTTCAATGTCTATTATAACGTGTTCTTCTCTTTTCTCCTCCTCTTCTTCCTCTTTCTCCTCTTCTTCCTCGTCAGAATCTTTGAAATTTGTTGTTGTAGATTTACTCTCTGTTATGACTGCTTTCTTTGCTTTAACTAATTCATTCAATGGTTTAATGATAGGTTGGTACTTTACTTCAAGGTTTTCTTGTATTTTGGCATTATTCAGTTTTAGTTTTTTATATTTACTTCTTATAGCCTTTGAACTTGCAATGATGTCAAGCGTAATGCTTTGCTTTGGTTTGCCAACTGTCTTCATGTTAAAATTGTGAATATATGCAAACAGTATATCTTTATTTAACAGATAAATACACTGATTTATATACAAAAGGGCTAGCCTTATTACTTTTACATATAAAACCACTAAGAAGTAATCTAGTTGCTCTCTTGATGGTATGAGTAGTTATAGAATTATAAGCCTTAGCCATGTCACTATAAACATAAATACATCAACGTACTATATAAAATTATATAAGCCAGCTTATGGTAAGAATAAAGCAGTATTATAAATATGGTGAGCTATAACTATAATACAGGTAGCCGTTGTAAATAAACGGGTGGCCGTTTAATATTAACGGATAGCCGTTTTATAAAAACGGGTAGCTGTTTTACTTAAACGGGTAGAGTGAATATTTAAATGCTATAGTAATGATGAACACTATATGTAGCACTATAACAAAGCACAGATGATGTTTTCACTATCAAGTACTACATGTAAATGAATGTATTACCTAATGCATTGAGCTTATATCAATATAATGGTCAAACCCTTTTCTAAATCTTCCTTCATTAATTTTACATTCTTTGTCTATGGTAAGGAAGCTATAATCTTCATTCCATATGTGGTTACATATAACTTTAAATTGATCAAAGCTTATATCTGGGCTTACATGATCCATGAAAGCATGCTTCATGTTCAATTCATCTTGTTTGAAGAGTATGATGATATTTGCATTATCACGTATTAAATGTTTTGGTACTTTAGCATATGTTTGACATAGATAAAAGCAATCTACAGACTTATGGCGTCCCATGCTAAAGTAATTCTTCATATTCTCTTGCTTATCACATATGACATCGTCAAATATGAACACTGAATTTTCTTTAGCATCTTCTGGAAGTAGTACTTCATTAGTGTTGCTGAATGTTTGATAATTTATTTCTGGTATTGATATCATCATATCATTTAAGAACGTATATTTTGGCTGAAACAAACTTTTACTATACACATAAAGACTTTCAAACTATAGACCATTTGGATTTGTTATTAAGTGAAGCATAAGATTAGTTTTCCCACAAGAAGATGGACCGCAAATCAGAGCACGTATACTGTTAGGAAACAGTGAACTATGCTTGCTTCTAGCAGTCTGTTGCACTCCTAACTGAATATTAGTTATAGGCAGGCGAACGTGTTGTGGTATTAGCTTCATCTTTAACACTGATATATTTTTAACATTATACATCTATATATAGAAAAGTTCTTTATAAGCTTCATGCATAATGAGTCTAGACGCTAAAGGCAGTGGTTGGGTCACAGATGCTCTGAGCAAAGTTCCAAGTGAGCTTCACATCCCTGGCTATCAATTTTGTGGACCGAATACTAAGTTAGCAGAGAGGCTTGCTGCTGGAGATGAAGGTATAAATCCTCTCGACGAGGCTTGCAAAGAACATGATATATTTTATTCAAAAACAAAAGATACAACAGAACGCCATAAGGCTGACAATATTTTAGCTGAAAAGGCTTGGAAGAGAGTCAAAGCACCAAGCGCATCGCTTGGAGAAAAACTTGCAAGTATGCTAGTTACTGGTGCTATGAAAGCAAAGGTAAAGCTAGGAGGAAAGCTGAAGAAGCCATCTACTAAGAAGGATGAATTTGAAGATAAGCTACGTGGTGTTAAAACCGCTATAAGAAAATCTGGTATGAAGAATGTTAAAGATGCAGCCAAAGTTGCGTTACAAGCAGCCAAGAAAACAATGAAGCAAATCAAAGTATTGAAGAAAACACCAAGAATTATTCCTATTCCCAAGACAGGAGGTATACTGCCTTTGGTACCAATATTTGCTGGACTATCTGCAGCAGGTGCACTCTTTGGAGGAGCCTCTACCATTGCAAGGGCAGTTAATGAAGCTCATAATGCAAGAAAGCAGTTGGGGGAAATGAAACGCCACAACGAGAAGATGGAGGCTATAGCTATAGGTGGAAAAAGTAAGAAGAATGGAGCTGGGTTTTTCCTCAAGCCATATAAAGCAGGCTATGGTCTAGTTATTAAATCAAAAAACTAAATTACATGCTGCCATCTCATGCTTTGTCTAATGTTGAATTGAAATACCATTGTAAAAAACTTAATGTAAAGCATTTTAGAAATGTTTATATGAGAGATAAATTACCTAAGAAGCCTTTGAAATATGAAAGTGCTATAATCAACTTAGATGGCAGCAGTGGTCCAGGCACACACTGGGTATGCTATAGAAAATCTTGTAATAACATAGAATATTTTGACAGCTTTGGAAACTTGCAGCCTCCAATGGAGTTTTTAAACTATGTGAAAAATTGCAATGTTAACTATAACCGTCAAAACTACCAAAGCTATAACACTGTTGTATGTGGACATTTATGTATTGGATTTTTATGTATATAAAACAAAATAAAAATACTTTCTATTCAGTCATGTCTTATACTTTGACAGTATCACAACCCTCTAGTGTTATTAATAGTGATATTTATCCTCCTATAGCACTTAATGATGGAGCAAAATATGAAGTTGGTTTACTTAGTTTCTGTGCATACTTCTCTGTACCTAACGTAGATGATACTAATAATAAGCTACATTATGGCAATGGTAAATTACTAGAGCTTCCAACTGGCAGCTATGAGCTTAAAGACATTACTTCATATATAAAATCTGAACTACAAAAAGAGAGTATATCATTTAGTGTGTTTGCTAACAAGAATACACTGAAAGTTTTTATTAAATGTTCAGTTGACATAGATTTTACACAGCCAGGTTCCATAGGGCTATTACTTGGTTTCAACAAAACAATACTTAAAGCCTCAACTCCACACTATGCTGATAATATTGTTGATATTATGAAGGTTCATACCTTAGATATACAAAGTAATATATCAAGTGGATCCTACATAAATGGAATACCTTCACATTCATTACATTGTTTTGCTCCTAAAGTAGCACCAGGCTTTAAAATAATTGAAGCACCCAATAATGTCATATACCTACCTGTAGATGTCACCATAGTCGATCAACTCTGTCTTAAAATATGTGACCAGGATGGAAATATAGTCAATTTTAGAGGTGAAACCATAACAATAAGACTTCATATAAGAAAAGCTATTTAATATGGGCTTAGTGTTTAAAAAGCAATATAAGAAGGGAAATGTGCAGAAAATAGTCAGTAACGTACAAGGACGCAAAACGTTAACACCAGAAAATTTTCAGTTCCTGAAAGAGATAGGATTAAAACCTATATAAGTTATATAGCATATCCTACTATAATGGATATACTTCAAATTAATAGTGACCTTGAGTTGAATAATAGCATTACAAGCATTGAATACAGAGATCATGAAGCATATGCTGGTACACGATATGAAAATACAGATGAAATAAGGATTGAAATTAAAAATCAAGATATATACACTCTACCAAGTGAGAGTATATTATACGTTGAGGGACATCTTCTTGGTGCCGACAACAATGCTGCTAAGAAAACCAAGCTAGTTAAAAATTTTCTAGCACATATGATCAGTGAAATGCACTATAAAATCAATGATGTAGAGATCGACCAAACAAGAAACGTTGGTGTTGCAAGTACATTAAAAGGCCTAGTATCTTTTACCGATGGCAAAAGAAAACTATTGTCAAACAGTGGCTGGACTCCTACAGAAACTACTTCAATATTGAATCAAGAAGATGGGTCATTTAATGTAGCTGTACCCTTGAACACACTCATGGGATTCTTTGAAGATCATACCAAAATAATCATCAACTGCAAACAAGAGTTAGTTATTCTTCGCTCTCAAAATGACTACAATGCTGTTATAACTACACCTGTAGCAGCTTCAGGTTCAACTCCAGCGTCTGTTGAAGTCACTCACATCAAAATTTCAAAGTTCAAGTGGAAGATGCCTCACGTTGAAGTAGATGATGAAACCAAGCTCCGTTTGCTATCGTTCCTTCAAGCTGATAGGCCTATATTCCTTGGATTTAGAAGCTGGTTTGTAGCTGAGAAACCAATGTCTACTACTACAACGCGTGATGAGTGGCAACTTCAAGCAATGACATCCATCAAGCGACCTCGTTATATCATTATAGCTTTTCAAACAGGAAAACGCAACAATGTAACATATGATATAAATGCATATGACCATTGTAACATCAGAAATATTAAAGCCTATATTAATGGAAAATGTTTCCCTTATGTTGACTTCAATTTAGATATGAAAAGAAAGCAATGTGCAATGCTGTACACTAACTACGCAGCCTTTCAGAAGAGTTACTATGGTACTACACCAAAGCCTCTTTTATCATATCCTGAATTCATTAGCATGGGAACTATGTTCGTCATTGATTGCTCAAAACAGAAGGAATCCATCAAAACCACAACTGTTGATGTTCGTATAGAAATAGAAGCTACTACAGCATTCCCTACATCCACAATTGCATACTGTATTATAATGCATGATAGAATTGTAGAATATACTCCACTAACTAATATTGTACGTAGACATGTCTAAATAATAACTAATGTACTACTAACAACATATATAACACATATAAATTCTACATAGCTGCATTCATATATGTTAAAATATATTATATTGTTATTATCTAAATAATGTTTAAATTTAATATTCATATAGCTAAACATATGTTAATTCTTCTATCCATATATTCACTATTATTAAATAATTTTATCTTTGTAATACATAAATATACGTATATATATAAATATACGTATACATACATATATATATATATATATATATATATATATATATATATATATATATATATATATATATATATATATATATATATAATAAATAAATATATAAATAATATGTTCTCGTATTAATATGTAAAACCTCCTTATAAAAATAAATAAAAATATATATTATAAAAAAAATGTCTAAATCTTATTTAAAAAAAAAACTCTATATGTATAATTTATTATGTAACTATAGTAGGAAAAAGGTTTGTTTTTATAAAAATAAACATAGAATAGTTTTTTAGACATTGTTTTCTTTATTTAAGAAAAGTACTATGAAGAAAATTCAATATCAATGTATTTTCCCTTCATGCCCCTGTAGATCATGAACATTTTTTCAGTGACTGGGCAACTGTTGTAGTTAGTTATAAAATCATCAGAGAACTTATTTGCATTAATTCTGGCTGGAAGATAGACGTTCACCACGTCTTTTTCATCAAGCTGTACTGTAGTAGTAAGAACCAAATCTTCATTGTACATAGAAGGCTTTTTTTCGAAGCTCATAACACGATAGGTTTTATTTTCAACCAAATTTTTGCAGGAATATGTAGGGAATATGTGTCCCATCTCTTGAAGGAGTTCTACTTCAGCTTTCTGTAACATTAAGCGTAAAATTGTAATAACTAACTCAAATAAAGAATTTGTAATTTACTTTAAAAAAAAAAAAAAAAAGCAATACTTACAAATGAAGTCATTTTCAGTTTTGCGGAGTAGATGTTGTTCTGTCGATTGATGAAGATCATATGAGTTTCTTTTATAAATCTTCAAACTTATATAATTTAAGAATTACAGTAAAATCGATAATTTGAATAATCGATGTAGGAAGCGTTAGAACAATATTTAAATATAATATATATATATAATAAATATATAATATATATATAAATGTATAATACAACCAAAATTATATATTAGTGCTACATCATATATAAAATATAAAAAAAAATTACTATACTAAATACAAATTAAAACTCTATATATAATGCTATATAGATATAACACGCAGTTTTAATAATATATTTATGCTAACTTGAGAAAAAAAAAATCATATACCGTCTTCTGTATATTACTATATAATGTTTTAACGTTATATTATGAATCGTAGCTATAGCAAAAAATAATTTGTAACGTCATGTTATAATACTTTAAAATATATATTTATATATGTGTATGTATATTCGGAGTTCATAACTATAGTAAAAGTATTACAACAAGTACTCTCTTATATGTCAGCAAAGAAGAGAAATAATAATTGTGCGGACAGAGCGAGAAATAGAATACACGATATATGATGCCGCAACGTAACTTGTATATAACATTTATATATCCAGGTATAGTAAGTATAAAGCGTATAAATATGTATTGTAAAATATACATGTTAAAAAATTAACTTTAAGAAACATTATAATATACAATATCATTGTTAACATATCGTATACATAATAATAAAAAATATGCATATTTCATGTATATATTATTTTTTATACAATAAGAATATTTATGACATATTAAAAACGCTATACTATATTCTGCATGTATATTTTACTATACAGTTGGGTAGGCAGGAGAATGGCTCCTTGGCTCCTTAAAATTTAACATGCATTAGCATAGGAACACCATGTTATCATATCTAGAACAGAACCTGCCACCCCTCTCTACTGTTGCATGGTACCAATTATTAGCAAACTTGTTCTCCCACTAATTATTCCGTTAAATAAAAATGTCTGTCATTAATTCCATTAAAAATAAATAAATAAATAAAAGACGTGACAAACAGACACCTAACTTTCAATCAATCAATCAATCAATCAATCAATCAATCAATCAATCAATCAATCAATCAATCAATCAATCAATCAATCAATCAATCAATCAATCAATCAATCAATCAATCAATCAATCAATCAATCAATCAATCAATCAATCAATCAATCAATCAATCAACCAACTAATCAATTAACCAATCAATCAAACAATTTACATCGTAAATTTAAATTGTATAATACAGTACGTGAAATTGACCTTTGACCTCTATGTAGACTCACCCTTCTTTTCGCCAGTCCATGTTCTACTCTTCTCCTACATCCTATAAGACATTCCCAAAGTCCTTGACTTCGTCTAGGTGATCTCCGTGCTTCTTCTTCTCGAAATTCAAAAAGGTCTAGGGTTCGAGGGTGCGGTGGACCATCAGGTGAGGGAAGTAAAGCCGTGGCTGATAATTGATGACTTGCAGTACCACTGTAAATTCATTTCATAGCAATTTCATTCACAGAAAACTATTTTAAAATATCTAAAAACGTACAGTAAAATGATTTTTTTTTTTTTTTGCATAACACTATTATATTACGCTATATTATAATGGTGAGAACCCTTAAATAAATGCTTCAGAATACTCATGGATAAAAAATGTTTTATTATTATAACTTATTGCATCTGCATGATCATATAGGTGTGGTGTGTGGTGGAATTGAAGGAAGAAGAAACAAATATGAATGTGAATGTGAAAATGTGCACTGGTGAACTGACTTTCCAAAATAAATTTTAAAGGGACTATTATAATATTCTAAACGGTCACAAAATAGCAGACTTGGGCAGTAACGACGTTACGTAATTTTACTAATTTTTGTTAAAAAATAGCGCAACGTCATTACTTTTTGGTAGCAGTAACGAGTAACGTAACGCGTTACTTTTTTAAGTAATTTTTGCCATGTAACAATTCTACTTTCTAATATTTCAAGCATTGGAAAATATACATGCTTCTAAATTTATAAGTACATAAATATGCTTTTCAAAATTACTGTTATGATTTTAATTTAAATCTATTTATAATTTAACTGAAAAAAAACAACAACATTTTTAATGTGTTTTTGAAAATATTTTTATTTATTAAAAAAGTAAACATTAGAAGTAGATAAATTGAAGTAGCTATAAGTAACCTCACTACATATAAGAGTATAATATACTCTATAGTGAATATAGTGAATCTATATTATAGTGCTTGAATAACGTATGCAAGTTATGAAAAATCAGTGACGAGACCAAGTCTGCAAAAGAGGAGAAATTCATCAGCTCGTAATAATTCATTTAAAGTATAATTTTTAGCCTTTGGTTTTCTGTATTAATTTGCGTATATAAATTCTAATACTTTTTTTTTTTTTTTTCATACATTTGTTTTAAAGCTTATTATAAAAAAAAATCATTGCATAGAGTTTGAAAAGCTTCATTGTGATATATACAAGCAACAAAAATGTCGTAAAATACAGAAAAATGTTCTATTATATATTACGTAACAGGGATATAAATTTTTTATAGGTGTTTTTTTAAATATGAAACCAAAATATAGCACGCACCATTGAATTTTAAATGTAATCCTTTTTATGTAGTTTTTAATAACTTTATGTTTTTAATTGCAACTGCAATACTACATTTAAAAAACAACTGTATATTGCCTTTAATATTATAGAGTATTATCTAGAATATTCTAATAATTTTTATACTAAAAAATGTACAATATTTTGTAATCCTCTATTCCTTTAACTGAACCGCTGGCATGCTTCCGGTTAGCTGTTAAACTCAATTCAAGCCATACCATTTACCGCTTATGTTTACTCAAATTGCGGAAAAGGAAGTGCCTGAAGAGGAAACCACGTGACGGTAACAGTGGGAGATAAGTTAGTGCCAGCAGCAAGCTAGGTCTGAGCTACCTCCCACTTTTACAGTCACGTGGTTTCCTCTTCCGGTACTTCCTTTTCCGCATTTTGAGTAAACATAAGCGGTCATTTTAAATGTGAGCTTCTATCGTGAACAAGATTACAAAAGGTAGTAAGTTACCGACATGGGATCACTAAGAAGCCTTAATTTTACAATAGCTCTATCTACAGTTTATATCTATAGGGTGTATGCATTCGCCATGTTGGATTACTTAATACCATAGGCCCCATGAGAAAATGACTCATTTCATTTTACCACTTAAAAAATACTAAGCAATATTTTTGAGAGCGTTGGTGCATTAGTCTCTCATCAAGTACGTTAAAAAAATATCAATAAAAAAAAAAATGAAACGATTTCCGAAAGAAAATAACCAAAACCAAAATTTGTCCTATGCTGAGCAATGTTATTCATTACTTCAGTCTTCAGTATGAAGTAATGAATAACATTTCTCAGCATACTTCAGTATGGCGCCCAAGTGCATTAAATATGAAGTCATCTGCATAACCCTATAAAAAAAAAACAGATATACTCTTATTATCTTCTTAAAAAATAATAGGGTGTGTACGCATGACGTCATTCTGAGTGCTTTTCGATGCTCTTCATGAGCAATAAATAACATTGCTCAGCATAGGACAAACGTAGTTTTTAGCTGCTTTTTTTTAAAAATTAGTGATTTTTTGATCATTGTTATTTTTCTTGCATACTTGAGGTACTAATTCAACTTGTTATAAAAGCATCAATGCTCTCAAAAAAATTGCGAAGTATTTTTAAACTGACAAAATGTGCCATTTTCCTATACCAGCCAATGTTATTTAGAAGTCACTTATGAGGTCGGCTTTAGCATGAATGAAACCACTCTTATAGTTTTAACTTAAAAAGATTTTCTTTTTTATTTAAATTTAAGTTGGCACTAAAATAAAAAATTTTGATTTTTTTTTAAATTTATATATTATCTTCGTAGTGGAATAATATAAATATGTATTTGATCGTGTATGCATAATTATGATTGATATACTGAACTTTTAACATTTCATCATTTACTTACTGTAAAAATTTTATATTTTGTGACCGTTTACCGTTCATTTTGTGTGTGATACATCTACTCTCTTAAATATTATTTATACATAATATAATTATTGACTTGTCTGAAGAAGATCGTAATTATCACATTTCATAATTCCTATTATAGTTTAACCCTCAGGTCATATTTTTTCCCCTACAATGAGGAAGGTGAATTGAAATTTTTTTATTGAGTTTATGATATTTTTGGAAAGAGCTTTAAAAATTTTTGAGGCGTTATTTTTTCTTAGGACGATTGGAGCATGCGAAGTATTTTTAATTAATTTGTGAAAATCAGCCTAGAGAACCTGTGACGTCATCATTCCACTTTTTTCTCAGCAAATACTAATCGTTCGAGGTTCAGTAACCAGTTTAATGAAATCAGCTCGTCCTCAGAATTTCAAAAAACTGACTACTGAACCTTCTACGGTCAATACTTTCCGAAATAAATGCCCGATTGATGACGTCAATCGGTGGCTTTTTAGGTCCATTTTTAAAAATTAATTAAAAATACTTCCCATGCTCCAATCGTTCTAAAAAAAGTAATGCCTCAAAATTTTTTAACGCACTTTTCAAAAATGTCATAAAAAGTGGGGGTTAAAAAAATTCACCTTCCTCGTTTCAATAGTTTTTGAATATTTAATATTTTTGCTTGGAAGATTAATTTTTCATATAAAATTTATATGAAATATTATATATATATATATATATACACTTTATATTTTATATTTAAATATAAAAACAAAATTTACCATATTTCTTTTCTTATATCACTTCATTGTATTATTTAAATTGTATAGAATTACTCTGAATTACTACAAAAACCATAAGCTTTATTATTATTTATAATATTCAACGTTATAATACCTTCTAATAATTAAACAAATTCTTTGTTATAAAGTTAAAAACGATATTGATTTAACACGAGTAATAAATGAAATTCACTGTAACAAAAAGTTGAAACTACTAAAATATAAATTGTGTGTTTATCCGCAAAAAAAAATTTACCACAGCATGTAAAACTGTAGATCATTTAAATAAGCCCATTATTTAAAATAAAACCCACAGTTTAAAATTATAATTTTAAATTTTTAATAATTACATAAAACATTATGCAAATTAAACTTGTAATGCTATCTATCGGAGAAATATGACAACATTTATATAAGCCTTGTAGTTTATTAATTAACAGGAAATCTGTAAACTTTTACCTATAGCTCATCACGTAAGATTTTTTTATTTAAAGAAACAACTTTTTTTTATATTTAAAGTATTTCTTTTTTATAAGAGAGGCAATATTTAACATTCCAGTCCCTTTAATTCAAAGGGAGAGAGAGAGAGAGCGAGAGAGAGAGAGAAAGAAAAAAGAGAGCAAAAGAGCTCCCGTCAAAACTCTATCTTTTCCCCTTATTATTTCCCCTCACTCGCTTCCCTATTCTGGTACAGACTCGATCAATACTGAAAACCAAAGTGCATCCTTGTAATGTTACTTTATAATGCACTTTATGCTTTTATATGCACTTTTTTTTCTTTTCAGCTGTAAAAGAGTAAATATAAAGCAAAAATGTATTTAAAATAACTATAACATAGGCACTACAATTTATGCTCTAAAAAAAAAATGTAATAATATATTATTTTATAAAATATTAAAAAAAAGAAAGCTAAAAATTAAAAAATAACATTTAAATTAGTTTATTTTATTGCTTGAATTATTTATTAATAAATTTTAATTTTATAAAAATTTGTATAATATAATTTCTATATATATTTTATTTACTTTAAAATTATTATTTATTTATTTATTGAATTTCAACTATAAATTCCCAAGTTCAAAAGTAAGCTATGGCCTGCTTAATGTAAGGCAAAGTACGAGTGAATGATTTGTTGGAAAATGAAATACAATGATAAAATTTTATACTCTCATTAAAAAATTGCGAAAACTATTATAATTATTTTCTTACCTTAAATAATCTCTCGAAGGTATCGAATCCCATGACATAGCTTCTAATATTGCAGGTGTACTGATTGTTCTATGCGGATAAGCACCCATTACATTCAAAATTTTATTATTATTAATATAGTACAAGTATATACTAACATAATAATAAAAATTTGTTTATTTTTTTTTAAATAGATAATATATCTATTTATTATTTTTATTTTTATATAATTTTAAATAAAAACCTTTTTATTTGTAATGTTATGAAAAAAAATAATTTTTGAAAAATTATTATCACAGAAACATTGACATTATTTGAGAATGTCAAAATGTTATTTTATATTCGGCCACTCCCTATATGTTAGTAACGTTTTAAAGGCCGCAACTCCAAACTCTCTCTTGCTCTCTCTCTCTATCTCTTTGGAGTTTGCGCTCTAAATTTTCCTTTTTTTTTTCTTCCCTTTCTTTTTTTTTTATGTATACTATTATTACATGAAAGAGATTTTTTTTTTTTTTTTTTTTTTGTAATTTCATTTAAGAAAAAATGTGGTTATTTTGAACCGACAGAATTATTATTATTAATTTCTTTTTTTTTTTTTTTTTTGCAAATAATTGAACATAAAAATACATTAACGCTATTAGAAAAATTCTATGCTTGAACAAATATACCAATTATGTACCTTCTCAAGTTAAAACTTTTATAACGTTTAGTTATCCTCAAAAAAAAAAAAAAAAAAAAAAAAAAAAAAAAAAAAGTTGGCATAATGAACTATTGCATTTTCTCAATATTTATTAATAATTAAAAAAAAATAATGTACAAATATTTATTTTTTTCTTTTATCAAACCTCTAGGCGAGGTACAACTTATGCTAGTTATTTACATATTAACATATTGCATTTATACTGAATTTACACTCCCGAGACTTCCGAAACCCTATTAAAAGATTCGCGGGTTCTTCCATGGCAGGTCGGCCATGGCCTGGCAAATCCTTCCCGGCATTCGCCTTAACATACTGAGGAAACCATGGAAACCTCGGCCAGCTTCTTTATTAGTTAATAGGCAACTCGCATTGAAAATAAATCGTATAATATTACTGTCTTGTTATGCAACCTGCTTAGTACAGATGTTGAAAAAGTTGCCTAACTTTCAGGATATAAATTTAAAAAAATATATATATATATAATTATTATATTCTTAAAAGTATATTGTAACTAATAAAAGAACAACTGTTTTGAGGCTGACAATAAGCAATTTTGCTCACATCCGCTTCCGTTTCGACGTACTGTGCATGCGTAGTAAATAAAAACGGAAATGGATGTGACTGAAATCGTCTAAAGTCGGCCTCTAAACAGTGTTCCTTTATTAGTCAATATCAGTGAAAGGAGAAAATAATTAATTGAAGGTGATAAAAATATATATACATATAATAATAAAAAAAAAAGATCATTACGAAAATAAAAATACAATATTTGTTACTTTGTGTAATAAATTTGAACGATAAATAAAAAGCATTACAGCAGCAGTAAAATTTATTTTATAGCAAAAATATTTTATCGTAAGGAAACTCCATACAATTATTTTAAATAAATAAGTAGATATTTCCGATTTAAAACAACTTTTTTCATTCGATCTACAGTAAATAAAATGAAAATCTATTCTACTAAATATATTAAGGGTGTAGGGGGCCAACGGCAGCCATTAGACTCAAACTTTTCACGTCAAAAAAATCTGAAATTTGAAATTTTGCACAATTATACTTCAGCTTGAGACAATTTAAAATATTTAAAAAATTTGAGGGGTCACCGTGCAAATTAATTTTATATGATTTTTTGAAATTTTAAGCCCATAAGAGCCAATGTTAATTTCAATGGTTTTTTTTTCGGGACGGTCAAACATCATGAAATTTTTATCACGGCTAGGTGTGACCCTTAGCTACGCAACGATACCAAATTTAGACCCAAAACACTTTAAGTTTTTCAGATATAAGGTCAGAACCCTACTCCCTTAAACTATATTATTATATTAGAAATTAAAAAGTCAAATGTACTATTTTATTGCCGTAATCGTCAAGTGATATTAAAGTGATTAACAAAAATTGTAACTGACTGTACTGTGGGTTAAATTGAGAAATTCTACGCCTTATTTTGCCCAATAAAAGCCGTTAATTATTATTATTATTATATTATTTCTCCTTTTTAATTTGAAAAATATTTACAGTTCTCATGTTAAATGTGAAATTAATTTAAGTTCATAGTAATGTCTGATATTTGAGAAGATTTCGACTAACTTTCTGACTTTTCAAATTGTGCTCTCAAATAAGTTCCCTAAAACGTGCGCTGTTTCACCAGCAGATGGTGCATGGTTACAGTGCTATTTTGTTTTAGCAACTTTATTCATTGTTAGATGGTGTCGCCAATTTGTTACATTGTGAAATCTCGGCATAACTTTCAGCTAATCAGCGTCTGAATTAGAGAACATGTGACCATTATAAACCAATCAGCTTACTTAATATCTTCGTGATTTGAATTTCCCGGTGACTTGATATTGCCAACTGTGTCACTATCTGGTAATGTAGAATTTTATAATTAAGAGATTCTGAGTGGGAGTATAAAATAATATCATTCTCGATAAATAAATACGATCAACACACCTTACTTCAGTTCTTGTTTCTGATTGGTTGAACGCTTGTGAACTTGTTACTTATTCACTGAATATATAGGGTGTATCCGCAAGACGTTATATTGAATGCGCTTCGACGCCATACTGGAGCGATGAATAACATTGCTCAGCATACGAAAAATTTGATTTTTGACTATTGTCTTTGGAAAATTAGTTAATTTATCATTATTATACAATATTGCAGAAGTTAGGTTTCCATGTTTTTTTAGGCTGTCATGGCGAATGCTGGGCTGTGTATTTAGGCCGTAGCCGGTCTGTGTTTCAAATTCCAGACGACAATAGGACAATTTCTTGAAGGGATTATGATTAAGGTGTAGCACGAAAATACAAATATGGGAATAATGATAATAACTTGGTCACTTAAATATTCAATTATTTCTGTCCAACTTTAAGACATGTACCGGCTAAGAAGTGTTAATATTGTCTCTGTTGTAGTTTTTTGGAATGACCTACTTAGTAAAGACTAATTATTAGCAGCTATAGAAACTTTACTTAAAGGAGAAGCACAAGCTGCAGAAAGCTGCAGTTCTTGGCACAACTTTCATGCGCAAAGTGTTAAGCCTCTTATCACCTCCCAATTATCACCTGCAGTCTCTAGTACTATTCAAATAGCTGTTATCTTAAAATCTAAAGAAAAAATCTGAACTTTATGTCATTTAAAAGTTAATAGTAATAATAGCTGTCCATGATAAAAAAAAAAAAAAAGTTTAGAACTCGTGACCATCAGATAAGAGAGAAATTAATTATGGAAATTAACATTGGCAGTAAAACTCTATTAAATATTAAAATTCAAAATCTAGTGTGATTACCCCTCCCCCACCCCCCTACCCACCCCACATTTTTTTTTTTACATTTTTGAAGATAATCCATTTGATCCTAATGTATCACTATGCAAAATTTTCAAAAATTTCCTTCATTTACATTATTTTTTAGTCAAATCCTGTAGTACTTGATAGCTTGCTTAATGTGAGTTTTGGTACTTACAACTTACTGTTAGTTGTTAATCTCGTAAACAATTTGTTTTCAAGTTAAAGTCCAGTTAAAAAAAAATTATACTAGAACTAGGTTAGAATAATTATTGTGTTACCCATTATTGTGTTTTTCCCATGTTAAAACTTATCACAAAAGAAAATGATAAGATTTAAAATATATAAAGATTACATAATATTTCTATTTACAGCTGTCTTTTATAAGGTATTAAAATATTTTGCAAAGTGATATTCAGAATTAATATTTTTATCACTGATTTGTTTATTTTATTATAACTGTTTTGTAGTTCAAGGCTATTTAAGATATAAAAATAACCCACGTAGTAGATAAAACATTCGCATGCTGCATTGAACAAAAGTTGAAAAAAATAATATGCATCAGTAACAATTGTTAATTTTTAGTCAATTTATGATTATTTTTAAAGTTTATCTAACGATAAAATAAAATTTCACGCATGTGTAAAATAAAAAAATATATATATATAAATAATATAATAGAAACTAAAAGATATTATGTGACATGCTTTTGATCAGATCGTATATGTTTCATTCCTAATATCAGTAATTTAATGATTAAATAATAATGATAAAAAAAAACTATTTGAGCTCTAATGGAAAATAAATATAAAAATAAGAAGGATAATAATAAAAAAAATCAAAATCAAAATTTTTTATAATACTAAACTTATTTTATTTCGATTTCTAATTAATAGTTCTGCTTTTAAAATGGAAGCAAAAAGAAAAAAAAATTGAAATATAGCCCATACTGCCCGATTATTATTTACTGCAGTAAATAACAATTTAATGATTATTAATTATTAAGGTATAACATTTCAGAATAGCACATTAAAATGCTAATATAATAATATTAATGTACTTTTATAATATTATATTTAATAGCTGTTATGCTTTTTAACATATATATAGTTACTTTTAAAAATAGCATAATTATGTATGGTCTCTACGCATGACATCATACAGATTGCGATTCGACGCCATACTGGAGCAGTGAATAATATTGCTGAGCAAGGACCTGCATAGGACAAACGATCGTTTTTAGCGAAGGTTTATACAGACCTTGTTTTATAGCTATTTTCTTTGGAAAATTAGTTTGCTTTTTTTTTTTTTTTTTTTTTGTCTTGCATACTTGAAAACCTTATTTAGTCTGTATAACATTATCAATGCTCTAAAAAAGATCTACTTATTTTCAAACTGGCAAATTGTCTCATTTTTTCATGCTGACTCATGTTATTTAGTGCTCACATATGGCGTCGAATTTTATGTGAAAGCAACTACTCTATATTATGCTATAATAGTTTAACGTTGCTAAAATAAGGCAAGCATAAAAACGTTTTAAAATTTTCCATGTATGTATACGGGAAGGTTTTGAGCTAAATAAATAGCTAGATTTTCTGATAGAAATAACAATTGCGCCTGCAGGTTTAGAAGATAGGCTTTTTGCTACACAATCTACTGTAAATTTATAAAATTAGATACTGGTAAGAGTAACATGCATACGCACATATAAGTAACATATTAAGCAAATTCACAGTAGATTGTAAAGCAGGTAAAAAACTTTCCATTTTTACAGGCGCGACTGCCATTTTTATAAAAGAAATATGATTATTTATAAAATTTGTGTTCAGGGTAATCTTGCGGCAGTGATGCCCACAGTTCTTCACTCACTTCACGGTATTTCTTCAACATCAAATCTCGCACTTTATCTTTAAGAGCATCAACGTCGTTTATTGTTAGTCCTTTAGTTGGAATCATCGGGAGAGCGGTGATGATCGCACGTCCACCTGAGAAAATAGTTTTTTTGTATTAATATAGATCCTATAACATTATTTTATTACTTTTATTATTATTAATTTTCACAAGGTACATAATCTAACCAAGGCATATAGCCTTATTGGTTGGTTCAACTAATTTCTAAAAATTCATTATAATAAATTATACATTACATAAAAATAAGACAATAAATAAAATGATAAAAATTAATAATAATAACTTGTGTTTTAGAATGTTAAGTTTTTAAATACGAGGGAAACTATCTATAAACTAGAAAATTAGGAAATATGTAATTTTTTGTTCTCTCTGTAAATCTATTTAACTACCCCTGCTGAAAAAAAAAAGGGTTTAAAGAGTATATTAAATATACTGAATATTGTGCCAAATTAGTGTATTCGGTATATTTTATTTAAACCCTTTACACCCTGTAAACCGAAAAACTTACTGTTTCCTCGGGCTAAAATAAAATATACCAAATATACTGAATATACTATTTTGGCACAATATTAAATCGTTTAAACTTTTTTTTTTTTCAGCGGACTTGTTAATTCCATATTAGTCGAAGCATTGCATAGCATAAATTTTTGCCACTTTGCATTCATAAACCAATAAGTCCCTTCACTATTCTATGTTAACTAAAATCAGTCTCTTTAGATGAAATATTACTGGGACAATTTATCTAAATTGAAATAATTAAAAAAATATATAAATATTCTACTTTAAATACATAAAATATTATAATTTTATATTTAATAAAAAATAAAATAAAATTATTTTATATAGTAACACAATTGCACGTTACAAAAATTATTAGTTTATATAAATATGCATGTTTTTTAAACAGTATTTTAAACTAAGGTAAGGTAAATAAATTTTAGGTACTCTATCCTCTTCAGTTCCTGACTTTTTTAAAAATAATTTCACTGTCGTAAATTTTTACTACGTTTTTGAGCGGCGTTCAGAAATAATTTTTTTCTTGCTTTTGCAGACCCCCTACCCACTCTAGAATCCTCAAAATAGCGTTAAAAATCACGTAAATTCAAGGGCGTTTTCTGGTCCAAATTTTGTATTATTATCTTAATTTATTCGATTTTTTTTTAATTATCTGATGTCCAATGTATTGTATCCTGGGACTGAAGAGGCTTAAGTGACTGTAGAATGTGAGACAGACAGACAGACCATAAAGTTTAAATTACCTCTGACGTAAGTCCTGGTCTTATTGTTGATGAAGAGATAAGGCGAGATGACGATGGGCATGATTGGAGCCTGACAAGAGATGGCCATGTGGAAGGCACCTTTCTTAAACTCCAACATCTCTACGTTACCTTTGTTGCGAGTGCCTTCAGGAAACAATAATAACTTGGTACGATCTTCAGACATCATCCTAAAAAAATGACAAATGAAGGTTATCGGTTTGAAAAAACTTAAAAAATTTCTATGGCTTAAAGCACGTAATAGTATGTTAAGAGTTTATCATGTACATTTCTCCGGAATTGGTGCAGTAGTTTTCTCAAAATTTGCAAGAAGCACGTGTTTTTTCTCCTAAGCTTAATGTTAAATTAGGGGACCCTTAGCTTTCCCCGCGTCATCCCGCGCGCTTAGCCAATAATTTTTTTTTCGTTGATTAGTATTTTTATATATATATATTAAATTATATAAAAAATATACCTTACATACTGTAGGCTAAAAAATATGTAATCTGGTTTGATTCAATGTCAATGTGGTTTGATTCATTTTACGTGTAGTAAAATGAGTATTATATTTAGTCCATTGCCTTTTCCGTTATTTGATTGAATTACAAGAAAGCCATTCAAGGGGTTATTTTCTTTGAATCAAATAAGATAATAATTCTTTTAATCTTTTAATGCATTTGCTGACTCACCTTGACGTCTCCTGAAGTTGTTGTTTTGCTTTACTAGAATTAGCTCTGTCAATATACACAACCCCTGCTAACCAAGCTGCAAATCCAAATGGCCAAGCATAGTAAAGCTCTTTTTTAGCAATAGCTGCCATTCTGTAGAAATATCGCCAAATCCAGAAAAATCCAAGAATGTCGAAAGAACTTTGATGGTTTGCAACAATGACGCACCCTTCATCTTGTTGTAAAATATTTATGCCTCGTACTTCCCATTTAATTCCAATTAAGTAAGATATTTGGCGTAGAACAACACTGGCACGTCTGGAAAAAAAATTGGAAATAAAATAACCCAACTCAATATTATAACAAAAAAAAGAGTATGAAATTGTGACACCTGCATTGACCTTTTCAGGCCGTTCAGTAAAATTCAAATTAATCGACTTCCGCTTGTTTTTTTTTTTTTTTTTTTTTTTTTTTTTTTTTTTTTTTTTGCACGTCGAATCTAACTTTTTCTCTTTAAGGTAGTTCACACAAAAGATTCCAATGATGAATTTAAAATTTGCCCTTAAATACACTGTGCTGCCATCTACTGTACCATACATTCTTAAAATTTTTACCTCTTGAGTGTACATTGTATTGCTTTGTAGAATATAATATTTTAAAAAGAAATATTCTTGGTCAAAACTTTCCGGTACCATATAAAACATTAAAAAAATTCTCTTCTTATTTACTGTCATTCTCAATTTTATCAGAAAAATATATAAAATAATAGAAATGAAAAGCTTCAAACATGAAGTTAAAATTGCATATGTGTACACTCCTCTCGAATATATCTGACCGGCTGCGTAAAAGTTCCCCTATACATAACATTTGGAGACATGAATGCTGCGGTCATATTTATTCGGGAGGAGTGTACATGTGTATAAACTTAAAATGGGAAATAAAAAATTACTTAATTTAGGCTAAAGTGAGTAATTCCTATGTCTATGTTCATATGTCATATATCATGAATTTTGCTATTTTGAAATTAAATAAACAAACGCTGAGGTGTGTATTAGGTGTTACATTGAAACAGGTATTGAAATCGAAATACTAAAATAGCACCAGCATGAAATAGTTCATTTTTACAATAAAAGAATCCGCAATGTTAATATCGCATTAAAGTATAGTAGTAGTAGACTCAAGAGTTCTATAGAAATAGTCCTTTCATGTCCTGTACTAGAGTTTTCAATAAATTACCTTGTGTTATTAAAAAAGAAACTTTGCATTTTTTTTTTTTTTTTTTTGTGACAAAATGTTATAATTTCTTTTTATCACAACATTGTTTTTACAGAGCGACTGAAGTTTTAAATATTGAAATGCAGTCCTAATGATATATGAGATTATTTTCGTATTTTAATGCATCTATAGTTTGTAAGTTGACGTAAAAAAAAAAAAAAAAAAAAAAAAAAAAAAAAAAAAAAAAAACTAAACAAATGTACAGCATCTCCTGTATTTCTGCTTTTGACTGTAGGAGATTGGAATATATATATATATATTTATATATATATATATATATATATATATATATATATATATATATATATATATATATATATATATATATATATATATATATATATATATATATATATATATGAATAGGTAATAGAATCATACTACAATTACAATAAAGAGGTAACATTTCACCTGCATTAGGTATTATTGTAGTTCCATGTTAATAATTACCTATTACAATTAACGGAATTTACTCGAGAGCATTTTGTTGTTGTTGCACGTATTCAATTTTTATACAATGCTATATCTATAAATGTTATCATATCAATAATGTTTATTATTAAATTATTGATATTCTAATGATCAAGCTATGACGTAAATATATAAATGAAGAAAAAAAAAACATTGTCTTTAATTCTCTGTGATATAAATAATACAGTTTCAATATATTACTGGTATTATATTGTGAAATTTTCAGTCTTGCAGTCGTTAATGTGAAATTGTTAACGTTAAGTTAACTATAACGTTAACTGGTTATTTCTATAATATAGATTAACAACATTGCAAAGAGCAACGTCATATACTTATAGATTAACAAAAATTGAAGTTAACATAGCGTTGATTATAACGTTATTTTTTGAAAGAAATTTTTACTTTATACTGATTTAAAAAAAAAATGATACTGACGAAGTGAGAGAAATAATAATTAAAATATCCCTTTTATTTATAAATGAGTAAATATAAGCAAAATATTACCTTTATAAATGATTAAACTTATAACAAATCATAAAAAATACATATCATCCAAAAAAGCTATTAACGTTATAATTAACGCAAGTTAACGTTATCGATAGTGTTATAGTTTTATATGAAATTAACTTAACGTTATAGAAAATTTAGATAACGACTACAAGACTGGAAATTTTGAGAAGTTCAAAATAACCATTAAAATAAGGTTTAATTTATCTAAAAATTATTACTTTGTAATATGTAAGGATATTTACAACTTTAAATGTGCAAAAATTTGTTATAGGTCACCTTGCATTTTTTTTTTTTTTTTTTAATAGTTTCAAATTAATTTTACGAATGTATTTGTACCCTTCTGACGGTCAAGGGTCCTGATATCATACCTTATTAGTATCTAATTAGATACCTCCTACCGATGACTTAAAAAAATAATAATAATAAAAACGGGTGCATAAAATTTAAATATTGAAAGAAGTATATAAAAAAATTAAAAAAAAAAAAAAAAAAATTATACATTTGCATGGAAAGTAAACGCTGTTAAATTTTGTATCTTTAATATTATTGCTTGTTTTTTTTAATTCAATAAATTAATTTTTTAATCATAATTCCCTACTTTTTCCTTGTTCCTCATGTTAATGTCATCGTGATTTAAAGGAATGTTTTTCGTAATAAATTTTGTAATTTTATTTAAATATAAATATATTAATAATAATAATATAAGTAATAAAAAAATAATCTTTTAAAATATGTATTTTAAATATAATTAATATATTTTAATATAAATACATGCAAATAATTTTTTTATTGTTTTAAGGTCAATTATGTTTTAAATTTTTTTTTAATTTTTTATAATTTAGCGTAGTAAAATGTGCATCTTTAATATGATAATACTATACATTTTTTTTTAATTTATATTTTTAAATTATATATATATTTTTTTTTAATTTTTTTTTTTAATTTTTTTTTTAATTTTTTAAATATAAATATAAAATATTTTTCCAATAGTAATAGTAAACTTAAAACGGGAAGTGTTACATTTTTATCTCTTTATTGTTACAACAAATTTATATGAAATGCAGAGTTGTACTGCTATTTGCATAAAATAGCATATAATAATACTCCTATTATTAGTATTATTTACATGGTATTTTTATAATTAAATAATATATAAAAGTAAAGGAATTATAATTATGTCAAGAATTTTTCTAATATTTACAATCAAAGTAATGGTTCAGTTTTCTATTAATTATAGATTTCTCTATGTATTTGAATATAAATTACAGACTATATTATACTATGTGTATTTTAATTTTATTCTGTAATGTCAGTGGACCACGGGTTTGTACTTTTTTTGGCTTCCTAATGAAAACCATTTTATTATTATTATATTTGTGCAATTTATTACTTATATTACATTAGTATTATTAACTTAATTATTTTACTGTTATAGAAGAGTATAAAATGTTACTGATAAATACTCCAATAAAGTCCGGAGAATTTAAGAATGCTTCAAGGTCATTTGAAAATCCAACAATCGATTATTTGTATAATAACAAACAGGTACACCTTTTTATGTGATTTTTCAAAAAGTCGACCTATCGCCCACATTGTTAAAATCTCGCACCTGTATATATATGCATATATATATATATATATATATATATATATATATATATATATATATATATATATATATATATATATATATATTGCGCAACCACTCTATCCTATGCTATCTTTGTGGCTATGTTGCTATATTTACCATTTCTTATAATATAATGGATTATATTATAATCCAATGCTTTGTAACTTTATGTATCCATAGCGGTACATAGGTATGCTAAATTCATAAGGACCAGATAACTCCAAATATGTCACGATGTTTATTAGTCTCTCTCTCTCTCTCTTTTTTTTTTTTTTTTTTTTTTTTTTATAATATCGAAAATTTCAGCCAACATAATAATAAAATCTTGTATCTGATAGACTCGTTACTGGAAGAAACATTTATCAGATTAGATTTTACAATATATTTAAATTATTTGAAAAAAAAAATATATATTACAGAAAAGTTTTCTAACTACGACGCTTAAGAAATTATTTGTTAACTTAAGTTTTTGAATCCCAAACTAGAAACAAAAATGTAGAATAAGTAATTTTTTTTTCAAGATGAAACCTAATAGTAAGTTTTTTAAAGTACTTTTTTTTTAATTTTGCCCACGCTATTTAAGGAAAGCAGAAAAAAAAATCATAAAGTACTTACTGTGAATTCACACAATTTAATCTATCAAAAATTGCAAATGGTATAATCATTAAGGTCGTTAAAACAGAAGTCAAAAAATAAAAAATATAATATGGATATAAATATGCAAAATGTCTATTTAAAACATTTTTATCAATCCATTTAACAATATAATATACAATTAATGGAAAAACCACCCAGTTTATTAGAACCAACATTTTCACAATACACTCTGTCAGTTTGAACTGAAGTCCTTCTAGTTTTATTAACAGTGTGATGATAAATAATCTAGGCAGAGAAATAGAGTTCGGTAACATTATAACAATAAGTATAAATATTAATTTTGAACTAGTGACAATATAGTTCAAGCACTTAACATGTTCTCTCAGCGTCATGTTGATTTTGGTTACCCTTTATATTATTAAATTGCCTCTTAACGTGGAGCCATAATGAGGAAGAAAATAAATATATATGTATATATACATATATATATAAATATATATATATATATATATATATATATATATATATATATATATATATATATATATATATATATATATATATATATATATATATATATATATATATATATAATTATTATTATTATTCCATATTTTGAATCCATATTTCCAATCCTAAATCGATTGATGTGTGATTTTGTCATTTTGGAGCTCATTGCAATATTTGTAATATAAATAATTTTTTTGAGAATTTTGATTTGACGTTACGGTCGGTAACTTTTGTAAGAACGTGCACGCACAATTATCAACCACATCACGATTTTGAAAATATTACTCCGTGAGAACAGGACTAGAGAGTACATTATGACAAGCCTTTAAGGCGTGATTTAAACATTCGCTTTGACGCCATACTTGAACCGTAAATAACTTTGACTATAGGTATTGTTTTGTTTTGTCCCTTTGTAATTAAAAATAGTAAATATTACTCATGGTTGCTGTTTTTCAACTTAGACTGAAATGAGCTGAAAATTTTACAAACAATAATTTCTCAAAGAAAATGTTCAAAAAAATTCCTACGCTGAACAATGTATTTATCTGCTCAATTTCATGCGACTTCCCTATATAGAGCATGCGGTCACTACAATACTTAAAAAACTGCTTTTATTTATACAATGTTATTAGAATCAATGTAATAATTCATAGCAAAATATTTTTTTAATGCTTTTTCTGAAATATATAAATTCTTCTCTTTTTTTCTAGCATTTCATGTATTTTTTAGTCATTTGACGAGAGGTGATAATCATAATATGGTAAAATAAGAAAAAGCAAAAGGCAAAGTTTTTTGTATAGCAAAAAATAATAATAATAATGAAAATTCATTAAAAAAATAACACGCTTTTTTAGAATGATATTTTATTTTATATCCTACTTAAATTTATTATTGGATTCTGTTATTGAAAAATAAAACAAAGCGTAATAATAGTTATATAATGACGTCATAATTACGTTAATCACGACTCATAACACTATACTTCCGCACTTCCTTATCGGTTTACATAGTACTATGTGTAGCTTATAGTTTTGTTACAGATTTGCTATACAAAGCTTTTTTTTTTTTTAATTCAATCAAAAATACATTAAGCTATCAGAAATTTACAAAAAAAAAAAAAAAAAAAATCGCGTTTTACCAGAAAATAACATAAAAAAAGTAATATTTTATTATAAATAAAGGATTTCATTTTTTTTTTCTTTTGCCGTATAGCAAGTGAAGTTTTTATAATAAACTTGTTGTAAAAATGCATAAGATCATGATATTTTAATTTAAATATTAAAATTTAAATATTTGTGGTAAATCACTCTGTATGCTCTGTATTTCTTATCAAAGTATTTAAAAAATGATCTATAATAAATAGAGTCACGAGCAGTTATCATATTTTGATATTGTTTCCAGCGACCTACGATAATGTTCACATTCTATATAATTGACTTAAATGAACTATTGACCTTTTTTTTATTTATGGAAAAAATATATAGAAATAATAACATCACTTATACACAGAGATAATCAATTACGTATAATTAATGCTTCATTTCATAATTCCTACACTCATTCCACTCATTCCTATATTGTTACTGTTTTGTAATAGCCTAAATAATCATAATTCATAATAAACATCTTAAATGTTATGCTATGTATATAATATAATCAATAATCACTATACATTATACATAAGGTCGTTATGCATAAATATGTATATTTTTTTTTTGCATTTGACTAGCATAATTATTATCCGCATTATTTTGGTTCTTGTATTTTGTATTGTATATGACGTAAAAAGTCTAAAATAAACAAAATAGAATACATGCAAAAGCAGTTTTACAGATAAAATAAACAATCTCGGAAATCCAACAATGCTAACAAAATGATGAATTTGAGTTACTGTTTTGATAGGGGAATGAAGCAGATGTAACTCGAGTCTATATATATATATATATATACATTCTTGATACTGATTTCTGATATTTTTGTATAGTTTATTGATTTTCATAATGATTGGAAGAAAAATAAATGTAAAATGAATTACTTGAAATTCAGGGAGAACAAACAAACGGCAGCTGTAAGACTCAATTAGCTACATAACAAAAAAATAATAATAAAAAAAAATCTAATTGGTGTTTGAGCTGCTTCATTCCTCTATTAGAAAACACGTTATCTTAAGATAGGAACACATGTGTTCCTTTGCAAAGTCCGCTGCTAACACTTTGCTATTTTTTTACTGCATACTAAGCCCTCCTTTTTTTATAAGTCTTCTATTGCATTGTTAAATAATAAAAATAATTTATTGGTTTTATTAGAAACGTTTTAAAGAAAAAATGCACAAACATGCATTTTAAAGTTAAATGTTTTTAAATTTGTTAATTTAGATATTACATGATAAAAAAAATGTTAGAAATTTAATAAAAAAAAAATAAAAAAAGGGGAAAAAAAATAAATGAAAGATAGAAATTAGAAATGCTGAATGTATATTATTCTAATAGTTCACAATTAATATAGAATTAATATAGACCAGATAAAACAAAACACTTGATGGGATTTACATAAATAACATTAGTCTATCTCAAAAACTAACAGTAGCCCCGTAGCAGTGATCAGAAAATTCGCACAACATTTTTATATTAATTTTTGCGTGTTTCTGACGTCATTAACATGAATTTTCACGCAAACTGCATACTTTACAGTTTTTTCACGCTCTCTCGTGGGGCTACATTAACATTCTGGTAAAAATTGTCACCAGTTTTGAAGATCCCGTTTTGTGTTTATTCATTAAAAAGCACATGTTGTTTTATGTGGCCTATGGCGTTAAAGTATTTTATAGATCAATAACAATAATATTATACTAAAGTGTGTTTTTTTAAGGTATTGTGACCCATTACTTTTTTTTGGTATCATATTCTGGTTGTTGCTATAAGATCACGTATTTAAAATTGAAATACCGTAAAATGCAATAGTTCAATCAGTGAGTGGCCAATTAAAAATCTGCACATTTAAGTGTTATAATTATAATGTTTCTAATATTTATGTATTGTAATAAATGTACTGAATAGTTCCAGGATGAAATAATGTAATAATCTAAAGTATTTTTTTTACATCAGTAATATGTTTTATTAAGTTTTGTTTTAAAATACAAAATTTTAGAATTTAAAATCATCTCCATTTAATTTCTGCATTTTTTGGGGGGCGGGGGGGGGGGGGATATTATACATATTTACATTTTACTATTTACTGTAACTTTCTGCCGCAAATCTTTAAAAAGTATTGTTTTGAATGGCAATAAATATTTTGTTGCACAAAATTGTGGAGATAAATAATCATTGTAAGTACATAGCAAAAAAAAAAAATAAAATAAAAAAAAAAATAAAAAAAAAATCAAGCAACAAATATAAAATCTAATACGAGTAGTTACATTATTAATTGTTGCAAATTTAATAATAATTGCATTTTTCATACAAAAAATGCATTGTAACTAATAAATTATAAACAAAAAGAAGAAGAAAGAAGATAGAAAAGAAAAAGAAAGAGAAGGGCGTTTTTCGTCTATCTATTAAATAAAATAATAAAAGTAATATGCTTAGCAATTCTTAATATTTAAGCGATGTCAACGAACTTTGTATCAAAAAAATAATAAGATAAGAATTTTAATCAAAACAAAAAACCAGATTTTACTGAATAGAAAATATGCAACGTAGTAGTATAGATGCGAAACTGATACAATGAAAATTTTAATCTATAATATTTATAATAAAAATTTCCTTTTTTTTTTTTTTTATATATATATATATATAATATATATAATAAAAAAACTTATTATTAGCACTTGTAGGTAAATTACTTGTGTAAAACCATATAGCGTGACGTCATATTCCCCTTGCAAACCTGCGCCCTAGCCAAAACAAGATCAGAGATTTTTACAACCAGAACCAGATGCACCCCTTATTCTCAAATAATTTTCAAAAAAAAAAAAAAAAAAAATCCAAATCCAAATTTTACAAGTGATCAATGCAAGGTTTAGATCGGCCATTAGACTCAAATTTTTCTCGTCAAAAATATCTGAAATTTTGCACAATGATATACTTCAGCTTGAGACAATTTCAAATATATAAAAATTTTGGAGAGTCACCGTGCAAATTAATTTTAAATGCTTTTTTGAAATTTTAAGCCCATAAGGCCCAATGTTAATTTCAATAATTTTTTTCTCTTTTTTCGGGACGGTCAAACATCATAAAATTTTTATCACGGCTAGCTACAAAATGACACCAAATTTAGTCCCAAAACACTTCATAGTTTTTGAGATATAAGGTCAGTACCCTACTCCCTTAAGAAGTAATTAGAATCAAGAATCTGAGAAAAGGGGTGCTTCCGGTTGAAACAACCTCTCAACTTGGTTTAGCAATTGTTTAACTAATTTTATCGATGGCTCCGCGGAAAACCGAATGCTCTTTACTTAAAGGGACTCTATTTTGTGATCTCTACGCTCTCTGTGTGTGTGTATAATACCTGATTGAATTAAAGATCTATGCGTACAAAAAATAAAAGTACTGTATTTACTAAATGATTATTTGAGGTTGAGATTATTATAACTATTATATAGAATTAATTTGTACATTTTTCAATAAGTCCGGGGTAATCTTTAGGTAGTGATGCACGAAGTTCTTCACTCACTTCCCGATATTTCTTCAACATCAAATCTCGCACTTTGTCTTTAAGAGCATCAACGTCATTTAATGTTAGTCCTTTAGTTGGAATCATTGGAAGTGCGGTGATGATCGCACGACCTCCTGAGAAAATAACTTCAGATTAGTTAGATCCTAAGCCTATAGCGTCAATCTTTTTTATGATGATTTTAAAAATAAATAAAGTTTAGTAAGAAAAAAAAAAAAAAAAAAAAAAAAAAAAAAAAAAAAAAAAAACGTAGTAAAGAAGAAGATGGAAGTTATCATTATTAACTCCCGCTATAGAGTTACTGCAATAATAAAACAACAATAATAAGTTAAGTTAATTAAGTTACAACTGTAATATACGTTGTTGTTGTTTTTTTTTTTTATTTATTATTATTTTATTTTTTTTGCAAAAGGTGTAGAACACGCTGAAAAAATCTTTAATACCCTTACATACCGGAATATCAACGTTGATTTGGCTTGAATCATTGATTTCTAATTTATTTGCCCTTCAAAAAAAAAGAAGGCTGCGGACTCTGACGTCACAGCTCACTTGTTTTACGCGCACGTGGACCAGGTGAGCTGCGATATATAGGTCCGCATTTGCCATTTCTTGAATGAAAAATAATTTAGAAATCAATAATTCAGGCCACATAAACGTTGATATTTCGGTATATTAGGATATTAGGTAAGTGTTTTGTTCAAGGTGTACTACGCCTTTAAGAACGATGCATCTCTAAATATATAAATCCCCGCATTGCATGCAAATTTTAATATTTAAAATCTCTGATTATTTTAAAATTTTACGTTCAAAGCCTATGTTATTTTAATTATTTTTTTCGTACGTGATTTCACGGATGCAGATATATTTATCATAAGTAGTTGTTTTAATTTTTCAATTGTTATTAAAAATATAGAGGGTCAAATTTAAGTATCAGGAATACGATAGAAACCTTCTAATTTCAGCTCTCTCTCTCTCTCTCTCTCTCTCTCTCTCTCTCTCTCTCTCTCTCTCTCTCTCTCTCTCTCTCTCCATCAAACCACCAAAAACAATTGGAATTTCATGGTATCATTATTTATAATATTGTATACAATACAGTATTCTGAAAATTTAAAATTTGTTTATTTATTTTATACCTACATAATACATACTAAATTATTTTGTATATCTTATATATAATATTTTTAAATTTAATTAAGCGGAAAAAAGAACGAATAACTTAAATATAATTATCGTCCTTAAAAAAATAATGTATTAAATTAACATATCGCATCTCTATTTTTATGCAAAACATTTGATGCAACAATACGGCTTACGGTTAAACTGTATCAGTTAACCTCTACCTCTCCTCTCACATTTTTACTAACGTATAGAAACCTGGTAACTTGGAAAATATTTTAAGTAACCCTAATTTAATTTAGTGTATATAAGAATATTGGTGTAGCACGATAACACAATATGGCAAGCAAAAAAAAAAAAAAAAAAAAAAAAAAATTGATGAGGTGAATAAAAAACTAAAATAGATTATTTTACTTTACCTCTGACGTAAGTCCTGGTCTTATTGTTGATGAAGAGATAAGGTGAGATGACGATGGGCATGATTGGAGCCTGGCAAGAGATGGCCATGTGGAAGGCTCCTTTCTTAAACTCCAACATCTCTACGTCACCTTTGTTGCGAGTGCCTTCAGGAAACAATAATAACTTGGTACGATCTTCAGACATCATCCTGGATAAAGATATTATAATATATCAATAAATAAATCAATCAATCAATCAATCAATCAATCAATCAATCAATCAATCAATCAATCAATCAATCAATCAATCAATCAATCAATCAATCAATCAATCAATCAATCAATCAATCAATCAATCAATCAATCAATCAATCAATCAATCAATCAATCAATCAATCAATCAATTAATCAATCAAACAATCAATCAATCATTACAAATATTTTGCTACAAGTTGTTTAATTTATTCGTCTATTTACTTTGGCCTCCCCTCCCCCCTCCTTATAAAAGATTAAGCAGTCGGATTTTCATCTATGTATTTTTGACCTCTACGAACATCTAGTATCTATTGATTAAATTTGAAATTAGAATCATATCAAACGCAGACATCTATTGCGTATGTCTTTATCTTTGTCTATTGTATTATGAGGTTGTTGTTGAGTTATATAATATTATTGCGAAATAATCTCGCTAATTTTTAGTGCTTTGATAAGTAATATGTTTTGCTTTATACAATTAATTTTTGCGAAGTTTGATTATTATTTTTTAAATAATGATATTGAATTGCTTTCACGGATATTGGCAATATGTAAAAAATGTTCATGCTATTTTTTTTAAGTAATACAAAAAACAATATATTATGCGAGCTTTATTCTAATGACGCAGTAAACTTGAAAATAAAATATTAATTTTTAAACTTTTTTATTATTATTATTTTTTTAGACCTTTACCTTGACGTTTCCTCTAGTTGTTGTTTTGCTCTCTTAGAATTCGCTCTATCGATGAAAACCACTCCTGCTAACCAAGCAGCAAGTCCAAATGGCCAAGCATAAAAAAGTTCACTTTTAGCAATAGCTGCCATTCGATAGAAATATTTCCAAATCCAGAAAAATCCAAGAATGTCGAAAGAACTTTGATGATTTGCAACAATGACGCATCCTTCGGGTTGCTGTAATATATCAATACGTCGTACTTCCCATTTAATTCCAATTAAGTGAGAAATATGTCGAAGAATCACATTTCCTCGTCTGTAAAAATATGAAGCAGAACCAAAAAAATAGTATAAATATTACGTCAAAGTATAATAATAAATTAAAGAAAGTCAGTTAAATAATTAACTTTTAAAATTATATTTTTATATGCATATTAATTAAGAATATTACACTGAAGAATTAGTATATGATTTGCACTTTAATAAATTTCAATAAAATTCAGAAAAAATTACCATAAAAATAAAAATTTCTATTGTACTGTACATTATATACTCGTAAATTTTATGAATGTTCCGTAACTTTCGGGGTTACCTAGCTTGCTCTTGAGTTAAGGGATTTTTTAAAAAATCAAAATTTTAGGTACAATTAAAACTGGCAGTAGATAAAGTAAACAAACAAGTTCAATAGAGTTTTTATTGTTTGAAGAAAATTATGATAAATGAATGTAAAAAAAAAAAGAAAGTAAAAATGATAGAAATGATGCTGTTTTTGATGAATATTTTTTGAAATTTAGTTTTATTTACGTGAAGTTATGTTGCAGTATGTTTTATATGAACTGAAAATGTATCAGTGAGTGTTTCTGATTATAAAAAAATAATAAAAAATGAAACTGAAAAAGTTTTTTTTTTTTTTTTTTTTTTAATTGGATGAAGCGGAAAATAAAAATAAAAGTACCACTAATATGTGTTTAAAAGTATATGATTTAAGTATAAACTTGCCGATAAGACTTTGTAAGACTTGGCAAAACATTTCCGTATTTTAAAATTTTGCTGGAAAAAAAAAACATATAATTTTTTTTTTTACTTACTGACAATTGATGCAATCTTTTCTATTAAAAATTATAAAAAATGGAATCATTAGCGTTGTTAAAACTGAAGTTAATATATAAAAAATATAGTAAGGATAATTGAAAGCAAGATGTCGATTTAAAATATGTTTATCTATCCATCTAATTACATAGAACGAAAAATACAAATACGCGAACCATGGTAATAAACTTGTCAATATCATTTTTGAAATAAAACTAAAAAATGGTTTTGCAGTTTCTGTATGCCATATTTTCCTATGTATGAAGTGTTAGTTGATTTTTTTTTCTTTTAAAGATAAAATAATATTGTAGTATATATTAACCTATCATAAAAGAGCTATGCATGAATTTTCCACATGATTTTCTTCTATCTATCTTTCTCACTCTAAATCTTGATATTTAAATTGTTGATACAGTTTAAATAGTAGTGTAGGAGGGGTTATAGTAATTACATAATCAACTGATTAAAATTGTTTGTGTAAATTTTGCATTCCTGTCTTTATTTGACTATTTTTATAATTTATTTGCAATAAATTCAAAAATATATACAGAAGAATGATTCAGCTTTATATAATAATATAAACAGTCATTCTCTCTCTCTTTCTCTCTCTCGCTTAATTACGCGTTCTTATCCACTCACACAGTGCATATTGTGCATTTATGTTGTTGCTGTTATGTGTTGTTGTTGTTGTTGTTGTTGTTGTTGTTGTTGTTGTTGTTGTTGTTGTTGTTGTTGTTGTTGTTGTTTTGCAAATTTGAAAAATTATGTTTCGTTAAAAGAATAAAAAAAATTAATAAGAAATTAATCTGGAGAGAGGGAGTCAGACAGGTTTTTGTTTTAATCCAAAGAATTAATAGTAAAACATTAACTCATTATTGATAATGACAATGCACAATTTTATTCATCTTTTGTTGTAGTTGTTGTTGTCATTATTGTCGTTGTTGTTGTTGTTGCTTGCCATATTGTGTTATTGTATCCTGCTACACCAACTCCCATCCCAAACAAGACATTGTCTTATCGAAAGGTAAAGACTTTCCAGTCAATGGAAAAGCACACATGAGTCGGCCACGGCCTAATTAAGTACACAACCCGGCATTCACCAGAACAGCCTAGAGAAACCGTGGAAACGTCTAGGCCGGCTGGTCAGTGCAATCACATCGATCATGCTCCTCCCTAATACTGTGCGTCGTCATGGGACATGGAATGCAAGTAAACATGCAACGTGTTATGCTCTCACACGTCAAGCACGCACCCAGCAGTGGCTCAAACTTATACTCGGTGAAGTGTACAGAGTTGCGAGTCAGCTGCCTTCACCATTCCGCCATACCTGCTCGCAGGGTCGGACTGGCAATCAAGGGGCCTCATCCGCAAAAGGGGTGTAACACCCTCTTTAGGGGCCACAAAGGGGGCGTAACACCCTAGTTACGCCCCTTTTTGGGCCTTAGGGGCCTCCAAACAGGGGGAGCCACGTCCGCAGTTGCGGACTTGCTCTTATGGCCAGTCCGAGCCTGCCTGCTCGGTAAAAAAAAAAAAAAAAAAAAAAAAATCTTTGATTTATATTTTAAATCATTGTAACAATCAATCTAATTTTTTTAAGATATAGTAGACTTTGTTGCAAGGAAAATCAGATAACATATTAAGAAATTGTTGGGTATTTTTTGCAAGATATAATTCTTATTATTACAATCTAGTTGAATGGATTAAGACGGAAAATCAGGTACTGTGGGATTCGACTAAAAATTGAAAAGAAGAAAAATTTGAACTTTTGCACAGTGATACAATAGGATAATATGGTATTTTCCAAAATGTAAAAAAAAAAAAAAAAAAAAAAAAAAAAAAAAAGGGGGGGGGGCTTTCTAACATGCTAGGTTTTAATTTAATTTAGACAAGTGCATACAAGCGTTGATGTTTGTTGAAGATGTGCAAATTGAAACATATATAACCTTATGACCTTATAATAGATGCACAATGTTATTGTTTATCTCTAAGTAGTGTTGCTGTTGGTTTTTTTTTTAATCACTAGCACCATCTTTGATCCGCTATTTCAAACTCTTGATGAAAACTGTGTGTCGAAATGTGATTTTTAAGATATCTATCGTGATGGACTTGAACTACTTGAGTGCCAAACGAAAAAAAAAAAAAAAAAAAAAAAAAAATCACGTGCATCCCAAGATTTTCTATCATGATGATTGATGACTAAAAACGACGTCAATATTTACTTTGAACATAGTTCTTAAAGCCCTTTTACACTTACTTTTTTTATCATTTAGAATGCTAGATTGATAATTACCATGCCTTATTATATATGAATTAGAAACCAACACGTTGATTTTATATTTAAATTTATTTATTTTCTTTTTGACTGTTATATCACGTATCTGACGTCACAATGTACCGCCGCCAATCACAGTCACCGCTATGGTCACGTGATAAATTTAAGCCCCTCCCTCAAGATCTTTACCTCTATCACGGCTCCATTGGTACATTGTAACGTCAGATACGTGATATAACAGTCAAAATGAAAATAAATACAAAATCAACGTGTTGGTGTCTAATTCATGGATAATAAGGTATGGTAATTATCAATCTACTATTCTATAAAAAAAAAAAAGTTTACAAGGGCTTTAAGATATCCAACATCAGAAGAAAAAGAAGAATAATAGAATAATTATCACATATACGACAAACACAATATAAAATGATGTTGTACTCATCCCCCACCTAGTGGAAACTTGATTCTTGTAACTTCAAATTAGGATTTATATGTATGTGAAGAAATCAATAAATGTCATTATAATCAATTAGGTCTATATTATATTCTATATATATATATATATATACACACATACATACAGGGGCATATTCACGGGGGTGTTTTTGGGGTCCGGACACCCCCCGTCAGGTCTGAAAAAGCATAGGGGGGTGGTTCACCCCCTTTGCCTATGCTCACTATAGGCTGGACCCCTTCTGTTACAAAATCCTGAATACGCCCCTGTATGTGTATATATATATATATATATATATATATATATATATATATATATATATATATATATATATATATATATATATATATATATATATATATATATATTTGTGCGTGCGTGTGTGGGTGGGTGGGTGTGGGTGTATGTGTGTGTGTGCGTAGTTAATTTAATGAGAAACCTTAATGTTTCACACAAGGCACTCTTAAATCAATTGTGTAATTAGTAAAAAGTTAAATCCTCGTCGTAAACAAATCGTTTTCAGCTGACAACAATAAAGCACAAATTTGTAGGTAGTTTACAGTTTGAAGAACCAACTGCATATAATGCTTAAACAACAATTTAAAAAATATATTATTGAGAAAATATAGAAATAAAAGTTGAACTGAAACCGAGCTGGTATTTCCAAATGATGAACAGCTGACTAGTACTCGAAACTCTGTATATACGGGGTTCCGCTCAAGATGGCGAGAAGTATGCATCGGAACCTAAGCCGGTGCCTGTAAACTTTCCTATTGTGCTGTTATTTCTTGTTTTTCCGTCTTCCTTTTAACCTCTTCTCCTTTTTAAACCTATTGTCTTGTTTTTCCGCTAATTTGTTACTATCAGGCACTGGCCTCATAGTCACTTCATCCATCTTCATAATCGTTCACCACGTGGAGTGCGCGCAGAAGAGGACATATTGGCTATAGGTCATAGTTAAGTGAAGTGGAAATAGTGTGGAGGTCTATCGGGCGGCATAGATTCGTTCCGGGGCTTGTCTGCACACATTTTTCACGGATCTTGGATGTGGACGTCTTCGGCTCGGACTTCTTCATAACTGGTTTTGCCGTTCCGCCCAGAACGACGGAACGGTTTACACCTCGAGGAGGAGCCTCGACTGGTCAAATTGCCGCTAAAGCAGGCCGCGACTAGATTACATTCATGTGCATGTGACCCGATTTAGTATCATTAAAAAAGACATGCTACGATCTTGGTGTTTCTGATCTTGCTCTACCTCGCATTTGTTGTGGGTGTGACAGATTCTCGTGGGACGTAATAAAGCCAATAATAGAAAAAGTTTTTAATGATTCACACATCTCAGTCACTATTTGTAATGCACAATCTCCAAATTTTCCCCCCCATTATGCTGTAAACTTTCCTCCTCTGCAATACAATAATGTTTTCAGAGAGAGGATAAGCGCGCCGGCTCGACAGATTCGGCGGCCTAGAGAGAGACGTGCCGAAGCACGGCATGCAATCCCGCAGCAAAAGCAGCAAAAGTTGCATACATCTAAGGGGCTTACGGAGACTTCAACTCCTGCAAAGTCAATGGTTGATTTGCCTGGTGAAATAACAAAAACCAATATCTCCATACCTTCACAGGCCATGTATAATTTGTCACCAGTTACAAGTTTCACACCCCTTATTCGTTCACAAACTGTGTCTAATCAAAACAATTCTCTAAATAAGCCAAATGTATCTTTATCAGTGTAAACAGCTAAAACCTATCGATTTATTCCCTAATGGAGAAATTTCTTATATCTTATATCTTATACCCCCACGTCCCACGGCACATGAAAGCGTGGACCAGTAAAAAAATGTTATCAAATCAAATCAAAAACTCTGTATATACGCTTCATTGAGTACAGGTTCGAGCCAATGCTGGGTGCGTTAGTGGACTCTGTGAAAGTGAGAGCACAACACGTTGCACGATGCCGTTCACATGCATCCAAGAGTTGCATGATTGATGTGATTGCACTGACCAGCCTGCCACGGTTTCTCTAGGCTGTCATGGCGAATGCCGAGCTGTGTATTAGGTTGTGGTCGGCCCGTGTGTGCAGTTTCCATTTATTAGAGAGTCATTACCTGTCGATAAGACAATGTCTTGACGGGAACTTGGACTTGTGTAGTGTAGTACGGTATCACAATATAGCAAGAAAAAAAAAATATAAATAAAATAATATTAATAATATAAATATTAAAATCTTAATAATTAGTAAAACGAAATCTCATCATGATTATTGGTTTGTTATCAATGATGATATGTCACTTTACTAATTTATGATAAAATAAAAATGACTGTCCAACTCTCACTAATAAATTGCTAATGACAGGACAAAATTATAACTGTACTTTTCAAACAAATAATGATAATAAATATTATTCTAACAATGAATTAAATCCTTGTAATTTAATCAAGTTTTTTTTTTCTGTTTTCAAAAGAAGATAACGACGTTTTTTTCTTTCTTTCTTTTTTTAAGAAAAATCTTAATTTTCTTTATCACATTGAAGATGTTGTAGCAAAATAAAATCAGATAACATTTTGAGAAATTTGAATATATGTTGTCAGTCAATGTCTAATGTTTGCATTGAACAAAGTTATCAAAGAAAATGAGCAACACAAAGTTTTGCCTTGTAGCAATTTTATGCTGTTTTCTGGTAATTATAATAACAATAACTGACTGGTGGACGACAATATAGTGATCTATGACAAACTTAAAATATATTTTGCTAAATAATTTCAGCAGAAATTGTCAATCTAAATAAAGTGTCTGTCTATGTGCCAGTTTTAACCTTCAAACTACTTCTTGTAAATATATATGTAGAGCCTATTATGTTTTTGTTAATACTAATTAGTATAACAGTTATGTAATATATAATATAAATTTAAAGATAATGAAAAAAAAAGTTTAAGCTTCAATTAAAGAGTATACTGATAATTGATTTTATATATATATATATATATATATATATATATATATATATATATATATATATATATATATATATATATATATATATCGCTGGCCGCGCGTCTAAATGGTAAAAAAGCAATTTTCATGAAGCGCGCGAGTGGTAAATAAGCACCTTTCACGGCCGTCGCGAGTGGCAAATAAGCTATGCTCACAGCATATTTGCCACTCGCGACGGCCGTGAAAGGTGCTTATTTACCACTAGCGCAGTGCATGAAAATTGCTTTTTTATCATTTAGACGCGCGGCCAGCGATATATATATTAAATATATACACATACATTATTATTATTAATAGTAGACGTTTATGGAAACTATGCAATATCATAATAATTTCATAGTCTAGTTAAATGTACTATCAAATGAATGCTTTTTAATGTAATTAAATTAAAAATGTTTAATATCTACTTTTGCCTTTCAGGTTGTTGCGAATGCTAAAAGCACTTATTTGGACCAACCAAATTTAAAAGGTACTCACATGTAAATGACATTTTTAAGTTATATAAAAAATTTTGTTACATGAAAAATAAACATTCCAAATATGTTTATTTTCAAAAAAAACTTTTGAAATAATTTCAAATATTTTCAAAATTTTGAATTTTTTTCTATGCATTTTTTTAAAAAAGGACGATTATTTATTTATTTATTATTTATTTATTTATTCCAGACAAGAGAAGATTAATTTCAATATTCTTAACCCGGTGTAAAATTGGACGATTTTCTTCTGATTACATAATAATAAATGTTGTCTGCAGTTGTTATGTATACTTGCATTTCTATATCTTATTAAAGAATTTCATTTATGTATAGTGTATACACTGCAGTAAAACTTTATTTAGTAAATAGCATTCTGGAGCAAAAATATATTAGAAATTACACAAAAAGATTACAAAATATATAATAAAATTTATAATTTTTTTTATTTCTTTTTTTCAGATGGACACGATTTATCACGTGAGATAGTTAATGTAAACGGAAGTTTATATTATATTAGCGATTGGGCAGTTTCGGTTAGTAACAAATATGTATTTACTATTTACACTTGCTTTCTTAAAATTAATATTAAAGGCGTAGAACACCTTGAACAAAAAAAAGTTGCGTAATATCCTAACAAACCTGAAAATCAACGTTGATTTGACCGGAGTTATTGATTTCTAATTAATTTTCCATTCACAAAATGCCATCTGCCGGTCACTGATGTCACAACTCGCCCGGTTTACTTGCGCGTGGACCAGGCGAGCTGTGACGTCAGTGACCAGCAGTGGTATTTTGTGAATGAAAAATAAATAAGAAATCAATGACTCCGGCCAAATAAACATTGGTTTTCAGGTTTGTTAGGATATTACGCAACTTTTTGGTTCAAGGTGTTCTACGCCTTTAATAAAAATGCTGCTTTTAAAAAAAAAATAATAATTAACCATATTCTTATTTAATACCTGATTTAATTTAAAGATTGTCTGACTATAATACAGTGCCCTTATTCTAAAATTTTTTTAGTTATTTTTTAAGTTATAAAGAATAGGAAAATAAAGGGGTGTATTTTTGTGTCACTAGTTCTAAACAATCTGAAAGAAGACAACGTCTTGAAACGATTGATGTAAGATTTTTACTTCATTAAATATTATTTTATTAATTGTTTAAAAATCATACAATGACGTCACAAATACCAAAGTTAGCTGTTGCCACTCTTCTTCTTTTATATATATAAAATAATTGAAATACTCGCCGAAATATTATATTTAAATAACTCAAAATTTAAAAATTTATTTTCATAATTGACTCTGGGTGATTGAATTGCCTCTTTCAGAATAATATGTAATATAAATTTTTCTCTTGTTTTTGTTTTAGTATTCTGCAGTTCAGGCAATGAGAGTTTGCAATGATGTTGGATTAAAACTCTTCAGCATCCAAACTGTACTACAGCAAGCATTTCTCTCTAATTTTCTAGCTGAACATGGTAAGTTATATTATAACAATTGACCACTTGCAATGAACGAACTTTTTAAAATAATTTGAATAGTTCTTGATGCATTTCTTATGTAAAAATCGTTTTCACTTACTTGCTGCAACAATTAAAACATTTTATTGCAAGTGGTCCATTTCTTTCTTTCTTTCTTTCTTTCTTTCTTTCTTTCTTTCTTTCTTTCTTTCTTTCTTTCTTTCTTTCTTTCTTTCTTTCTTTCTTTCTTTCTTTCTTTCTTTCTTTCTTTCTTTCTTTCTTTCTTTCTTTCTTTCTTTCTTTCTTTCTTTCTTTCTTTCTTTCTTTCTTTCTTTCTTTCTTTCTTTCTTTCTTTCTTTCTTTCTTTCTTTCTTTCTTTCTTTCTTTCTTTCTTTCTTTCTTTCTTTCTTTCTTTCTTTCTTTCTTTCTTTCTTTCTTTCTTTCTTTCTTTCTTTCTTTCTTTCTTTCTTTCTTTCTTTCTTTCTTTCTTTCTTTCTTTCTTTCTTTCTTTCTTTCTTTCTTTCTTTCTTTCTTTCTTTCTTTCTTTCTTTCTTTCTTTCTTTCTTTCTTTCTTTCTTTCTTTCTTTCTTTCTTTCTTTCTTTCTTTCTTTCTTTCTTTCTTTCTTTCTTTCTTTCTTTCTTTCTTTCTTTCTTTCTTTCTTTCTTTCTTTCTTTCTTTCTTTCTTTCTTTCTTTCTTTCTTTCTTTCTTTCTTTCTTTCTTTCTTTCTTTCTTTCTTTCTTTCTTTCTTTCTTTCTTTCTTTCTTTCTTTCTTTCTTTCTTTCTTTCTTTCTTTCTTTCTTTCTTTCTTTCTTTCTTTCTTTCTTTCTTTCTTTCTTTCTTTCTTTCTTTCTTTCTTTCTTTCTTTCTTTCTTTCTTTCTTTCTTTCTTTCTTTCTTTCTTTCTTTCTTTCTTTCTTTCTTTCTTTCTTTCTTTCTTTCTTTCTTTCTTTCAATATTTATTATACACAGGTATGACAGTAATTTAACGCAATTTAATGGGTTTTTTTATTTCACTATTATCAACTATCATTAAAAAAATCTTTATCACTGTTATAATCTTTTAATATCAATAATTAACTAAATTTTTAAACAATTCATTATTTTTTACACCTCTCAAAATTATTGGTATTGATATTTAACTTCGACTTATAAAAACTAACTAAGTGAAACTTGTATAAGGACTTGACTTATCTCCAGATTTTTTGTATGACTTGACAATGATATACTTTATTTTTATTTCTGGCATTACATTGATGAAAATGAAAATCACTATTAATATAATATATTTCTGGTTGTAAAGTTTGATACGGCACGTTTTTGTAACATATAAATACATGATCAAAAGTGTTCTGATCAGTTCAAATTTATGTATGAAAACAAATATAAAAAATACACAAAACGTAATATGTTGCAACAACTTTTTTCAACATAAAAAAAAAATAATATAAATAAATAGCTGAATTCCTATTCCTATTCCTATTCCTTTTTTTTTTTTTTTTTTTTTTTTTTTTTATTCCCAAAAACTAAATCAACATGATTATTCCAGTTTTGATTTTCATTTAAGTTAACCCTGAAATTATAGTTTCATGCGACATCTCTGATTAAACTGACCTTTAATTGCAAACACTTTAATCCAGTATGTGATGTTTTATGAAATAGAATGAAATTAGATTTTGAAAAATTAAAAAAAAAAAAAGTCTGTAATTAAAACAAGAATTTTCTTATCTCATGATTTTTTTTTAACTCTTTACACTAATTCCTCTTACTTATGTGCAATGATAATATCTTCATCTGCAAACTGTAAAGACTCAGCTACTCTTAC
>OX439135.1:11489498-11786998 GCA_949318235.1 Ecdyonurus torrentis
TCAGCTACTCTTACAATTTTTTGTACATGTTTACTATTTAAATATTGCAAAAGTCAGGACTACAGTACACTGTGACCCCTGAGTTACGCCTAGTTTTATATTTAATAATTCAGATTTAAACACTTTAATCACTTCATAATTATTATCATGTCTTAACTAAACATACTGTTTTCTATTAATTAAATATGAAGAAAAAGGTTTCAACTCTTTAACTCTTATTATACTCCCACAGGGTCAGACTGGCAATCAAGTGGACTCGTCCGCAAAAGGGGTGTAACACCCTCTTTAGGGGCCACAAAGGAGGCATAACACCCTAGTAACGCCCCTTTTTGGGCCTTAGGGGCCTCCAAACAGGGGGGGGGGGGCACGTCCGCAATTGCGGACTTGCTCTTATGGAAAGTCCGAGCCTCTACTCCCATGATATTTAATGCATTATTTAAGAGAAATATGCACTGCATTTGAATAGTAAAATATTTTATCACTGTTATATGTACACGTAATTGAGATAGATGATTTACTTTAATATTAAAATCCTCTGTGTCTTTTTCCTCATATTATCAGTATCACACACAATAAGTATGTAATTGATTAGAGTGACAAAAATCAGTATTTTATCACTCCCAACAAACATGCTTTCTTAAATTAACATTTTAATTGCCTAGAACACGTTGCACTAAACCGCTTGTCATATTTCACGTAACATCCTAACATAAATAAAAATCATTTTTTATTTGGACGGTTTTATTTATTTATTTTAATTTTCTTGTAATGCCTGTTTATGACGTCTGACTCACAATGGTCCATGGTCCATATGCTGATGCACGCGCACGTGGACCAAGCGGTTTGTGTGTTCATCATGCACAAAAATAATGGAAAATAAATTAGACAATTATATGCCTTAATCAACGTTAATATTCATGTATGTTAGGACATGTTACCTAGCATTAAAGAAGTATAAAATTATAGTGAATTGATGCTGCTGTTGGACAAATATATTTATTTAACGTGTTCTATAGCCTTTAAATTTATTCACGTTATAATATTTTCATTATATTTATATTACAGGGCACCAAGGTCGTGTTTTCTGGACAAGCGGCAAAAGAATTACAGCCGGTGATTTTGTTTGGACAGGAACTGGAGAAGCATTTACTTTTACAAATTGGTACGTTACTGAACCTGACCAAATATCTTCGTGTGTATATTATGACTATGATGGTACTTGGATGGATGATGACTGTAATATGAAACATGGATTTATATGTGAAGAAATTAATAAATGTTAGATTTCTAAACAGCTTCTGAGTTTTTATGTTATTGCCCGATACTAAAAGCGTTATCTTTTTGTTTGTAGTTTACATTTCCTCCACAACAATAATTTATCTAATGAATGTTACATGAGGAGGCGCCACTGACGTGGCTAAATTAAATTCCGCCAGTATATAGTGACGCCACCGTTATATTTACTGTGTGTTGTTGTTGAACTACAAACATTAAGGGGTCGTTTTTGAAACAAGAGCTTTCTAACCTGTATGTTAAATCATGAAAAATATTAAAGATATTATAGTAGAGAATAAAAAAGGCTCTTCAGTCTCAGCATAGTGTATATATATATATATATATATATATATATATATATATATATATATATATATATATATATATATATATATATATATATATATATATATATATATATATATATATATATATAAAATAGATATAAAAATTGTAAATTGAGATAAAAACATGAAAATTGGAACGAAAAATGGAAAAACAATAATATTTATTTATTGGTAGAATTATGTTTTTGTAGACTCCAAAATGCTCAAAATAGTTCATTCAAAAAAAAAAATCCTTAATTTAATTTTTTTTTTAATAATTCCCTATAATTTACGCGTTTTTTGAGAACTATGTTGAGAATTCTAGAGGGAGTAGAAAGTCCGGTGACAGTAAGAAAACATTTCTGACAATACATATAATTGTGTTTTTCTGAGAGCCGCACAAAAACATGGTTATTAAAATTTACAACTATAAAATAATTTTTTAAACGTCTGGAATAGAACAAGAGAAAATTTTGAATACAATATATATATATATATATTTTTTAAATAATCTTTTATTGAATTTTTTTCATCGATTTCATTATTAGCACCATAGTTTAAACTATATTTTATAAAGTAAAATTAATAAAGGATTGCCTTTTTTTCTGTCTATATCTTTTTTTCTTTTTTTTTAAACATATTTATATACTTTTTATGAATCTTTTTCTAAATATCGATGCCAATGAGTAAGAAATTTGTAAGTTTGACTACATAGTTGAGATGTTTTAGGGAAAAGTATCATTTATGTAGATATTCCAATTTATGCATGGTTGCTTTGTAAAACTAATTTTATTGGAATCTAAGTTCAATAATAAGTTCTAATATTTAAAGTTATGAATACTAGAACGTGATATAAATATCCATAAAATATGTATCACCTAAATATGTGAATAGATTTGGTGAAAGAAACCACAACATTTTATTACAAAAAGTTTGGAATGATTTTCCAAATTATTTTAGAGATTACCTATTAAAAACATGTTTTAAAAAAAATGAATCCAAAAATCCCTGTAAAGTTGTATATTTTAAAAATATCATAATAACAAGACTTATAAAAGTATTGTTTATTTAAGTTACATCGTATTTAGACTTTTTTATTTTCCAAAAAAAAAAAAAAAAAAAAATCACAAATCAATGTATTTTAATAAATTATTATTTTCCCTAAAACTATTAAAATATTAAAAAATAATATTAAATTTTTAGAATTAAAACAATTACTTATCTATGTGATATACGATTACAAAAATTTAATTTGTTTTTACATGTTTAAAAAATTATGACTTAAAAATTACATATATTTTATTTAAAATTATAGTACATAAGAATTAAAATTATTATAAATATTATTATTATATAGCCTAAAAGATAATTACAAATTACAAAAAGAAAAAATAATGAAATTGCAGAAATCAGTTGGTCACTCATTTTTTTTTTTTTTTTTTCTTATCATGTTTTTAGTAAATATATCATCAATATATTTAATCAATAGTAATGATGAGAAATCGTTTTAAATAAAAATGACTGTCCGACTGTCTCTTGCCAAATTACCAAAAAATAGCAAAAAAAAAAATAATAATAATAAAATAAAATTAAAAAAAATTGTTAATTCAGCTATTTTTATTTTTTTCATTTATAAGTAAAATGAAATCTCATCATGATTATTGGTTCCTTATCAATAAAAAGAATTCATTTTACTAATTTATGATAAAATATAAATGACTGACTCATATTATTGATGACACTGATGATGACAGGACGAAATTTAAATGGTATTTTTCAAACTAATAATGATGATAAAAAGTATTTTTGTAGCAATGAAGTTAATCCATTTTTTAACTCAAAAGTTTTTTTTTTTTTTTTTTTTTTTTTTTTTTTTTTTTTTTTTTTTTACAACAGAAGATAACGATGTTTAAAAAAATTACACAACCTAAAATTTTCAACATTTTGACGATTATGTAGCAAAAAATCAGATAACATTTTAAGAAATTTGAACATATATATATATATATATTAGCAATTCGTGTCCAATGTTACATTTACTAAACTTATCCAAGAAAATGAGCAACACACAGTTTTGCCTTGTAGCAGTTGTATGCTGTTTTCTGGTAATTATAATGTCATTTACTGATGACTAATGAACGGCAATATAGAGATCTGAGACAAACTTTAAATATATTTTACTAAATAAGTTCAGCAAACATGGTCCAGTCAAATAAAGTGTCAGTCGAGGGCTATACGCGGCATTTCGGTACTAGTGCAATCTCCGCAGGAGCATTTTTGGCACATGTGCATTCTCCGCGCTCACCTTTTTTGAAACATCTTTATACGCTTAGCCTGTACATATGTGCCATTAGTAGGCGTGGCGTAGATTGCACATGTGCCAAAATTGCACCCGCGGAGATTGCACAAGTACCGAAATGCCGCGTAGCCCTCGGTCTGTATGTTAGATTCTTTTTCAAACTACTTCTTGCAAACAATCAAACAATAGCAGAATAATTTGGATAATACTAACTAGTCTAAGCGTAATAAAATTAATATTTACGTACATAAAAAAATAGTAATAAAAAAAACTACTTATATAACGCTTTATTTTAAGAGAATATGAATACTGTATAATATATTATGATAATTATTAATATAAAAGTAGACATTTGTGGCAAATATGCAATAAATCTTAACATTACCATATACTGTAGTTCAATGTACTGTCATATGAATGCATTTCATTGTATTTAAATTTAAAATGTTTAATATTTATCTCTGACTTTCAGGTTGTAGCGAATGCTAGAAGCACTTATTTGGATCAACCAAATTTAAAAGGTACCCACGTGTAGGCAATGAAATTATTAGTTTTCAGACAAGAAAAACTTTATTTCAATATTTTGGGAATGGAGGCGGGAAAATATTTAATTTTCCCCATTTGTAAAGTTAGACGGGCTTTAATGAATGTTACTTGCAGTGGTGTTGTAATGGAATTTTTATTTCCTATTATATTTCCATTTAATATAAAAGCTATATTTTAGTAATTAAGCATTTAAAAGCAATAAATAATAGAAATAACCTACATATGTTACAAAATGTATCATAAAATTAAGTAATATTTTTTTTCTAGATGGACACTCTTTATCTCGTGAGTTGGTCAATATAAATGGTAGTTTATATTATATTAGCGCTCCTACAGTTGCGGTTAGTAATATGTGTGTGTGTGTGTGTGTGTGTGCATATATATATATATATATATATATATATATATATATATATATATATATATATATATATATATATATATATATATATATATATATATATATGATAAGAAAATTTCTTGGTGAAATAAATTACTGTCTTACCTTCTGTGAAGACACTGGGCTTTACACTCGCTGATGTCACTATTTTAAATAACAATAATAAAATAATAATCACTTTGTACAAGTTTGTACATAATAATAAAAAAAAACTTAATTTACAGTCTTTTTAAAATTACATAGCTATGTTATTTACACACAAAGTTTAACGTTTTCGGAGACTATATTATTATATCAAAAATGATACATATAGGGCTGTAAGCTGCAACCTCTAGTTAAACCTTAGTTATCTTTTTTTAATTGTTGCAACAATCAAAATAACAACTTAACTACGGTTTAACTAGTTAGTTAGCATCGCAGCTTACGGGGGATAGTGTCTCCTTCAGAACTGAAAACTAAACTCTCACTCACTGCCGTGCTGACCTCCTGAGGGGAGGAGAGGGCGTACGCGCCTCATCAGGTGCAAGCAAAATGTTGACTTTATTTTTAGTACGATTACATGGTACTTTCTAATCAAATGGTTTTAAAAGGGGGATCCAAGTGCGCGGTAATTCAAAACTTGGTTGACTGATAATTGTTACATCTTTCCTTCTTGCCATTTCTATTGCTTCTAAAAAAATTCTCTTTTTATAGTGACTTTCTCTACCTATAATTTTAGCTTCTTCCCATTGAATTTTATGATTATTTTCCAGAGCATGGTCCACAAGTTTTGAATAACCTGTATCTCTTTTTTCTGTTTTTTGCTTGTGTTCTTTTACCCTAATATGTAAAGGGCGACCAGTTTCACCGATGTATTCCATTTCACAATCACAGGGTATTGAGTAAACAACATTTTTATTCATACTTTTTTTCACGTCTGGTTTTCTTCATCAGTTCTGAAGAACGAGACAGACAGTATGTATCATTTTTTATATATAGTCTCCGAAAACGTTAAACATTGTGTGTAAATAAAATAGCTATATGTAATTTTTAAAAGACTATGAATTGAGTTTTTTTTTTATTATTATGTACAAAGTGACTATTATTTTATTATTGTTATTTAAAATAGTGACATCAACGAGTGTAAAGCCAAGTGTCTTCACAGGTAAGACAGTAATTTATTTCACCAAAAAAAAATCTTATCATTATGCAACCTCGCTCGAAATTCAACATTCGACACATATATATTTATATATTTATATATATATATATATATATATATATATATATATATATATATATATATATATATATATATATATATATATATATATATATATATATATATATATATACATATAATATATATTACTGGCATATATTTTATATATTACTGGCATTACTGGCTTCCTTGTAACTAATATTTAAAGAGATGCAGCTTTAAAAATACAATATACATTTTTCGATCATTTATTTTATACCTTATTATGTTACTTGAAGATTACCTGAAAAGTTAGCCAAAAATCTTAATTAAAGTTTTTATTTTTTATTTTTCTAAGTAATAAGGAAGACCAAAAAACTAGTTGGTGTATGTGTGAAATTATCAAATAATCTGAAAGAAGACGTTGTATTGATAGAATCAATATATGACATGAGACTTTTTTTTTTTTTTTTTTTGAGTACAATGATTATTTTCAATTAGTTGTTAATAATCGCATTAAAACTTAAGCTTTACAAAAAAAAATATTAAAAAATAAAAAAAAAAGAAGAAGAAAAAAGATAATAATACTTACTTTAAATATTAAATAACTCAAAATTTAGATTTTTTTTTTAATTGATTCTGGGTGATTGAATTGCTTTTGCAGAATAATATGTAATATATAAAACTTTTTTTCTTGCTTTAATATTTTGTTTGTATTTTTTTTTTTTTTTTTTTTTTTTTTTAGTTTACTGTAGCAGAGGCAATGATATTTTGTAACGATGTAGGATTAAAACTCTTCAGCATCCAAACTGAAGAAAAGAATGAATTTCTCGCTAGTTTTATAGCTGCAAACGGTAAGTAATAACATGTTATTTATTTATTTATTTATTTATTTATTTATTTATTTATTTATTTATTTATTTATTTATTTATTTATTTATTTATTTATTTATTTATTTATTTATTTATTTATTTATTTATTTATTTATTTATTTATTTATTTATTTATTTATTTATTTATTTATTTATTTATTTATTTATTTATTAGATGTAATTAGCTGATAGTTAGAATCACTTTTCATTATATTCACTACACTGTCTATAAACGGCTTCGGCTGAAATAGACCCTACTTCCAAACATAAGTAAATTAAGTAAACTCTATATTTGCACTGGAGATCCCATTTGCAAATGGTGGGGATCACTGAGTGCTGCGAGTTTGGGTGCAGCATTCACCTTCCTTCTTCTTCTTCTTCTTCTTCTAGGTTTTTTTTTTACAGTAGCATTGTACAGTACATACTATATATCAATGGTTCACTACATTCGGCTTGTCAGTTTCACTTAATACTAATCCGTAAATTAAGGGGATAGGTGACCGACTGATATCTCGTTAACTATATATAGACGGTTGCGAATAATAATATTAACACAAAGTAAAGAAGAAATGGTACTTAAAAGTTTAGTTACGTCAAACATGTGAAAACACGATCAATTATTTAAGTTATTCGGGTTATTCCACTTTAAAAATAACACGGCTGGCTGCGATAAGACAGTTTCGCGGGCCTTAAATGTGGAAATTCAATTTTTAATCAAATTAAAAACTTTTTTACCATTAAAACTTTTTTCGAGACAATATATATTTTTTTAATTTACTCGGTTTTATTTAAAAGTTAAAGTGTCTGTTTTGTTGGAAATAAACAAAATGTACAAAAAAATTATTGTGAAAATAAAGTTCCGGCTGTTTGAGCGATTTCCGGTTTAAGTCAGTCACCTTCTACGTTAAATTATACATTATTATTTACATCTTACAAAATAATCGACAGGAAGGCGTAATATATATTTAGCTGTTTGATAGTAACTATAGTAAGGACTTTTATCTCCAGAGTATTTGTATATGATTTGATATACTTTATTTTTATTCCTGGCATAACATTGATGAAAATCATAGTTCTGAATGTTATCTTTTATACTGTAATAATATATAATCAACTAAAAAAAATGCTTGGGACAGTTACCAATTGTAAGTTCTAAAATTGGAATAATAATGGAAAATAAATTAGAAACCAACATGTAACTATGCCTATAAATCCACGTTAATCTTATTCATGTATGTTAGAATATAACCTAGTATTAAAGAAGTATAAAATTAGTGAATGAGGAAGGTGAATTGAAAATTTGTTGTTGAGTTTATGATATTTTTGGAAAGAGCTTTAAAAAGTTTTGAGGCGATATTTTTTCTTAGAACGATTGGAGCATGTGAAGTATTTTTAATTAATTTTTGAAAATCGGCCTAGAAAGCCTGTGACGTCATCAGTCCTCTTTTTTCTCGGCAAATACTAATCGTTCGAGGTTCAGTAACCAGTTTAATGAAATCAGCTCGTCCGTAGGATTTCAAAAACTGGCTACTGAACCTTCTACGGTCAATACTTTCCGAAATAAATGCCCGATTAATGACGTCACAGGTTTTTTAGGTCGATTTTCAAAAATTAAAAATACTTCCCATGCTCCAATCGTTCTAAGAAAAAATAGCGCCTCTAAATTTTATAACGCTCTTTTCAAACATGTCATAAAAAGTGGGGGTTAAAAAAATTTACCTTCCTCATTGATGCTGTTGTTGGAGAAATATATTTGTCCACCATGTTCTATAGCCTTTAAATTCAATCACGTTGTATAATATTTTCATTATTTATATTACAGGGCACTCAGGTGATCAATTCTGGACAAGCGGCATGAGAATTTCAGACAGTAGTTTTGTTTGGGCAGGAACTGGAGAAGAATTCACTTTTACAAAATGGTATTTTGCTGAACCTAACCAAATATCTTCATGTGTTTATTATGGTTTTGATCATTTTTGGGTAGATGAATCTTGTGACACAAGATTGGGATTTATATGTGAAGGAATAAATAAATGTTAGATTTCTAACCGCCTTCTATAGCTGAGATTCTATGTTATTGCTCTTATTGCCCGATGTTAAAGCGTTTCCTTATTATTTGTAGTTTAAATGTTCTCCACAACGATCTGACGTGACTAAATTATTTTTCGCCACTAGTAGTGACGCTAACACTGTTACATTTATTTGTGTGTTGTCGTTGAACCACAAACATTAAAGGAATAGACCAGAGAAAAACATAAGCATTTATATTACAAAACACTTGATTGGGATTTACATAAATAACATTAGTTTGTCACAAAACCCAACAGTAGCCCCGTAGTAGTGATCAGAAAATTCGATTTATGCAACCCGCACACCAGTTTCATACTAATGTTTGCATGTTTCTGACGTCATAAAAGTCATTATCACGCAATTTGCATACTTTACAGCATTTTCATGCTCTCTCGTGGGGCTACATGCGTAGCTACATAATGCATTAACATTCTGGTAAAAATTGTCAACAGTTTTGAAGATCCCATTTCGTGTTTATTCATTAAAAACCACATGTTGTTTTATGTGGTCTATGACTTTAAGGAATCATTTTTCGAACAAGAGCTTTCTAACCTAATTATGGTTTTTAAGCTCCTAATTGGATTGCAAAAATTTCAGATAAGAACACTAAAAATTTTTAAGTTTGGTAACAAATATAAAGATGAAAATATATATTTTAAATATATAGTTCCCTATAATCTTGCAGAAATTGTTATTTTAGTTCATTAGTTTAATATTATTGTAAAGGTTTAAAAGCAAAGATAAAAAGTTGATGTTTAGGTAAATATAACATTATAATTTGTTGTTCTTCATATAGTACCAATGTTTTTATTTTCTAGTATATAGGGTGTGTGCATGACGTCATTCTGAGTGCTTTTCGATGCTCTTCTTGAGCAATGAATAACATTGCTCAGCATAGGACAAACCACAGAGAAGTCTTCTCTGTGGACAAACGTAATTGTTGGCTATTTTCTTAAGAAAATTAGATATTTTTTGGTCATTATTATTTTTATTACATACTTGAGGTACTAATTCAACCTGTTAACAGCATCAATGCATCAAAAAAATTGCTAAGTATTTTTAAACTGGCAAAATATGCCATTTTCCTATACCGGCCAATGTTATTTTGTACTCACTTATGACGTCGACTTCCACATGAATGAAACCACCATATATGTACTTAAAAAAAAAAAAAAAAAAAATGAAATGAAATGTGCTGACTTTGTTTAATTATTATTGTAATTTTTTTTTGTGCCTACTATTTATATATTACGTTGATTAAACACCCACCGATAATACTTCATTGTCTCGGTGGGACTTATGTATGTATTTGTTTTTTAATAATTAATAATTAAAAAAAAACTGTTTTATTCCGTGTAAAATATTACATTATAATAGTACAAAAAAAGGCTTTTCCGTCGCATAGTAAACGTACAACATAGTGTATATCAGAAAATTCTATGAAAAAAAGAAATAAAAATTGATCCAAATGTGTTAAAAACATAAAAATTGGAATAGAAAACGGAAAAATAAAAATTATTTATTTATTGGTAGAAAGGTTTTGTTACTGTCACAGGACCCCCAATTCCATTTTCACTCTAGAATGCCCAAAATAGTTCTAAAATAAAACGCGTAATTTTAAGTGTTTTTGAGAATGCCCTATAATTTACACGTTTTTTAGATCTATTTTGAGCAGGCAATTTAATAAGGATATCAAATATTTTCCACGAGCTACTGCAAAATAAAATTTAATAAGTAACATATATATATATATATATATATATATATATATATATATATATATATATATATATATATATATATATATATATATATATATATATATATATATATATAAATGGACAGGAATTTTATGACGTGTCATAGTTAAATAAATCGTAATCCTGTTATTACAGTAAACATAAATTGGTCATTATTAAATCCACGTTGTAAACAGGCAGTAACGTCACGTTCAGATGTTTTTAAAGTATTATTCACATGATATGTAAATTTGACGCGCGTCAACGCGCGTCAACGTGCGTCATCGCGCGTCAACGCGCCGTTACAAAGCTGGAACAATGCAAACAAATGGAGCCGTTCACATGTAATTTTCAAAATCATTGCGTGAACGGCTTCATTTGTTCACATTGTTGCAACTTTGTTACGCGCGTCGACGCGCGTCAAATTTACGCATCATGTGAATAATACCATATAAGTATATTTATTCATAATACTTAAATAAGAAAAAATGTTTCCGCTGACACTATACCATGCTGGTATAGCCGAGTGGTAAATGCAGCTGACTCGTAACTCTGCACTCCTTAGGTTCGAGCCACTGCTGGGTGCGTACGTGAAGTGTGAGAGCACAACACGTTGCACGATGCATGTTTACATGCATTCCATGACGACGCACAGCATTCGGGAGGTGCATGATCGATGTGATTGCACCGACAAGCCTGCCTAGATGTTTCCACGGTGTTTCTCTAGGCTGTCATGGTGAATGCCGGGCTGTGTATATATACCTAGGCTGTGGCCGGCCCGTGCGTGCTTTTTCATTAATTGGAAAGTCCTTACCTATCGATAAGACAATGTCTTGACTGGGATGGGTGTAGCACGATAACACAATATAGCAAGCAAAAAAAAAAAAATAATAAATAAAAATAAAAAATAAAGCGTAATTTTGAGCCTATTTTGTAGTATACAGAAACAACAAAAATCAAAAGGAAATTAAAACAAATAAAAGAATTAGAAATTTCAGAAATCTATAGGAAGATAGCCAGACAGAGTCCTTTTTTATCATTTATCATGACATAAATTAGTAATAAAACTTTAACTTATTATTAATTACAAAGCAAAATTTTAACTATCATTAAAAAAAAAAAAAAAAAAAAAAAAAAAAAAAAGGATAAGAAGAACCAAAAAGTAAAATCATTTTCTACTAATGAATTAAATGCAAAATCATTAATCAGATGATAAGATGCAAAATCATTGTATTATGAGAAAAATAATTATTTTTTTTATGAAAGTAGATAACAAAGATTAGAAAAAAAAAAGGTTCAAAAATAAGATATGTAAAATTTTGTAGCAAAAGACAAATCAGATAACGTATTGAGAAATTGGTTGCTATATAAAACATACAGGCACTGCCAACCAAACATGCATTTAAAAAAGTTATCCAACAAAATGATGAAGACAAAAATTAGCATTATAGCAGTTGTATGCTGTCTCATGGTAAATATAAGCTCGTTCTGTATATAAAGTAAAGTGAATCTCAATAACAGTGATTGGTTGACCAACAAAATAAGACACATTCATTGGTTGATTTTTTTTTTTTTTTTTTTTTTTTTTGAGCCGATAAAAGTGAGTCGCATATTGAGACTGGAACTTTTTTTGGGAATTTTCTTTCATTCTTATCAAGTTCAAAGTTCTAAAAGAAGAAATAACAATGATCAACCATATATGTATAAACGTAGTAAACAGGTAACGACGGCATAACCAGCTGTTTATAACAAAGGAACATTTTCGAGGCTGGCTCAATATTTGTGTGTAGTTTATAGAACGAACTACAGTTATTGTAAAGGACAACTAAGTAAGTGATCTAGCTGTGTCAAACTTTCAATACATTTCGTTTGATATTTTTAATAGAAATTGTGTGATTAAATAACATATTTGTCTTTTTACCATAAATTTCTTTTACAAAAAAATCGGTTTGTTTTTCTTCATTTAGTTCTCAAAAGTTAAGTTCAAAAAAAGTATTGTAAATATGGCAATATAATTTCATTCTTATAATTACAATTTATAGATCAATGGATCCCATGATCCCTTGATTTTTTTTAATTGAATTGGAAATAAATGTTTAATATTTAGTTATATTCTTCAGGTTGCTGCGAATGCTGAAAGCACGTTATTAGAACAGCCAAATTTAAAAGGTAATCACGTGTATCACATTATGATATTTTAACTATCATATATATATATATATATATATATATATATATATAGTTATTAATTACAGGTCAAATAATATATGGCCCCCGACCCCCGTCCCAAACCCCCAAATCGATCACGTAAGCGCGAGTGACATATATTACTGAAAAAAAAATTTCATAAGTTCACCATGTCTCACAGTTTTCTACGTAGCTCAGAAATAAGAAACAAAATTTACTTTCATCATCTTAATTAGAGAATTTAATTTACCCACTTAATTAAGCTATATTATTTTAGGTAACACCATTTGTAGAGCAGAAAATATTACAAACAACCCAAAAATGTAACAAAATATTATATTATATCATAAAATTAATAAAATATTCTTTTCTTTTTATAGATGGACACCCTTCATCTCGTGAACTGGTCAATGTAAACGGAAGCCTTTATTACATTAGCAATCCTGTAGTTGATGTTAGTAACTAATTAAAACACACACACACACTCACACACACATATCGTCAGGTTAGAGGACAAATCGAGCAGCAAAGTCGACATTCCTATTTTTGTGTATATTATTTTGAACTTGTTGCTTTTGTAGATACATGCACGGTTTGTGCTATAACTCGACGATATATATATAATATATATATATATATATATATATATATATATATATATATCGCCCTTGTTTCGTCCAAAGGGCGTACTTGCATTTACTTTAGTTGTAAATGTTAATCTTATGTTGGATTCACGCACAGCATCAAATAAAGCCAAATGCAAGTGTAACCTTTGTACACAACAAGGGCGATATATAGTCGGGTTAGAGCAAAAACCATGTATCTATAGAAGCAACAAAGTTTTAATAAGCAATATACAAAAAAAAATATCAGAGTTTCGACTTCGCTGCTTTTGTAGTTATACACGGTTTGTGCTCTAACTTGAATATTCTGACGTTAAGACAACGCTTTGAAATGATTGATATGTGATTTATAAATTTTGAATTAATTTATTATTTTTATTTAATTGCTGAAAATCATCATCTGACATCAAGGTTGGTAACTTATATGCATGAGCGTGCAAGCAAAAGATTAATTCAAAAAATTAATTGAAATATATACTACTTTATATTACATAATAAATAAAACTAAAAAAAAAAAAAAAAAAAAAAAAAAAAAAAAAAAAGCGTACTTCAATCAATTCAGAATGATTGCTTCTTTCAGAATAATTATACAATATAATTATGTCCCTTTATTATTATATTTTTTTTTACTAGTATTAATTTTTTTTTTCCAGTATACTGTAACTGAGGCAATAAAAATTTGTAACGATGTTGGATTAAAACTCTTTAGCATCCAAAGTGCAGAAAAGCAAGCATTTCTCTCTAATTTTTTAGCTGAACATGGTAAGTAATAATAACAAATCATCTTTATATATATCAATGAATATTTCAAATTTTAGTAATTAACCTAATACATGAACTAGAGAACCTTAACACAGAGAATGAATCTATATTTGAACCCCGATTTTGACCCACTTTGAATTTTTTTCAGTGGTTAAAAAAAATACTAGCTTGTTCTTCGTGTTGACTTTTAATGAAAACTGATTTTTCAGATTTTTCTAGAAAGTACTTGACGAGAAAAAAATTATCGCAAATTGACCCATGTTAATTGCATATGCAATCGTCAATAAATTTTTTCTCCGTAAAAATCTCGTAAAAATTGTTTTAAATCTCAAAATCATTAAAAGTTTATCTGTAGATCACGCTAGTATTTTTTACTGAGAAGTTGATCAATTCAATTTTGCACACGTTGAGCTTGAAGTTTTGTATCTTGTACATGCTAAAGGGGGCGTATCCCCAAAAAAAGCCACCGACTTTGAGGCTCATTTGCGGAAAATGGATTTGAGCAAAAGCTTTTTTTAGTATAGAGAATTGTTCCTTGGTTTATTATAAAGCTAAATAATGATATAAAATTTGTTTTTACGACCAATATGCTACCCTAAAGTACTACATTAACTTTTTATGCATTGCAAGCCTGCCTAAAAAACATGATTTTTTCCCTATATCACCCATGTTATTGAGTTATCCAATATGGCGTCGACTTTAACATGAATGCATACAACCTATACAAAAAAAAAGTTTGCACTAGCACATGGACCAATTGGGTTGTGACGTCCTAAACCGCACCCGCCATTATACAGTTGCATCAAAATAATTTAAAAAAATAATAAACAGCTAGAAAAAGGAAATTAATGACTACCCTAATCAACATTGATTTTCAAGTATTTTAGCATATTAAAGCCCTTATCAACTTACTTTTTTTAGAATACTAGATTGATAATTACCATACCTATCGTTATCCATGAATTAGACACAACACGTTGATTTTGTATTTATTTTAATTTAGCAATTATTTAACGCATCTGACGTCACAATGTACCGATGGGGTCGTGATAGGGATAAAGATCTTAAGAGAGGGGCTTAAATTTATCACGTGACCAGAGCGGTGACTGTAATTGGTGGTGGTACATTGTGACGTCAGATACGTGAAATAACCGACAAAAAGAAAATAAATACAAAATCAACGTGTTGGTGTCTAATTCATGGATAATAATTAAGGTATGGTAATTAGCAATCTGGTATTCTAAATGATAAAAAAGTAAGTTGATAAGGGCTTTAACTGTCATTATACTCATTTAGGCAAGTTTTTGTTCAATATTTTATATGGTCTTAAAATGCAATCACATTATATAAAAAAAAAAAAAATAGTAAAATAATTTATATATTACAGTAGAACACCAAGGTCGTAGATTCTGGACAAGCGGCATGGAACTTTCTTTCGGCAATTTTGTTTGGACAGGTACTGGAGAAGAATTCACTTTTACAAATTGGTCTGTTGATGAACCAAGCCATTCAAATACTTGTGTATATTATGACATAGATGAAAATTGGCGTGATGAATCTTGTAACTTAAAAATTGCATTTATATGTGAAGAAATCAACAAATGTTCATAAAATCAATGGACTGCAACTTACATGCTATTTATTTATGGTGTTAAAAAATTCTTTAGAAAAAAAAAAATAATATTGGTGTATATAAAACTTCTTAAAAAAATGCTCCCTCATATTTAAAATATATATTTTTTAAATTCAAAATAATTTTTGAAGTAAAGACGGTGACCATTACGCCGAAAGACTGTTCGCATTTTTTTATTATTATTGTTGAAATTGTTCTGACGAGTTTGCAGACCCTAGACAATTTTTCCAGCAGCTGCAGAATTAAAAAAAAAAAAAAAAAAAAAAAAAAAAAAAAAAAAAGGCTTTTGGAGAAAATACAGCTTAGGGCGTAATGGCCCCCGCCCACCGTCTTTATTTCAAAAATTATTTTAAATATGAAGGAGACTTTTTTAAGAGGTTTTATACACCATTATTATTAATTTATTTTTCCTTAAAAAATTGTTTAAGACCATAAAAAACTGGCATATATGCAAGTTGATTATTATGTTTATGTTTGTAATATAATAATAAAAAAAAACTATATACATGTATGAATAAATAAAACTACATGCTTAAATTACAAATAATGTGTTTGTTTTTTTAATATTTAGCCTGCTGTCAAATATGGTAATAAAATGTTATTTCAATCCAATGCTTTAAAAATTCTGGTTATGGAGGAAATATAATCTCTCTCCCGGAATCCAATTAAAAGTCAATTTTGTGAATAATTTTCACCTCGTTCATTTTATTCAATTGAACGTTCTTTTTACATAATGATTATGTTTGATTTAACGTGTTTTAAGGCTTCTGAAGTGTGCAATTCAAAATTTAAATTATCACACAGTATTAGTATTACATGACATGGTCTAAGCCCTATGCAAGGCCAAAGCTAAAATTAATATTGAACTAATAATGATCATTGCCAGTGATCGAACTAATGACCCTTGGTAATTACGTGTCTTGGGTATGTGAAGTTGATTAAAAAAAATTATTCAAGAATTGTGAACATACATATAAATGGACTTAATGGACAGGAAATTCAATAGGAAACACCATTGACACTATGAGACACTATTCGCACTAAACTATCTGCATCTTTCTCAGATCATCATCATGAATTCCATATGATTTTGGTAAAATTTACAATAATTTTTAAGCATTCTATAAATGTTTACATAGTAAAAAGAACAAGCTTATTATGCATACTTCTATCATTATTTTAGTCATATTTTTTGTAAGATTTAAAAAAAAAAACATTTTATTTTTATAATGATTTATTAGAATAAAAAATTACAAAAATATATTACAAAATATGGTAAAAAACGGGGGAAAAAACAACGTGCATACATGTACACAAACAATTAAAAATCACACTAGACGAGAGAAAGAAGAGGGGGTAATTAAATTTTACAATAATAAATGCAAAATAATTGTTATTAAACAGCAAAATTTCATTTAATATACAATTAGTTTATTTACCAATAAATTTAAACGTTGGAGAAAAGTAAAAATTACGTAATTTATGCTACAATTATGTATGTCGTAATGTCATTATATAGCATAAATGGTGCTAAATTAGAACAACACAAATATTTATGCTGCACTACCCCCGAATAAATCTCATCAGAGCGTTCACGTCTCCAAATGCCAAATATATGAGACTTTAACGCGACCGGTCAGATTTATTCGGGGGGAGTGTACAATATAATATTTATGCACTGAAACTTATGGATTATGAAATTTACTATAGCATAATATAATATATATAGATTATACGATACTGAATAAATTGTGCTGAAATAATTTAGGAAATCAATAGTTTTTTTTTTTTTTTCGTAATTGGAAGTTTTTATTTTTTTTATGCTTGCTATCATTATTTTGCAAAATTATATGAAAAATAAAATACAGTATAACATTTAATTCATGCTGCTAAACTACATAAAAATAAACATTAAATGTATGTATTTAAATGAATATATTTTGGTATAAAATGTAATGAAAGAAAAAATATATATTTTATGTATCTATTAGATTCTGAGACATTATTCTATTTGAAATATCTAATGGAGACTTTAATTAATGCAACGCTCTAAAAAATTAATTTTTTTCTTTCTAATTTTTTTACCTCAAGTGTTGTCTGGTTGGATGGTTGTACAAGGTTAATTATTCTTAATTAGCCTATTATTTTGACTGTGGAGCTTTATCACAGCTCACATCGCCACAACCAATTTGAAGTTTTGCTTTTGTTTTGTTTTTAAGAGTGTTATTTTTGCCAATCCAAATTTTGCGTTACAATTTCAATGATATTTTAACTATAAAAATACTTTCAGAATTCGAATAGTATACATTAAAAAATATATCTTGTTCTAGCGTTTATTCTAACATGCATAATATAGGTTTAAACAAAATAAATTCTTCGCCTTATGTATATATAAGTATAATATTTTACAAATAATTTTTCGTTTATGTAAAATAATTACTTATATACGGAAAGAAAAATTGTTGCTTGAAAGTATGTGTGGTAATCTATTATATATGAGTAACAAAAACAAAATCTATATATAATATTATAATAATACGTAGTAACTGTATCAGGAGCATAGATATTACATTAAAGGATTCATTACTGTACTTTTAAAAGAAAACAGTTATTCAAAGCTAAGTTAAGGTAACTGTGACCATTTCTACTATTATCTCCTTTAATGTTATATTTATGTCTTCGATAAGTGTACATAGTTATAAATTTAATAGTAATGATATTGATAAGTATTTATAACAAAATATCTATGTATAATATAGTTAGAATATGTACATTTAGTCAACTGAGAGTTGTCTAAAAGTTCCATCGATACCAAAGATATCATCTTGAGTGGCAGGTTTTCCTGGACGTTTACTTTCATCTGATTTGATTGATTGTTGTGCTACGAACCAATCACGGTAACTTTCGATCTTTGCTCTCCAGGGAACTGTAAATATTAAAAACAAATTTGAAAAAAATCATTTACAAAATTTGAGATACAGTATAATTATTGTTCTATGTTACTTTGTGAATATACTGTACAGAATTAATATATTGAAAATTATCAGTGAAAAAAAAAAATCTTTAAAAAATTTCTATAGCTTAAAATACGTAAAAGTATGTCTAGTATTTCTCTTGTAAATTTCTAAGGAATCGGTAAAGACATTTTCTCAAAAATCACAAAAAAAAAAAAAAAAAAAAAAAAAAAAAAACGTGTTTTTCCTCATAAGCTTAATGTTGAAATAGGGGACCCTTAGTTCTCCCCGCGTATCCCCACGAGTTTAACGTTTAACCGATAAGCTCTATTGAATTTAAATAAGGCCTTAAGTAAGGAAATAAATTAAAATTTAAGTCATAATGTCCATATTGGAGAGAGAGAGAGAGAGAGAGAGAGAGAGAGAGAGAGAGAGAGAGAGAGAAGAGGCAGAGGAAAAGAGATACAATTAAAGGAATCTAGCTTCTATAATAAATTATCTACAATAAAATGAATTACTATGAATTTCTTGCATAAAAACTTCAATGAAGGAAAATATTATTACAGCACATTATAATTCATTTTTCTATATAACAAAGCAAATATTTTACCATTAAGTTCCTTGATGGTTCCTTCATCACCACCGTAATCCTTTGGTAAAACCTCTTTGGGAATGAATTTCTGTAGAGAATCAAATGTAGAATGGACGTGGATCTGCAATTATACAAAATATTTGGTAATTTAAAAAGTTAGAACATTATCGTTTAAAAAAAATTATTTCACTTTTTCCTATAGGAAAACTGTATGCATGGGGAAAATTTTGAAATCCCAATGGATATCATACTATCTATGGGAAAACATTCAATTTCCCATGGATAGTAATGAAGTCTACCTGGAAACACTAAATATCCATGGGATACATGATATTATCCATGGGAATCATTACTATCCATGCAATATTTTTGCTTTTCCTTTTCCTTTTTTTTTTTTTTTTTTTTTTTTTTTTTTGCTCTATTATGTTTTTTTGTCAATTTTTTTTCCTGTTGAAAAAAAAAAAAAAAATGAAGTGTAGTCAGAAAATTTTATGTTTACAGTATAGGATTACCAATATTAAAAAAAAATTTGAGAGAGAGAGAGATTTTTTTTATTTATTTACTTATTTAAAAAGTATCCTTTTTTATTTGTGTTATGATTTATGATACATAGTATATAATAAATGTAAGCTAATTGGGTCACCAATACATGCGGCTACCTTATCAATGTATAAATGTATAATTGTAATGATACTTACTCTGTCTGCTAATTTCTCCTTCATCAAAGGCTTGAATAAAGCAAGCAGATTGTCCAGGTAAGAAGGGCAGTTCAGGAAGTGCAGCTCAGCAAGACGACTCGGGTAAGCTCCCTGTGAAATATCATTAATATATTAGAATAGCTTTCTTGCACTCTTGCCTCCCCCCCCCCCCTTTTATTAAAAATATTAAAAAAGAAATCAGATTAAAATAAAACATTTAAAAATAAGCGTTTCTTTTTCTATAGTAAATTACACAATACTTATTTATACTGTCCACCATATAGAAGCAATTTTTAATGTCTCCTCATAATTAAATAATAATTATAATAATGGATGATAATGGTGTGGTGAGCTAGCTAATCATATAGCGAAGTAAAAGGAACACTTATTCTTAATTGCGGATTCTTGCTCGCTTTAATGTTTATTATTATTTGACTACTACGACTATGCCTGAAAAACTTATGTGGCTTATATTTATGACTTATTGTCACAAACTTTTCGTGCAAGCCAAATTTAAAAATAATGCAATATTTGTCCATATAACATAAATATAATATATTATGTCAAAGTATCCCTCGCGTTAGAATATATTTGACCTAAAACTTGGACCGGCCGATATTTTTCCCGATCCTTCTATGACCAGCTAGTAATGATGCTGAGTGTTCGTAAACCTTGTTTCCTTGCTAAAAAAAAAAAAAAAAAAAAAAAAGGCCCAATTTCATTTAAATATCATTAGATGATCGTCAATTTAAAAAAAAAAAAAAAAGAAAAAAAAAAGAACATTATTAGTACTCCACCAACAGAATTGATGTACTCACCTGTGCACAGATCATAAACTTGCGAACTAAGGACAAAGTTAATTGTCCAAGGTGAGATATTTCACTGCCATCAAGATCAAACACCATGACGTCACCGGCGCACACATCTTCTCTAATCCTGATATCTCCAACCATGAACGCCATGGTCATCGTACCAGCAGCATTATACTTGACGTTCTTGGGGTCAAGGAAACCGTGGCACGTCACGCGATGTCCTGTGGGTGTCAACTTGGGCAAGGGTAAGGTGTACCTGAGTAAAGCAAAAGGAAAAAAAAAAGTTAACAAAGTTTTTTTTTTTTTTTTTTTTTTACAGTCTAACTTAAGGTTAAAGAGGAAGTTTAGGGGTAGGGGTTACAACATGACTTCTTCAATGTTAGATAATGAGAAGAACTGTTCATAAACTTACATATGATGACACAAAGCCTTTCCGTAGCCCCGCAAACTCGTGATCATTCTGTGAGATATGCAACCAGTCCCGTATCTTTTACGTCATAGTTACAGCTTTACTATAGAAGTTGTTGTAGCGGATTGCATATCTCGCAGGATGAGCGCAAGTTTGAGGGACTAGCATGGGGCTACGGAAGGGTTTTAGGGCATCATATGCGAGTCAATGAACAGTTCATCTCATTATCTTACATTGAGAAAGCCATGTTGTAAACCCTGAACAGTTGAACTTTTCCTTTAAGATAACTTTAAATTAAACTTATTAAAATATATAAAAAAAAGTTGCTGTTATAGTCAAATCACAAATCACCACGTACCTCAATATTCGCAGCCTACTTAAAACTGTTCAACTTTTAAATTATAGTTCTTTTTTACAGTCGATATAAGGCTTATGTGTATTTAATGGGAATGTGGTAAAAAAAAAAAAAAAAAAAAAAAAAAAAGTTGAAGATAGCACGATCTAAATAAATAAAATATTTCAGGCGCATTTTTTAATCTTACGTGTTTTCTAAGCAGGCCTTGATCTCGGGAGTGTTCGTGTCTCTGTTGTCGAAAAACTCAGGAGCAACATTTCTGATCGTAAAATACATGTCAATCACTTTCTTGCATTTTTCCATCGAGTTCTTGCAACCGTATAAAAATCCAAATAACAGTTTATCGATGTCTTCAATTGCTACGAGAACAAATAAAAATAATATTAGTTCCATGTCCATGAAATGTGTGCAAAATTATTTCCACAAAAGTTTTAAGTAAGGGCAAAAATAAATATGTAATAATTATGCTATAGCTCAAAGCTAATACACCAAAATTTATGCATATAATCACTATTTATGTTATATTGTTGCATAGCGATCATACTACATAATGTATGGTAGCTGATAACTTAACACTTAAGATATTCAGCATAATTAGTAATTATTTATGCTATTACAAGTAACAACATTTATGCACTATATATTATAGGAATTTTTTAAATGAAGCATAAATTACGTGACTTGGAACTTGCATAATATGTAATCAAATCAATCGAGCAGTAAAAAAACATTGCTCTGTGTGAACAGACAATAAAGCCATTGTCACACGTTGATAGTAAATTTCATAGCATAAAAACTTAATTTCATTTCATGTTATGTTCATTTAGCATTTATTTAAGGGTTACTAGTCTCAAAAAATTAAATAAAAAAAGTATCTAAACGGGACCAGATTTCATAAACATTATGTACCTCAACCCTTCTGTACCCTCAAACACTGGGGTTAAAAAATTGCAACGAAGGCAAATTTAGGTATATTTCATAACGTCAGGATTTGCGGGCCTACAATAGAAATTGTAACGCGGATAACCTATACTTTATATTTTTTACTGGCCCAGTTTTTGAGAGAATACTTAAGGAATAATTTATGTAAATGTAATGTGTATAGTAATGTAAAATAGTCTTTTTAATAAAACAATTATTTCTATTGGCTTATGATCATACAATGCAATCAGATGGAGATTTCAGTTGGCGCAAAACTCCATTTAAATACGCATGCTATTTCCATGCCAATAGAAATAATTTTTTGTAGTAAAACGACATACAGTATGTGAAATAGGTTCATCTCATGATTTGACTTTTTTTTTTTTTTTTTTTTTTTTTTTTCATTATTAAAATAAAGGATATTTCTAATGCTAGAAGTTTTGTTAAAATATAAAACTATTGCATCAAATAAAAATGACTTAAAACTTACTGTCTGGTTTTGGTAAGTGAGGTTGCATTTCCAGCCAAGACTTGAGCATGGCGATATCTTCTTTCTCTCGTTTCTCATCCATATTCAGTAATGTCTTGATCTTCTCCATCATTTCACCGGAGGGAAGTGCCAGTGTCATCCTGACAAATAAAACAAAATAAAAATGTAGCTATATGAAATGGAAGAAAAAATAATAATATCAGACGTTTTTTTTTTTTTTTTTTCTTAACCTTTTTTAGCATAGGTTTGTATTGTCTTCAATAGCATATATACCAAAATTTAAATCGATTTGTCCATCAGTTATATGTGGGGTAAAAATAATATGGTGAATGGTGAGCATAGAACTTCCTATATTTCCCATCCTATTTTTCCCTCATAATTTATGGACAAATTGATTTGAAATTTGGTACACATGCTATTGAAGGCAATTAAAACTTATGCTGAAATTTGAAAAGAAAAAAAAATGTTGTGTGTGAGGTTAATCCTTATTATGATCACAAAGTTTGAAACATTTGAAAATTTTTTTAATGAACATCGAAAATATTCTTTTCGTTAAATTTATTATTATTATTTAAAATTTTACGAAAATTATACAATATTTTTTATTTGATGTACCACACGCTAATAAAAAATACAAAACTATACACTGAAATGCAGTTATGCATAAAATAGTAAGTTTGGTACATATAGCTTATTTCTAATTTATTAGTAAGTAAAAATAAATTGATTTTAATTTGCTTACATTTTTAAATATAATTCAGTAAATAATTGAAAAAAAAATAATAATAACACTTAAATATAATATAATAATTGTTTAATATTGTAATATTTATTTTTATATATTTGAATCTGCATTGGAGATTTTATGATTGATAGTTTCGAAATGTTTGGTACTTATTATGGTAAAATAATTAAACATTATAAAATACTGGAAGTTGGATGTAAGCCTACAAAGATAGATAATTCGCATTACTTTTTTATTTTTACATGCGTACATACATCTGTTGCATTTTATAGTTAATTATAAAATATTATTAAATAGGTAAAATTTTCTCATTACAGTAGTAAATTATAATTAACTAAACTCGTATAAAATACTTTAATAACACTATAATACTGTATATCAGTAATTTTTAGTTTATTTTGATACAGACGCTTAGATTACGGTGATAAAAATTTCCCTACCAATACTTTAAAAGACATATTTAAGAGTTACTAGAGCATGCATAATTACTTTAACATTCACATTATATTATTAAATATTTGTTTTAAATAAATTTATTATAAAAAAATAAAACTTAATCAAAACTAATTTTATGGTCTAATGCTTTTTTTTTTTTTTTTTTCAGTAACTTAAAATATGAATAAATGTGACTAGTATTCTTCATTAAATTTCCCCATTTTAAACTGTAGTATAATTTTATAGGGGAGAGAGAGAGAGAGAGAGAGAGAGAGAGAGAGAGAGAGAGAGAGAGAGAGAGAGAGAGAGAGAGAGAGAGAGAGAGAGAGAGAGAGAGAGAGAGAGAGAGAGAACTTAAGCTTTCTTTAAAATGAAGAAGACAAAAATGCTGGACTATAATATGAATGCGTCGACAACAACAATAGCGACTCTGAATGATACAATAAAATTATTTACCAATCTATCAAAAAATAAAATATTATTAATTTTATTTATCATTATTACAAACTTTTTTTTATATATATATATAATATAATATATTTTTCTTATAATAAAATAAATAATATAAAGTCACTTCTTATAATAGGAATACGTTTAATAAAATAACCTATAATTTTTAAATATTGCAATGAAGCAACGTTATCATTTATCATAATATGTACTGTATAATGTAATTGCAATTGAAAGACAAAAATAAACTTTCATTTTTATAGTTCATACGAAGTACATTAATACATTTTTAAAAATACAAATCCTTTCACTCTTCTTACACCAAAAAAAAACTTATATACGTTGGTTTAGGTGATTTGAACGTCCGAAAATAATTATCAATTTTCAACACTCAATTTTTTTTACGTGCGTTACGAAATAGAAAAAAAAATGCATTCTATTTGATACGTGATTTTTTTTTTCTTCTTTCTTTTGTAAGTTTAAAAACGCCCTACGGCAAATACATTGTAATTTTTTTTTATAAAAAAGTGCAAAAAAAAACAACAACAACATAAAATGTATTGTATTTATTTGTGTGTGTCCTACATAAATAGAATTTGATATCAAATGTGCTTTCACTCTATTATCTTTTTTAATATAAAGTCGAACTAATATTACTGTTAAGTTCATTTATAAAAAAAAAAGAAATAAGTATATTAAATTATTTATAAGAGGCTTTCGCTTCGACGTTAATTAGGAGTAGACGAAATATATAGTGTACCATTCAAGAACATACTATATCTACTTGTATGTATACCTTTTATGGCATTTAAATAAAAAAAAAATGGATAATGATAATTTAATTTTATCAATTTACACCTTTTTTTTTATCTTACAAAAATGTAAAAGTGTAAATACGTAATTTAAATTGCTTCGTTCTATCTGTTAGTTTTTTTAAAATTAAAAAGCTGGTCCTGTATTAGGGTGTATTCACATGACGTCATATTTAATGCATTTGGAGGCCATACTGGAGTAGTGAATACCATTGCTCAACATAGGACAATCTTTTTTTAAGTCAATTTTCTTGGGAAATTGGTTAATTTTTTTATTGTTATTTTTCACACATACTAGAGATACTAATATAACCAACTTATAGCATCAATGCACTCAAAAATATTGCATAATGTTTTTAACCTGGCAAAATGAGTTATTTTCCTATGCCACCCATGTTATTGAGAGGTCCCCTACCATTTTTTCCATGCGTGTGTGATTATATAGTTAAACGTCAATATTGGTCACGAGTATTTCTAATCTATTGATATGATTATAGAGTACAACTTTAATCATGAAGATTATTTTTATAAACCTTATTTAGCATTATGCTTATAAAACGTTGTATTCATTTCTTATATTATCAATTATCATGAATCTTTTTATTATATAAATTGTAAGTTTAGAAGTAAAATATATATATATATATATATATATATATATATATATATATATATATATATTTCTATTAGATTTATACAATATTATGAAAATGTGTAAAAAAAATTTGAAGTTCTTTTTTTTACAATATTATATTTTTTAATTAAAGAAAAATATTTATAAATATGTTTATTGACCCAGGCAGTTCAATGTTCTCAACATTGTATTTGTCCCATTCAATTTATATTAAACATTTTAAACAATAACAGGCAAATACTTATAAAGGTAAATACAATAACTTAACATCAAACAAAAATGGTAGATTTGATTAAAAAAAAAAAAAAAAATTGTCTAATATCTTAATATTCCTAAATATCAACGTTGATTTGGCCGAAGTCACTGATTTCTAATTTATATTTCATTCACGAAATTGCGCTCGTGAACCAGCGAGCTGTGACGTCATAAACCCGCATTTGCCATTTCGTGAATGAAAAATAAATTAGAAATCAAGGCCTCCGACTAAATCAACTTTCATATTTAGATATGTTAGGATATTAGATAACTTTTTTATTCAAGGTGTTCTACGCCTTTAATTTCCAATGTTATTCTTATGAGAAATAGAATAAGCGTTAAATTTAAATGTTAAAATGTATTATCACAATCTTGTATAAAATATCAGTATCATCAATTCTATACTTTTAATATCAAAATACGATCATATAAGATTTATTTTATTTGTTTGTTTTTTGAAATTAACAAATTAATAAATCATATCATATTAATGTTTTTATTTTTTTTAAATGTCATGTAAGCTTTGACTTTTTATTTTTAATTGCAAAAACCACTCTGGTTTTGAAATAACAATAATACATCAAATCGTTATTTTGTTGATCAAATAAAGAAATCAGAACTGATATAAAATAAAACGTGATAATGAGGTGTCAAATCTTTAAGAAAAATTATATTACTTTAAAAAGTCATGTATTTATTTTTCCTTATACATGTATAAAGAATTATTTAAAGTGATATTTATCTTTCGTTTATTTATTTTCTTAATCAAAATTGTCAAGCTTGTTGATGGAGCGTATAGGGTGTTTGCATTCATATAAAAGTCGATGCCATGTATGAGCACTAAATAACATGGGCCGGTATTGGAAAATAACACATTTTGTCAACTTAAAAATACTTAGCAATATTTGTTGAGAGCATTAATACTGGTAACAGATTAAATTAGGCTTTCAGTTGTGTTCAAATAAACAAAAGAAATAGTCAAGAATGACGTTTGTCCTATATGCTCATGAGTTCCAGTATGACGTCAAAGTGCTTTTCCCGCACACAAACACACACACAAACTATAATTATAATCATAATAATAACAAAAATTAAGGAATGGATACCATGCGGTGCCACTATTTTTCATAACATTGTACAACAAAATAATGAAACTTACTTCCGTCTTTTCCAATTCACACTTATCTGTTACTATGAAATATTACATAATTTATATAAAAACAAAGTTTTTGATAATAGTCCTTTTTTTTTTATATATAATATTTTCTCGCCTTTTATGCTTACTTATATTTATTATATTTTCACTTTCATTTCTCATTATATTGATTTATTTTTTTATTGTACATCATTTTTTATGTATATACAAATATAATATTTATTATAATAATATATAATACGTCGTGAAGACAAATTTTATGTAGGTCAGGTATAACATTTTATTAAATTTTGTTTTTATGTTTTTTTTTTCATTGTCTTGAAAAAAAGGTCCTTATTAACGATTAACCTCATTATTCACTCATGTCCTATTATTTTATAAAAGTGTTCGTAAATTTCTTTTTTAAATCATTTTTAGATATATCTTATTATTTTATATAAAATGTTAATTGTAATTTTTTTTTCGGACTATAAATTTCTCACATTTTTTTTTTGACGCAAATTTCAATAACATTGTTATTCAAATGGGCAAAAGGTATAAATTTCTCAAAATTTATAGAAATACTAATATTATTTATTATTATATATATTAATATATATATCGGAATGAATTTAAAGAAAATTGAAAGTGTCAATTTAAAGAAAAAAAAATCTACCAGTTCTGAAACTTTTGTGTTACTTCGCGTTTTTTTTTTTTTTTTTTTTTTTTTTTTTTGATCAGGAATATAAATGAAAAGCCGTCATTTATTTGCTTGAAAATATATGGACCAAAAATATTTTACACTTCTTGTGATCTGCCTTACAATTCTGAATATTTATTAAAATCTCTCAACCCGAGTTTCCAACCGTTCTAAGTCAGTGAGCATAATACCAATATACCTCAAATACATTATTCTAAAATTACTTTTTCATTATTTATAATATATTCAGGTTAATATTTTCAAATAGTTGCAAAATCCACTTCATATTTAGATTAATATTGACACTTTACCAAATTGCACGCACTACTTATTGTTAAGGTATAGAATAATTATTATTATGTAAAGAGAAAGAGGAAATATGATTATTATCACCACGAAGCCATTACTTTAAATTAATAGAAATACTAAAAATATCTATAATTGGCTAAATAAATTTGCATAAGAATATAATATCAAAAGAAACTAGAGCAATATACTCACACTATATGCAACGGAGCTTATCGGTTTAGCGCGTGGGAAAATGCGGGGGAAACTAAGGGTCCCCTAATTTAACATTACGTTTATGTGGAAAAACTTTTTTTTTTTTTTTTTTTTTTTTTTTTTTTGCAATTTTTGAGAAAACTACTCTATCGATTCCGAAGATATTTGTATGAGATATACTAGACATACTTTTACGTATTTAAGCCAGATATTTTTTGAGAACCGATAACCTCCATTGTAGGTTTCTCATGCAAAAAAAAAAAAAAAAATGTTATTATTAGTTTTTAACACTTTAAAATGTGTCTAGTATTTCCTCATTTAAATATTAAATTTCAGTCGTCGGTTCAGTAGACTGCTCAACAATACTAGCCATGTATGGAATTATGTGTATTTTTTTTCTTGGTTATTTAAAAAAATTAAAGTTATTATTAATTGTTATGGTTATATTCATAATTTTATTTATGCATATATATTATGTATTTACATTAAATTTTTTAATTTTTTTAAACAATAAATAATATTGTATATATTATTATAAAATTATTATGTATACTGTATAAAGTCATTATTAATATTTATAGTTATTGTATATTTATTTTAAATTTATATTTATTTATGTAATAATTTCTTTCCAAGATATTGAATTAATAATCAATCCTATTTTTATATAATTGAACCTGCAGAACAGATTATCTTGTTTATAGTTTAAAGTTTGAAGTATGCATATTGTTGTCTGTTTCAAGTTTCAACGTTCAAATATGTTTTTATTATTAGTATAGACCGGTTGCACTCATATTTAAGGGAGCCGTCATTTTGTCGGTCAGGAATACATAGGCCAGCATTGGAAAAATCTCATTTTTAATTTTTTTTAATAGCAAAAGAATCTTCATACGTCAATCAAAGCCATATTTTGTAGCTCCTAATAAGTTCGAAAAATATGAGAAAAGAACGTTCAGTTGAAAAAAAAAAAACTTTTTATGTGAAAAATTAGAAGAAATGAGGTTTCCCCTATATGCTGGACAATGCATTAGGCACCACAAACATGGCGACAAAGCGCAAGGATGTGCAAGGGGTCTATAGGAATCCTTTATCCTTCTATTTTGGTTGCCTTTTAATCATTTCTAGTTGAGTCATATGAAACTTGCATTTCATTAATAATAAAAAAGTAGAAGCAGTTAGAAAGAAATTCATTAAAAATTTAAATGGATGGCTCAAATTTTTATATTTCTCAAATTTGTATAATAATGTTACATCAGTTTATATATTTTAGTCCAAAATAACCACAAAATCTCATTTTCATGAGCCATGTGCAATTTTGGTGAATTGTATTAAGTATATCAATTTGGATAAATAATTACTAAAATATGTTAGGATGTGGTGTAATGACATTATAAAAAAATAATAAGTATATAAAAATACGAGAGAATAAAATAATTATAAAAAACAAATTGTACAGTGTTCTATGTGCTTTGTCTGTAAAAATAATAATAAAAAAAATGACACAAATATCGTTGAACGTGCCTATATACAAATGCTCACTTTTTACCTATAACTAACATTATACCGCGTATATTTCATTCTGAAATAATTTGAGGTAATTTGAAAATAACTTTGCGTGTTTTTGTGTTAATACTTTTATTTATTTTGCAATATAAACTAAATTCAATGATTAATTTAGTAGTAATTTAATTATTAAGACATTGTGTAAAAATATAATGAACCAACCGATAAGGCTATGCCTTGGTTGGATTTTGTATACATTGTGTGGTTAACAAAACAAACAAAAACAAAAAATCTTGGCCAATATTATTTCTGAAATAATACAATCATTACATACATACTTGTGCATATGTTTAAAATAACTATATTTATTTATTTTTACTGTTTTGAAGTATATGAAAACATGAAGTAACCTTTTAATGAACACATTGCATTAAAATAATTCTGTGTTGCAAACTTATATAATGGTGAAGTCCCCCTCTTCTCTCTCTCTCTCTCTCTCTCTCTCTCTCTCTCTCTCTCTCTCTCTCTCTCTCTCTCTCTCTCTCTCTCTCTCTCTCTCTCTCTCTCTCTCTCTCTCTCTCTCTCTCTCTCTCTCTCTCTCTCTCTCTCTCTCTCTCTCTCTCTCTCTCTCTCTCTCTCTCTCTCCCTCTCTCTCTCTCAATTCCATAATAAAAGTATTGACCAGACAATTTAATAATGTCTTTAACAATCAGGTATTTTTATTCAAGTTTTGTTCACATACAGTATTACGTAAAATTTACGTGCGTGTAACTTTTACCTTACGTGTAAATAATAATACTTAAATTTATAATAATATAACTACTACTATTATTTTTCCATTATTAAAGGCGTAGAACACTTTGAACAAAAAACATGTCTAATATCCTAACATACCTAAATATCAACGTTGATTTGGCTGGATTCAGTGATTTCTAAATTATTTTTCATTCAGAAAATGGCACATGAGGGTTTATGACGTCACAGCTTACTAGTCCACATGCACGGAAACAGGCAAGCTGTGACGAGCTAAACCATCAGCTGCCATTTTGTGAATGGAAAATAAATTAGAAATTAATGACTCCAGCCAAATCAACGTTGATATTTAGGTATGTTAGGTTTTTAGACATGTTTTTTGTTCAAGTTGTTCTACGCCTCTAAAGCTCTTGACCATATTTAAAAGTTCCTAAAAAGTATTGTTGAAATAAAAAAAGAACTCTTGATAAACTTATCGAGGAAAAAATATAGCTAGGTACAATTTTGTAAACTATCTGGATATTGCTAAAAATAAAAGTTATTTCCTTTTTTCATAATGTAGCCAGCATAATAGAAATGCACTCATTTTAACAATTTCATGTTCTATGTGGAATTTTGAGAAAGTTCTATTAACCAAAATTTAAACTATTGTTACTTTACTATAAAATACACACGATAAAAAAAAAGTGTTACGAAAATTTATATAGCCTGTCCATTATCATAAATCTAACCACAAAACCATAACTATTAAATATGTTTGTTTTGATTATTTTTTCAGTGTATTTTGTAAACTGTAATCTATATGCACCTTCCTTAAGACATAATTAACACTAATATATTTAGCAAATACATTTCACCTTATACATAGCTATGGACTTTTTCTTCCGCTTTACTTTCATTCAAAAAGCCTAATGATATATATATATTCTTTTGTTAATTTAATCTTAAAATTGACTACATTATGACAGGATAAAAAAAATATTACAAAAAAAAATTGTGAAATTTCTTATCCTGTTTTAAAAAAATGATTATTAACGTACATTACATACTAACTTCCATTTGATATTTACTTACTTTTTTATGAATGTATTTTTAAACAAACTTTATATAATATGTATTTTTAATAAGTGTTCATGTAACAATTTGAAATATGGTTCTGCATTTCAAGTAAATATGAAATTAGAAATTACATATTGTAGATTAATAATTTTTTCAATAATCAAAATAGATTTAATATATAAATAAAATAATAATAAAATATAAAATTTATTAATAAACAAAATTAAAATAAAGTTTTAAAATTAATCAGTATTATATTTTTTTACTAATAGTTATTTTTAATAACTATTTATAAAATTATTTTTAGTTAAAATATAACAGTATTAATCTATCAATTTAATTTTTTCATATAAAGTATAATAAATTTGTAAAATAATTACTTTGAATATAAAAAATATATATATTATTATAATGATAAGGTGAATGTCCTTTAATGTATATATAATATTTAATAAATACAGATAAATAACTTAAAACTTTATTGGTTTAAGAATTTTTATTATTTATTTAATTATTCAGCAATTTAACAGAGCAAATCCACAAAAAATACTTATGAATACAAATATTATTATAATTTTTTTCCCGTACTTTTTCTTACTAGTGAAAATATTTTTATTTATTTTTTTATTTTTTTTTTTCGTTTTACACGTAAAAACCTTATTTAAATTATTCAATTCTAACATCGATTTTTTTTTATTGTTATTTCAAAAATCGCTTTTAGGCAATGTTAGCCAAAGGTATTCTTGCTTTTGTATCTTATTCATTAAATACACATATAGCACCACGAAAACATGAATTTGAATATTATTATTATCAAGTTATTATAATTTTTATTTTGTGATGTGTTTTTTGTGAAACTTACAATACTTCAAAATTAATTAAAATTAATTTGAATGCAAATCAAAGAAGACCTGCGAAAAATAGATATAGAGCAATCAATTCTAATCTTCAAAGTATTTCAGGTTGAAGTTTATAGAAAAGAAAACTACTTTCCTAAAGTCCGCAAGAAACTCAAATAGTAAAAGTTTATGTATACAGATAAATTTTTACGTGTTTCAAACGTTTGAAAATATCAACTCAAAAATTTGTCACTTTCCACTTTCATTTTAAAATTAATAACAAATGATCTTGTATTATCCTTTACAGTCCCAGATTATTTTTAAAAATTATTTCAATATCGCAAATTTTAATAACGTGTTTGTGCGCCTTTCAAAAGACAAGAAATATAATACTTATATTTGTAAAAAAAAAAAAAAAAAAAAAAAAAAAAAAATCTTACTGTTACGGTTCCCCTACCCACTCTAGAATGCTTAAAATAGTTCTAAAATAAAAACGTGTAAATTCAAGTATACAAGGGCGTTTCTTAGATAAATTTTCATATTTTTATCTCCAATTTTTTTTCTTTTATTCTTTATTATATTATCTGGTATTCACTGTATTGTATACTGGGACTGAAAAGGATTACCTTTTTTTTTTTTTTTTTTTTTTTTGTGCTGACAGACAGATAAAACAATACAAAACATAAATAATAGTATTCTAATTTATTATTATCTTGCATTAATATATTTTAGTAAAATTCCGAAAGCGTAACATTATTTTTAACATAAAAAAAAAAACTCATTACAAATGACCTTAATTACGTGAAAAAAAAAATGTTATGATAGTTCGTATATTATGCTTGAGTAATGAAAATAAAGTGAATACCCCAGGAAGCAGAAATATATTAATAAATACAACTACCCTGTAGGCTTGCTAAAGTGTAGTAATAGCTTTTTAATCGCGTATAATATCATCGTGTAAAGTAAAAAAAAAAAAATAAAAAATAAAAAAAAAATTATAAAAAAAATGATAAAATAATAATTGCTTATTATAAAACAAAATGCTCTTCTAATAAGTTTTTTTTAAATATAAAATCTTTATAATGATAATATAATCACAATCACTAATCACTAGGTCATAAAGAGGATGCACTTTGCAAATAATAATAAAAATTATATTAAAAAACTGAGGAAATATGATTAAAAAAAACAATAACAAATTTACTCATATTTTCTACAAATTTTATTATTAAGTATTTATAATTATTATTTATAATTTGGTAGATAATTTGATAATAATAATCATGATTAACACGCGCTAAAATTAAATACTTTTACCACAGAAAACGTAAAACAAAACTGATTTGGATACGGTAGTTAAATTCAACCTTAGCCTTCTGAACATTAATCATATAATCTCATCTTACTGTTAGTCATCATTGTTATTTGTTTTCTTTTTATTACTTCTAGCCAATTATAAATAAATAATTTTATACTGTTGAAATTTTCTATTTCATTAATTTTTTCCTAGAAAATTAGCCATATATTTGTAATGATTTTAGTTAACTGATTTTTTATATATTATATTATTATATTTTTGTTTGTATTTTTTTACGTTTTATTTATAAGCCAACTTATAAGTTTTATTTTTTAAAGTATCATAAAATTACTATACGTTTAATAGAAAAAAAAAAAAAAAAAAAAAAACTTCAAAATAATACAAAAATTGAAAAAAATGGAATGTGTTGCAAGCTGCTACGGCTACTTTTCCTGAAACTTTTATATAATATATTTTTTTTTTTTTATTCGTAAAATAATTTACGTAATTTTTTGTTCTTTTATGTTAAAAAAATTGCATCTTTAAGCAAAGCAAAATTAAACGCAGTTATATTAAATTATTCTTGCCAAAAAAAACAAAAATAATAATAATAATAAATTAAAAAAATAAAAAAAATTGTTTTTTATAGCCACATATATTTGAAATGATTAGTTTATCAGTATATAGCTTAAAATACCAATTTTCCAATGAGTATGCGTACTCTTAGGCATAGTGTGCATCATCTTTTTCTTTTTCTTTTTTTTTTATTATACACGTTGTAATATGTGATTTTTAAAAATTTATTATTATTATTTTTACTTTTTGGCTAATTTTAACGTATTTTTTCTTTATTATTATTTAATACATTATTTTTCTGTGCTTTGTAGTATTAATTTTAATTTAATGCAATTCTTGTGGACAAGTGTCCGATTCTGATTAAGAAAATAATTTAAATACTTCTTGCTTACCAATGGTAAATTATAACTAACTATACTGTATACTCAAAAGCGCGTGTGAAAAAGATGTAATATCCTAAACTCTGAATCCTTTAGCTATATTGCGAACCATTCTTAAACCATATTTTTGCCAAAATACTGAAGTTATTACCAAAAAATTTAAATGTTGCATACTAGATACACTTTTGCATAGTTTAAGCTTAAAAAAAAAAAAAAAAAAAAAAAAATTAGTACGCTATATGTAAAATTTATATTTTTTACTCTCATATAATAGAACTTATCTAAGTATATTAAAAGTAAAATTTAGTTAAATGCACTTACTTGATATAAAACTTGGAGATATAAGTAGAGTCGTGCAACGTTTGCGAAGGTATATTTTAAACTAACGAGGTTTAGTAGCCTCCACACTTTTTATATTTCTCAAAGACTAGCTATACGAAGAGACTCTCTCCCCCACTACTTCAACCTGTCCAACATACGAAATAAATTGGTGCTCATGATTGAGAGAAACTAAATCACTACAATGAAAATTTTGACGTATATAGTATTTGCTATATATTTTACACTGAAAGAATTGGCATGATTTGTTATTTATGTGTTGTTGTGATTCTACCCACACTGATGGTTATATTTACTTATAAAATTGATTTGTGATAGTACTGGTCAGTGGACGGTGTCAATGTTTTTTTATGGAGTCTTATACCATCAGTATTCTATGATATTTTTTTCTTCATTTTCTCTAGTTTTTTTTTTTTTTTTTTTTTTTTTTTTTCTTTTTTTTTTCATTTCTATACTACTTTATTTATCTATTTCTTTAATTATGTCTTTATTTATTTTTTGAATGATTGATGATTTTTTGAATGATTCACAGATTGATTGATTGGTTGGTTGATTGATTAACAGATTGATTGGTTGGTTGATTGACTGAATGACTGACTGACTGATTGATTGACTGAATGACTGACTGACTGATTGATTGATTGATTGATTGATTGATTGATTGATTGATTGATTGATTGATTGATTGATTGATTGATTGATTGATTGATTGATTGATTGATTGATTGATTGATTGATTGATTGATTGATTGATTCATTGATTGATCGATCGATCGATCGATCTATTCCTATTAAATGGATATTCAAATTTGACATTTATTTCCTTATTTTTTGCGATATGTTGTCATAAAACTTATAATGCGAGTCAAGTACTCAAATAATACAAAAGTAGAAAGAGTTTTGTACTTCTAACATACGAACAATATAAATAAACTGTTAATATAGCATAACCTTACCATTGGGGTAACTTCCGCTTTATACTTATGTTGATTAGATCCTCCCCTTTGCAATATAGTGTTTAAATACTGTGTTCACTATTGTGTATGATGTTATGATGAGTCAACCTCTCTAGTAACATTTTTTTCTTTTAAATGAAGAATGTAATACACATTCATGGTTCATTGAGTTCAACATGAAATTCGTGTCAAAATGTAATGAAAAATTGATTGATTTCTCATTTGATGTTTATTATTATTATTATTTATTTTTTGCCAATATAACACATCATCAGATACATTACTTTTTTGTTGCTATTTGTAGTATTAGAAACGTTAAGTTTTATAAAACTGTGGTTCCTCCCGCCTTCCCCCTCCCCCTTAAAATTCTAAAACCTAATTAGTATTTGTGTGTGTGCATGCTCTTACTCTCTCTTTCTTTTATCACAAATTTTACGCTAAAACCTCAAAACTAAACTATTTTGTAGTAATTATCATATGCTAATGATATATAGTATATAAGCCACTTTAGTTTTTGTGGTTTCAGCGTTAAATTTACAATACGTGAAAGATAGAAAGAGAGCAAAGGAAAGAAGATTTTTTTTAAAAAAAAAACCAAAAAAATTCTTATTATAGCTCTTTTAGTGATTTTTCTTAACAATGCACTGTAGAAGTAACTAGTTTTACTAGTTTTAACAAGAGAAAATATTATTAACTATAGGTCATGTACAACTTCTCAACTGAAAGATTTTGCGCTTATTGACATAATTTCAGCATTGTTTATGCAACAGTTGAAATACGCACGCAGAATATATACGTATACATTGTGAATGCTAACTGATGACGTAACGATAAAATTGTCAGATGACAATAAATTATGAGATCACAGTTTCTTAAAAAAATTGATCGTAAAATATTTTAAAATTAATTTTGAAGACCTTTTTTTTTTTTTTTTTTTTTTTTTTTTTTTACCTCCAAAATGGAGCGTTAAGTATAATTCTCTTGAATGGAGCTTATCGGTTTAGCGCGCGGGAGGACGCGGGGAAAGCTAATTTAGCATTACGTTAATAGGGAAAAACACATTTTTTTGCGATTTTTTGAGAAAACTACTCCACCGATTCTGTAGAAATTTAAATGAGAAATACTAGACATACTGTTCCGTGCTTTAAGCCACAGTGATTTTTTAAGAATTTTTTAAACCGATAACTTTCATACTGTTCACATTCATACAAATAATTTTAAACTGTGAGTTATTTCTAGTCTCATTGACCCTTGCGGGATAACCGTGGCGGGTGTTGTTCTTCTCCTTGTTGTCTTAACGACGTTTTCACGTCCGGCGTTGGACGCATCTTCAGGTTTCTGCAGATACGTCCAACGCCGGACACGAAACGTTGTCAAGACAACAAGCAGAAGAACAACACCCGCCATGGTTATCCCGCAAGGATCAATGAGACTAGAAATAAGTCACATACAACATCGAACCGTGATAGCCTATACCAATAATTTTAACCTATTTTTATTTTGACGTGAAATTCAAAATTAATGTGATTCAAATTGGCAAAATAGCTTTTTTAGTTTTCTCAAAACAGGATTATCGTTTAAATACATATCAAAAAAGCAAAAAAAAAAAAATAATTTAGGAAATTTTAAACAAAACTTTGAGTTATTATATATATATATATTATATATATATATATATATATATATATATATATATATATATATATATATATATATATATATATATATATATATATATATATATATATATATATATATATATATATATATATATATATATATATATATATATACATATATATATATATATATATATATATATATATATATATATATATATATATATATATATATATATATATATAAATATATATAATGATTTTAGATGATATTTTCTTATTTATTTATTAGAGATAGGTTGCTTACAGTAATTTTAAACATTTATTAATTTTATTAGAGAGAGAGAGATTTTTTTATTATTATTATTATATAAGGACCGAGGTAACTCATCGTAAAGAACATGACCTATCTATAGAGAGTTTGGTGTAACCAGAGATCGCATAATTACAAATAACACGCACTGTACCAAACTGTACCTGTCGTTTCATGTCATTTCCTCTCTATGCTTTTTTTTTTTTTTAATTAAACAAAAATCAAATATTTATACTACGTTGCTAAGAAACAAAGCTTTCAGTTGCAAAATTAAGTATATTATATTATTACAACATTAGCAAATAAGGAAAAGTTTTTTACTCATTTTCCAGTAAAAAAAAAATGCTATAATTTCATAATAAATTATTCATATTATTCAAAAAAAAACAAAAAAAAAAAAAAAAATTGCAGACAGACATACATATAAAATAACAAAATGTTAAAATCTCAAGCAGACCAAGAAGAATCATTAATTATGAAAGTCTGGGTGTATGTGTTAAAATAAAAATGGAAAGCATACAATATGCACTCTAAATTATATTAAAAAAAAAAAAAAAAAATGATATTGAAATTTTCATGCGTTAGAAAGTAACAGAATATATTTCTTAATAATGATCATTTCATAATACTAATTATATAGCTTAAGATTTAAGGAGATCTCTTTATTATGAGTTACTGATTAAATTGATAAAATAAATTATAGGCATTTTGAATATCACATGAGTTTTGTAATTTTTGATAAGAATAAATATTTAAATTTAACAAAATTTTAACATCATAATAATGATTTATGTATTACAAAAACTATGTTATTATTTTGAATAAATGTTAAAGTAGAGCCAGAAGCCAGTAGTAGGTATCGGAAAATAAATACAACTACAACAAAAAATTTAATTTTTGATTGTAATTTTAGTTACTATAAATTTATAATAATTTATTTTAGTTTGCTTAAAATTATAATTAAAAAATTTAAAATAAATATTATATTTTGTTATTGTATTAAAAATACTTAATATATTATAAGGTATATTTTGACCATAACAATATTTAAATTATTTAAAGTAGTTTAAAAAATATGTTGATTTATTAAATCATTTTCCCCTATAATGGGAATAAATTAGAAAAAAATATTCATTTCAACAAGCCTGTGCTAGCATGCACAGTGCCAGCATTAAGAATTATAAATTCCACAGTACTTCAAATTATTTATTGTATAGGCGTAGAACACCTTGAACAAAAAAGTTGTATAATATCCTAAGAAACCTGAAATCAACGTTGATTTGGCCGAAGTCATTGATTTCTAAATTATTTTCCACTCACAAAATGCCGCTGGCGGTTACTGACGTCACAGCTTGCCTGGTCCTCGCGCGCGTAAGCCGGTTGAGCTGTGACGTCAGTGACCGCCAGCGTCATTTTGTGAATGGAAAAAAAAATTAGAAATCAATGACTTCGGCCAAATCAACGTTGATTTTTAGGTTTGTTAGGATATTATACAACTTTTTTGTTCAAGGTGTTCTACCCCTCATATTTCATACACATTAATGATGAAAATAAGAAGTAAGAAGCATTGCACATTGCACCTTTGTAATTTGCAGCTTACTAGTACTATTATTTGATGTCAATACGATTGCAAGATTCTCTTATTTATAAAAGTAATAGGACCATCATAAGATTAGGTATGTATAAAAGATAATAATAAGATTTTTTTTTTTAATTAACTTTAAATATGATGACCCCACATTTTTTTCTTTCTTTAAAAAAAATTTTGGAGCTGTCATATTATTTTGTGTATTTATATAAAAAAAAAAAGAAAGAAAAGAAAGAAAAAACTTAAAAGCTTTTAGTTATAATTTCTTCAATACGCAATTTTCAGCCTTAAAATATTTCAACAAACAAGTAATCATTATTTAAAAGATAAAAAGAAGTTACGCTTGAGTTATGAAGTTAAAGATACTACCATTGTTAACATAATTATTGTTAATTTTAAAAGCTTTTATTTTATTTTATTTTTTATTATTATTATTTTTTTTTTTTAGTGTTTTCAAAACGTTATGATGATATTATTGGTTATCCATTCCTTAAAATCAATTACGAATAAAAGTCATTTATCCTTTACAAAAAAATAAAAAAATTACAGTTTTAAAATTAGTGCAATAATTTCCAATATAGATAATAATATTTACGTATTTAAAAATTATAATAAATATAAATAATATAAAAAGTAGATAAATTAAGAACAAAATCTTGTATTATAATCGAAGCTTCAATTTATTCATTAAGAAATTATGTAATTAACACAATGAGGAAGAAAAATAAAAGTGGGCATTTTATTTCATATTATAAAAGCAAAATAGGACATTGTCCTGAATCGATTGATATGAATTTTTTTTATTTTTGAGCATATTTAGTATTTTTAATATTTTCAAAAATCGAAAAATGCCGTCAGGCGTCAAATTTATGCGTGTGGGCATAGGACGAAGTTGATGCCCATGACGTCATTTGCGACTTTCAAAAATTAATTTTAAAATACTTAATGAACTCAAAAATTACAAATTCGCATATCCATCGATTCCAGAGACAATTTTTTTTTTTTTTTTTTTTTTAGTATTGCCATAAATTAACCCCCTAAAATTTTTTGGTCTTACTCAATTAATTGTTGACATTGCAGGTAGAAAACAGCTGGTATTTAATTATAACAAAATCTCTATAATTCGAAGTTCATGTCTTTCAGCTTCTGTTACCCAAGCTCCTCTTATCTCGTCTTTTTTTCACTAACAAGAAAATGAGTGATTTCTGCCAAGGTCAGGAAGTGACATCATCATAGACTTACAAGGGATGAACTAGTCAGTAGTCACTCTAGTATGACGTCATAGCTTGTTTAGAAGTATCATAATATAGGAATGTTTTGTGAAGTTATTATTGTTAAGTTCAAATATTTCATTGTTGTTACAATGATAAAAAAAAGAAGTTAATATGAGGTTGCAATTTACCAGCCCCCCCCCCCCCTAAATCATCTAATCTACCTATAGAATAAAAAAATAGCCTAAAATATTAGTTTTATTTGTAAATTTTAATTTTCTAAACTGTGAATAACCAGTTAAAACTGCATACCCTAATTTCTATTCAATAATAATAACACACAACATAAAAAAGGTGCATACTGCATACATGAGTCGCTCTCACGAGACATACTTCCAGGAGACATATGTTCACTTGGCATACACAATTTAAGCCCAAGGTGTGCAGTGGACATACGAGCACTTGGAATACAGTACCGCTACGTGTATCATTGCACCTACCAGCCTGCCTTGATACTTCCACGGTTTCTCAATATACAGTCAAAGTAAATGCCAGGCTGTTTATTTTAAGTGTGAGTAAACTGAGTGCTGAATTCAATTTACGGATTTATTGAACACGTCACACGGGATAGTGGTAAAACGTTGTATCACAAAATGACCAAGCTAAAAAAAAAAAAAAAAAAAATCATGAGTTCTGATCTATATACTTACACTAATTAAGATACTAAAACATGTTTTTTTTTTTTTTATACTATATATGATTAAGACATACATTAAATTTCATATGTATAAAAATAAATAATACTGTATAACATAAGCACATCCACATCGTAATTAGAGTATACCAATTACACAAAAAAACAAAAAAAAACATATAAAGTTAACATATAAGTAAAGTCACACTTCAGTTATTATAAAAATGACATAAAATACTAACATGTTTCATTTAACCACACACACACACACAAAAGTAACAAACTGCAACATTAATTAATGTTAATTAAGTACAAAAAGAAATCAAAAAATATATTTTTTCTGTAAGAGAAAGCTATAAGAAAATAAATTTGCAATATGTTGTGTAATAATAAAATTTATTTTTTAATATTATGTACAAAGTAACATTTGTATCATTATTTAGTAGTTTTTTAAAGTTAATTAGCAATTATAATTTAATTTTTATATATTTATAAAAAAAATGTGCATACGGTTCATGAAACATTTCTTTTTATGCAGTTGTGTAAATTAATAATTGAGTTCAGGGTACTTTTTTTAAATTATGATTTGTGTAGTTATATTTTTATTTTTCAATTTTATTAAAGACATTATGCACTTTTTTTTAACATCCTTTAGAATACTTGGTTAATAATTTACATACCTTATTATGGCAGACTTAGCCAGAATTTAGACAGAATTAAAAATTTTCAATTTAATTAATCTATTTAGCAAGGAATGAATGAATGAATCAATAAATTAATAATTGAATCAATCAGCCCTTTCAATTGTATTTCTTTAAACTTCTAGTATTATGGCATTTATTTATTTGCTCATTTACTTATATACTTACTTACTTATATTTACTTACTTACTTACTTACTTACTTACTTACTTACTTACTTACTTACTTACTTACTTACTTACTTACTTACTTACTTACTTACTTACTTACTTACTTACTTACTTACTTACTTACTTACTTACTTACTTACTTACTTACTTACTTACTTACTTACTTACTTACTTACTTACTTACTTACTTACTTACTTACTTACTTACTTACTTACTTACTTACTTACTTACTTACTTACTTACTTACTTACTTACTTACTTATTTATTTATTTGTATACTATACATCACCCATATCATATGTCATGATGAGACATTGTAGACTTTACCCTCTCACTCTTGCGAATGATTTTTACTTATTTATCAGCAAGTTTGACCGATATTGGTGACCTTTCATTTGGCCTCACACTGAGCTGGTCATCTGATCACACAATATTTTTGCGTAGTTCTTTTCTACTTCTACCAACATGAAGCTGCTCTTACTGATTTTCTGCCTTATATTTACGCTACAGGTAAGCTCTTTTTAATATTTCCGATAAAGTTTTAATATATTAATAATTTAGCTAAAATATTTTCATATAGTGTCGCGGATATAGGAAATTGCTAAGTGAAAGTATTTTTATATAGCTTGTAGATCGATTAGTTAAGTTGATATATATATATATATATATATATATATATATATATATATATATATATATATATATATATATATATATATATATATATATATATATATATATATATATATATATATATATGGAGGATGAATGTTTGTATTATTGTCAGAAAAATCTAAGTTTTTTTTTTTTTTAATATAATAAATTTTATTTTGTACAATAGAACTTGATTTTACAATTATTTTGAGTCATTAGCAGATTTTTTTTTAGTATTATTTATTTTTAAAGATTCTTTTAATAATTTCAAAGACATGCTATACGATACGTAATGTTGTTTTACTTATTATTATCAGTCACTTAATAATTGCGGTTAAATGTTAATATGTCTAAAGATTTAAACACTGACGCACAATTGTTTTTGGTGACACTTGAAAGTCAATGGAATTAAAACTACCTGGAAATGAAAATTTCAGGATTAAAAAAAGAAACAAAAGGAAATATATATATATATATATATATATATATATATATATATATGATAAAAATTCATTGTAGTCTTACCTTCTATAAGACCCTGGGCTTTCACTCGCTGCTTGTTTTGACGATAAAAAATAACACACAACACCATAAAAAATTGTCACTTATATATAAGTTAATAAAAAGACTCAATTCACAGTTTTTTAAAAAATTATATATACATAGCTATGTTATATTTACACCAAATTGTAACGTTTTCGAGTGCGTATGTAGAAACATACAGTGTCTGCACTCTTCTTCAGCTTACTGACTCTTGCTCACGTTATTACATAGTTATTACACGTTATTACATAGGGCAAGAACACACTGTAATGATAAAAAATTAATAAATGAAGAAATTAGTAAAATAGAACACATTTTAAAAGAAAATGATTATCCATTACACGTTATTCATAAAATAAAAAATAAAAACAGCAAAGAAAGAAACAATACTGAAGAAAAGAAACCAGACGCAACCATTTGCATCCCCTATATGCAAGGGTTGAGTGAAAAAATACAACGTATTGGTAAGGGAGTCAATCTTCGTATTGTTTGTTCTTCCAGAGACACATTAAAATCAAGTTTAGCACGTACAAAACCAGACATGAAGAAAAATATGAATAAAGATGTAGTATATTCTATACCCTGTGTATGTGAGAAAGAATACATCGGAGAAACGGGTCGTCCATTGGACATCAGGGTGAATGAACACAGGCAAAAAATAGAAAAAAGAGATACAGGATATTCAAAACTGGTAGATCATGCACTGGAGAACAGCCATCAAATTCAATGGGAGAAAACAAAGGTGATAGGAAGAGAAAGTCATTATAAAAAAAGAAAAATATTAGAAGCAATAGAAATGTCAAGAAGAAATAATGAAACAATCAGTCAACCTAGTTTTGATTTGCCGCCTATTTGGATTCCACTTATAGATTCATGTAAAAAGACTGTACCACGTGATCGTACAGGTGAAAATATAAACAATAAAATAACACCTGACGAGGACGAGCCACTCCCCCCGTTGCGGAGGTCGGCGCGCCTCGTGAGCAAGAGTCAGTAAGCTGAAGAAGAGTGCAGACACTGTATGTTTCTACATACGCACTCGAAAACGTTACAATTTGGTGTAAATATAACATAGCTATGTATATATAATTTTTTAAAAAACTGTGAATTGAGTCTTTTTATTAACTTATATATAAGTGACAATTTTTTATGGTGTTGTGTGTTATTTTTTATCGTCAAAACAAGCAGCGAGTGAAAGCCCAGGGTCTTATAGAAGGTAAGACTACAATGAATTTTTATCATCATGTCACCTCGCTTGATATTCAAATTTTCAAACATATATATATATATATATATATATATATATATATATATATATATATATATATATATATATATATATATATATATATATATATATATTATATTATGGGTTTATTTATTTCTTAAGAAATTATAATTCGAAATATTACCACAGTAAATTTTAAACTTTTTATTTATTATCTTATGCTAGCAACAACATCAAAAAAGAAGATAAAAAAAAAAGAAAAAAAGATTATCATTATAACATTCAAATAAGAATTATTTGCTTATTTTCATATTTATTAAAATAAAATTTATTTATGTAAATAATTGTTAATATGTATAATATTAAGCATTATAATTAAAAAGAGTAATAAAATTTTTTAAAAAATAAAATTAAAATGATAGAGCTGCATTTCCGAGTGTCCACTCCGATGAGATATTACGCCCTAAATATGCTAGCCTATAATTTTAGCAATGATATAAATAAATAAATGAATATGTATTAAATGTTTATGAATTCAAAACAGCGTTAGATTTTCAATTTTATAACAAAAATAGCATCATAATAATTTGAATCTTGATGTATAACATTTTATTTTAATTTATATACAAGTAAATCAGTCAGTATTCTTCAGAAAATTATGTATACCTCTACATTCTAATTGGAATGGCAATAATAATAGTAAAATTACTAAAGTAAATAAATCAAATAAAAATGAAAAAGTAAATCAATCAATCAAACAATCAATCGATCGATCAATCAATCAATCAATCAATCAATCAATCAATCAATCAATCAATCAATCAATCAATCAATCAATCAATCAATCAATCAATCAATCAATCAATCAATTAACTGAGCCCCCATAAATCATTCTGGATTATCTAAAGACTATTACAATAATTATATTATAAGATTTAAAATGTCGGTAACGCCTGCAAGTCCCTAGGTAGGCTTTTTGCTTCACAATCTACTGTCTATTTATAAAATTTACTACCCATCTAAGCATAGCTTGAGGCTATATAAGGCTATATAAACTCGCAGTAGGTTGTGGAGCAAAAAGCCTACCCTTAATACTTGCAGGCGTTACCACCATTTTGAACTTAAAATTTGATCTAAAGAATAACTTTCTGATACAAAATAATTTTCTCTCACAGGTCAGTCATGTTGAAAGTGCCTGCTCACAAAATTGTAAGTAATTCTGTCTGTCTGTCTGTCTGTCTGTCTGTCTGTCTGTCTGTCTGTCTGTCTGTCTGTCTGTCTGTCTGTCTGTCTGTCTGTCTGTCTGTCTGTCTGTCTGTCTGTCTGTCTGTCTGTCTGTCTGTCTGTCTGTCTGTCTGTCTGTCTGTCTGTCTGTCTGTCTGTCTGTCTGTCTGTCTCTCTCTCTCTCTCTCTCTCTCTCTCTTTATAAGTATATTTTTAAGTTTTTTTAAAACTTACATAGTCCTGGGAAAATTGAATTATCTCAAAAACAACTTTTTATTATTATTATTTTGAAAATTTTGGACCAATAGAGTTTGAGTGTGTGTACTCAAACAGACTAGACGTGCCGTGTGTGAGCTCCGCATTTTGCAAGTAAAAAGGTGAGAACCAAGCTGAGTGTGTTTTGCAGTGAGACTGGAGGTAGAATATAATATTTAACTGTTATTTTGCTATTAGGTTGTTTTTTACACTCAATTGTTGATTTGTGTAGTATTTGTTATACACCCCCAAAATGGGGAGTGTAAGAACAAACACCCTTGAAGTAGACTTTTCAGTAATGAGAAGAGAAAGACCACCAATTGCAGTTATCCATATATGGTTAAAGAATAATATTGACATTAAAGCAGAAGATTTGGAAGGACTACAAGTAGATAATGATAATGTAATAATTTACCTAAAATTCAAAAACAAAGAAATATTTGAAGAGTATGCAGCTAAAATTGTAGGAACGCATAGTTTCACTGACAACAAAAACAAAATTTGGAAGGTGGTTATTAGAGAAGTTGTAGAATGTACGTATGTACGAGTAATGGACCTTCCTTTTGAGATTGACATCAAAGAAGTGGGAAAAGAACTTGAACAATATGGTGAAATCATCTCAGCTCAGTATGAGAAATGGGGGTTTGGATATGCACTGGCTGTGAAAAGTGGCGTGTTAGGTTTCAAAATGATACTTAGCAAGCCAATACCATCTTTTCTTACATTATGTATAGACATTGCAGAACCAGAGACAGAAGGGCCAGAATTCAATAGCTATACCGCAAAAATCGTATATGCTGGACAAACACGTACATGCAAGAAATGTAAAGATAGTGACCACTTTGCTAGAAACTGCCCACGAAAAAATGCAGCAAGATACAAGACCAACTCATACTGGGCACGAGGTGTACGTCAACAAGATGAAGAGAGAGAAAAGGCAGAGCAGAGTACAACAGCTGAACGACCCGGGCTTACCCAAGGTCAGTTCCCTCCGCTACCTACTCACCCACCTAAAGAAACAGCAGAAGAAAATATACCAAGAAAAGAAAAAGGAGAAAATGATATTGAAATGGTAGAAATTGAAAAAGATGTGACAGAATCTCAATCATCACCAACTATAATAGAAAATACACAAGAAAATAAGAATAATGACCAAAGTGGGAAAGCAACTGATCCTATAAAAAAATCTACAGCTAAAATGGAACAAGAAAAAAAAAGACCACGCTTGGAAGATGAAACAAACCAAAATGAAAACTTTCAATCCATCACAAAAACTATTCAGAATGCAAGGAAAGAAAGTGAAAATAAAAGTATAACAACACGTAGCAGTAGCACAACAAGACAACAGACAAGACAGTCCAGTGAAGGAATTCGCTCGCGAAACTCGTCAGTCAGTAGCGTTGATAGCGACACGGGAAAGATCAAGAAAAATAAACCAAAAACCTAATATGAAAGAGAGAGAGAGAGAGGGATGTAAGAATCACAGTAAAATAGAAATATAAATTATCAAATAAGAAATTTAAAAAAAAAAAAAAAAAAAAAAAAAAGTATGTGTGTATATATGTATATATATATGTATATATAATAAAAAAAAAAAAAAAAAAAAAAAAAAGATTTATATGTATTTATTGATATATATACATTTTTCTGCTTCATCTATAAATCTAAATAATAATATAGGAAAAAAAAAAAAGTATATACAAAAGACTATATGTTGCATGTATGTGTATGGTATTTGTTATTCGTCATGTTTTCAGCGTCTTACTTGCAGGGTTTTACTGATGGAATGTTTGCATCAAAAAAAGTAGTAAGTTGGAGTCTATATAAACATGTTTTATAGAAACGTCTTTGAAAGAAATAAAATGTATTCAGGTAATATTTTTTTTATCTTGGTATATGTATAAAAAATAAATATAATAATAGAAAAAAAAAGTAATTAATAAACAAAATTTTTTTTGTTAGACTTTGACATTTTCTTTTCAAATCAGTTTTTTTTTGTCTCTGTTTTGTGAAATACAATATATATTTAAAAAATAATAACAATAATAATATATATAAAAAGAGATGTCAACTTGTAACATAAAAATATCAACTTTAAACCTAAATAGAATAAAAAAAACAAATAAAGTAAAAATATTGCAAAACTGGCTTAATTTAGTAAAACCACATATATTTTGTGTACAAGAAATAGCAACACATGAATGTTCAGCTTGGTTCTCCCAGTACAATTACTCTATAAATTTAGGTACAAATGGAGTTGGAGTAGCAGTATTTTGGAATAAGTCTGTAAACGTACTTGTTGTAGAAAATATTGTTAATGGCAGAGGTATATCTTTTAAGGTAGGACATACCCTATTTTTAAATCTATACGCACCTTCTGGTAGCAAAAATCGTAAAGAAAGAGAAGTGTTCTTTAAAGAAACTATAGCACCACTTTTTAATACTCAATATAACAATGTAATAATAATTGGAGATTTTAATTGTGTGATTCAAAAATTGGATCAAAAGCCAGGTTATAATAAATCACAGGCACTGGAAAAATTAGTAAATGGGCTAAAATTAAAAGATTCATATAGAATAAAATGTCCCAATGGCATATTTTATACCTTTCAAGCTAAAAACTTTTGCTCAAGATTAGATAGAATCTATATATCAAAAGAAATAGAGATTGATACATACTCCTTTGATCCGATTGCGATATCAGATCATATAGGATATTCGATATTGCTAAAAAATTTTAATTGTTCTCTTGAAATTAATAAAAGTGTTAAAATTTGGAAACTAAATACAAATATTTTATTAAAAGATGAAATAATCCAAAAAATATATGTTATTTGTGAAACTTTAATAAAAGAAAAATTTAAATTTAAAAATTATACTGATTGGTGGGTGAAAAAGGTAAAACCAACCTTAACTAAAGCACTTAAAATAGAGAGTACAAGTATTTGTAATTGGAACAAATCCACTTCTGGTTATTATAATCAGGTCCTTGGAGAGTTAATAATTGAGTATAATAAAAATAGAGATGTAAAATTTTTAAACGAAATAAAAGAAGTAAAAAATGAAATTATTAAAATTCAAGAGAATGCGTTAGACTCAATTAAAATACAATGTAAAATTGATTCTAATATTACGGCAGAAAAAATAGGAATATGGCATGTTATGAATCAGCAAAAATATTTGCAAGCAAAAAAAATAACTGAATTAAAAATCAACAATTTACCGACAATTAAAAATACAGAAGGTATTAAACAAGAATTTTATAAACATTTTAAACTAAAGTTTTCTGATGGAAACAAATCAGAATCTCCCTTTGATTCTTTGGAATTTATAAAAGAAAATAAATTAAATTTTCCGGATGAAATAAAAGAAGTATTATTAAATCTCGGTAAACCGTTAACCAAAAATGAAATATTTCATGCCATAGAACAAATAAAAATTAATAAGTCTCCAGGAATGGATGGTCTGCCAATTGAATTGTATAAAATTATCTGGAGTAAATTAAATAACGAAATGGTCTGTCTATACAATGAAATAATGCAGAATGGTTTTGACGAAGAGCAAGTTTTAGGACTTATTAAATTAATACCAAAATGTAGTAACCCTAAATATATTACTGATGTGCGTCCTATAACGCTTCTCAATACAGATTATAAAATTTATGCGATTTGTTTGGCTCTTCGCCTAAAACCATTATTAAAATATGTTATTGACTCTTCACAAACCTGTGCTGTACCAGGGAGAAGAATCTCAGATGCATTACATAATATATTATTAACAATACAAAATGTTGTTGAAAATAAAGATGATTATGCAATAGCAGCAATAGACTTTAAAGGGGCTTTTGACAGTGTAAACTTAAATTTTCTTTGGTCTCTAATGGACGAATATAATTTTGATAAAAGATTCATTAAAGCAATAAAATATATGTATGCTAATGCAGAATCATTAATATGTGTTAATGGAGAATTAACAGATAAATTTAAAATTGAAAGATCGGTGAGACAAGGCTGTCCGCTATCTATGACACTTTTTTGTATGGTTTTACAACCACTGCTAACATTTTTACACAGGAATCTTAAAGGTGTACAAATAAAATTAAATACAGTTTTTACATTAGCGGCATATGCAGACGATGTAACAGCAGTAATTACTGGTAAAGAAGACATTCAAACGCTTGAAAAAGGTTTAAATGTTTTTGAAAAGTGTGCAGGTATTGAAACTAATAAAAACAAATGTGAAATTCTAATATTAGGTAAAACTAGTTCCAACTTATCATGTAATTGGCTAGTTGAGAAGCAACAACTAAAAATATTAGGACTTATCATATGTAAAAGCATAGTTCAAACAATGACTAAATCATGGAACATTGTAACGACCAAAATATCAAATATATTATTTGAAAACAAGTGGAGAAACATATCTTTGTTGGAAAAAGTAGATTTTATACACGCATATGCTCTTTCAAAAATATGGCATGTAGCCAGCGTTATTCCTCTGACAAATGCAGCAGAAAAAAAAATCAACAAAAATGTAAACTATTTTTTATGGTACGGAGAAACGTTTAAAATTGCAAGAGAAAAGTGCTACCATCAATTAAAAAATGGTGGAATAAATTTGGTACACACCCGTGTAAAAAGTGATGCCATGATATTGGTATCGGCGTTAAGAGCGTTGCAAAATGAAGGATCATCAGTAATGGGAGAGATGCTCCAACACTACATAGCAATACACGGTAGAACGCTACCATATAATAAAAATGTAGCAAACAGAAATAAAATAATAGAACATATATTAGGACTTATCTTATACAACAGTGAAGTTAACGAAGAAGAAAAAATAAAAGCAAGAACAATGTACAAAATACTGATGGAAAACTTAGGATATGGAATCGACGCACCATGCAAAGAACCAACTTCAATATTTGATAGAGAAATAAATGTAAATTGGAAAGAGGTATACAACTGCATTGATTCAAAGTTTTTAGATAAGAATGTAAAATCAACATGGATAAAAGTTGCCCATAATCTGATTGATACGGAAATAAGAAAAAAGAAAATAGGCATATCAAGAACCGATCAGTGTAAAATCTGCTTACAAACAGATACTCTAATACACAGATTAACATCATGTAAAAATACCAAAGAAATTTTTGATTGGGTTAAGTATAAAACTAATATCATTTTAAAGAATAATTATACAATTGAACCATGGCACTTGATATACTGTGATCTCCATGAACTTAGGCCGCCGGAAGTGCATAATTCAATGGTGTGGTTGCTAGGCAATACTGTAAATTGTCTTATGGGTGAAACCAAAAATTATTCACTAGAAACTTTTAAACATTTTATTACACAAAAATGGAAGTATAATAGAAATAAAAAGAAAATATTCGGTTATTTGAAGGAACATCTAAATGTAATATTAGAATGATGTAATAAAAAAAAGGGGGGTCGGTTTTATATTACGCAGGCAAGTCCTGCAATGAGACCGACTCCTTAAATTGAAAGCTTTGCTGAATGCGCAAATTAATAAACTAAAAATAAAAAAAAAAAAAAAAAAAAAAAAAAAAAAAAAAAAAAAAAAAAAAAAAAATAGAAGAAAATATGATCTACTTCTTACAGTTAGCATAATATATAATATATAAGTGTCAATTGTAACGAGAGATAATTACGGTGAAAATTTGCATATAATTAATGTAGTTTTTTTTTTTTTTTTTTTTTTTTTTTTTTTACTTTAGTTTGGTATAGCTTTTGTTTAATGTTTCTGCTGTTGTAAATATTTGTTTTGCTCTATCGATTACGTTTTGTTTTATATTTAAAATTCCATCTTATTTTTGAGAAAATTAACAGTTATTTTATCCATTTAAATAACAATTTTATTATTATTATTATTTTAATTCATGGCAAAATAAAAATGGTTAAAAATTAATGAGCAGAAATGTCTGGGTAATACCATAGTATAAGTTATGGTAATACGTAGAAATCATAATTGAATTTATAGTTTGAAAAAATGAGATGCATTCAAGAAAATTTTTTAAAATATTTTACAATAAAAAAATTATATACATCTAAACCTATATATTTTTTTATCAATATAATTAAGCTCTCGCGTAAAAATAATTTATTGTTGCAACTTCCTTTAAAAAGAACATGACTTGCATGTATTTCATTTCATTTTTTTTTTCTTTTTTAAATTGCACCTAGAGGGCATCAAATTTGCATCTCAATTCTTTAACAACATAATAATTCTATAATAAGTCACTAATTAGATTAAAATAATATGTTATTTAATAACAAAATTAAATTCTTTTTCAGATAAATACATTAAAAATGTCATAACTATAATCTTGACATAACAACTATATACGTAAATTGCATTAAAATTTAATTATGATTATAATAATAAATAAAAATAAATCATAATAAATAATAATTATAATGAAATTTGTAAAATAATAATACTTTTTTTTTTTTTTTTTTTGCCAATTTTGTTGCATCACAGAACAGTTGCATTATAAAATTTTTCCACCAGACCGAAACGATCGTGAACACACTTTTTAATGTTAATTTTGTGTAAAAAAAAAAAAAAAAAAAAAACTAAACCAATGAGCATATTGTAAATTACATAAAATATAATTATTGTAGTTGAGGGAAAAAAAACTAAAAACTAACAACATAAAAAAAATAATGAAAAAAAAAAAGGAGGGGGAGGGGTATTAATGTAAAATACAATAAAATACAAAAATATTGTTTCCTCATATTGCATTTTGCCTTAGGTAGAAAAAAAAAGTATGGCTTTTAGCTCTACGGTACAGATGCGTTGCACATCCTTGATATTTGTTGCCATGTTTGTGGTGCATAATGCATTGTCAAGCATAGGGGAATCATAATTTTCCTCATTTGTAATAAGTTTATTTCGATTGAAAGCATCTTTCTCATCTTCTTGAACCTAAAAATAAGGCTTATAGATTGAAGTTTGAAGCTTATTTTGCTATTAAATAATAATAATAACAATTATAATAATGCTGGCCTGTGTATTTTTGAAATAAGGGCTCTTAAATATAATTGATTAAATACCGTTTATAAAAGGATTAATTCACCACTTGGATTAGAATTTTTTAAATTGCTGTAACTTTATATCGTTCAAATTATGATTAGGCAGTACTTTTCTTAAAAGGGGGGGGGGGGGGCTAATTTGATCACAAAGTTAACAACAATGAAAAAATATAATAATTTTTTTTTATTTATTATTATTATTATTATTATTTTTTACGTAATATGTTTTTCTATTTCTTGTATTGTTTTGGTATCTTGTTGTAATATTATTAATGCTGTTCGTAAACCCTGTTCTCTGCTCTTAAAATGACGATCACCTTCGGTTATTCAAATGGAATGCGCATTTTTTGGTGCAAGAAAACAGGGTTTACGAATAACAATATTGGGTAAATAGTATAATGATTATACTATTTACCCAATATTGTTATTCGTAAACCCTGACTATAATGGCTAAGAGGTTCATGTAATATGGCTGAAATAAGCCCTGCATGCGCCTTAATAAAGATTTTTATTATTTATGACTTGATTTGTCTGTTGAATTACATCTATTATTATTATTATTATTATTTTTTTTTTTTTTATCATTTCAGTTCCAGATATAACTCTTCAAAATCTTGGTGGAAGAAACTATTACTTCAGCACTCCAGATTACAATGTAGGTATTACATTAATATTGTTATTTACTTTATAACTTTATATTATAGAGTTTTTTTCTAATTTTATAATAATTGAAGCCATAGACCACATAAAACAGCATGTTCTTTTTAATGAATAAACACGAAATGGGATCTTCAAAACTAATGATAATTTTTTACCAGAATTCTAATGTAGCTCTACGAGAGAGTATGAAAATACTGTAAAGTATGCAATTTACGTGACTATTCATATGTTTCTGACGTCAGAAACATGCAAAATTTAGTAAAAAAATGTTGCGCGGGTTTTATAAATTGAAATTTTCTGATTACTGCTATACGGAGCTACAGTTGGGTTCTGAGAAAAAATACATTTATTTATGTAAGTCCCATCAAGTGTTTTGTGATATAAATGCTTAATATGTTTTCTTCTGGTCTATTCCTTTAACATGTCTTATATAGAGGTCTGTATGCAAATATCACATTTCAGAAACTGACATGGCTTGAAGCAAATAACTTCTGCAGATCTCATGATATGGAGTTAGTCAACATTGAAACTCAGGAGGAAAATAATCTTGTCACAGAACATGCTAAAACTACAGGTAGAAAACCTATTAGTGGTAAGAATTACAGTGAGACACACATAAGTATAATTACTAAATGTATATTATGAAATAATATAATATAGTTTTATTTTATTTATTTTTGCAATCCTTATAACAAACACCAAAGTGGCAAAAAAAAAAAAAAAAAAAAAAAATGAGCGAGCGAGCTAAAATTTTCTCCATTGATTTATTTTAGGTACTCTCAGCCATAAGTCCCAAGAAATCCCACTGTTGTTTTTTCCATTATAACGGAAAAAACGGCAGAAAAAAGTACTGCTTTAATGTTACTAAAACTGTTCTAATCGCAGGATTTTAAAATGCAAGCATATTTTTGTAGGACATTTTAAACTATCTGAAAAAAATTCTAGTGCTAAAAAATATCAATTATTTGCTATTTAATTAATCAATTTTTTTAAAGTACCGTTTTTATTATTATTGTTATTTTTTCACTTTAACGGCTATAATTTAAAAATTGAAATAGATTTTTTTTTTTCAAATAAAGTTTAAATCCGGTTATATAACATAAAATACTATAGTTAAAAAAATTACGGTTATAGGATATAATGTGACAGAGCAGTTCGAAAGCATTTCAAATCACTTTATAATTTAAAATAAATAGTACAAATAACGTTAAAATTTTTTTCATGAACAATTTTCAGGTGGTTGGCTCCATTACTGGCTAGGAGGCACCGACGAAGGTCACGAAGGTCAATTCACGTGGACAACGACTAATCAAAGTCTCAAGTTCACAGCATGGTATCCACATGAGAATGAACCTAACAACGCGAATGGTAACGAGAACTGTATGGCAATGGTACCAAATTATGAAGATGGAATTAAAAATTGGTTAGATAAAAAATGTGATTTAAATTATTATTTTATTTGTGAGCAATATTGTAATTAATAAAAATAAATTAGTTATTAAAAATTTAACATTCTATAATATTTTATTTTACTGTAAAAGATTATCCTTAATATATCATAAAATAAAATTATAAAAATATATATTTTTTATGTTTTTATTTTATAATTCTTTTTAAAATGAACATTTTTTTTTTATTATTGTTACCTTAATGAAACTTACTATAACTAGTTTATATAGTAATTTTAAATAATTATTTATAAATATTTTAAAATTCTATAATCACTATACGGTAAATATTTACTGTTCCTAATTTCATTACTTGTTTGACTATAATGGAAAATTATATATGGAGCAAAATGGTAACCTTCGATATCTTATGGAATCTATAATGTATGACTACTTCTGTCAATAAACTTATATATTTAAAAAATGATATTCTTCAAATATTTTGATATCCTAATCAAGAAAACTCAGCTTTGTTTTGTATTTTTTATACATAATATAATTTGAAAGTTAAATGATAACAACCAACTACATTAATATATTATGATTAACATTTTAGGTCCTGTGAGACCAAATCAAAAGAAAGGAAACAAATATTGAAATTAACATCAGAGAGTTATGAAAATAAAATATCGTAATCTATGCAATTAGAGTAAAGTTGTATTATCCTTAAATATTGGCATTAAAAAAAAAAAAAAAAAAAAAAACTTGTTTACAACTTTTAATTAAAACATCGCAGACGTTAGAAATTGTAATATTTTCCATATCATCATAAAAATACTTATTTTGCATACATTTTATTGACTTTTGATACAACCAAATCCCGTGTTTTTGCTTATCTTATTACTATTAGTAGCAGCAATATTAGCAATAAAATTGTGTTTGCTATTCACAATAGTTGATACAACAAAAAGTATAAAAATAAAGTAAAATAAACACGTGAAAGTGAACTAGTATATTTATCATTATTATTTTACCTTTAATGTTTTCAAAAAAAAAAAAAAAAAAAAAAAAAAAAAAACTGTTTCATACAATGCTAAAGAATAAGAAAGTTAGAATGGCTCTTTCTACACCAGCATTAACGTAAACAGTTCGTTTCGCCGATAACATATTTAATAAAAAAAATAAAAAATATTTTTAGTGCTCAAACGTATCTTCCAAAAAGAAAAAGAATTCTTCTTCTTCTTTATGATACAATAAAAAGTAAATGACCTCTATTTTTTATTTTTCAAAATCTGCCAATTTCAAGTAATTACACTAACAAATATATTATTACACTAATATAAATCTTACTATAATTACATCATTTGTAATGAGATATTATATAGGGTTTATAATCATATTATTATCAAATAGATTATGACCTTAATTGTCATGATGTTATTTTATATCTTCATATTATATGTTTTTGCGTGTAATATCAAAATGCAGGGCGGACATATATTATGCATGTTTGCGTTATAATTATTATACATATCATCGCGTGCCTAGCTACATGATGAATTTACTTATATATGTGATGAGACAAAAAGGCTAGTTTAATTATCCCTAGGGCGTGGTACCTTTTTTTTAATATACTACAAAGTATACATATAATGTAGGTAGTACAGCGAGATTAAAATTGAGTCTCAAAGGATTTTACGTATTTTTACCGCGACAATATGAGTTGAAGTACAGTCATTTTAATAAAAAATGAGTTTCTATATTTGCTTATGGCTAATCAATGCAATCAGATGGAGATTTCAGTTGACGCAAAATTATATCTAAATACATGTTATTCCCATATGCAATTATAAATTCATTTTTTAATAAAATGGCCGTACATAAGAATATGATATAGGTGTTAACTGCGCTGCACTTCTCCACCTTTTACTTGACTTTTATCAAATAATAATAATAAATAATAATCTATCAAATAACGTAGAAAGAATTATTGCGAAAATAAAGTTGTTCTTTTGAGTATTTCTGCTCCAAGTCGGTTATACCCTCTACGTTAAAGCATGTGTGTATGTATTCATATTAAAGTCAAAGCAATATAGGAACATTAAATAACGTGGGCTGCATAGGTAAATTACTAATTTGGACAGTTTAAAAATACAAGCAATATTTTTGAAAGCATTGATGTTGTTAATAGGTTGAATTAGTATATATCTCAAATACATGTGAGAAAAATAATAAAAGTCAAAAACTTAAACGATTCCCAAAGAAAATATAGCCAAAAATTGAAGTTTGTTCTATATGCTAAGCAATGTTATTCATTGATACAGTATATGGCATTAAAGCGCATTCAGTATGACGTCATGATACTCCCCTTAAGGCGTGAAATCAGCTACTGCGGGATTTGACTAAAAATTGTAAAGAAAGAAAAATCTGAAATTTTGCACGGTGATACATTAGGATATATAGTATCTACAAAAATGTAAAAAAATAGGAGGGTCACCATGCTACATTTTAAATTATGATTTTTTGAAGTTTTAGTCCCATAAAAGCCCATGTTAATTTTAATAATTATTTTCTCTCTTATCTGATGATCACGGGTTTTAAAATTTTTATCATAGGTAGCTGTTACAATTAACTTTCAAATGGCATCATAACGTTTAGAAGTTTTCGTTTTAAATACAAGCCATCTATATACAACCCTTAAAGTATATAATTTTAATTTATTATTATAATTATTGTTGTAAATATTAAGATAAGTGATCGTATCTTCTACGCGATCATTAAATTTGCAAGAAAAAAATAAATTATTTTTTAACACTCTTGTTACTTTTTTTTTTTAATACAATGCACTTCGCAAAATCTATTGTTATAAAAAAAGAGGATGTTATTTTGTAGTTATTAACAATTTAAGAATAAATTTAAAAAGCTGAAAATAATTATAACTTATACAATGAAGAACAAGTTATTTTGAAAAAAAAAAAAAAAAAAAAGAAAAGTTTTTTTAATTGTATAATACTAAAATATAATCATATTTTTAAATATTTACTTTTATTATTCATTTAAATTTACGTTTAATTTATTAAAAAATTAATTTTGGTTGTATGTTATGTAAATATTACGTTTGCAATGGAATTTATTGGTTTAAAATGCCCTTTAAAAAATCTATATGTCTTAAAACATGTTAAGTATTATATCTTGTATTGCTCACTTAAATATCTCCGGAATCGGTTCAGTGTTTTTTCAACAAAAACAACAACAAAAACGTGTTTTTTCCCCCCACAAGCGTAATGTTGAATTAATGGAACCTTAGCTTTTCCCTATAGCGCTATAACGATAAGCTCCACTAAATTTTGTACATTATGATGTTGGACTTAAATACTATAATAATTTTATACCTTTTAAAAAAGACTGCAACAATTTTTTTTTTTTTTTATTTTTTTTTTTTTTTACAAATGCAAAGTAGCAGTAAACCAGTGCAATAAAAAAAAAAAAAGGTAAAGAAAAAAATGAATAATATCCCGTTTATAATAAATAAATAAATCGTATTATATAATTTTTTTTTCATTTCTTTCAGAATTGTTGATAATGTAAAAATTCCTATAGGTAAAAACAATTTTAATGCTTTAGAGAGAAAGAGAGAGAGAGAGAGAGAGAGAGAGAGAGAGAGAGAGAGAGAGAGAGAGAGAGAGAGAGAGAGAGAGAGAGAGAGAGAGAGAGAGAGAGAGAGAGAGAGAGAGAGAGAGAGAGAGAGAGAGAGAGAGAAGCAGTTAGAATTGATTTCATTACAATACGTAATCTATATAAGAAAATATTTCTTTTACTCTTTTTTTTATGTATTTATAAACACATAATAATATAAACCTTATTAATTTTAAAAAAAGTTATAAAAATATATATATTATGAAAGAGGAAAAGCTGATACACCTGCATTAATATATTCTGATACCATTATGTGTTACACCCTTTTTATTTCTCTTTCATTTTTTTAAAAGAAACATTATTTGCATTTTCAACTCAACGCTAACGTTAATTAATTGCATTATATACATAGAAATACACACGAAAGGATTTTTTTAAAACACATATTTCTTTCTTAACAACAATTTTTTTTACAGTACATTTGATGCCAATATGCAACTAAACGATTTGAAATAAGATATATCTACAAACAAAAACAAAAAGTGCAAATTATAATATTAAACGAGTTATGACGCACAAAATTTGGATATACTGAATTTTAAAAATAAAAATCCTTAAAGATTTTTTTTTTTTTTTTTTTTTTTACTATGAAAATTTAATTTAATGGAGGTTATTGGTGAGGCAGCTTAGTGTTCCCTAATTTCCTCTCTTTCAGCTTTATTGAACCATGTCTTTAGTGATTTCTAAGGAAACTACAGCACCGAAGCTTAAAATATTTAATTGTTGGATACTAGACACGCACTTTTACGTGCACGAAAAAAAAAAAAAAAAAAAAAAAAACTATTAAAGGCAGATGTATATAAATCCTGTAAATTAGAGCAGGTATTATTATACTACAATATTACCTAATGCAGATAAAATATACTACAATTAAGGTGTGACTCACTTAGGTTAGGTGATATTGTAGTTTATTACTACCTATACAGATAAATACGCACCTATTGCAAAATACAGGGTTCATGTACCTGCCTTAAAGGCGTAGAACACTTTGAATAAAAAAAAAGTTGTGTAATATCCTAACAAACCTGAAAATCAACGTTGATTTGTCCGGAATCATTGATTACTAATTTATTTTCCATTCACAAAATGGCACGAGCGGTCAATGACGTCACAGCTTGCCTGGTCCACGCGCGCGTAAAACAAGTGAGCTGTGACGTCAGTGACTGTTCGCGTCATTTTGTGAATTGAAAATAAATTATAAATCAATGACTGCGGCCAAATCAACGTTGATTTTCAGGTTTGTTAGGATATTACACAACTTTTTTTTGTTCAAGGTGTTCTACGCCTTTAAGTATGAGAATAATAACTTTTTTCCGTGTATATTAAAAAAATTTACAAATTTTTCATTCTTAATAATATCCGTATTGACGATACCAAATTTGTTATAATATTCTGTGTATGCGCATGACGCCATACTGGAATAATGAATAACCTTGTTCAGCATAGGACAAACATGGTTTTTGACTATTTTCTTAGAAATGAGTTATTTTTCTTTGTTATTTATATTTCTCGCAAACTTAGAAACCTATGCCAATTATAGTAGCATCAATGCTATAAAAAATAATCCTTATACGATTTTTAAACTGACAATATTAGTCACTTTCCTATGTTATTTAGAGCTCACATATGGCGTCGCCTTTAATATGAATACAATAACCCTATTCGGAATAAATTTGTATTTACCTTTGATTTGATTCCGCCCTTAAAAAAAGTAAAAAAAGAAACGTCTATACATAAACTTAATTGATAATTTATTTGACTACATTACAATAAAAGCATAATATAATATGTTATAGTAAATTTATATAATTAATTACATTAAAATGTATTGACAAGCTCTTTATAAATAATTAATATTAAATACATGACTTAATTTTCAATACAAAAGTCCATCAAACTTTTCTTTCACTTTAAAAATAATAAATTATTTTTTTCAATTTTTAATTGTTCATTATTTTTTTTTATCACATTATTCACTTTATTTTCTTCATAAGAAATTCACCAATATGGTTGTCGCTATCAAGATGATGACTATTTTCTGTATCCTGGTCTCATGTTCTGATGTCGCTTTGGAAGTAACTGAAACAATAAGAATTAAAATTAGGAATTTACTAATTTCAAATTAGGGCGAAAAAATTGCTGCGTAAGTTGTTGTATATAAATGAATGAATGAATGAAAATGAACCACTTTATGTTCTCGTATATATTCAGGGACCGGAACCGGTTCCGGTTCTTGGAACCGCCAAGAACCGGTTCTTAGGAACCGGTTCTTAAAAACCGTTTTAGGAACCGGTTCTTAAGAACCGCTTTTAAGAACCGGTTCCTAAGAACCGCTTTTGAGAAACAGTTCTAAGAAACGGTTCTCAAGAATCGCTTTTAAGAACCGCTTTCAAGAACCGGTTCTCAAAAAACGGTTCTTAAGCACCTCTTGTTCAGGAACCGCAAAAATTGGCAGCGGTTCCGGTCCCTGGTATATATAACGGAAGCAGAAAGTAAGGTTTGCAATATAATTATTTTTAATTAGTTCTAGATTAAATGCATGCCAGAAAAAAAAAAGCAACAATGTTTATTATTGTAAATATTATGATTTATTTATAGATACTATAATGATATATATATATAATATTTATATATATATATCATTTTCTTCCAAGCTATGTTTTAAGCCAAATTCTATCTGTAAGGCACAGGCAAGTAGCAATTGTGCATGCATTTATTTGCATGTAGTATTTTACAACTAATCGTTAAGAAAATTTGAAAGCGACACAATTTATAAAATTAAAATTATAATTTTATCAATAAATAAAATATAGTTTTATTACCTTTTTTAAAATATGCTATTTGTATATTATAATTCAAATTAATAATTATAAAAAATAAAAAATAATTGTAAATATTATAAAGTAACAAAAACAGTAAAATGTGTACCAAAAAAATAAAAAAAACTTAAAAAAACTATATGACAGTTTTTGCTTTAAAATTAAGATTTGTGCTTCATTATATCATATATGGTGTACATATACACAGAACTGCGACAATTTATTTTACCATTTAAATCTGATGCATGTTTTTCTTACAAAGGTCTACATTCACATATTCTTAAATTTGTTGTAACTTTGATCAGCAAAATAGTTTTTTCCCGTTCGAAACCATTTTTTTCTTACAATATACTGCGAAAGTTGTAATAAATTTAAGTATGAGCGAATGCATAAAAAATAACTTTGCAAATTTAGCGCAACTTTTTGATTTTTGACTGATAAAATATATTATCGTGGTCCTATGTACATAATATTATAATAGTTTTTATGTTATTCAATAACATTCATTTTCTTTAAATGATGTATAACAGAATTAGAAAATAATAAAAATAAATTTAAGTAATTATCGGCTTACTTAAAAACTTTAGGGATTAAATTCATTTTTCCGGCCGTAAGAAAAAAAAAAAAAAAAACTTTGAGTTAACAAGTTGATTTCTGATAAGTTTTCAACAATAATAAATAAAAAAATTTAATACAAGGCATGAATTGTGTTTAAAATACAAACAAACTGATTCTTCGAATACTGAGATGGCGTGAATATATTCATTTTTCAAACAAATTTCATCGTAATTCTTTGCAATACAAATGAAACAATGTTAAGTATACAGTATATAAACAGTTTATAGATGATTAGACAGTGTAACTATTAATTATACATGTAATTAAATGATCCATTACAAAATAATTAAAGCTAAATTCTGAGAAATGTTAATTAATTAATAAGATTTTTTGTTTATATGATTAAGTCATTTATATATTATGCTCTACCGCACTAAATACATAATGAACATGTTGTTTTTAATTTTGACCGTGATAATAATTTTTAACTGCAATAACAATATCATTCTTTTATCTAATCAATTAAGTTTTAGCATAGAGTTAAAGGCTATCTATATATTAATAATTTTAAAAAAAAGAAGAAAGATTTCATTGTGACCAATTTTAAGACTTTTATTACTTTTTTTTATTGTATTTATAAAGTTTTATATTATGAGTTATGACATGACATTTTCAAATTTCTATCTGCAAACATCTCAAGATCTCTCTCTCTCTCTCTCTCTCTCTCTCTCTCTCACACACACACACACACTCACTCACCCACACACACACACACTAATTAAATTCATGCGAATAGTATGTTGAAAAATTAATTATTAGATTACGCTATCAAAGCCAGTCTAATTATAATTGTATTATAATATATAAGCAGGATTTAAAAAAAGACAATGGACAGAAATACATTGCACAAAAAAAATTCAATATTTTATCATATGAGTAAATATAAATTTTATATAAAAAAAAATATATATTTTCTAGATTTTTTTATGAATATATTTTTAATAATATGTTTTATAATTTTTTAATTTTTATTAATTATTATTATTTTTTTTAATTTAGTATTTGTATAGAAATGTAAGTGTGTTTTTATACTTACATGTAATTATAATTTTTTTTAAATAAATAAAAATTAATAAATAATTTAATGGTCATTCTAGTTTAAGAAGCCTAAACTTCTAATTATTTACCCATTTAGTCAATTGTAAGCATTATGTATCAGGCACTGAGATCAGAGCGATCTACTTAACGTGAACCCAGCAAAAATATCTAATTTAGAAATGTAATGCTTGAAACGCTTGAAAAGTTATCCCTCAAGAATTCAAACTTGGAATTTTATTATAATCAATCTCCATGCTCACATCCGCTTCCGTTTCGACGTTCGATCTGCGCATGCGTAACGAAAGCGTATGTGACCGAAATCGCTTATAGTCGGCTTCAAAAGATATGTTCGTTTATTAGTCATGCACATACACTTTATTGACTAGTAAAGGAATAACTGTTTTGAGGCTGACTTTAAGTGATTTCGATCACTTCCGTTTCTACTTACTACGCATGCGCAGAACGTCGAAACGGAAGCGCATGTAAGCAAATTCGCTTATAGTCAGCCTCAAAACAGTTGTTCCTTTATAAGTCAATATTTCTCAGTGCACATTCACAATTTTTTTTTCTTTCCGTGTTGTAGAAACAAAAGGCTTAACTCTCAGTAAGTACTTAACACTTATAGTTTACATTATATTTAATGTTATTGTGTATCAGACAAGAGTCAGCTGTTATACTTACGTTTATTTCCTCACAGAAACTTTACGTATGCATACAAAACTATTATAGAATAAATAAGCTATACTTCACGGGTGGTAAAGAAAGAAAAAAGAAGAAAAAAAAATCTTACAATATAACATACGGTAAAAAGTTTTTGTTTGATTTAATTTTATACAAATATAATCAAACTTCTTAGACGCGCGGTACTTTTTTAAAAAGAATCTATATTTATAAAAATGTCAATAATAATAGACAAGGCTTTTTGATGTTTAGTATCAATACTTTTTGATATTAACAATTTGGTTAATTTTTTTTATGTTAATATTTTTAAAATAGATTTGTTACGAAAGAAACAATGTTTTTGAACATTTTATATTATAAAAACTACAAATTTTATTTTTAGTTATACATTATTTAAGAAGGACTTTTTTTCTTCAATATTATCCTTAAAGAGAAAGTTCAGGGGTTACAACATGGCTTCTTCAATGTTAGATAATGAGAAGAAATGTTCATAAACTCACATATGATGACCCAAAGCACTTCCGTAGCCCCATGGTAACCCCTTAAACTTGCGCTCATCCTGCGAGATATGCAACCCGCTACAACATTTTCTATAGTAAAGTGATAACCATAACTATGACGTAAAAGATTCGGGAAAGGTTGCATATCTCGCAGGATCATCACGAGTTTGCAGGGCTACGGAAGTTATTGTTCAGGTCGTTCTAATTTTTGTTTTAGAAAAGTTTGGTGTTCATTATATTAAAATGTCAAATATAAATGTGATTTATGGTTAAATGTTATTGTTAATATAATGTGTCAATTTTATTTGAGTGTATACGTATTATCTAATTTAGAAATTATATTGCAGTTATTTAAAAATAACAATGTGAATAATATTATGAAATTTATGATTTTTTTAGTATTTATTATTAACGATAATTGTTGCAAAATATATAAGTTCAATCTATTGTGAGGAGTAACTGTGCTGATTTTTTTTTTGTTATTGTAATAATGTAGCCTTTAAAAATTATATTATCGTTTGTTAATAAGCCTCTGTATAAATTAAATATCTGGTCAAGGTTTTGTAAAATAGGGCTGTCAAGCCCTCACAACGCCTTAATAAAGTTTATTATTATTATTATTAACATTGAAGAAGGCATGTTGTAACCCCTGAACTTTCTCTTTAATATGAAGAGATCCTGCCTTTAAAATATCTCCTAAATGATGCATCAAAAGATAGGAGTATTATATAGTTCATTCACATACAGTATTTATATACATATTCCTTTTCTGTATAGATTCAGTTCAATTAGGGTGTATGCGAATGACGTCATATTTAATGCGCTTGGAGGCCATACTGGAGTAGCATAGCATAGCATAGCATAGGACATACTTCATTTAAGCCACATTTCTTTGGGAAATCTTAATTTTTTGTTATTGTTATTTTTTTCTCGCATACTTGAGATTTGAGATACTAATTCAACCTATTTACAGCATCAATGCTCTAAAAAAATATTGCATATAGCAGTTATAAACTGGCAAAATGATTTATTTTTCTATGCCACCCATGTTATTCAGTTATCCAACATGGTGTCGACTTTAACATGAATGCATAGACTCTATAGAAGAAATTTAAATTCTAACGTTTTTTCCTGCCAATAATTTGCTTTTTTTTTCTTTTGCTGTGTTCACATAGAGCTTCATGTAATTGGCATTGTTAATTATTTGGTGAAAATAACATGCATTCTTATAGAGCTCACTTTACAATTCCGATTAGAAAAAGCTTATTTTGTGAACAAGGTACAGTATACTGTATTATGCATTACATCCCTACCTTAAGCACAGTCTATTTCATTTAAGTACAATTTCATCGTTCACATCTTCATTCAATTTATATTTCATATGATTTCATGAACATTTCAAATGATCGTTAAAGCCCTTGTCAACTTACTTTTTTATCATTTAGAATACTAGATTGATAATTACCATACCTTATTATCAAAGAATTAGACACCAAAACGTTGATTTTGTATTTATTTTCTTTTTGACTGTTATGTCACGTATCTGACGTCACAATGTACCGCCACCAATCACAGTCACCGCTCTGGTCATGTGATAAATTTAAGCCCCTACCTCAAGTTCTTTACCCCTATCACGACCCCATCGATACATTGTGACGTCAGATACGTGATATAACAGTCAAAAAAATTAATAAAAAAAATACAAAATCAACGTGTTGGTGTCCAATATATGGATGATAAGATAAGGTATGGTAGTTATCAATCCAGTATTCTAATTTACAATAAAGTAAGTTAACTAGGGCTTTAAATCGCTCAAGAGTCAAGACGCTTCGGTGACCAGTCGGTGACAGTATTATATTTTATTTATATTATACGTATTCTTTACAAAGTGGCAGAAAAGTATAATTATTTATAAATAATAGTTTTATATTATTGTAAATTAATATTTTTTAAATTATAAAATATTAATATTTAATTATTAAAAACTATTAAATATAAAACAAGTATATTTTAAATAATTTTTTTTTTTTTTTTTTTTTGCTTGCCATATTGTGTTATCGTGCTATATACCAATCCCAGTCCCAGTCAAGACATTGTCTTATCGACAGGTAAGGACTTTCCAATTAATGGAAAAGCACACACGGGCTGGCCACGGCCTAAGTACACAGCCCGGCATTCGCCATGACAGCCTAGAGAAACCGTGGAAACATCTAGGCAGGCTGGTCGGTGCAATGACATCAATCATGCACCTCCCGAATACTGTGCGTCGTCATGGAATGCATGTAAACATGCATCGAGCAACGTGTTGTGCTCTCACACTTCACGTACGCACCTAGCAGTGGCTCGATCCTATACTCGGTGAGGAGTACAGAGTTGCGAGTCAGCTGCCTTCACCACTCGGCCATACCAGCTCGGTAAAATTGTATTAGTGCATAAATATTTTTGTTCTTTTAAGAAAAAAAACTTACGTATTTTACCAGTTTAAATTGCAATATAATTTAATATTCACATTTTTTTAGACGACTGTAGTCCCAAATATATAAAATTTCTTGTTTGATTCTAAATATAGATACAGTATTACAGTATTATGTAAAATACAATCTCTGAATTTAATTTGTTTCATTATTATGGGTTTAGTGACTTTAAGCGATGTGTATCAGTAAAATAAATTTAAAAAAGGATTGCGTTTGGAGATTTTGCCTCTAATCTTATTGTTATGTAATAAAAAATAATAATGTTTTTCATAAATGCTAGTAATGAGTATTAAAATAAACTAAACCACATAATGAATAAAATTACATTAAAAACGAATAAGTCAATCAATCAACCAACCAACTAATCATTCATTCATTCATTCATTCATTCATTCATTCATTCATTCATTCATTCATTCATTCATTCATTCATTCATTCATTCATTCATTCATTCATTCATTCATTCATTCATTCATTCATTCATTCATTCATTCATTCATTCATTCATTCATTCATTCATTCATTCATTCATTCATTCATTCATTCATTCATTCATTCATTCATTCATTCATTCATTCATTCATTCATTCATTCATTCATTCATTCATTCATTCATTCAATCAATCAGTAATTTACATGTTTGTTTTTTTATGTATAATAGCTAAACCCAATAAAGAACTATTATTATTATTATTATTATAGTCAATCAATCAATCAATCAATCAATCAATCAATCAATCAATCAATCAATCAATCAATCAATCAATCAATCAATCAATCAATCAATCAATCAATCAATCAATCAATCAACCAACCAACAATAATTAGTAAATTAATAACTTTTGAGTTAAACTGAAGTATGTGCAACGATATACAGTGATGAAAAGTTATGAATGTTACGTACATTTTCGCTTACCTCTCTCATGCTTGGGTTGATTTGTATGTGCACTGGTGATGAGCTGAGACTGAGGCCGTATCGTTAATCTCGCACTATCATTGTACACGGAGAAAATCCTCGCATCACATCTGATATGGAGTACAGGACCACGTGATGCAGGTTCAAAATGAATAGAACGTAATTTTAGCGACAAACTAAGTCGAGTACTCTCCAAGCCATCTGTGTCAATACGTATTGGGTATTGAATCAAATCGTCCTCGTATATCTGAAAATACACATTTAGAAAGTTTTTGTTTCTGTTATTTTTTTATGCATAAGTTTATATAAAAATGCAATTATTATTAAATAAAAAAAAAATCCCTTCAATCGAGCAGCTAGGGGACTGAAGTCCGCCATTAGACTCAAACTTTTCTCGTCAATAAAATCTGAAATTTTGCACAATGATACTTCAGCTTGAGACAATTTCAAATATATAATAATGTTGGGGGATCACTGTGAAAATTAATTTTATATGATTTTTTGAAATTTTAAGCCCATAAGGCCCAATGTAAATTTCAATAATTTGTTTCTTTTTTTCGGGATGGTCAAACGTCTTGAAATTTTTATCATAGCTAGGTATGACCCTTAGCTACACAATGACACCAAATTTTGACCCAAAACACTTCTTGTTTTTGAGATATAAGGTCGGTACCCTACTTCTATATCTTTTAATTTCACGAATAGATAACTTAGATTTTCTGTGCAAATGACATGTTAAAAATAAAAAAAAATAAAAAGAAAAATAAAAAACGCATAAAATTATTGGTGGACCGTGAAATTCCTATCGTTCAACCTAGTGGAACCTTCCTCCAAGCCATTAAACAAAACAATTGTTACAATAAAGAAATATAAGAGGCATATTATTTGCATGTGCTAAGCTGCTTATAGCTAATGATAATAATAAACAAAAAGTTTCAGCGGTTAGCAGTAAAAAAAAATAAATAAATAAAGTAAATAACTGTTGTTATTATTATTATTATTTACTTATTTCAAAATAGTTTTATATCTGATAAAAACATTAAGTTTTAACTTTATACGCACATTTAAATGTAGTGCTTTTATTTGACATAAAATAATGTTGAATTAAAAATATTTATTAGTGTTAACTGGACTGTTAAAGCAGTAGTTCAGACTATGAAATAAAACTATGTTGACACATGAAATTTTTGTACATAATAAAAATATTTCATTAAACGCACTTTATTGTAATACACGGAGAAAATAAATTAAAGGCGGAGAACAACTTGAACAAAAAACATGTCTAATATCCTAACATACCTAAATATCAACGTTAAATTGGCTGGAGTCATTGATTTGTAATTTATTTTCCATTTACGTAATATCAGATGTGGTTTTTTACGTCACAGCTCACTTGTTTCCGTGCACATGGATCAGGCGAGTTGTGACGTCATAAACCTGTATCTGACATTTTGCGAAAGGAAAATAAACTAGAAATCAGGATCTTTTTCTGTTCAACGTGTTTTACGCCTTTCAGTATTTTTTTTTCTGCATGTCATTATATTGTAAATGGTGCTAAATTAGAACAACATAAATTATTATGATTGTTTCACAAAATATATTTATGCTATGTATAACGTATAGTTATTATACTGTATTGAACAAATTGTGCTGAAAATGAGCTAGCATAATTACTACGTATTTATTTTTATTCGTACCACGGCCTCTGAAAAGTCCGATTATTATACCCATCACTGAGAAACGAACTCGTGAACTCTCGCTCGTCAAACCGGTTACACACACTATACCACACTGTACTCTAAAGACTCAGTGTGTGCATGTTATTTAATTTATTGACATTTTAAACTATTACATCATGTGAACAAGCCTTAATACAGAAACCTTTTAATTTTACTATAAAAACATAGTAAGAAAAAGAAGCATAAAAAATTATATACTTATTATGAAAAATATATCATATTAATAAACATATATTTTCTTGAAGGCATAGACCACATAAAACAACACGTTCTTTTTAATCATTAAACACAAAATGGGACCTACAAAACTGATGATAGTTATTACCAGAATATAAATGTGGCCCCACAAGAGAGTGTGAAAAAACTGTAATATATGCAATTTGCGTAAATATTCCTGTTTATGACGTCAGAAACATACAAAAACTAGTATGGATATATTGTGCGGGTTGCATAAATTGAAATTTTCTGATCTCTGCTACGGCGCTACAGTTGGGTTTTGAGATCATGGCAATTAATGTTATTTATATGTAAGTCCCATCATGTGTTTTGTGATGTAAATGCTAATGTTTTCATGTTGTATATATGCCTTTAAAGAATACGTTAAACGTTTTTAAAAAAAATTAAAGCGCTGAGTGTTACAAGACATCAATCTTTATTCTATTTAAGTACATTTACGTATACGTTAAAGACCCCTCAACTCTCTTTTAGACACCCTAAAAAATGTTTTGAAATTTACCACCCCGGAGACAAATGTTCCGTGACCGCAACCAGCTGGAAACTTACGGTGCATGTGACTTTTTGTTTATCTTTTGCATCACTAACCAAAATAACTATAAAATATTTTTGTGTACTGGTTTTATTTAGAATTAATAGATTTTTATTTTTTATATGTGTTATGTGTGATAGATTGGAAATATTAAATGTATTTTCTGCTTAAACGTTTTACCAAAGTGCAAGCTCAAACCTATGTAATATTATTTGAGATACATTTTGTATACACATAGACCGCAGTATATTTGGAAAATAAAAATTTCTTATCTTTTTTATCACGCGTTTGACACATGGAATGAAAAATCCCCTAAATCTAAGTACAACTCTAGTATATCAATCCTAAAATAAAATTGTTATAAATAATATTTCAAATCATTCTAGTAATTGAGCTTACAGGTAAAGAGTGATAGTCAATGAAGGCATGTTTCAATAAAAAAAAAAAAAAAAAACTATATAGTTTCCTATATTCTTTAGAATTGTTCAACTTTTTTTTTTTTTTTGAAACGATTTTACTCAAGCCGAAATATTTTAATGTAACACGTGTGTGCTAAAAAAAAATGCGACCCGGTAAAATTTATTTAACAATCACAAATTAATAATTACAAAGTTGTATTTGTTAAAGAGCATGCATTTTTTTAACAAAGTTTTGCAGCAAAAAAATTAAAGTATTACAAATTTTTAAGGCTAAAACTTTTTTTTTAAATTGTTTTCCTTTTCCTTTTCCTTTTTTTTTTTTTTTGCTTGCCATGTTGCACCAATGGCCACGGTCTAATTACACAGCCCGGTATTCGCCATGACAGCCTAGAGAAACCGTGGAAACATCTAGGCAGGCTGGTCGGTGCAATCACATCAATCATGCACCTCCCGAATACTGTGCGTCGTCATGGAATGCATGTAAACATGCATCGTGCAACGTGTTGTGCTCTCACACTTAAAAACTAGGACAATAAAACTAGGACCTAACGCATATTTGTTTGTAATTTCAAGTTACATACCTCATAATTAATAATTAAAACACTACTCACTGGCATATTGTTGACGTAGAAAGTAAGATTGGCTGCAGGTCTTGAAGGTGAAGCACTGCAATTTGCTTGCAAAACATCCCCCTCTTGATAGTCCGGCATCTCAACATTCAACACTGGTCTTCGAGGAGGCAAAACTGTAACACATTATAGGGTGGTTGCATTGAGGAAACACGATAGTAAGAATTAAGGGTTGAAAATTACAGTACTCGATATATATATTTATTGCATTGTCTCCACAATGTTTAGAGAGAGAAAATCTTAAATTTATCCACAATTTGATGTTAATTGGATTGTTTCTTAAAATCTAAAAACAAAATGTAAATTTTATGATGTCTTTTGAAAGTTAATTATTGATAACAGCTTTCAGAACTAGTGACTATCACATTATAAAGAGAAATAAAATATTGAAATTAACATGGGACTCTTATGGGACTAAAACTTAAAAAAAAAAATCATAATTTAAAATCTTGCATGGTGACTTTTATTATTATTATTATTTTTTTTTTTTTACATATATGAAGATAAACTTATTTTAATGTATCACTATGAAAAATTTCAGTTTTTTTAATTTTAATTTTTTTTTCTATACATCTTTTTAGTCAATAAATCAGGCCTTAAACAATTATTTAATTATTTGGCAGTAAATTGGAGGTTATCGGTTTAGCGCGCGGGGAGACGCGGTGAAAGCTATGGGTCCCCTAATTTAAAATTACGTTTATGGGGAAAAACATGTTTGTTTTTTTGCGATTTTTGAGAAAACTGCTCCATCGATTTCGGAGAAATTAAAATGAGAAATACTAGACATACTTTTAAGTGTTTTAAGCCATAGTCATTTTTAAGCTTTTTTTTTAAACCGATAACCTAGAAAAAAAAATACAGTAAAATGCGTCATGCGAATGTTACACAAGTTTTAATACATTAAAATATGTATCTACAGTACACCCAGTCCTAAACAAGATCAGATATTTTTACAACCGGATATGCCCCTTTTTCTCAAACAATTTTCAAAAGATTTACACAATTTTTTCATAGGTGATCATTGTGATCAATAATATATTGACGTTAATACGTGTTCAATTTTATTCGTATTATAATTTAATTAGAATTTTAAAAAAACGGGGTTGAATGAACTTCTCATTTTGTTTTGTCAAATGTTTACGTACTTACCCACAACGGTAAGTTGTATCAAAGCCGTTGCAGTTCTAAAAGATGGAGCATCCGCCGAGACTTCACAATGATAAATACCAGCCAGGGACATACTAACATTTGTGATGCGAACTCTTTGTTTATCGGATTCAGATAACTGAAATCAAAATGAAACAAAGAAGCTTTTTAGAGCAGTAACTTTTTGCACTATTATTTTACAAATAGAAAAAAAAAAAAAAAAAAAAAAAAAAACTTAAGTGAATGTCTTAAAGACATAATATATGAACAAAAACAGATGAAATCATAATCACATATTTAAGTTATTTCACTTTAAAGATAATATGCAAATGTGAAATTTCAAACTTTAGGGCCAACTTTTTAAATCAAATTAGAAACTTTTGAAATTAGAAATATCACTTTTTTTTTTTTTTTTTGAAAGAAAAAAAAATGATTTTATTTGAAAATTATAGTATTTATTTTGCTGGATAACGTAGAAAGAATTATTGCGATAATAGAGTTCCTCTTTTGACTATTTTCACTCCAGTTGGTCACTCACTACCTTAAATTTTCATCGCCAGTAAAAAGCATAGGAAGTGTTTAAAACATAACACCTCTTTTCGAAATTGAACAAATAAATTAGCATAATATTCCATCAGATCTGTGCAACCCGACTCGGACCGGGGTGTGTGGACCGGACCGGGTTGAACCTGAGATCTGGTAAACCTCAGATTGTACAATAAAGCCCATACTGAAAGGTACAGTACACAGAAAGGTATTGTGGCGTCAAGATGCATTACTCTCTCTCTCTCTCTCTCTCTCTCTCTCTCTCTCTCTCTCTCTCTCTCTCTCTCTCTCTCTCTCTCTCTCTCTCTCTCTCTCTCTCTCTCTCTTTCCTTCAACATTCCATGTATTACTTACATCTATATTTATTCCAGGAAAAGGAAAAATTTGTTGTCTTCGATCACGATTTTCATTTGGTACATAACGATAAAATTCTCGTTGTCCTTTGTACCACTTTACAGCGTATAAGGTTGCACCATGGAGATCATGTTCACACAACAAGGTCACAGATTGACCTTGAGGTCTCACTGCTGATGGTAATGCACTAACTCGTACATCCACGGCATCTCCGCAAACTGAAACATTAAAAAAAAAATTGCATTGTTGATTATATTTTATTTACGGAGAAATAATAACTGCAATAATAAATTTACTATCCCGATTTCCCTACCATATAATATGGAAAGAATAAATTAAGAAATTTTTTCTGCTCATTATATAGCATAAATGATTCTAAATTATAGAATATAAATGATTATGCTGTACAACATAATATTCATGCTAACGATTAGGATTAGTACTTGTTATGCTGTAAAAAGTCTAAATTATGTGGTATTGAACAAATGAGGAAGGTGAATTGAAATTTTTTTGTTGAGTTTATGATATTTTTAAAAAGAGCTTTAAAAAATTTTGAGGCGGTATTTTTTCTTAGGACGATTGGAGCATGCGAAGTATTTTTAATTAATTTTTGAAAATCGACCTAAAAAGCCTGTGACGTCATCATTCCACTTTTTTCTCGGCAAATACTAATCGTTCGAGGTTCAGTAACCAGTTTAATGAAATCAGCTCGTTCTCAGGATTTCAAAAAACTGGCCACTGAACCTTCTACGGTCAATACTTACCGAAATAAATGCCCGGTTGATGACGTCACAGTCTTTTTAGGACGATTTTCAAAAATTAATTAAAAATACTTCCCATGCTCCAATCGTGTTAAGAAAAAATATCGCCTCAAAATTTTTTAACGCTATTTTCAAAAATTGTCAGAAAAAGTGGGGGTTAAAAAAAGTCACCTTCCTCATTGTACTGAAAATGAGCTAGCATAATTATTACGTATTTATTTTTATCCGAGGAAGATAATATTTTTAGTATAAGTAATTGTACTAAACGTTATGCAGTGTCTCGGAAGGGATGTTCTCCACGACCTCTGTGATACACCGCTTCTGTTCATTCAGGTTTGGACAAGGGGTCACATAAACTTTGATCTTCACGTATTCCATCCTCCTGTTTTTTTTTTTACCTATAAGGAGACGTGAAGGTTGAAGTTTATGCGATCCATTGTCCAATCCTGAATGAACTAAAATTGCATGTCTCAGAGTTCACATGGAGAACATCCTTCTCGAGACGTTTGGTGAGTTGCAGGACCGCCTATACAGTCGGCGCCAGCTAAGGATGCGACCAATAAGAGCCACCTCCTAGTGACCTTGAAAGCTAGAGCGTCTATTGGCTGCCCCGGGGAAATCGATAAATCGCCCACATCCTTACGTGATTTCTAGTGTAGATACACGCTTTTTGTGATAATATTGCATATATATATATATATATATATATATATATATATATATATATATAATATATATAAATGAATAGAATAATGATTAAAAATATATTGATATATTATATATCATCTTCATAGTCTCCGACTTTTTTAAAAAATAATTTCATTGTCGTATATTGTAACCACGTTTGTGTATGGCTCTTCAAATGACAAAAATATGCTTCTTTTTGTTAAAGCGGTTTTCATACTTTTGCCGACCCCCTACACACTCTAAATGCTCAAAATAGCTTTAAGAATTCGCGTTAATTCCGGGCATTTTCTGGTTCAATTTTTGCATTTTTATATCAATTTTTTATTGAATTATCTGCAGTTCACTATTGTATTATGGGACTGAAGAGGATATACTAAATTGTAAATGTATTTGTCAATGGCCTCAGTGCATTCGCAATCTCAAATAATTAACACTCTTCATTTCCGATTATTCAATGCGTTTTACTCACTGTTTACTCATATCGACTTCCTAATACATAACTTAAAACAGGCACTTCTTCAATTGGCAAAATTCTGAATTTTAATTCAGATTTTATTTACTATCCTTAGCTTTAAAATTATTTATAAATATTTTAATAAAAAATAACAAAAAATAGTTTTATAATTTTATAAAAAAAATTATGTGTACATTATAATTATGTAACTGTAATTTTTTTAATTAAATAAAAATACTATTAAATAATAATAAACCTTTATATTATATTTGTTGTAATTTAGGCAGCATATTAATATTTAGCATTATTTTAAATAAGAATAATTATTTTACATTACAGTGCAAAAATACTTCCGAAATTGTGAATACACGTTCATAATATATGCATTTTATTGGTTTCTTAATTTATATATATATATATATATATATATATATATATATATATATATATATATATATATATATATATATATATATATATATATATATATATATATATATATATATATATATATATATATATATATATATATATATATATATATATAATATTAATTCTGCACATAATTTAAAAATATATAATGCTAAAATAAAATAATATTATTTATATGATGTATAAACGTAACTTTTTTTTTTTTTTTATCAAAGGTACGTATGAAATAGATTTAACTGCAGATAATATTTCGCTAATAGAATTGCTTTTGAAAATGACCATCTGCTCACGTGTTAGATCAGTATATTTGATAACTCACTCCCTAATTGACATATGGACATCATCACTATAGTTTGACAGGGAATTTTGAGAGGATTTTATATTGTGACTATAGAATGAAAAACTTAATTAATTTGTTCCCAATGCTTGTTGGTGACGTGTAGATGTATAGGGTGTATGCGCATGACGTCATATTGAATGCGCTTCGACACCTTACTGGAGTAATGAACTCATGAATAATATTGCTAACATATGACAAACTTTGTGTTTGGCTATAGTTTCTTTGGAAAATATATTTTTATTATAATATCATATTTCTCGCATACTTGAGATATATATATACTACTAATTCAATCATCAATGCTCTCAAAAATATTACCCAGTATTTTTAACCTGGCAAAATGTGTCATTTTCCTATACCATCCCATGTTATTGAGTGATCCAACATGGTATCAACTTACACATGAAAGCATAGTGAGTGATAGACCCTATAGAGTATAGGGTGTATGCAGATGACGTCATATTTAATGCCTTACTGGAGAAATAAATAGCATTGCTGTCAGGTCAGCACAGGATAAACATTGGTTTTTGGATATTTTCTTTGGAATATTATATATGATATATATATATATAATATATATATATATATATATATATATATATATATTATAATTTTTCTCGCATACCTGAAGCCAATAAAAACCTAATTCCAACTGTTAACAGCATCAATGCTTTCAAAAATATTTAAAAAATAAATCGTTAAATATGTAATTTTCCCATTGCTCAAAATGCGGAAAAGGAAGTGCCGGAAGAGGAAACCACGTGACGGTAAAAGTGGGAGGTAGCTCACGCCCAGCTTGCTGCTGGCACCAACTTTTCTCCCACTTTTACCGTCACGTGGTTTCCTCTTCCGGTCACTTCCTTTTCCGTTTTTTGAGTAAAAATAAACAATCAGTGATTGAAATTAATATGGGGCCTTATGAGAGTAAAGTTTAAAAAAAAAATCATTGTTTTGATTGCTAACTTGTAAGTTTTTTTAATTTCTTAATTTTTAAATATTTTTAATATTTGAATATGTTACAATATTCAAAATTCATAAATTTTTTTCTGCTTCATTAACATTTAGTTAAATATCTCAAGTCTTATTAATTGTTTTATAATTTTACTGTAATAATTTACAACATATAATATAAGATATAAAATAATAAATATTTATATAATTGTTATTTTTATAATATAATTTTGACAAAATATAAAATGTTTAAAATATTTTAAAATAATTTTTGTTTATAACATATTTATTATTTTAACATTATTTTTTTTAAATAATATAACGTGCACGTTAATTGTTATGTGTTAATATCTATTATGTAAACAAATTGAAGAATGTAAGAAATTAAGCTGGCAATCAATGAAAGTATAAAAGGTATGCAAGAGAAAGAAGAAACTTTAGACTGTTATGAATTAAGGTAGTAGGGTACCGACCTTATATCTCATAAACTAGAAATGTATTGGGTCTAAATTTGGGTTTCATTGTGTAGCTAAAGGTTATACCTAGCCGTGATTAAAATTATAATACGTTTGACCGTCTCGAATAAAAGCAAAAAATTAATGAAATTAACATTGGGCTTTATGAGTTTCAACGTTCAAAAAATCATAAAAAATTAATTTCCACGGTGACTCCCAATTTTGTTTTTAATATAATATATGAAATTGTATCAAGCTGAAGTATCATTGTGCAAAATTTCAGATTTTTTTGACGATAAAAGTTTGAGTCTAATGGCCGACGTCTGTACCCTACTCCCTTAAGTATACAAAATTGCAATTTTATTGAATCTAATGTTTCATTTTTTTTTTAATAAATATTAACATGAAACATATTTTAAGAATATTGAAACATATTCCATTCTATAAGATTAAAAAAAAAAAAAAAAAAAAAAAAAAAAAAAAAAATACAACTCATTTTATGTGGTTACTATTTACTCATATACTAAAATATAAGTTTAGTATACCCGGAGAAGCTGACGTAAATCTTCAATATAATGTGTGTTACGTCAATGTTTTAACTGATTTCTCTGAACCCATTTATAACCACACGTAAAAATTACTGTAACTTACGTAACTTATTCTGCATTGAATTATTGCTATAGAGCACAAATATTGCTATTTTGTAATAATGTATATATAAGTAATTTTGCTAAACATCTTAACTATTATGTTATGTGTTATAATCACAGTATAATTATAATAGCATAAATTATGATTGTTATACATAAATGTTGCTATATTGAGCTATAAAATAATTATTATGCTTATGTCTATTTATTTTTGTTCTTGCAGGGTAACATTAATTTTTATAATCGCCCATACATATATCGCCCAATTTAGTTAATGTTAGTTTAATTTACGATTGTTTAACAATAATCAAAATTTGAAAAAAAAAAAATCAAAATATTTGAACGTTTATAAAGTCTCCCAGTACAGTATACGATCATAAACAAATAACATGAATTATGAATGCTCTTTTCTTTACTGAACAAAAAAAAAAAAAAAAAATACACGGTTGACATGTTTTAATGAAATATTGACATTAAAAAAAAGCGTATAGTATAACTTGAATGTAAAATTAATGTTGCTATAATTCAAAGTGACACTATGTCAAAGATTGACTATTTTCGTACACAAGTTTGTGTGATGTCAACGTGATTCACAGCTTACGTGTGCCATACATCACTGATATTTGAGACATAAGAGAGAGGGGAGATAGAGAGAATGCATTTAGTGCAGCTCAACTAGATAATGAGACAAAACTCAATGTTGTCACTAACACTTTTATAATGATGCAAAAATATCTCTTGTTTTTACCCTTGTTAAGAGTATTTTTGTTATACTAACGATTTTAATATATAAATTGTTAACTATACCCTTTTTTTTTCAAGTTTCTTAATTTTAATTGGAGTGTGGTTACATTCAAATAAAATTCGACGCCATATGTGAGCACTAAATATCATGGGCAAGTATGGGGAAAACGACACATTTTTCCAGTTTAACAGTACTTAGAGACCAGAGAAAAACATAAGCATTTATATCACAAAATAACACTTGAGGGGACCTACATAAATAACTTTAGTTTAATTGTCTCAAAACCCAACTGTAGCTCCGTAGCAGTGATCAGAAATTTCGATTTATGCAACCCGCACATCATTTTCATATTCATTTTTGCATGTTTCTGACGTCAGAAACATGAATAGTCACGCAAATCACATACTTTACAGTATTTTCACGCTCTCTCGTGGGGCTACATTAACATTCTGGTAAATATTGTCAACAGTTTTGAAGATCCCATTTCATGTTGTTTTATGTGGTCTAAGGCTTTAACAATATTTCGAAGAGTATTGATGCTGATAACTAATATATAGGTTGAATAAGGGTTTCATTAAGCATGTAAAAAATAATAATAACAACAACAAAATTACCCGAATTTTCAAAGAAAATAGTCAACAGCGACGTTTGTCCTATGCTGAGCAATGTTATTTTCTGCTCCAGTATCTAGTTGAGGTGCAATCCTGGGCTTTTTAATGCAAGCACATAATAGTATATAAGTCCTTTTGCAAATTTTGATGAAAAACGAAACAACTTATCAAATGCTGGCTACATAAATTGTGCTCATATCCACTTCCAATTAAAGCAAACTATAATATTAATATCTTCTCCTATTACAAACAAGTTCGATTATTATTTTTTTTTAATTATTGCAATAACCTTAACTTTTACATGTGTTTTAATGGAAGAAACAATAATGCTGTTGATCCACTGCTAAGATTTCTTATTATATATGGATCATTTTTTCTTTTAGAAGAAACCGTTAAATATAGTTTGGTTTACTTCCGATTTACTTCCGTACTACACATGCGCAGTACGTTAATCCGGAAGCGGATATATGAGCAAAATCTTACAGTAGAAGTCAACAGCTCATATTATACTGTATGAGCTGACATTTTATACTCGTTAACAAAAAAATCCAAAAAATTATTTGGAGACTTTATTTTCTTAATTCTGCTAAATTAAAATATCGTCTTCGAAAAAAAAAAAAGCATAAAAACATACATTATTTTGAAAGAGCGAGGTCGGTCGGAGCCTGACTAAATGACTGGCCCTCTCTTACATCTAACCCCAATCTAACTACATGGAGAGAAATTATGGATTGAAATAACTCAAGACATTATTTAAAAACGAACCACTTCACTTCTTGGATTGATATAACTGAAACTTATTGAGTAGGTATAACTCATGCCATATTCATACCAACTCAAGTTTCAGTTATATCAATCCAAGAAGTGAAGTGGTTTGTTTTTAAATAACGTCTTGAGTTATTTCAATCCATAATTTCTATCCGTGTAGCAATTACAATCAAGTTAAGAAAAAGAAAATAATAATAAAGACAATAAAATTACTATAGTTTATACCGGGGTTTATGCTTATAATTTCAATTTTAGATTAAAACTGAAGCTAATAAATATTTTTGAACAAAAAAAAAAATGATAAGAACAACATACTACATAACAAAAAAACGTGGTGCATATATTAAAAAAAAAAAAAAAAAAAAAAAAAAAAAAAAAAAAAAAAAGCAATAAAATCGAGTTTCTCCCCTAAATTGTAAAATCTCTCGCTCATTCGTCGTACGTGATGTCGCAAATATTTAGTAGGATTATATAACTTATAATACATAATATGCACAACTGCTCGCTCAACTTTATGTATACAATGTCTACAGGATTATAATATAACAAATTTTATGTTCTAATGTTATTGTGTTTGATTTTAACAACTGATGTTAAGTATAAGTAATAAATATATATATTATTGTCTGGATTTAATATAATTAATAAGGATAAAATACTTAATATGAACACGTGCAAAATAATAATAATAATAAATAAATAATAATAAATAAATGCAAAAAAAAAAAAAAAAAAAAAAAAAAAAAATCGCACTCAAGAAAAATACAAATTACATTTATATCATTATTGTATAAATGATGCTAAATAAGAAAAATCAAAATAATTAATAATATTGCTCTGCACTGCAGCATAATATTTATGATTCATAACATGCTATCTCATTTTCAGAAGCTATCTCATTTGTTCCATACAGCATTATTTATGCTATACTGCATAATAACTATGTAATAATTTATAACATAGTTATTATACAATATAACATAAATAATGATGTATGGAACAAATTGTGCTGAAAATGAGATAGGATAATTATTATTACGTATTTATTTTTATCCTTGCTTAAATATTTAACATTTCTTTCAATTCATTCATTTAATAACATTTTATAATATTATAATTTATTAATATTTATTTTTTTAAATGGTCTCATAAAACAACGATTTTCATTTGCTTTAAACATATTTTCTCCATTTTTTCATGTATTATAGAGGATAAAGAATTTTTATCAATTTCTTAAAAGTATTAATAAAACATTATTTGTCTTCCAACAATACCAATATTAATAATGTCTATATGGCGTGCAAATATATATACTTTAAAACTTAATTAAAAATAGTCACCATAAATACTAATAATAAAAAAAAGCTCTTTTAGAATACGCTAATGACATGTTATGCTAGCCTAAAACCTTCCTTATTAAGCAAGTAGGGTACTGACTTTTAGGAGCCACAAATAGCCAGTTGCATTACGTAATATCATTATAATAAATGATAATAATAATACAGCAACATTTATACCACTTTCTTTAAACACATTTTGTATGACACGAAACATAATTATTTTTAATGACGTGAAATATTTAATAAATTAAAAAAAAAATCATTATTTTATATGTAATTATAATATTTTATTGATAATAATAAAAAGTTATTTAAATTGACTATCACCCGTAAATTAGGAACGCTTGACTTCTAATTAATTTATAGTTAATTTGTAATTTTGATTGACAACAAACAATGTAAAAAAGTTTTAATTAAAAACGGTGCAAAGTTATGGCGATAAAAGTTGAAGAATAAATAATCATAAATAAAATCATTGAAAATGTCTTCTTCATTAAATTTCAAGTTTAATTTCTTTTTTCTTTAATTTCACAGCTTCTAATTAAACAAAAAAATGCTCATATATAAAATTGATTATTATTTGTGAAAAAGGTTTTGTACGAGCATAATAGCTATTAGGGCTGTGAAGCCCTCACAAAATCTTAATGAAGTTATTATCTATCTTTATTATAGATTATAGCTATTCGATTTTGCCCTTCACCCATCTCTCTCTCTCTCTCTCTCTCTCTCTCTCTCTCTCTCTCTCTCTCTCTCTCTCTCTCTCTCTCTCTCTCTCTCTCTCTCTGTTTCTCTGTTTTTTTAATCTTGATCGTTTTAAAGTAATCTATATATCTTTTTTTTTTTTAATTTTTCATCTATTTATTTTAAAATAAACAAAAATTATGCTAGGAAATATTATCTAAATATTATAAAATAAACTGCTCTATGTACACATGTATACTGTACAGTAATTGATATACAAGACAAGTAATAAATGCATAATAAAATTATACTCTGCTCCGCATCTTTGCCTTGAAATTATTAACATAAACTTAATTAAGGCCAAGATGTTTTAATTAACGCATCTTTTGCGAATGAAATCATTTTGAACTTTAAGTTATTAATCTCCACTTGCCGCGTCTCGTTTAAAGATCATATTAAACAGATAAACTTATATAGCTAATAGTAAGTATCATTTTACATGAATGCAAAGTACTGTTCGCATTATATTGTATAGTCTCTAACTATATAGTATGTATATAAAATTTTATATTTTTACTGTTGCTATTTTTATAAAACTACACAAGGAAAAGTGTGAAGTTTTCTGATTTAATTTTGTTGGCAGAGTAAACATATACATATTTTATGATGTATAATAAAAACTTTATAAAAAGACAATAATAGTGGATGAATTATAGACATTATCTATGGGTTGAATACCTTTTATATATACTATACTAATTATTCTAATTAAATCTATTTGTTATTACTATAATTTGTTTTATAATATATAAGAAAGCATTAAATAACATGTATAACAAACAAATATGCTATAGACTAATGCTTCTTACATGAAAATTAAAAATTAAATAAAAAAACGTTAGTGTAAAATATATACGTTAAATTTTTTTCCGAAATTAACACTTGATCAACAATCGCAAAAAAAAAAAAAGTGTTATAGACTGAGCTGTAAATTTTAAACTGATTCGAGAAACCGCCCGGGCCAAAATCTTTGAATGATCATTTTATTTTATTTCTGAAAATGTTCAACCCGGGTTTTGAGCTTTTATCTCGAAAATGAGCTATTTCGAGTTGAGCTCGTGAATGATTTGTGAAAAAAACAAGCTTTTGAAAATATATCAAGCTAAAGAACAATTTTTGAAGAAAGCAAACAAAAAAATTGTAATTTTAGTTTTATATGATGTTTTCAATATTGTATCATGCAAAATAAGCTGTTCAAAATATTATAAGAAATTATTTTATTTTATTTGTCTTTAATCCTTCATACAAACAATTTTTTCATAAGCAAAATCGAGATTTTTTCTTTATAGATTCGAAAGCTTGTTTTCCAACTTCAGCTCAAATATCGAGCTTTCCGAGCTTCGGCTCGTTTTTCGAGTTTAAAGGAATAGACCAGAGAAAAACATAAGCATTTATATCACAAACCACTTGATGGGATTTACATAAATAACTTTAGTTTGTCTCAAAACCCAACAATAGACCCGTAGCAGTGATCAGAAAATTCGATTTATGCAACCCGCACAACATTTTCATACTAAATTTTGCATGTTTCTGACGTCATATACATGAATAGTCACGCAAATTGCATACTTTACAATTTTTTCACGCTCTCTCGTGGGGCTACATTAACATTCTGGTAAAAATTGTCATCAGTTTTGAAGATCCCATTTCATGTTTATTCATTAAAAAGCACATGTTGTTTTATGTGGTCTATGGCTTTAAGCTTGATTTCAAGCTAAACCCGGGTTTCAAGTCAAACCGGGACCTAAAAAATTTCAGCCAATATTCTAAAAAAAAAAAAATAATAATAATAAAAAAATTCGAGCCTTTTACAGCTCTTTTTACTTACAAATGTTGAGTTAGGGGACCCGCGTCTTTTTATATAGCGCGCCTCAGGTGAGTGCGCCATCACCGATATCAAGCATTATTTAGAATTAATTAGCAACATTTTATTCATAATTCTTATTATATTATATTTATTTATACTATATTATTATTATATTTTTCTCAAAATTACATAACAATAAAGCTAAACAGCATATTTATTAATGATATATGTATATTCCAAAATAGTATTAAATAACATATTGCAGCATAAATAAAATATAATACAATTTCTAATGTTCGTGTATAAAAGATTAAAATATATTTCGGTAATTTATACTGTATAGATACGAAAATGATTCAATGTTGTCAACTATAATACATTAAAATGATATCGTTATGTGCTTTTTTTTTTTTTTTTTTTTTTTTTTTTTTTTTTTTTTTTTTTTTTTTGCAAAAAAGTGAAACTAGTAAATAGAGTTCCATATTTCAGAGTATCATCTCGTGACCTATGACTCCACTGACTGAGTGCTCCACTAATGGACAAAAAAATATTTTTTCATTGTTTTCAGATATGCGGACTTTTTTTAAGCCATATTTTCCATTAATTTATTCAATCTATCCCCTTAGATTTTGTAAAACACGAATAATATTATTTAATTTGTTTTATATAGTTAACAACGAGAGGTGATGGAAAATTGCCTGCCAATACTTATGACAAGGCATAAATAACAAGCTATTAGCATATGCATGAAAATGTCAATTTTTTAAAATAACATTCAAAATTATTGTATCATATAATTATTTTCTTTTAGTATGAAAAAGTTCAGGAAAAAAAAATACATCAGAATATTCAATAGAAAACATCGAGCGAGCTATTCGCTATATAATTAGGAGTTATCTCTAGAAAAAAAAATATTATTTTAATTATAGCTGAAACACGTAAAAGGGTTTATTCCTAAATAACATTTTCTCTTTTTAATCATGATTTTAATATAATATAAAATAGTTTTCTCTAAAAAAAAAAAAATTTTAATAAAAAAAAAATGAAAACAGGATTTTGCTAAATTTGCATAATATATTGAAAATTACGGGTACCTTTATTTATTTCATACTACAACTTTATTTTTTATATAGTACGTACACAACATTTTATTATACTAAGTTGCTAACTATTTTTTATTTCGCACCTGTGATTAGGTTGCAGTCCACCGCGGTAAGTTTTATTATCACAAAGCACGTACATACCTGTGACAGCTGACAGTAGACAAAGTACAAACGTAGTAAGAAAACTCATGATGACGGGAGTTGCTCACAGATACATCACATCTCCTCTGCACATCAAGTTGTAGACTGAACAATATCCCGCGCTAGGCAGACAGAGACACACGAGCATATATACAGACGTATGTATACAATGAATAAGGATGGCTGTTGTATATATATATACCGAGCAAGCGCACTGACAACATTGGGGGAGGATAATTAACGTAGGCGATACATTATAGTGCAAAAGTGGTGCGTTTTCTAGAAATATAGTACGTAGGAAGAATTAAAGATCCTATTTATAGTGTATTTGCATAAAGAATAAAAGGAATTATTCAATATAATTATATAATTTTTCTATTTTAATATCTCTATAAAACTAGCTGTATGCAAAACGTGTATATAGGGTGTATGCGAATTACGTCATATTTATTGCGCTTGCAGGCCATACTGGAGTAGTGAATAACATAGCTCAGCATAGGACAAACTTCATTTAAACCAATTTTCTGTGGGAAATCGCTTCATTTTTTGTTATTGCTATTATTCTCACATATTTGAGATACTAATTCAACATATTTACAGCATCAATAATCTCAAAAATGTTGCATATTACTTTTAAACGGGCAAAATGATTTATTGTCCTATGCCACCCATGTTATTGAGTTATCCAACATGGCGTTGACTTTAACATGAATGCATAGACCCTATAGGGTGTATGCGCAAGACCTCATACTGAATGCGCTTGAACGTCATACTGTAGCAATGAAAAACATTGCTCAGTGTAGGACAAACACAATTTTTGGCTATATTTTCATTTTTTTTTTTTTTCGTAAATGCTTAAAAACATAATTCAGACTGTTAAAATAACAGCATCAATGCTCTCACAAATATTGCTAACTATTTTTAATCTGGTAAATTGTTTCATTTTTACATACTGGCCCATGTTATTTAGTGATCACATATGGCGTCGACTTTTATATGAATGCAACCACGCTATATATAGCTAAATAAATCACAATTTCAGAAATTTATGTCATTTTGTCATTATATATAATAATATTTTCAATGTGATGTAAATTATAATTTAGGCCAAGATGGAGTTAAAATATAAAAAGGGTAAAAATGGAAGTAAATAAATTAAAAAATTAAGAACATAAAAAAAATCAAATTTTTAACTTTTATCGCCATTTCAACCTTTTGAAAGGTCGACAATGAGAAACTGACATTTCTGGTGGAGTCGGCTTTGGGCATTTTTTTCTCCCCCCCCCCCCCCCCTTCCTTTTCATTGGGGCTAGTTCACGTCCTGGATACTTTTTTTTTTTTTTAGTTTTGCTTTTTACTTTATGATGATGTGCGATTGGTTGGTTGTTATGGAAATTAATAATAATAATGATAAACATGCTTTAACAATTCTAAAGCAAGAAATTAAAAAATTAAAAACCTCAATGGACCACTTGCAATGAAATATTTTTAATGATTGCAACGTGTAAGTGAAAACGATTTTTCCATAAGAAATGCATTGAGAATTTTTCAAATTATTTTAAAAAGTTCGCTCATTGCAAGTGGTCCATTTTAACATGGTAAAAGCTCTATATACCAGGCCAAAATTAACATAAAACTAATGATGACCCTTGCCAGTGATCAACCTGATGACCCTTATACTAATGTAAAGTCCTGATTATGTGAAGATTCCTATTATATAGGAGTCAGCTTCAGAGTAATTTCAGCTATTAAAGTTTTTGAACTACTCTACTGTATAGTTTTGAAACTGAAACACCTTCAAATTTTAAATTTAGTTAAAATTTTAAGTATTATAATAATATAATTACTAATAATTGCGTACTAAGAATAAAAGAAAATAAACTTTAATAATAAATTTATGTAAAAATAAAAGAAATTATGAAATATTCCATAATATTATTAGCAATATAGAATATTATTCAGTACTGATGTTTTATATTTAATTTAAAACAAATATAATTTAAATATTTTTTATTTTATTTAAAATATAAATTAATAAATTGAATTCTTTAAAGTTCATATGTATTGATATGTATGTTACAATATAACATTTTTAATGTATAGATATTTCCTTCGTCGGGATTACTTGACCACTATCACGAGACATGATCGCATCGGTTCATTGAGACGTCTGAAAATAAATACTAACGTGCTGGTGCAATACTGGTGTCTCATTCATATTTAAATAAAAATAAAGTATGCTAATAATCAATCTATAGTATTCTAATCTAAGCGATAAAAAATTAAGTTGCAAGGGCTTTAATGTTGAGGTCAATTATGTTACAACAACCTTAGATGTTGTAGGTATACAGATAATAGGAAAATTTTGATAATTAATTAATTGTTCAATAATGTAAGTGTATCTGTACTGAAACCTGTAACATATGAAGTAAATCTAAGATTATAATAATTATTTACCTTTTAAGGTGCATTCACACATACATTAATTTATTTGCTGTAAATTTTGAGCACCAAATTGATATTTGAACCTTGAACCAGCCGACAAGATCCAAGTGAGGATCTTGGCTGGACAAATAATGTACGCAAATATAACGTAGAATTAAAAAAAAAAAAAAAGTTTTAAATAGGAATAATTATTTTACTGCGCAAGGTACAACAAATAAATGAATATGTGAATGCACCTTTAAACTCATTACGTACTTTTCGCATAACATTTATTACTTAAAATTTTAGCACGATTATGCAAGGGTTAATTCTAGTGCATAAAAAAGGTACTTTCTCTAAGAAGAACTTCGTTTTTTATTAATTTTACTATTAAAAAAAAATATTCACTATTATATTTTATAATTAGAAGCTATAACTCATAGTATTAATATTAATATATACTTATACTGTACTATTCTATAACCTATAAAACTAAATAGGACACGCAGTAAATGTGCTAAATTGGTAGCTGATTTTTATCGCCTATTGGTTTACCTGCAGAAGAAAAAAAAAATACTGCCGCTCTAAAATATTTAAAAACAAACACAGATCAATGCAACTTTGAGCACTTATTTCAACGAATGTAATACATTAATATAAATGAAATACATGTAATGGTTTTAGAGAAAGTCTACATATAGTTCTTTCATTTTATGTGTATACTATATAATACTCTATAATACATAGATGTATTATTTACTTATTTGCTGTGTGTTTAAAATTTTTGTATTTAATTCTGTCATCCTAGAGTCATAATACAATTAAAATGCAGTAGCTTAGGTTATTGCCTCAAAAAGGAGACAATATGTAGAAATTATTCTCAAATGATTGTGTTTGTTTGTTCGTTTTTTTTTTTTTTTTTTTTTTTTTACGTATTTATTCATATATTTTTGTATTTAATTCATGTATTTATTTTATACTATATGACAAAAAAAGAAAATATAATTAAATTTAATGTCACAATGCCAGTACCGTATATTTAAATTATATGTATATATTTATTCAGAAAGAGATACTGCATTTTACTGTTTACGTATTCTGGGTACAATATTACTGATATGCATATAGTATGGAGAGAGAGAGAGAGAGAGAGAGTACAATATTACTTATATGCATATTGTATAAAGAGAGAGAGAGAGAGAGAGAGAGAGAGAGAGAGAGAGAGAGAGAGAGAGAGAGAGAGAGAGAGAGATACAATAATTTGATATCTTACATACACGAAATGTCATACTAGTCATACTACTGATCTTAGATATCAACAAAAACGTGAGAAAAATAACAAAATATTAAGTATATAATATAGTAGAAAAAATAAATATACTGTACAGTAATATTATAGAAAAAACTCTATGCTGGTTGTTTGCGATAAAATGTTCTGTATATAAATATATTGCAGTTTTTATAAACAAAAGCTTCTAAAAGTATACAGCAAACTATAGTGAATTTTAATATTACATTTTTTTTTTATGAACCATGCTTTTGGAATATGCTGTAATTATTATATTATTATTATTAATTATAATGTTGCTAACAATTAATAAAGCAAAAAATTCGACATAGTGGAAAATGATATGAGTCATAACTACAACATATTTATTGATTTGATATCAAAATTAAGTTAGCAATTTTTGAAATAAATAAATGGAATAAATAAATATTAAATATTAATTGCAATTAAGTACAAAAAAAGATATTGTATTTATCAATTTTTGTAATACTTATACTGTAACTATGTATAATTTTGTATATATTATTGTTTTGTTTTATTAAATATTATTAAAATAGTTATTGTTTTTTTTTTAAATATTGTTAAACTAATTATTTTTTAATTTTTTTAAAATTATTATAGTTAAATTAATTTTAAAATTTTAGTTGATTAAATTATATATTAAATACCTATTTCTATGCATATATCAATATCATGAAATACATGTTTTCATGTAGCTTGTTGTTCAAATTTGCATCAAAATTGCAATTTTTAGTGAGTGAATACTATGCGTAATAAGGAAAGTGTGTAAATTATTATTATTTGAGTTTTATAGAAATGCTCGTTAATAGAGTTAATATGAAATTAAAAAAATGTGAAAAAATGTAGTAAAATATAATAAATTTATGATAAAATGATTTAAAAGTAAGAATAATTTTATTCCATATGAATATTATTCCATAACACTATATAATTATATCTGATTTATGGGTTGTATTCAGATGGCTTGCATCTCAAAATCTAAAAAAAAAAAACTTCAAAACTTTATGATGTCATTTGAAAGTTAATTGTAACAGCTACCTATGATAAAATTTAATTAATTATTTTATCTAATATGTTTTCTATAAATGATCAGAAAATAATAGCTGTTATAAGTTTAAATGTACTTACAGTACGTATTATTCTGCATATAAGTGTGATGTATGTACTCTTGTTTATAATTTATGTTTTAAAAACGATGTAAAATTATAAACCTCTGATAATAAGAGGATCATTTCAGTGGGTTTTGTACCTTTTGTGGCCCCAATAAAAACTATTTCATTTATTATTATTTTTAGAACTTAAGAGTGGTTTCATTCATGTTAAAGTCAATGCCATAAGTGAGCGCTAAATAACATGGGCCAGTGGCCAGTATATGAAAAATGACTCATTTTGACAGGTTAAAAATACTTCGAAATATTTTTGAGAGCATTGATGCTGTTAACAGGTTGAATTAGTTTGTCAAGTATGCAATAAAAATAATAATCACGAAAATATATATATAATTTTTCAAAGAAATAGCCCAAAACTACGTTTGTTCTATGCTGAGCAATGTTATTCATTGCTCAAGAAGAGCATCGAAAAGCATTCAGAATGACGTCATGCGCACAAACCCTATACTCTGTTATTTTTTTAATATTTTATTCTCAGCAATCGTATTTTTTTTTTTCGTGCGAAATAAATAAATATGAATCATATATTTTAAAAGTGATAGAGCTTGCAGATCTTGTTAACTTATAAATTGAATTAGAACTTTCAATCGGAAGAGTGAAGGTAACGGAGGGTGCTAATAATTTCCGCTACAAAATATTGCTCTCTCTTTTTCCCCTCTCCTAATTCAATCCACAATCTTATATTATAAATCTATATAAATTTACTTTTTCTTAAAGTTTTTGAGAGGGTTGTAAATTTTTATATTCTTAAGAGAATTTTAAAAGCTATTAATTTTTATTTTCTTATTTATTCTATTTTATACTTGAAAAATTAAAATTTTCTTTAAAAATAAATAAAAATTGTTACTATTATTTAATTTAGAAAATTATATATAATTAATATTATTTGCAATGCAATTATGCTTTACACTTGTAAAATATTTTGATTGGAAATTAGAATTATTTCCCTAGCTTAGATAATGTAAAAGTACATTTTTGCCATTTCAGTCCCAACAACGGTTGTAGTGAATATCAGATAATGGAGGTTATCGGTCGAAACAATTCTCAAAAAATTACTACGGCTTATACAAAACACGTAAAAGTATATTTATGTCTATATGTAGTATTTCTCATTGAAATTTATCTGTAATCGGTGGAGAGGTTTTCTCAAAAATCGAAAAAAAAAAAAAAAAAAAAAAGTGTTTATCTCCATAAGCGTAATGTTAAATTAGGGGACCCTTATAGCTTTCCTCGCGTGCTAAACCGATAAGCTCCATTTAATAATAAAAAATCAAACAAATGGAAAATGGAGATAAAAATATGATATATAAATATATAAAAAAATATTTATAGCACGCCCATATAGTTTTTTTTTTTTATTATTATTATTTTTTTTTTCATAACAAAAATCTATTTTGAGACTTCTAGTATAGAGTGGGTTGGAGCTCCGTTAAGGAACAAAACGTTTTTTTTTTTTTTTTTTTTTTTTAGATAAAAGAGACATATTTTTGGCATTCTGAGAGCCACACAAAAACGTGGTTAAAATTTACAACTTTGAAATAATTTTTTAAAAAATTCTGGAACTGAAGAAGTTAGAATAATAATAATAAAAATTGATTGACCCACTCAGATCATACTTACATTAGTTAATATGACAAGCGTTGCATCCCATTGTATCATATGATTGCGTCAATATTTACAATTAATATAATAGTAATTAAACATAATATAAAAATTCAAATTGAAATTTCATTTTCAATGAAATTAAATTTTGGTGCTATTTTCTTATTTTCTGCGCACTTTTCTTACTTTTTATGTATTTTTTTCTTATTTTTTTGAGCAAAAGGTATCGTTATAGATGCGACGATAATATGATATAATATCGACAATTTTTGTTAATCTATAACGATAACGATAACTTTTATAAAAACTGCAGTTTTAACATATGTTAATCTATGACTTTTCAATAATCGAATATCGTTATCGTATCGTTATAGTATTTACGATAATCGAACCCAAGACTGTAAGTTAACAATATTAATATTCCATAAATGTATCATTTAAATTTCTCTGATCTACTGCCAGTAGTTTTCTCAATATAGTCACTTCAAGGATGGTACCGTAATATAATATGCTAAGGGATAGGAAATTAGGGGTCCCCTCTGTCATTTTACTGCACACTTTTGATTGGTTACACTTCAACTCCGGTAACAAGCATTGATATTTATTTAACACTTATATTTTTTTATGTTTATTAAATTCATTTGTTTAAAGCTGAACAAGGTGATGGATAAATTCATTTAAAAAAACATCGCCACATGTGAGCATGGGCCCAGTACGTGTATAATAAATAATATGACACATTTTGTCAATTTATATATATTTAATAATATTTTATGGAGAGCATTGATGCTGTTAACAGTTTATATTAGGTTTTCAAATATGCGAGAAAAATAATGTATATAATAAAAAATTATTAAAATAAAAAAAGGTAATTTTTCCAAAGAAAATAGCCAAAATCCACGTTTGTCCTATGCTGAGCTATGTTATTCATTTTGTTCCAGTATGGTGTAAAAGTGCATGCAGTATGACGTCATTAGAAATGTTCGTACAGCTAAAATTCAAACGTTAACTCTTCTCCCCCTCATGTGAAAATAAATATTTATAAAAAAAAACTCTGATAAAAAAAAAATCTTCAACTTCAACTTTTTTCTATTTCTTAGTCTTCATTTTTACTCTTTGAGTGAAATCAAATTCTCTAATTCTAATAACCAACTTATCTTAATTCTCATATTTTTATTTAACTATCTTCTCGAATGTATGTGATTAAATGATCTAGACACATATATAAACAAGACAAAATATGATTTCTAATTGCTACAATGTGCATGACTATAAAACTTGTGTTATTAATTTTAAAATAAAAATAAATTTAAATATATAATAATAATATACGTAATAATATAAAATAATAATAAAAATTGATATACAAATATTAATCAAAAAACAAACTTTAACAATTAATTATAAAATATAATTAAATGATTGTGCATAAAAAAGTGCGGAAAAGTTTTTTGACGCCATACTGGAGCAGTGAATAACATTACTCAGCTCAGCATGAAAGAAACTTTGTGTTTGGCTATTTCCTTTTATTTGGGAAATCGGTTAATTTTTTTTTGTTATACTTAAAGCCATATAGACCACATAAAACAACATGTGCTTTTTAATGAAAATATATAAACATGAAATGGGATCTTCAAAACTATTGACAATTTTTACCAGAATGTTAATGTAGCCCCACGAGAGAGCGTGAAAATACTATAAAGTATACAATTTAAGTAACTATTCATGTATATGACCGATGACGTCAGAAACATGCAAAAATATTAGTATGAAAATGTTGTGCGGGTTGCATAAATTGAAATTTCTGATCACTGCTACGGAGCTACAGTTGGGTTTTGAAACAAACTAAAGTTATATTTATGTGAATCCCATAAAGTGTTTTGTGATATAAATGCTTATGTTTTTCTCTGGTCTATTATCCTTTAAAAACATAATTCAATGCTCAAAAATGTTGCTATATAGTATTTTTAAAGTGGCAAAATGTCATTTTCCCATTCTGGCCTGGCTCATGCAATTTAGTGCTCAAATATGGCGTCAACTTTTATATAAATGCAACCACCCTATATACTTTAAGAAAAAAAAAGGTAGAAAACGTGGTAGACTGCAATATTCAACAAATAATTAAAATAACACAATATTGTGTAAGATAAAGTATTATGACAACTAACACGAAAAATATTTCTAACTTACAGTAAACAACACGCGTGCATTGTTATAAACATGCTAAGAACACGAGACATACTAATTAAATTAAAAATATCAACACAGTGGAATAATAAAAAAGACAACGCCTTTTAGTTAGAACAGTAAAAAAAAAAAAAAAATTGTTAACTTCGATTTTGCATGTCATTCTCATTTATTTATAAAATTATAGAAAGAAAAAAAATTAACAATATTATGCAGGTCAAATTTTAAAGGTCATATATATATTTTTTTTTTTCATTAAGAATAATAAAGTAATGGAGACTTTTAAAGTAACAAATGGTAAATAATCTTCTCTCTCTCTCTCTCTCTCTCTCTCTCTCTCTCTCTCTCTCTCTCTCTCTCTTTTTCTGGCGTTATACGTATTTTAAATGGAATCATGGTCACATTATATTCTATATCATTATTATTTTCACTTATATGATTATTAGACACCAGAATTTTAGATGATGAGTCATGAATTTAGTTTAACAAGCAAACAAAAAAGTACCTATATATAAAGAAATAAACAATTAAAAAAAAAAAAAAAAAAAACTTCAAGATATATTGTATAAAACATTAAAAAATAAGGAAAAAAAAATAAAGGAAATGGTCATTTTTAATTTTTTAATTTTTTTTTTTTTTTTTAAATTAAGCATCACAATATCTTTTCATCAAAGTAAGTTATATAATATGATAGTGCTACATTTTTGTCCTCTGTTAAATTTGATTTTAATTGGAGTTGATCGATCTTTATCATAATTTAATTTTTAAGTAAGTACACAAGCAAAGCAAAAACAAAATATTAATCATGAAAAGTTTAGAAATTATTTTGCTGAAGTTAAAAACAAAAAAAATGTCAAAATTGGTAGAAGGAGGATTAAAATAAGAAGAAGAAAGAGCACCTTACATGAATCGGAATTGCATGCGATTCATGCACACGTAAAAAAAGGAGCCTATATCTACAAAATAATAATAAAGAGAACTAAAAACTAGAAATTTGCTTGTCTCTAATTATTATTTACTTTCACATTTGTGAAGATAAAGAAAAAGCTGTTGTCAACACCCAAGGTCCATATATAAGTAATATAACAGGTTAGATGCTCCGGGAAAAGTTTTGGCCAAGGTCGCGTAGCTTAAAGGAATTCACCAAAGACTTCATATATTACCGGGTGTATTTTTATTCACCTTATCAGTGACGTAACTGGTGAACGCTGGTGAACGGCATCGTATTGGCTTAGAATCAAGTACATCCATCACAAAATAAAATCAATTGTGCGAGTTTTGTGCTGCGCTCAACCTCTTTATTATATGGACCTCTTGGTCAACACCCTTTCAAGAAAATATTTGAATTTTATTTTTTATTATATTATCGTTTCTTTTATTGTAAATAAAAAGAATTATTAAATAAATTTAATATTATTTGACATTCAGTAGCTTAAAAGTAATAAGAGTACACAATTAATTTATTTTATAAAAATATAACTGATATTTGATTTTATATATATATATATTTTTAATTACTACCAAAGTAAGTGCATTGAAATAAAACTGTTATATTCTATATGATAGCCAATTCTAAACCATCCTGAGGCAATAATAATAAATATTGCTGATTTTGTCATATTTCAAGAGCTCTCTAGGATGAGTGTGCAAGTAAAAAAGTAATAAATTAAATATTGTCGCCTCGAGCAAGACAAAAAATATATTGTCAATTTTATATTCATAATATTATAGTGAATCTTATTATATGTTATTATAATTTCTATTTTCATTATTTTAAGTCAATTTCGTGTATGTTTAATATTGGTGGTATTGGAAATTATAAATAAAAATATTAAAATATTGTTAATATTAATTTTTATTTTTACATTAAAAAAAAAGGGCACAATATACAGTATATGATTAGTTTTTGAACTTTTACAATAAGTTTTTATAATAGAGGGTTCATTCATTTATTCTCATAGTTATTATTTTATCTTTCTAGTCAGTTTTTTATTAAAATAATAATAGTAAAAAAATGTTTATGTAATATCAAAATATTATTATTATTAATTACATTCATTCATTCATTCATTCATTCATTCATTCATTCATTCATTCATTCATTCATTCATTCATTCATTCATTCGTTTTTTTTTTTTTTTTTTTTTTTTTTTTTTGGCTACGTCCCTAACAATTTTATTATTTTCGTGAAGAAATTTGTTTACATTTTTAAAAATAGTAATTACATGGTGCAAAATAACATATCAATAATTATCACTAAAAATAAACAAGGAAATGAATTAATGCAAAAAATGCTGTATTTTAAAGTATTTACCATCTCTTTTTGTTACAAAATAGTAAAAAAAAAAAAAAAAAAAAAAGCTTCAGGACTTTATTTTTAAACTAATGCCTCTCATAGTATCATGCATGACAAAAATAAGGAAATACAAAGCTAAAATTAAAATAGAAACGTAAATAATAAAGAAAATATTAAACATAACACACATAAAAAAAAAATAATAATAAACTCTCTTTAGTACTAGTTAAAAAAAATACACTTTATTAATTCAGGTTTTGAGCAAATTAGACATAAAATATAGAAAAAAGCTACATTAATTTTTTTTTTCTTATTTACACTGAACAAAAAAAAATCACAGGCAGTGACATTTTCATGTTAAATAAAAACAAAGTATCTAATATTGTGAGTTTCACAAGTTCAATATTTAAAATTAATAATTACAGGTGAAGTAGCTATACATGTAGATAACTAAACCAAGGGGTTAACAGCTCAGATAAAAGTTTAAAATTTAACATTGCAATTATGGGAACTCTTGAGTTTTTTGAGCATAGCTATAGCTCATGCAAAAGAAATTTTCTACGTTCAGCTCTGAACCAGACAATCACTGGAAGTCAGTATTGTATTTTTATTTGTATAATACAAACAGTATATTAGTTACTTGTGTACATAATACTTAAAATTTGAGCTGTTAAAATCATCAGCTAAGAAACTGGTTATTAACTTTTACCTTTAGTATTTTTTATTGATCTCTCTCTCTCTCTCTCTCTCTCTCTCTCTCTCTCTCTCTCTCTCTCTCTCTCTCTCTCATTGTCTTTATTTTTGTACACTCCCAGACTTCATAAAGTTGACAATGCCAGTTCTTAAAGAATTCATTCATGATTTGGCAACATTGTTTTTACCTGACAACGTATTTTCTACCCTTTTCTTTAGAAAGCTGCATGGTATTTGATGTTAAGTATATGAAGTATGCAATACTCTTATTATATTCAGTGTAACTTTAACTGTTTCTAAAAAAAGAACTAATTTGAATTTTAAATCATCATGAAAAGGTCATGTCGTAATGATCAAATGTCAAGGTGGAAAATCAGGTACTGCAGGATGTGACTAAAAAATTGTAAAGAAAGAAAAATCTGAAATTTTGCACAGATACATTAGGATAATAGTATCTTTAAAAATGTGGGGAAAAAAAATAATAAATAAAATTGAAGGTCACCATGATTTTTTGAAGTTTTAGTCCTATAAGAGCCCATGTTAATTTCAATAATTATTTTCTCTCTTATCTGCTGGTCACGGGTTTGGAAAATTTTATCATAGGTAGCTGTTACAATTATTTTTCAAATGGCATCATAGAGTTTTCAATTTTTTTTTTTTTTTTTTTATAAAACGTTGAGATGCAAGCCATCTATATACAACCCTCAATAAATAAAAAGATTCTCAACTGACAATTTTGACAACACAATTTTGTATTCAGTTTTCAGAACCAACTATCATGCTTTCACAAGCTCGTTCTATAAACTACACACAAATATTGAGCCAGCTTCAAAAATGTTCCTTTGTTAAAAACAGCTGGTTACAACGTCGTTACCTGTTTACTACGTTTATACATATGATCGATCATTGTTATTTCTTCTTTTACAACTTTGAACTTGATAAGAATGAAAGAAACATCACAAAAAAAGTTCCAGTCTCAACATGTGACTCACTTTTATCGGCTCAAAAAAAAAAAAAAAAAAAAAAAATCAATGAATGTGTCTTATTTTGTTGATCAGCCAATCACTGTTATTGACATTCACTTTACTTTACAGAACAAGCTACAGAATCACATTGTATTACTACGCACTTCTAACATTATGAACTGATACTAAATGATTCTCTAATTTATCCTTATTTACAAATTTCTTATCACAAAATACACACTGTTCAAGTAAAAATGGAACTTTTTCCATATTCTCAGTAAAAATGTTAACTGGTATTTGATTTATAGGTACAAATGTATACTGTAAAATTTTACCTGCTTTACTATCATCTAATTTAATTTTATGTGATCTATCAATGTGATTTTTCAATAATGCATAACTAACGTAATATATATTACATTGTTTACAATGGAAAGGAGTAGTTTTAGAATATAATTTTCTTTTCATAACATTTTTTTCAGCATCAGAATGATATTCACAATGTAATATAATAGAACTTTCTAAATTAAATGTAGCTTTACACATATTACAGATATAAGTCCATTCTGTAGAATGATATAATCTATGATGATAACCTAAATCTGTAATATTTTTAAAATCAATACAGCATATATTACAATTAAATTCATGTCGTGATAACATATGTGAATTTAAATTATCATCTAATGTAAAATAGTTACAGATTTTACAATTTAATACTGTAGTACAGCCATGATATTGAACTAAATGCTGTATTAATTCTGATTTTAGATGAAATTGATGATTACAAGGATCACAACCATATGTTTTTTGTAAATTTAAATGTTCTGACATTATATGTGATTTTAATTCTAATTTTTTGGAAAATAATTTTTTACAATCCTCACATTCATAGAAATGAAATTTAATTTTGTTATGTCTAATTTTAAGATGTCTATTCAGTTTTTTAACATTATGAAAACATTTACGTTTACAATACTTACATAAATATTTGTCATGAATTTTTTTATAATGAGATTTAATATATTTAATAGGAATTTTTTCAGCACACAAATGACACTCACTAATTTCTAACATCGTTTTACTTTTTTCTTCACGTTCTTTTGAAATTTTATGATTAATCTTATGATTTTTATATTTTAATCTATTATTAAATATTGTAGGACATATATGACATTTATACGATGCTCTAACTTTGAGATGAACTTTCTGTAAATGTACTTTTAAATTTGATTTAAATACATAACTTTTACTACAAAAATTACAATGATATTTTTCAAATTCTCGTATTTTTTGATGGTTTTTAATTACATGTTTTTTCATTTCTTTTGCATTTTGATTATAATAATTCATACATATTCTACAAAAGAATGCATTGTGTTTTACTTTGAAGTGATTTTGCATTACTGTTCTATTACCTTGTATTGTAATATTTCTTTCACATAATTTACAGGACATTTCATGACCAATCTTTACTTTTTGATTATGATATTGACGTATTGATAAGTCAGTACATTTAACTAATTTTTCAGTATAAGTAACAACTGAATCTTTACATGAATTTTTAAGATGTTTCGCATACAAGTCTGATGAGAAAAATATTTTCCAGCATACATTACATACATGTTTTGGTTTATTCGATTTTGAATTACTTTCAGGTTCAACTTTTTCTTTAAGTTTTACGAGTTGTGTTTCTGTAGTATTTAAATGGACATCTTTTAAGGTTTTCGTTAAAACGTGTCCTTTTTCTAAATGAATTTGCATATGTTCTATATTAGGAAACATACAAAAGCATATAGGACACATATAAATATTATGTGTAGCATTACCATGTTCTGATGCTTCCGTAATTGATTTTAATTCTAATCTACATAGAACGCAAGTGAATTTAAAATTTGGATTTTTTGATGTTTCTATCATTGAATCACTTCTCTTTACACGTTTCAAACATTCATGTGTTGAATGATGTAATAATTCTTGTTTCGTAGTAAATGCTGCACAACATAATTCACACATATTTAAGTTATGTATGAAATAACAATGAGCTGCTGCAACTGTATTACTTTCAAATTTTTTGTTGCATGACGCACAGTAATAACTTAAGTCGGAGATAGAGTCGTTAGTATTAATGCTTGGCATGGGAAAAATACTTGATTTACACTTGATTGGTTTGTTGTCTGGATGGAATGGTGTGGGGTCATTGGGTGGAGGGGTAGAGTCATCGTTATCATCAAAGTTGTACTGTACGGGAGATGCGTTGTCAGGAATATCGTTTGAGTCTTCTACTATGGTAACGGACTGTGAACATGAAAGGAACACATTAATACATGTCAAATTCTGATATTCTGATTGGCTGATGAGGTAGAGGGGACAGAGGGAATTATGGGGGGGGGGGGGGGAAGTTCAAGCTGAGTTTTTTGTGCCATTTCCCCTGCCTCATCAGCCAATAAGAGTTAAATTATAAATTCAAAATATCGATGTTTACCCGTCAAAGTGAACGGACTGTGAACATGAAAGGAACACATTAATACATGTCAAATTCTGATATTCTGATTGGCTGATGAGGTAGAGGGGACAGAGGGAATGACGGGGGAAAAAAAAGTTCAAGCTGAGTTTTTTGTGCCATTTCCCCTGCCTCATCAGCCAATAAGAGTTAAATTATAAATTCAAAATATTGATGTTTACCCGTCAAAGTGAACGAACTACACTTGACAAATTTCACTCAAAATGAACGACCTGCGTTTGACGCTTCTACGCGTTTTAACATGAGAACTAGATGGGGGAACTTGGAATTTGTAAAGTGTAGAACGTTCATTTTTCACAAAATTTGTAAAGTGTAGTTCGTTCACTTTGACGGGTAAGCATCGGTATCTTAATGAGAGATAAGTGATAAATAAACTGTCAAAATGAAAATAATTGAAAATGGACCACTTGCAATGAACGATCTTTCTAAAGTAACCTGAAATATTCTTAATGCATTTCTTATGGAAAAATCGTTTTTACTTACCCATAGCAATGAAGTCATTAAAAACAAATCATTGCAAGTGGTTCATTAATTCAAAATCAACATGGGATAGATTTGTAATCAATCTAACTTATGAATAATTACTATGAATAATTAGGTATGTTAATTATTATTCCGTATTATTATTATTATTATTTTGAGCTGTGGGACTTTCTTGACTATGGTAAGGCCCTTGCTGTTTTCTCCTATTTTTTTCTTTCAAATTTAATTTCTTTCAATATACATATTTTTAACTAATATAATAAATAATAAAAAAAAAAGTCAGTTTACTATGTCTTTATGATGCCCACTCACTCACTAATATAAAAGGCAGTGTTTTACCTGAGTTTAACAGATAGCCAGCCAGTCGTTAAGTTAAAGAAATAGGGTTAAAAAATAAATACAGTAAAAACTCGATGTTATAAAGTTAAATTTGAATTTATTTTATGAAGTTTGATTTTATGAATTTCTTGATATTATGGTCATCATTTAGGTCCCAGCCAATGTTAATAAACTCGATTTTATGAAATTTGATTTTATGAAGTGGTCATTTTTTGGGTCTAGTAAAATCAATTTTTTACTGTCAAAAAAAAAAAAAAAAAAAACTCTACAAAGACAAAATAAATTGCGATGCAAATCAACTTACCTTAAACATATCGTTTTGCTCCAACATATACTTCAAAGTTTTATCAGCACTCATACTTTTCCTTGCTAGCTCAAAACTGGCATCTAGCAATGATTTACATTCTTGGCAAATTATGTGAGGCAGTTCATCTTCTGGTTTGATCTAAACATAGCAGAAATATTTTTTGTTAGAATTTAACTTACATTAGACTAGTTGCTATTTTTGACATTCACTACAGAATTATATAAAAAAAATAAAAAAATAAAAAAAAAAATCCAATTTAAATTGCGATTTTTTTTTATTTCTCTGCTTTTTTATAAAATTTTTCTTCAACCATCAATAATCACTAATTAATAAAAAGAAAAAAAAATCAATAGACACACTTGGTGTATAACATAACATAAATTAATTTTTGTTATAGGCCTATTATTAAATTAAATGCAATACATCATGCCTGTGCCAATGTCCCTTACATGTCTTCCGCCTCTCTGTATAAATTTGTAGACAAGCATGATTCAAGCTTTTACACTCTAGCGCCGCAATTGGCAGCCAAAACTACTATTACTAATACTGCTTCACAAGATTTGAGGTCTTGTTGTCACCTGAGCGCAAGAATTCTGAGTGGCTATCTCTGTTTACGTCATACATTATATCGTTTCTAACCTTTAGTCAGCCTTATCATAATAGTTCAAATAGCCCCTAAACGTATCGCAGTGTTCCCTAAAGAGGGAAATTTAAAACAGTGCCTAAAAAATCAGCCAAGAGCGGAAGACACGTAAGGGACATTGTGCCTGTGCATATGCTGTTTAGACTAATACAGCGATTAGAACAATTCAACAAATGATATTGATATTATGTATTATATTTACATAAATAATGGATTTTTGAATCAGGTTAATGATAAAAATGATCAACATATTCTATACTTACATCTACAGGTAGACACTGTTCAATTTTCTCCGCAAGATTATGTTTGTTTCCTTCATCACTAAATATCTGAAACAAATAATGAAAACTACATGAAATGACTGTGTATTGTTATTGTTAGGTGATTTTCTTGCTATTTTGGTTACAACTTGTCTGTGGTGGTAAGTGTGGCTCGGAGAGTGAGTATTGGCAAGAAACATTCTTGGTACTGTATTAGAATATACCATATTCTTTCTCTATTTTGCATTCTAGAAGTTGCAGTTAACCCTACGTCTCATTACAGTACGAGGTAGTTTTATTGGTTATTTTGAAGTTACAAGTTTTAGTAGCCAATTCAATGAAATCAGCTCATCATAAGAATGATTTTGAAATAAATGTGTCGTAAATTTGATCGTAGCTGATATTTACAATAATAATAATTAATTTAATAACAAGTAAATTAATAATTCATAATTATCTATTAATGTAGTTATATTTTTTATTAAAGGCGTAGAACACCTTGAATAAAAAAAACTTGTGTAATATCCTAAAATACCTAAATATCAACGTTGATTTGGCCGGAATCATTGACAGCACAGCTTGCCTGGTCTACACACACAGAAACAGGCGAGCTGTGACGAGAAAAAAACGCATCTCCCATTTTGTGAATGTAAAATAAATTAGAAATCAATGACTCTGGCCAAATCAACATTGATATTTAGGTATGTTAGGATATAAGACAAGTTTTTTGTTAAAGCTGTTCTACGCGTATAAGTTGGAAACTTCAGTAGCCAGTTCAATGAAATCAGCTCATCACCAGGATTCCATTAAAATAGTTACTGAACACTTTAAACCCCTAAATTTCTCTTACCTTGATTGTATCTTGTTTATATTGAGCACAAACTCTACAAAGTTCATTCAGGTTGAAAACTTGAGGCTCATAATCCATAACGGCTGAAGTATTTGCATCTCGATCATCATTTTCATCTTCAGAGAAAATCTCAACTTCTTCATCCCAAACTTGATTTCTCTGCACAGTTTTAGGTGAATCAATTGTACTGATTGACATGTCAGGGTTAGAAAGCTCACTGATATCAATTTGGGAAGCTGAACTTATGGTACGTGGATAACGATATTTTTTTAAAACAGATGGACCACAATCATATTTTTTAGCTAACTCGTTAAATATATTAATTACAGGGTCATTTGTAATCTCATCTTCTGGTTCTGAGAGTACTATCTCTTCAACAGGTATTGGAATTGGTTTTGGTATCGGATTTGGTATCAGTTTTAGTATTGGTTTTAGTATTGGTTTTAGTATTGGTTTTGGTGATTTTGGTGTTGATTTTGGTATTGGTTCTGGTGTTGGTTTTGGTTCAGGGATAATGTATATACGTTTTACTGGAGTTTTTTTCTTTTTACCAGGATAATTTCTCTTTGGCTGTTTAATAACTGAAGGACCACTTGAATAATTTTCAGTTAAAAGATCAATTTTTTCTAAAACTTCACTAGGTTTTAATTGATTTAATTGTTCTTTTGGTAAGTTATGAAATACAGGAGGGAGTATTTTCATTGGAGGAGTAACTTGTGGTTCTTTAATTGGAATGGTTTTCTGTTTACTAGGGCTTTTTTTAGGGGTTTTATTAGAGTTGTTAGGTAATATAAGTATCATTTTATTGACAATTTTGCTTACTTTAGGGTCTATTACGGTAACTGTGACATCGTCAGTTGGTACAATGTTGGTAGTTTTCTGGTATTTAGATTTTTGTGGTGATGCTTTGCTGTTGGATTTTCTGTGAATAGAACAAAAAACAAATAATAATCATCAATATATGTAGTCAACCGGGATGAAATTGAAAGTGCGGGGTGAAATTGAAAGCCAATCACAGACCCGCTTTCAAAGTGCTCTGTGTTCTAACGAGATAGGGAAAAGTGAAAGCTTGCATACGATTGGAGTTTCAATTCCACCCCGCACTTTCAATTTCACCCCGGTTGACTGTACCAAACCTTTTTTTTTTTTCTTTTTTATTACAGTCAACCGGGGTGACTTTGAACACCCATTTATCTCTACTTTAGCACTCATTTCAAAATTTCAAAATATTTAATTAAAATCAAAAACAAATTTGAACAAAAATTGTAAGATTCTTAAAATTTCTAAAATGAGCCCCCAAGACAGAGATAATTGGGGATTCAAAGTCACCCCAGTTGACTGTACAATGTTTTTAATTTATAAGGTCCTGAATTAAGCCTTGTAAAATATCCTCCTAAAAAATAGAAACAAATCAGTCTCTTTCTGAGAGGTTGGAGGGGGAGTAGGGGAAAAAGGTTGAAAAATCAGAATGGATTTGATCTGTATTTTCCTCATTTATCTGTAGTTTATACTCGGATCTAAAACTGAAAGACGTAGAACACATACCTAAATATTAATGTTGATTTGACTGGTCATTGATTTCTAATTTATTTTTCATTCTTGCAGATGTGGTTTTATGACGGCATAACTCACTGGTCCACACGCGCTGAAACAAGCGAGCTGTGACGTCATAATTTCTTGAATGGAAAATAAATTAGAAATGAAGGACCAATCAGACAAATCAACGTTGATATTTAGGTACCGGTATGTTAGAATATTAGACATTTTTTCCCCTCCTCAAGGTGTTCTATCTTTTTAAGATGGGTACCTGTCGTTGGACACGTTTTTTTGTTTAACGTGTTCCATGGCTTGAAAATATGATAAAAATTTATCTAATTCAAACAATTAAGCCTAGGACAGCGGCCTTTTCTAAGCACAGCAATAAAGTTTGGACAATGCTAACTTTATGGACATTATCGCAGGGGTGGGATAAGAATTGAGATAAGAAACAACCGCTGTCTTGAGCTTTAGGATTTTTTTTTTTTTTTTTTTTTTTTTTTGACAGCAAGGAGCATGGTGTATTATGTAGTATGCACTGAATACATACATACCAGTAGCCTCTGTTTTCTCTCTAACTTACCTCTTAACCCCTGCAGTAGATATAAGTTCAACAACAGCTTCACAATCAGTAGCTTTCTTAACTGTAATATGTGGCAACTGTTTTAAAATCTCTTCACCATCATTTAAATTATGAGTTCCTGTTGAAAGTTTACTTTTACGTTTAACAGAACTTGGTGACTTGACTTCAAGTTTACGACTTTTTCTTGGAGTTTTCTCTGTTTCAGAAGTATCTCCATCAACCTTCTTAACAACTCGTTTTGGTGTTAATTTCTTTTCTCTGTTGATTGTAGATTTTAATTTTGGTCTACCTCGACCACAACGATATAATATCTGTTCTTCAGTTGGTAAATTTAAAGTAGGTAATATTTCATGTGATACTTCAAAATTACATTCACATTTATATAGTTTTCTATCAATACATGTTTTAGTATGAAATACATGTTTTGGAAAATGACCTTCACATACTAATTTTTCATTACTTGCAAGTCTAGATTGTCCACATAATTTTAACCAATTAGAATATTCAGGATCACTTTCTTTAGGAAATGTTGTCCATCTTTGTTTTTTATTATTTCCTCCATGATAACTATTACAAGCAACTACAATACATTTAACCATTTTTTAATGTTTTTATTTTGTGTTCAAGTTTTTTGCAATATTTGCGTACGTCAAATGTCTCAACTTAAATGAGAATTTTTACTTTGAATTTCAAGTTTTAACGCATTTATATTATGCATCAATATTGCTGAATGGTTAATCAATAATTTATTTATTACATCTTGCCCAATATAAACACTAAAACACACTAAAACATAATAAATTCATAATTTTCCACACACCAACAAAAATTCCTGTAAAAACGTAAACAATAATGGCGCAACTTTTTCTAAGAAATATTTTTTTTTGTACGCTTCTGCCATCTAGTGGTAGTTGGTGTTAGTGGTGTGGTACTATAATAGCTAAGTTATAAATTTTAGACATCTACTGGCATTATTTAAAAGTAAAAATTTTATTTGAAAATTTAAACTTTCAAAAAATGCATTTCACATAAATTTATGCTTTTAATATATTTAGTTTGCGCTTCAACGCCATGTTTGAACAGAGGATACTCTTAACAGTATTATGAAAAATACATTTTAAATTACTATTGATGCTATACATTTTAAGCACTGCACTGCTAAAACGTGCAAAAAAAAAAAATAATAATAAATAAAAAAAAATAATAAAAAACAAAAAATTAGAAAAAAAAAGTTATCAAATATTTGAAAGTAAATTTTATTACAAAGAAAAACGGAATAAGTATATTTTATAATTTTTTGCCTTTATTATTTTAATATTTACAATGGCACATATTACATTTTTTTATATATATATTTTATTTACTTAATTAAATTCATTTGATAATAATTGCATAATTAATTAATAATAATAAAAATCATTAATAATGATATGTTTTAACATTATTATTTTTTAAATATATAAATAGTTCATTGACTGATAAAGGAACAACTGTTTTGAAGCTGACTATAAGCAATTTCGTTCATATCCGCTTCCGTTTCGACTTACTGCGCATGCGTAGTAAGGAGAAAAGGAAGCGGATGTGACCGAAATCGCTTATAGTCGGCCTTAAAACTGTTGTTCCTTTATTAGTCAATAACGAACTAAAAGGAAAAAAATAATAATTTGCACTAAAAATCATAAGAATTAAAAAGAAATTTATATTTTCTCCATTTCCTTTTTGTCTTAATTATTTTTTGTTTAATTGGTCTCATCACAATATATTGTCTTAAAAATTTCTTTTCTTAGATTATTTAAATTTCATTTTCTAATTATAATACGAACATTTTAACTATTTTGAATACAGTAGTTTTTTATTGAAATTAGGGGGGGGGGGGGGAGTTAAAAATTTAAATTTCTAAAAGTTTGTAATTTCGCAAAGATTTTCAATTAAAATTCAATTGTCAATATTTAAAGGGGGAAAAAAAAAAAGAAAAGGATAAAAAGAAAAAAAAAAAAAAAAAAAAGAAAACAAAAATTAAAATGAAGCTCTAACTATAACAATAAAATAATTATACTAGGGCATGATAGGAGCCTAAGCTGTCAATTTTTATTCTTAAAAATTAAAGAAAATAATACTTTTATCTATAAAAAATTAAAATTTTCAAAAATTAAAATTTTTATAGTTCTGAAATTAAAATATCATTAACAATAATAAAACTACTTTCCTTTATAACTTTCTTGTTCGTAAAATAATTTTACAATTAACTTTTTCAAATTACTGTGTTTTTGCCACTTATATATTGTATTTTGCATAATATATGGATGAATATTTTTTATTTTTTTAAATATCACAATCTTTCTTTTTATGTCACCTTTTTTTTTACAATAATATATAATGATAACGTAACAATTAATTATTTAATTTAATTATTATTAATAAAATTGTCCCAACTTTATCTGGTGTCCTAAATCATATTAGGTTATGATCTTTATAGTGTCATGTCCTAAATATTATCCTAGAGCATGTCCCAATTGCCCAGGTAAATAACTGACCATTGCTCATATTTAATTTATGTAACGAGAGTGCTCCGTTATGATGTCCGATGTCCTCTTAACTTTGAAAAAAAAAAATGTAAAATAGAAGCCTTGCAAAAGTAGGTTTAGAGAGAAAATAAACAAACTGACACCTCAACAATACTAACAAAGTTCTAGCAGACGACTTTGTGCTCCTGCCTACATTTAAAGTACCTTTTTTATGCAGAAATGAAGCAGCTTAACTCAAGTTAGAATTATTTTTTGGAGCTGAATTTTTTTACTGTAGCTTGCTGAACCTTAAAGCTTTTGTTTTCCTAGATTTCAATTTGGTTCCAAGTTATTATTTTCACCAAACTGACTTCAAATCCAGGAAAACAAAAGGTTTGAGACTCAGCAAGCTACAGTAAAAATTTTAGCTCTGAGAAATAATTCTAACTTGAGCTATAGCTGCTTCATTCCTCCATAAGAAAGCATGTTAAATTAAGACAGGAACACAAAGTCGTCTGCTATCACTTTGTTAGTATTGTTGGGCTGTGAGTTTGTTTATTTTCTCACTAAAGACACTTTTGCAAGTCTTCTATTGTACAATTTTGTTTTCAGGTCAGGTCATGTAAAAAAAAAAAAAAAATGAAGTTTAAGTGGACAAGCACCCAAGTAAAAAAAAAAAAAAAAAAAAAAAAAAAAAAAAAAAAAAAAAAAAAAAAGACGAAGTTGGAATTAAGCTTTAATAATAATAATTTTATAGGGTAAACTTAAATATTTTAAATTCCCTTATTTGCATCAAATTTGTCATATTTTATACACATTTTTTAAACAAAAATAATAATAACACACAATTTTAGTATGGTGAATTTTTTTTAATATAATAGCCTATAATATAAATTTATTTCAAAAACAGTAATTTTTAAATTTTCATTTTTCAAAAATAAAAATTTAAAATAATTTTTCTACAAAAAAATTCACCATAATATATAATTTTAAACATATATACTATACATAATAATAACATATATATTATAGTACAACATAAATAATTACATTTTTTTTCTGTCTTAATATATTATTTATATATTATATATACTTTTTTTTTAAGCATTACTAAACATTATTGGTCCAACAATATTTTTTTTAAACTTCATTATTATTATAGGGATTTTTTTCTCTCTCTCTTCATTTTTTTTAAAGGATACAATTTTATTACTTAAATATTATACATTATAATTATTATTGGGACATTTTTTTTTATGTAAGATACTTTAACTGGTGATGCAGCACTTTGGTTATATTTATGGTAGAGATGGAACTTTATTGCGTTACATAACATTTTGGTTATGGTTCAATGACACTGTCCGTAACAATGGCCCGTATAATAGTTACGTAACATTTTGTTGTTGTCATGGAAACATGGCCATTATTTTAATAGTTTGAGTTGCTGATTATGAATTTAAGAGGGTACGTAAGTAAACCACGTACAGTTTCACAGACAAATGAAAGCTTATCATGTTGCTATTTTGCAAACCTTAAATATTATGTGGGAATGATATTGTTACGTCATATTTAAGTGTTCTGATGTGTGCTCAGGTGTAGCGTTATCTATCAGGTGAGCTGCTTTAGCCAGCAAGCCAAACACGCCAAATTACATGAATATGATGTAATAATAGTTTCTATATAAATTTGAGGCGCGAAAAAAGGCAGCAAGTTTCAATGGTTAGCTTTCAAACTGTACAGACGGCCACAGTAAATCCTATTAAAGACCATGCCGCTTCCTACAGAAAAGGTTAGAAATACATTATCAGGTAATGTATTTGCTAAATACTCTGAAAATCATGAATGAATTTTTTAGGAAGCGACATCGTCTTGAATGTTGGGTTTACTGTAGCCATCAGAGTACAATACTTTATCATATTATGTAACAGTGTTATTTACATAACAAACATTTCAGCTATATGGTGTTAAATCATCACAACCCAAAGTGGGGGGAGGAATACCAGATTTCATTAAAATTGGAAACAATTAAAGAAAATAAAGTTATTAAAAAAAATCTGCCAGCCCTCTAGTTTCTTAATTGCTAATAATTTCCCATTTCGTTTTTAATAAAACTGGGGAAAAAAAAAAAAAAAAAAATCTGGCTTATTATAGTAAAGAGATCTTATATAGTTTGGTGAAAATCTTTTCACTGTGGTTTAGTATCCTCTTTCTTTTATGTTTGTTTTTTTTCACATGCAACCACGATTGTATAATTTCTTCAATTTCACACAAAATCGTTTAAAAAAAAAAATGAATCTTGAATATAAAATTTAGGAATGTTGCCTTGTTCAAAAGATAACATTTGCTTCCAATTATTATTTTCGCTTACCAAAATAAAAGAGTCCAAAGTTCTAGTTCACCAGTTAAAAAATCATTCATAATAAGAACTAAATTCAAAATATTTAAATAAATTAAAAAATTATTTAGTTAACAAAGATATGTATAGGTATTATTATTATTATTTTTTTACAATATAGCACCATTCTTTTAAATATTTTTTATTTTTACATTTTTGTTATTAAAAAAAAAGAAATAATACTGAAATAATTTTTTTAAGAACAAAAATAATTTTATAATTTATTTAAATATTTTGATTTTTTTTTTTTTTTTTTTTTTTTTTTGTAATTATAAACTTTGTATTAAACCATTAAATAAATGTTAAAAAATGTTAAAAGTTATTTTTTTAATTTTAGAAAAATACTTATTGTTGGTTTTTGTAAGATATAGAAGAAGACAAATGTAATACACAAGTTCCAAAATTAATCTTTTTTCATTTTAAAATTACTAAATTTGTAACAATATAATGAAAAAATAATTTTACAAGTTGTGTATCGTCAGATATCTAAAACTTATATAATTATAAATAGAAAGAAAAAAAAAAGGTCAATAATTCAAATATAAAATAGCAAAAATTTAAAATCATTAATATATAGTACTGAATATTTTTTAATACTTATTTTTTTGAAAAATGTGAAACCTAGAAATTTAATTCAAAATTTTTCAAAAGAAAATATAAAATATTTTTAAAAACTTGAAAAAATACATGAGTACTGACAAATGAAATAATATGTATATATTTTTTTATTTAACTCACAAATAAGTAGAAATCTCTGATTTCATGAGTAATATTAACGTTTGAATTCAAGGCAAAAAACATTGCGTTTTTAATCTTAAAGAAAAGCATAGAAATACCAGAAAGGGCCTTACGACAGTAGAAGTTCCATGGCAAGATCGAGGTCTCACGTGGCACACAGTTTTAGTTCAAGCTCTCCATAGAACTTCTACTGTTGTAAGCTCATTGCTCGTATTTCTAATCCTTTCTTTAAGATTAAAGGCCTGCACAGCCGTCTTATTTTATTTAGTACTAAATTAATTTAAAGGCATAATGCACTTTTTTGAACATCCTTTAGAATACTAGGTTAATAATTTACATACCTTATTATGGCTGAATTAGACATGAACGCGATGATTTTGTATTTATTTTAATTTATTTTCCATTTGACGGTTGAAATAAAACTTATCTGACGTCACACTGTACTGATGGGGCTGCGAAGTGGTGGTGTGTTTTAAATTTATCACGTGACCAAAGAACTTGACTGTGATTGGCTGATGAGATGGGCAGGGGGGAACGCCGGGAAAAAGTTTGGTACTTCCCTAAACTATAAAACACTTTGCGCGCAAACACGGAAGTATAAAGTTTAGGGAAGTACCAAACTTTTTCCCGGCGTTCCCCCCTGCCCATCTCATCAGCCAATCAAAGTCAAGTTCTTTGGTCACGTGATAAATTTAAAACACCCCACCACTTCGCAGCCCCATCTGTACAGTGTGACGTCAGATAAGTTTTATTTCAACCGTCAAATGGAAAATAAATTAAAATAAATACAAAATCATCGCGTTCATGTCTAATTCAGCCATAATAAGGTATGTAAATTATTAACCTAGTATTCTAAAGGATGTTCAAAAAAGTGCATTATGCCTTTAAGAAAATAAGCCGCTGTGATTGGCTGAAAGTTGACTCTCAGCCAATCACAGTGGCTTATTTTTTTTTAAATTAATTTAATATTAAATAACATAAGACGGCTGCAAGGGCCTTAATACAATATTAACTTTTGATTATTTTTTTTTGAAATTTTTTTGTTTGTTTGTTAACTATTTACACTTATTATGTCCATTAACTTTTTTGTATATACCCTCACAAACTGAAGTTAAAAACTTGCTAAGTAAGCAAACTTTTGTAATTCATGGCGTTATGGTCATGATATCCAGGTTCCAATAAAAATTGGAAAATAAGTTGCCTAATTTAAAAAGTTTTTTTTTTTTTTTTTTTTTTTTTTTTTTTTTTTTTTTTTTTTTTGCAGTTTATGAGGCTACAGATGGGTTTAGGGATATAACATGTGTATGTATAAAGGTCCCACCTTGCAATTTATTTATTTAGTACAGTCTCCCTTAAAAGGTGTAGAACACCTTGAAAAAAAAAAAAAAAAAAAAAAAAAAAAAAAAAAAAAAAAAACTTGTACAATATCCTAACATACCAAAATATCAAAGTTAATTTGTACGGAGTCATTGATTTCTAATTTATTTTACATTCATGAAATGGCAGATGCGGGTTTATGACGTTACAGCTCACTTGTTTCTGTGCGTGTGAACTAGGCAAGCTGTGACGTTAAAAAAATGCAGCTGCCATTTTGTAAATGGAAAATAAATTAGAAATCAATGACTCTGACAAATCAACGTTGATATTTAGGTATGTTAAGATATAAGGCAAGTTCTTTGTATAAGGTGTTCTACTTCTTTAATCTGTTCAGGACAGTTTTTTTTTTTTTTTTTTTTTTTTTTTTTTTTTTTGCTTATCCCATAACGTTCAGCACGTAATATGACATGCTCTGTTGAGAAATGGGCTAAGAGTTGTCAGTAACCATGTTTCTTTCAGTTTTTATCATGATAAACAAATATGTAACAGGCAATTATGGAATATATTTTAAATTTAAAATCAAAAATATATATGAAAATTAAGTAGATGATTAAAATACAGTTTTAATTATTTTAGAAAGCACAGGTGAAAATTTTATAACTTTAAGAAGTATTTTGAATAATTTATGAAAAAATTATAAACAGTTAAAAATATATCATCAAATTTTGAAAGGAAATCACATTATACAGTAAAAGCTCAATTTTGTGAAATCACATGGAACCCAGAAAATGGTCCTTTCACAAAATCGTGAAATTCACAGAATTGAACTTCTATAAAATTGAGAGTTTATACTCTTATACTGTATAATTGCAATTATAAAACAAATGTGATAATTGTTTAAAAATAAACGTAAAAAGAATTTTCATTTTTACCAAAAATAGGCCTACGTAAAAAAAAAAAAAAAAAATCCTCTCCATTTTTCCACCTATGCTTTCTATTCCTGAAGAAGAAAAACAAAATGACTACTCACAATCAATTTTTTACAATTAAATTTTACATTGACTAAAAAATGAGTTCAGAAAACCCATATTATAAAAGTAATATAAAATGTATCAAAAACAATAATAATGCAAAATATCAATTTTTATAAAATAACATTTCTTTTTGATAAAATTTAGGAAAAAATCGACTATGCAACATCACAGTAGATGGTACAGTAGTCCATCTCCTATAGCGGGAATTTCAGATCGGTTACTCGTGCGTCACCTATTGCAAGTCACAAAGAAGTATACGTTTTTGCATGGTGCGCACGCAGTACACGCAGCGTAGGCTGCATTTATCTCCTGTGCGCACGCTGCAAAAACGTATAGTTCTTTGTGACTTGCTATAGGTGGCGCGCGGAACCGATCTGACATTCCCGCTATGGGAGATGGACTACTGTACCATCTACTGTGATGTGACAGTTATTAAAGATTTGATAAAAAAAAAAAAAAAAAAAAAATCCCTTTTTTTTTACATTTTATAAATCTAACCCAAATTTGAGTTGTGAGTAACCATTATATATATAATAACGTGTAAAGAATAAGAAAGTAAACTAAGAAGTAAGAGAATAATTACAAAACTATTTAATACTAAAAAGAAATTTTGAGGATCATTTTCTATTATAGAGATATGAAATATTAAATAATGGTTTAATACTTTCCTATTATATAAAAAAAAAGTACATTCATAAAAGGGATGACTTTTAAAATTACTTTTATTTATTATTATATTTCATTGTTGCTATGATGCTACAATGAAAAAAAAAAACTAATTTTAAAATGTGTCTATTAGAATCTAGCATAATTTATTTATATATTCAAATTTAAATACTTTTTCTATTAAACCGTTTTATTTTTATTCTTTTAATTTTTTTTTAATTATGCTAGAAACTAAGTATACATAATTAAAAAAACTGCAACAATTTTGATTTACTATAAAAAAATTACAGCCTACAACACTTTTCTTATTATATTTATTAAAAAGAGCTTTATTTTTTTATTAATTCATTAAAAAAATAACAATTCAAAAGAATACGGTTATTTTAAAGCAGTTACAATTTTTGAATTAATTTTGAATTCCTTAAAAAGGGGAAGAGTCTTTTCATGGACCTTCCATAAATGTTATCATTTTTCTTTCTTTTTTCCCTCCACAATTAGAGCAAGTTAAAAAAAAAAAAAGTTCTCAATAAAATGAAAAATTATCACATGACTATATTTTAACTAAAATGTTTTTACAAATTATTAAAATGTGTTTTTACGCAATATATAATTTAAATTTTATCAAATATTATACAAATATATTCTTAATAATATGAATTATGATGACAAAAACTATTGTGAAATATATTATATTCCTATATAAATATTTTTGTAATCAATATGTACCAATTGGTATTATGATCTATAAGAAACTGAACAATATAATAATAAAGAAAATGCAGAGTATACAGTCCGTGCCATCTAAGGATGTTCTCGATTAATCTAAATTGAGCCACGATCCAATAGGCACTCCAGGTCACTAGGAGGTGGGGTAATGTTAACTAAATGGAGAGTTTTTAGATGCTCTCTTATTGGTCACATTCTTAGATGGTGTGGACTGTATGTATACGCTAGAGAACTTAAACAGAGAAGTGACATCCCAATGTGTTAGGCAGACTGCAATACTCATTTCTTTAAATTTGGCAACACTGCAGACGAAATTACTATAGCGCTCTCTCTGATTGGCGCCTTGAATCAGCCACTTCTGGCCTCTGATTGGTGCTTCAATAAGCAATGTTGCCAAGGCAAAACTGTTGAGTGTTGCAGTCTGCCTAAAACATGGGGATGTTGCTTCTCTGTTTAAGTTCTCTAGTATACGCCTTCTTCAGTCATAACATAGACTCAGAGAGAAGCTTAGTTTCTCTATTAGATTATGTTAGAGTCTAAGGACTGTAGAAGGCACACATATACTCCACTTTCTCTTCAAGTTTAGTACCGAAAGCTATACAGTATTTACATTAGTTTTTTTTATCTCTGTGCTAGCAAGATTATTGTAGAAGTATGGGACTCTCTTCACTATGGTAAGGTCCTTGCTGGTTTCCTCTACCCCTTTCTTTTATATCATCAATCAACCATCAATCATCAATCAAGTAACGAAGAATTAAAAAAAAAAAAAAAAAAAAAAAAAACATTGATTGGTCAATTTTTTTTTCTTACAATAAAGAAAAATGAAGCTCTTTTTAATATTTAATTAAAAAAACTGTTATAGGATGCAATAATTAACATACAATTAATAATTACTATCTTGGAATACCTTCATTAAAAGTAAACATAGAAGTGTTATTAGAATTATTAGGCGAAGGTTTATAATTAGGTTTAGGAGGTAAAGTAGGACCTGGATACTCTTGTCTATCTTGTGGAGAAGGAGTGTTTACGTCAGGTGATCTTAGGGGTTGTAAATACCCAAGAGTTGGGTCAGGAGATCTCACATAGCCGGTATCAGAGGAACTACGCAAGTGTAAAGTTGAACCAGCTTCAAATTGTGAATAACTATTATTCCAACGTTCTGTAGGATGTGAACCTGGGGAGAGAATATTATGTTTTAGCAAAAGTAGCTTAAGGGAGTAGGGTACCGACGTTGGCCATTAGACTCAAACTGTTCTCATCAAAAAAAAAATCTGAAATTTTGCACAATGTTACTTCAGCTTGAGACAATTTCAAATATGTAAAAATTTTGGGGGGACACCGTGCAAATTAATTTTATATGATTTTTTGAAATTTTAAGCCCATAAGGCCCAAGGTTAATTTCAATAATTTTTTTCTTTTTTTCGGGACGGTCAAACATCATGAAATTCTAGGTGTGACCCTTAGCTACACAATGACACAAATTTAGACCCAAAATACTTCTTGTTTTTGAGATATAAGGTCAGTACCTTACTCCCTTAATATTCTATCACACTTTTACAACAGTTGAAGAGAACATTATTATACAACGCATTTGGTAAAAAAAAAAAAAAAAAAAAAAAAAAAATTATTTAATAAATAATAATAATAAAAAATTGTGTGGTACAGCTATTTTGATTAAACATACTAAATAATTTAGTAATTTTAAAATTTTATACACAAAATTGTACCTTGAAAATTAAGGAACAGGGCTATTTTATTAGCATTATAGTTTTCTGTTCAAGTTTATGAGATAATCTTTTAGAAACGACTTACACATTTTGCTTCCCGTGACAAAAAAGCAAGATACACATTTTGTTAGCTGTAACATTGATAAAAAAAAAAAAAAAAAAAAAAAATCAGTTTCTACTTACATTTAAATTTATTCCCTGCAGCATTAAAATGCGATGATGACACCTCATTGGTTGACACTCTCCTCCTTGGGGGTTGTGTGATTGGTGGTGGTGGGATAAGGATAAGAGGAGGCATATCTAGGGATGAATTTCTTCTCTGTAGTAATGCAGAGTGAGCTAAAGGAGAACTAGGGGAATCATGAGGAGATCGGAATGGTCTTGGCATAGTACCACCTCCACCAAACCATGTTCCAAATGGATCTCGTCTTGGAGGTAAGGGAGGGGGTGGAGAGGGTTCACGACGAGGTAAGGTAGGGGCGTCGGGTGCTTGTCGTGCCTGTTAACATACATCATTTTGTATCATTAATAATGTAGTGGGATATTGAGATATTATAGCCCTTGTCAACTTACTTTTTTATCATTTAGAATACTAGATTAATAATTACCATACCTTATTATCCATGAATTAGACACCAACATGTTTATTTTGTATTTATTTTCATTTTGACGATTATTTCATGCATTTGATGTCACAATGTACTGCCGCCAATCAGTCACCGCTCTGGTCACGTGATAAATTTAAGCCCCTCCCTCAATTTCTTTACCTCTATCACAGCCCCATCAGTGCATTGTGACGTCAGATGCGTGAAATAACCGTTCATAAGGTATGGTAATTATCAATATAGCATTCTAAATTATAAAAAGGTAAGTTGACAAGGGCTTTAAGAGAGTTTGATCATTCATTGTTTCTCTCTGAGTCTGTAAGGACTAAGGACAAATGAAGGCAGGTGTTTATTGCTGAAATATATCTATGTGTTAGTTTTTTATATCTGTGCTAGCAAGATTTTCACCAAACTATGGGACTCTTTTCACTATGGTAAGGCTGGTTTCTCCTGTCCTTTTCTTTCAAATTATTAAATGATATAATGAATGGTTTTAACAACTTGAGATGATTTCCTTTCTTACTCTCTTAAATGAATAATTTTAATAAATTTTTTCCCTCAAAGGTAAAAAAAAAAATAATAATAATAATAGCTTAATAATTAGGGAATAGGGATTTTTTTTTAAATCATAGGGTGTGAATCATCAAAGCACAAAGGTTACATAAAAGCTTTAGAATTCCTAACTGTGCCTAAATTTTTTTAAGTTCTTAACTTTTTTAAGGCTTTTAGAAGACCTACCAGTAAGCATTTTGATACATGGTTCCTACAATGTTAAAAAATCTAAAATTGGGGGTCTTTTACCTTTTTCTCACACCACTTGTAATTGGCTAGCTCATTTCACCAGTGAGCTCCAATTTTTATTAGGCATTTTAATATGATGTACAGTTTCAGACAAATGAAAGGTAACCATTTAAACATATTGCTATTTTGTGAGCCTCAAATTTTATGTGGAAACTATATTGTTGTGTCATATTCACATGTTTTGATGTGCGCTCAGTTGTAGCGTTATCTATCAGTTGAGCTGCTTTAGCCAGTAAGCCAAATATGTCTCGTGATGCACGTGAATATGACGTAAAAATATAGTTTTCACATAAGCTTGAGGCGTACAAAAAAGCAGCAAGTTTAAACAGTTACCTTTCATTTTTCTGCAACTGTACCTTCATGTTTCATTACATTAATCAGGAAATTGGGTTTATTTTAACATTTCATAAGTCCTATTTACATGGAATCATATTTTCTATTTCCATAAATTTTAATGTATTATAATTGCATTATTTTAACACCATTAAATCTCCATGCCATCAAATTTATTGCATTTTAAAATATTGCTTTGTGTGAACAGGCTCTAAAGCAAAACTAAATAAAATATAATCCAACTCACCTGTTGCGGAGAATTGTCCGAGATGGAACTCTCTCGTCTCCTGCTCCTTGGAGGCAAGGGTGGAGGAGGGTTACTAGGTGCTGGGGGTAGGGGAGGTGCTGCAGTAGAGGGGAGAGGTGTAGGAGCAGCAGTTACTGTGGCAGCAGGGGAGGTAGCTTGACTTGGGCTAGGAGATACAGACACAGCGCCAGGGGATAAGTTGCCAGTGATCACTCCTGAAACAACAAAATTATTAAAGTCAGTATTTTTAAAATAAAAAACAAAACAGTTAAAGGCATAGAAAACATAAAACAACAAGTTCTTTTTAATCATTAAACACTAAATGAGATCTAAAAAACTGATGATAATTTTTATCAGAATGTAAATGTGGCTCCACAAGAGAGCATGAAAAAACTGTAAAGTATGTATCCAATTTGCGTGAATATTTCTGTATATGACCTGTGACGTCAGAAACAGGCAAAAACTAGTATGAAATTGTTGTGCAGGCTGCATAAATCTCAATTTTCTGATCACTTCTAGCGGCACAGTTGGATTTTGAGACCAATTGATGTTATTTATGTATGTCCCATCAAGTGCTTTGTGACAAAGTTGCATAACTAATGTGAGTTGTAAAGGAGGGGCTATTTGTAGATTCTGAAAATATTTATTGTGTGTTTTTTTTATGTGTTTTTTCTTTGACAAGATCTACTTGTATGTAATCCTCTGATCAATAAACTTATTTATTTATTGAATTTTTTATTTCATACCTTGACCGATCATGATAGATGCAAAGACGCTATACTCCTGTGATGAGCTGTGAGCTGGAGGTGTGACAGGTGCAGAGACAGGAAGTAACGGTGTCTTTGGTGTCTCCTCACCGTTGTCTAACCTTGCCGTGGAGGTAGTGAAGAGTGACATGGAGGGGAGAGGGTTGGGATGTGTACGTCCAGGCAAGTGTCGTGGCTTGATACCAGGGCTCTTCAGGTTTATGTCTGGCCATTTACGAGGCTGTCATAACAAACAAACATAGTTGAAACTTTATAACATTAACAGTATTGCCTTCTGTATATAGCAAAACATAAACATTCAAATACATATATCATGTAGTTAGGAACAAAAATTTAGTAACAGAGTAGCAAAGAAAAAAAAAAAAAAAAAAAAAAAAAAAAAAGCACAGAATGCATACTTTGCATTTACACAAACAAACTTAGTTACTGTACTTTATTTTTAGAGTGCTTGGTTACTTGTGTGTTCTCTAAATAATAAAAAAAAAGCAAATAAATGGAATGATAAACTAAAATATACCACACATCACAATTTTTCTTTATGCTCAAATATAATAAAAAATCACAATTTGAACAAGGAAAAAAAAAAAAAATAAAAAAAATAAAAGACAGAGATTGAGCAATAATTGCATAATTGTTTACCTTACTTAATATCAAATAGCAAGATAAATGTACTTACAAATCTTGGTACTTGTTTACAATTCCTAGGTTCCAGTTCCAATGACTTGTGGTAAAGATAATTACTGATATCAGCCTCCTTCAAATCACCAAATGGATTCATTGCGTCTAGAAACCTCTGAAATCATAACAAAACATAACAGATTAATTTATTATTCACACTAAAGAATACAAATACAAAATAAATCATTAACAAAAGAATACATCACTCGTTCCACAAGTACTGTCATGGGCATGGTCCCTCGTTGTCAGATTTCTAAAAACTTTTAGTACTTTTTGAAAGACCTTGTATCAACATTGGAAAAAATCACTATAAAAAAAATTCTCAAAAAAGTTTCCGGGAAAATATTGAATTTTGATTTTTTGAGAAAGTGGCAAAAAAAGGAGATTATGGGTTGGAAAATCATTAAATATTTCTTGGAGAGAACAACTTATGAAACTTTTTTCTTTACAAATGTTTAGACGAAGAGTAAAGAATTTTTATTATATTTTCCATTCTGACCTCGAAACTTTTCCGATGCCTTAATTTTATGAATTTTTTAATTAATTACAAATTTGACCTACACAAGGCATATTTAAATATGATATGATAAATTTAAGCCCCTCCCTAAAGTTCTTAACCCCTATCATGGCCCCATGGGTACATTGTGATGTCGTAAAATAACCGTCAAAATGAAAATAAATACAAAATCAACGTGTTGGTGTCTAATTCATGGATAATAAGGTATGGTAATTATCAATCCAGTATTCTAAATGATAAAAATGTAAGTTGACAAGGGCTTTAAAGTGTAACTCAATACTCAAGTGACAGGTTCGCATTTTTACCTGAGCGACACCTGAAAATTTCTAAACTTTTCCATCCTATATCTCCTAGAAACTATAACTACAGTACCTCTTAATAAATAATAAAAAAATAATTAAACCAAAAAATTAAATTCTCTTTACCCTCATAGCAGGTTCCGAAGATAAACAATAAGGCTGATTTTGATACTGTTGTATTTCTCCTGTTATCTCTGCAACTTTTCTTCTCTTACTGAAGTTAATGAGCTCAGGTGAGTTAGGTAGATAGTCAGGGTTACCTTCTTCTATGTGTAAGATATTGGTCAGGTACATGCCTAAGAAAGGCACGCACGGTGGATTGATACTACGTAACTTCTCTTGATATTTACGGAAATGATCACTGTTGAGTTCACGTGCTTCTTCTAGGGCTTTCTTCAAGTTGGTAGGTACAGCCTGGGGGGAGAAAAGAAAAATAGTTAGTTAGCTGAGGTATAATAACTTTAGAAGGTAGTGCAGTAATATCTCACAAACTATGGTTTATGAATAGTGCCTGAAAAAAAAAAAAAAAAAATCTTCCTAAAAAACGTCCTGAATCCCTATCCCATTAACTATCAAAATTAGAGAACTTCACTTTGCATTATCTTTCAATACACGGTGCTCCAAAATCTCTCGTTCTATTTCTCTATCCTATTGTTTTAGTAACATTAACTGCGATGTTTTTTTTTTTTTTTTCTTCATATATTTATAAAACTCTTGATGGTATAAATATTTAGCCCTATAGTATTATTATAATTACAGTCAACTGGGGTGACTTTGATTGCCCGGGGTGACTTTTAACACCCAATTATCTCAGTCTTGGGGCCTCATTTTAGAAATTTGAAAAATCTTACTATTGTTCAAATTTGTTTTTGATCTTAATGACATGTTTCAAAATTTTGAAATGAGTGCCCAAACTAGAGATAAATGGGTGTTCAAAGCTACCCCGGACGTTCAAAGTCACCCCGGTTGACTGTATACTCAACAAATGCCACTGTTACGTTGCTGACCAGCGGTTTCCGGGGCGGAGTTTCTCTGTGCTGTACCTATCTAAATATACTTATCTTATGTAAGACCACACTGCACATACCTGATAAGTCATCTTAAGTCTGAAGACAGAAGCAGAACCCATGGCAGATACCACGGCAAGTACCCCATTGAAGTTGTTCAGTTCTTGTAACACCATGAGGATCTCTATCGTACGACATACGATAGCAACTCTCTCTTCAAAGTTCTCTGCTTCTACTATAGACTTCTCCAACCATAATGTGAACTATAAAACACAAGAAAATTGAATGTTTAAGTAAAAAAAAAATATATATGGTACTTTTGCTTTAAGGGGGTAGGTGACCGACTGATATCTCGCAAACTAGACAGTCGCAAATTATAATATAAACACAAAGTAAAGAAGAAATGGTACTTAAAAGTTTAGTTATGCCAAATATGTGAAAACACAATCAAATATTTAAGTTGTTCCACTTTAAAGATAACATGTAAATGCGGAAATTCAAATTATAGCAGCAAATTTACCACGCGAGACCTCGGCGTCTCCATAGAACTTCTACTGTGGTAAGGCCCTTGCTGGTAATTCTATCCTGTTCTTTATTATTGATCCTAACTGCAATGTTTTTTCCCCTTTAATTGATTGTTGATTACTCCTTGAAGTAATGAGGAAATAAATGGGAAATGACAGGAAAAAAAAAATAATAATAAAAAATAGCCTAAATGAACTTACCATGGTGGTATGTTTGATCATTTTGAGTAAATTAGGTGATGTTGCTTCTTTTTCTTTCTTGGTCCACACAGAGCCCACAAGTTCCGAGGGTTTGACTGCACGATACAACTCAAAGTGTTGCAGAGTAAGCTGTCTCGCTAGCTCAATAGGATGAAGCTGAAAAAAATTCTATTTTAATAATTAATTCTGCCTGCTAAAATTAAAAGGTTAGGCCTTTTATGATGTCATTTTAAAGTCAATAGTAACAAATTTCTCTGCTATAAATGTCAAAATATGTGACTATCAGATAAAGGAGAAAATTATGAGGTAAAATTAGCATACATTAAAAAAAAAAATCATAATTAAAAAATGTTGCACAGTAACCCTATAATTTCGCTCATATTCTTGGAAGTTTTTGTGTAATGCAATATTTCTGCAACCAGACAAAATAATGTTACCTAAATAATAATAAACTCAATTTAGATTTTTATATAGATGGCTTGTACTGTATCTAAAAATCTAAAAATAAAACTTAAAAATTTTATGATGCCATTTGAAAGTCAATAGTAATAGCTACCTATGATAAAATTTTCAAAACCCGTGACCATTAGATAAGAGAGAATAATTATTAAAATTAACATTGGCTCTTATGGGACTAAAACTTCAAAAAAATCATAATTCAAAATCTAGCATGGTGACCCTCTAATTTTTATACATTTTTTAAAGATACCATATCCTAATGTATTACTGTGCAAACTTTCAGATTTTTCTTTCTTTGCAATTTTTTAGTCAAATCCCGCAGTACCTGATTTCCCATCTTAAAGATGATTCTCTCTATTTTATATAGTTTTAAACTTAATTCAACCTTTTTAAAATTACAATAAGATTTAATTAAAAAATAGTTTTAGTATTGATTTTTTTTTTTTTTTTTTTTTTTTTTTTTTTTATGGACAAAAACAAAAACTGTTGAAAATAAAATCTGTGCAAGCAGAAACCAATCCTCCATACAACACATGCAAGAAGAAAGTTTATATATAGGCCTATAGACTTACAGTCAAAATGGTCCATTCCTCTTCAGGACATCTGATGTGCATCTCAATGGGTGGCGGAGATCTGTCGAATGCAAAAGTAATTTCTCGCTGCATTTCTTGAGCATCACACTGGAAAACAAAGGCAAGTAAATTAATCTTAAAGCCATAGACCACATAAAACAACATGTGCTTGTGAATGAATAAACATGAAAAGGGATCTTCAAAACTGATGATAATTTTTACCAGAATGTTAATGTAGCCCCACGAGAGAGCATGGAAATACTGTACAGTATGCAATTTGCATTTGCAATTTGCAATCACTGGAGATACACCTTAAAGCGATTTGCTAATTAATGGGGATACGCCTTTTTGACACAACCAGGACAATATCTATCAATTCAGGACATGTCCTCATTTAGAATATGCAATAAAATTATCCTCTAAATATTTTTGATCTTTTGTATTCAGGATGATTCCCTCTTTCAAAATTAAATATGAAACAAAAAAAAAAAAGAGGGGGGGGGGGTATTTCTCAATGATATCTAGAAATTAGGCTCAGTTATTTGACTTTTTATTTTCTATGCGATAGATGAGATTTTTTTCCTCTAGGATTACTATCATTAATTATCAACTTACCTTGCGTTGTACAATTTTGAGCACAGAATCGACCCACTTTCTCATGGATTTTGAGCTGACTGTGTCTAGAAATAGATTCAGACGGACTAGAAGTTCAGGTTCTCTTTCAAAATCATAGAAATGATGATCAACCCAATGACGAAATACGTTCAACACTCGGAATTGAACTGGTTGGCAATACTCCTGAAATAATACATCATAATGGTGTTAGAAATGATAATGGGAATTAGAGATCAACAGCATTTTATTGCACTTTCTGATAAATGATAGGCCTATACATTTGAGTAAAAAAAAAAAAAAAAAAAAAAAGTTTGCAGCAATTACTGATATTTTTTTTTTATACAGTGAATTATAGGATGTATGTATTCAAGAGTGCATAGTAAACCCAACTCCATCCTTTGACCCAATTTGAAGGTGTACTTCTAAGAGGGCTTACGATTGAATTTCGTCAGCAAATGAGTCAAATTAGGAATATAGTTAACCCCCAAAAGTGATAAAATTAGAAATAACATTAAAAGTTAATCATCATAAATTTATTTGCATTATTTTTATTGTTATCTATTAATATTTGGAAAGGAATTACAAAATTATAATAATAAATTGTTTGAAATTATCAGTCTGTAACTTGAATGAAAGGTCTTTCCTCAGCCTCCAGGTTCATTTTTTCCCAGTAGAGGCGCTATTTTGTTTACTATGTACTCTCGAATACACTCCAAGCAACTGAAGAAGAGGGATGTCACCCTCACAATTTCTTGATCAATGAAAATATTTGGGTTAACTGTGCCTCACCTAGCTACAGACTTCATCATGGTAAGGCACTTGATGGCTTTCCTATCATTTCCTTTGATAATTATATTCAAACCGAAATAGTTTTTGCTTTCTAAATGATAGATAATGTATACAAATAATAACATAATATCGATCATCATGGATAGTAAACGGCCGCGAGGATTTTTAACTTTACAATTAAAAATTTAAAACTTGACTCATTTATTGTCCGATATGTGCACATTACGACGGTGTTTGTCTTAATTTGTTTACACATTTGTACTGTGGTGATATTACGATGTAAATTTGAACAATACAAAAATACTGGCGACCATTTACTATCCGTGATAGTTGATATGTTTCTTACTTTTCTGTATCTCTTCCAATCTTCCCTCTGTGAGTTCTTGAGTGTCTTATCTCCTTCTGTATCTTTGTCCTCATACACCATGCTTGGGTCTGGTATGTTGAATCTTTCTATCAGCAGTGACAGCAGCTCCTGTGACACATCAGGTATTAGTAAGATCAATGTACAAGTGAACTATATACATACGACTCTAGGATATTATAGGACAAAAATGGAGGTTGGAGAAAAAAAAGGCAGAAATTAAAAGTGAACTTTATTAAATGATTTTTTTTTCCGACTTTACACTTTAAGGGGACGCAAATAAAAACAAATGCTGCATCAACAATATAATGAAAATAATGATAGTCATACATAGGGGCGTATTCAGGGGGGTGTTTTTAGGGTCTGGACACCCTCCATCAGGTCTGAAAAAGCATGGAAAAAGGGGGTGGTTCCCCCCTTGTCTATGCTAACTATAGGCTGGACCCCTCCCGATGCAAAATCCTGAATACGCCCCTGGTCATACATAATAAATAATAATAGGTATAAAAAAAAAAATTGTTGAAATAAATTGTCAAAAAAATTCCGTTGCAACAAAATAATTTACTTTCCTTAATGTCTTAAAGACTAAATTAAAATTAGCTGGAAAAAATTTAAAAATATTCCAATATAAATACATTTAAGTACTCCTCGATTTTTTTTTCTTCCCCCCCCCCCCCCCCCCTATAATATTAAAATTGAGCTTTTTAAAAGTGTTTACTGCCTATGATAAACTGTTCTATTAAAAACCACTGTACATAAACCATTGCCAAAACAAGATGAGAGTTTATTTCAACTGAAAGCTCCCTCTTTTCTCAGTTTCTAACCTAGTTATTGGAATAAAATAAAACATAAATTAACTTCAATATTACATTGATCGCCTTTAAAATTTTACTCATTATCTAGGGGAAATTGGGTTATAAAAAGCTCTGATCTTGTTTTTGGTCAGAGTGTATAGCTTTAGTTGTTATACTTGCACTCAACATACCTGTGTTTCACAGAAGCTACGATATGTGGTGAGGAATGTTCTCACAAACATTGGGTCAGAGTAGATATGGTATGTCAGACGTTCTACCAACTTGTATAGCGTGGCACCCTGAGTCAAAACATACAATATTTAGTGTGTGTCAAGGTGGTATAATACGCCCTTTTACTGTCATCAGAACTCGTTTTCCTTTGTAAAACTTTGAATTTTGACATACGTCATACAAGGTGACTGTAAACAGACTCACGTGGTACAATACATTATGTACCTGGAAGAGGAGGAGGGATAAAAATTTTTCCCTCTTTCAGCGCTTTAAATTTCCCCTCTTGTTTTGATTCACCTTGTGTGACGTTTCATACGTGATGCTACCTAGGCAAACTACACCACCTTCTTTCTACATATCGTCTCTGTTGCAGCAAATTGTTTCAAGTGAAATTATCACAAGCGCACCAAACGTTCCATCTGACACAGTACACCCTATGTAGATGGAACGTTTGAAAAGCTTGTGATCATTTCACTTGCAACAGATTGCCGCGATAGAGACGATATACATCTTGGTGTGTATCTACTAACATTAGAGAACTTTAAGAGAGAAGTGTCATCCCCTATGTTTTAGGCAGACCCAGTGGGGGTGCACTTCTGAAGAGAGAGCTTACACGTTGGTGAATTGATAAAAAAAAAAGGTCATTTTCACAGTGATGTGGTACGGTGGGAGCACGATTGATTGGGCTGTTATGACGTCATTTTGTATTTAAACAGCCGCATCAACCGTGCTGCCATCGTACCACATCACTGCGAAACTAACGTGTGTTTTTTTCAATTCACCAATGTGTAACGTCCTCTGACGGAAGTGCACTCCCACTGGGCAGATCTTCATATGCACAACAATAAGCCTACATTACTTTATTTTAAGGCACTAATAGCAGCCCAGAACAGGTTGCCACAGTCAGCAAATTATACAAGTGGGCATAGGAAAAAGTTACAGACTGTTATATCATTTTGCGATTTACAAAAATTAATTAAAAATACTTCATGAACTCAAAAATGAAAAATTTGCATATCTATTGATTCAGGACAAACTCTTCTTTTAGTATATGCAGCATTTTCTGTATATCCAACATAAAAAACTTACTTTGATGAGAGGCACTCCATTATTCTCTCTCTCCTCTAGAATGATATTTGCATTGCTATCTGCCTCTGCAAATCTGTAAATACTAGGAGAGGGAAGTCTTAGAGGATGTTTCTTCTCTTCATCTAACAAGATGGAGTCCAGGATTCGATCTAACATGCTGCAAACATAAGGAATGTATTAGTTTTATTTTAGATCTTATGTTTTCAAAGGTTATACAAACACAAATATAAAAAGATGGTTGGGAATGGATGAGAATTTAGTTGTTCGATTTTAAACTTTAAGCAAATATTAAATGAATGTTGCTTGTGTTAAATGTAACAAAACCATCTTACTCTCTTCGCAACCATCTTTTTCTATTTATGTGCTCCTATTGTTCCTATAACCCCCTTTTTTTTAATTATTAGAACTGAACAGTATCCTTAATACAATGTGTGTGTTTTTCTTTTAATATATCAATCTTGTTGCGAGCAGTGTATAACTTGTTTTCTTTAACGCAAAGCAAAATGTCTATCTTGTAATTTGTCACGCGTAGCAATATGTATATATCGCTTTTTGTCAAGCTAAGCAAAACGTGTAAGTCGTTTCCTAACATTATGTAGATGGTGCTCGACTTACATATCGTCTCTATCGCGTCAAAACGTTCCTAGTGAACTTATCACGAGCTCGCCAAACGTTCCATCTACATAGGGTTTACTGTGTCAGATGGAACGTTTGGCGCGTTCGTGATAATTTCACTAGGAACGTTTTGACGCGATAGAGACGATATACTGTTTCGCATGACAAAAAACGAGATACACATATTGCTTGCAACAAGATCGATATTCAACCATCTAATATCACATGAAATTAAAAAAAAATGTTTTATTATTTTTTGCCATAACTGCCATTTTGTTCTTCTAGTATTTTAAAATTAAAATAAATAGATGTGACATCAATATTTAAATTGTTACCTTTTAGTGTTGAGCATGACGAGATCTGCCATCCAGTTATTCTTGTCCTCTGCAGACTTTGCTAGCAGAATAATACTTGGAGCCACCCTTGGAGCAACTTCAAAACAATGACGAAGCTCTGAAACATTTTTAGTAACAAATTTAGCCTTCATAAAAATGATAATAATATTCTAGCACGTGCCTACACAAGAATTAACTACAAATCCCAATTAATTATATAAATTGGAGAATATTTGCAATTTATTAATTTTCAATTAGCTATAAAGTCCCAATTAACTATAGGCCTATAAATTAGAGAATTTAATTAATTTTCAATTCAACATTCACTATTCTCTCTCCTGCTATTTCATACTTCAATTTTTAATATTTTTAACATCATTTCGATGCCTCCGCGTCGTCAAAAGCGTGCATCTACACTTTCCAGATTTCCGACAAAACGACTATCTACACTTTCCAAGCAGCACTGTAACTTGACTAGCGGCCATAAGCTTAACATTGCAGATGCTCGTTGGCGGAAAGTGTAGATAGTCGTTTTGTCAGAAATTTGGAAAGTGTAGATGCTCTCTTTTGACACGGAGGCATCGATATATACTGTATCACTGAATACACGGTAGTATGTTAACTGGTAATCCATTGCTTGTTATACAGTAGAAAACAAGGTTTATAAACAGCACTATTATATTAGGTTGGTTAAAAATTTACAACACCCATTTTTAAAGGAATAGAACACATTGAACAAAAAACATGTCTAATATCCTAACATACCTAAATACCAACATTAATATGACCAGAGTCATTGATTTCTAATTTATTTTCCATTTACAAAATGTCAGATGCATGTTTATGACGGCACAGCTTACTAGTCCACGCGCGCGGAAACAGGCAAGCTGTGACGTCATAAACATGCAGCTGACATTTTGTGAATGTAAAATAAATTAGAAATCAATGACTCCGGCCAAATCAACGTTGATATTTAGGTATGTTAGGATACTACACGTTTTTTATTTAAGTTTTATATTTTTCATGCCTTTAAAGCACAAAATTAAGAAATAAATAAAAGTATTACTCACCATCTGTATCTTCTCTATCGTTGATCAGTACTTTACGAATGTAGAATCTCTCCTTCATTCTGAACTCCCCTCCCACTGGAGCAGTCACCGAGGACCTCCTAGAGTTTGGTTTACACAAAACCATTAGTCCGTCAAATAAGAAGACTCTGCGTTCTGATTGCTTCTTGCCTGAGCCGATCTTGTAGAGAACGTCCTCTGTAACATTACGTCGGCAATATATCAGTAAATGTGAAAATAAACACTGGACATCAACAAATAAATGAATAATAAATATTAATCTATGTTAAAGAGGAAGTTCAGGGGTTACAACATGGCTTTTTCAATGTTAGATAATGAGAAGAAGAAAATCTGTTCATAAACTCATATATGATGACCCAAAGCCTTTCCGTAGCCCTGCAAACTCGAGATCATCCTGCGAGATATGTAACCCTTCCCATATCTTTTACGTCATAGTTATGGCTTTACTATAGACCCCTTGCACATCCTTGCGCTTTGTCGCCATGTTTGTGGTGCCTACTGCATTGGCCAACATAGGGGAAACATCATTTCTCCCAATTCTTCTCATAAAAAGAGTTTATTTCAACTGAACAGATTTTTCTCATATTCTTCGAGCTTATTAGGAGCTAGAAATGAAGCTTTGATTGAGGTTTGAAGCTTCTTTTGCTATTAATAAAAATTAAAAATGACGTTTTTCTTATGCTGGCCTATGTATTCTTGACCAACAAAATGGCAGCTCTTAAACATGAGTGCAACCAGTCTATAGAAAATGTTGTAGTGGGTTGCATATCTTGCAAGATGAGCGTAAGTTGATTATCTGTGTGCTAGCAAGATTTGTCAACAAACTATAGGACTCTCTTTAGTATGGTAAGGTCAGCAGTAGATTCCTCTATCATTTCCTTTTAATATCCTCAAAAATACCAGTAGACTTACCTCTGATGAATTCATTGCAACATTGTCCAATATCTTTACTCTCCCATCCTTCAATAGACTTCTGCAGTTCATTTGTTTTCTTCATAGCAGCTTGTCTTCTTGCTCTGCCGTGCATTCGAACTCCACACATTTCACGACTGAAAACACATAACAAATTAATATCAAGGAAAAATTAACTATGCGATAATTGATAATAAATATATATCATGGAAAAACACATGGATAGATTATGAAAAATTGGGGTATGGGAGATAGTAATGAAATGAGCTAGATTTACAGAGATGCCATGGTAAAGAAAATAATTTCAAATCCCCAGGTAAAAAAATATTAAAGCCATAGACCACATAAAACAACATGTGCTTTTTAATGAATAAACAGAACACAAAATGGGATTTTTAAAACTGATGACAGAATGCTAATGTAGCCCCACGAGAGAGCGTGAAAATACTGTTAAGTATGCAATTTGCGTGACTATTCATGTTTCTGAAACATGCAAAAATTAGTAAAAAATGTTGTGCATAAATTGAAATTTTCTGATCACTGCTACGGAGCTACAGTTGGGTTTTGAGACAAACTAAAGTTATTTATGGAAGTCCCATCAAGTGTTTTGTAAATGCTTATGTTTTCTTGTGGTCTATTCCTTTAATGCATACAGCATTAATTATGTACTAGTAATGTTGCTATTAATTATGTACTAGCCGCCACATGGTCCATGTCATTCTAAGCTCATTCCTATCACCCATTCCCCAATTTTTCCTAATCTATCTATGTGTATTTCTATTAAAAAATTTTAGCATCAAATTGTTTATATAATTATTTTTATATGACGTACTTCCTAGGCAGTAGATGTCCAACAGTCTTGACCAGTTCCACATGCAAGGGAGTGAGAAGACCTTGCACTTGTTCCAGACTTTCTCTATCATCACCTTGCCTCGTCAGCTGGTTCAGAATCTGAAACATTGAGTCAGCGAAAGTTAGAACTAAAGTTCATTGTACGAGCAATATAACAGAAGTTAAAGATGCACAGACACCCTGGCTTTTTATAATCTACTCGGTACAAAAACAATTCACAAGTTGTTAAAATCTGATGCGACTATTCCTTCTAATTTAAATATTAAATTGAAGCTCGATTGTTGTTTGACCAAACAACCATCAACTGACTTTTATGTACTTCGATTCATGTAAGTTTTTAACTTAAATCAGCACTCAGCCACATTTTATGGTCAAAATGACAAACAGGAATTGCCTTGTATGAAGCGGCAATAACTGTTAATGTGATTTTGGACACCAAAAGTGACCAAATAGCGTGAGACGGTTCTGAAGATACGTGAAGCGGAGTATATAAGGGGGCGTGGTAAACTTTGATTTAATTTTTTAATTAAAAGGAAGAGGCGCACCGGCTGCATACAACATTAACAATTATTTTCATAAACAGTAGTACTAAATAGTGGATTAAGCAAAACTTCAAAAAAATTAGTGTCTGTGTCCCTTTAATGTTGTAACCACTTGCCTAATTAATGATTGTTAATGAAGTTAATGATTGTGATACATACCTTGATATAGTCAAAGTAGAGAAAGGCGTGCCACACGGGACCCAGCAGTAACTTGGGCAGATAATACTTGACAGCCTCTCTGAAGCACTGACCAGCAGATTGCAATGACCCTCTCTCAGCTACAAGTCTCATCAAGGTTTCACGACATTTAGGGTTGACCATGTCTTTGGCGTAGCGGGCGTACACGTCAAACTCAGCAGCCTGGAAATACATGACATGTTTAAGTTATTTTTCTCAATTACTTTTATCAGGAGTGTGTGTGTGACATTACATGCTAGTGCTATAGAAGACAAAAATGACTTGGCAACACTGTAGCAAATGTTCACGCACACACGTGCCGAGAAAGGATAGCAATGATAGCCGAGATAGGATTTTGACTTTAAATCAAAGTGACAGCAGCACAGAAACGTTGATGCACCTTGGATATATTTTTTATGTATACCTAACACCCTAAAGTTATTAAATCAATTATCACTGTAGTGATATCGTACATACAGCTTGAGTAAAAATTTAATTAGTGAGTTCCCCAATGCTATCAATTGGGCAATTCTTTCTCGGCGAAGAGGTCAAGCCCCTTTTGAACTAAAACACCAGATACTGTAGTTTTTTTAGCTCTATATTTTACCATTCAAATTTAGCCCGAGATTTTCTCATAAGAATAACATTGCAAATTTAGCGAGAGTTTTTAGTTGGTAAAAATATTATTACCATCATCTGTACTCAAAGCTAGATTAAAAGTTAAAAAATACAAGTCAATATATATTTAACCAGATGCATACCTCTGCCAATTCTTCAAAACAGGTTCCTACAGCAGGCACTTGTTTTTCCTCGGAGATCTCCACCATATCTTCTAAAGAACCCAGTAATGTAACAGTCACTTCGTATATGTCCATTATGTTACTGAAAATCTCTTCCAGGTCCTGAAAAAACAAACATAATTGATTTTTAATATACTGTAGTAATAATTTGCCAGATTTTATAGTAAGGGGAAAAAATGTTGAGAAATAATTGATAAATAATGATTTGATACGAAACATGGAACAAAATTCTTAAAATTGGGTAAAAGAAGTTAAGCTTTTGCTGATAGGGTACCCTTGAGCAAGAAAGAATAATTTAAATGCACCGTAACTGAATGCAATAGCAAAATATTTAATGGAACAATTGGGGAATGGTTGGGTAGATAGAAACAATGCACTTCATAATGCAACTTAAAAACAAAACAAATCTAAGTAGGGAGTGCTTGGTTTTGAAAAGTCACACCTGCTTGGCTTCTTGAGTACTATAATTAACTAATGGAAGTAGACAAACTTAATAGAATACACAAGAAATCTCTACTAAAATATAGAAGACTATGTATTCTCCAATGAAATTTGTGGGATTTTTAATCCAATCATTTTTAATAGAAAATGGACAACAGCAAAAATGTATATATATATATATATTTTCAAATTTATGTTTTATTTTTAAAATAACTATGAAATGTAAATATATTATCAATTATGTAATTTAGTGAAAAGAAAATATTAAAAAAATTATAAATGAACTAATTTTAGTTAAGTTTTGTTTACTTAATTATTAAAATAATGTTGTAACATTAAATGTCTAGCACTATCAATATTGAACTGTAAAACAGTTGGGTTAAATTGAGAGGTTGTATGCCTGACTTCACCCAATAATAACCATTAATAATAATTATTATTATTAGCTTATTTCTGCTACAACAATATCAATAACATTCATGAAACAAGTTTGTAGTTTTGAAGATCAAAGGTACTTTTACTAGCAAAAAAAAAAAAAAAAAAAAAAAAAAAAAAAAAAAAAAAAAAAGTTAACGTACACCTGGTGATGGTTTCCTGATTTGATCCACATTTTAATGCAATAGCTTCCAAAGCTCTATCCTTTTCTTACCTTACTGCCATCCTCTACGATGCCTGCTATTTTCTCTCTAAACACCTTGGTGATCATATTGAGATCTCGCAGATATTGCTTCTCATCGTGAATGAGATCTTTGACTACTTCCTCATATGTCACAGAAGCTCTCGTAACAGGAAGATCCTCGTCTTCAGAAGTGGCTACTACTGCTGGAGGTGGGGCAGAGATGGGCTGCTCTTCTTGGTAAAACATGTCCATCAGTACCTGCAAAAATACATAAATAACGATAAGTTCACAGATCTCCTTTTCCTCAGCATTTTAAAAGTTTTTTTTTTTTTTTTTTTTTTTTTTTTTTTTTTTTTACAATTTTGTTTTTAAAAATAAGTTCAGAAAGCATGCCAAAAGAAATAAGGGCAAAAAAAAAAAAAAAAAAAAAAAAAAAAAAGGAGGAGGGGGGTATTTTTATTTCCTATTTTAAAAGAGAACATTGTGCTGAATCAATTGCTATGCTAATTTTTAATTTTTCAGTTCATTAGGTATATTTAATTACTTTTTGAAAATTGAACAATGATGTCATGGGCTACAACTTTGGCTTGTGGGTATAGGAAAAAGTTACTGACTGTGACATCATTTTGCAACTTCTAAAAATTACTTTAAAATATATTGGACTCAGAAATTAGAAAAAAAAAAACTTTATTCATTTCTTTCATCCTATACAGATAATACATAAAAATATGCATAAGAAATTCACATAATGCAATAAAACTACCCTCTATTTTTTTAATATTATTATTACTATTATTTTATATAGGCCTATATATATACAGTATTTTTTTTTTTTTTTTTTTTTTTTTTTGTGACAGACTGGGACTGAAACCCAGACCACTACAGTACCCATTACTAAGGACCGGATTTTCAGTTGCAAATGTCTGCTTGCGACGCCTGCAAAAACAGCAGTTACTTTTCCTGCTGCACAACTTACTATCAATTTGTAAAATATTTCCTATCTACCTGTAATTTACCTCAAAATACCTGAAATGAACCAAAATTTATAAATATTTAGTAAATTGTTGTGCGGTACGTTTGCAGACATTTGCAACTGAAAATCTGGTCCCTACCTATTACTTTATAGTGCATGTACTGCCAAAGTAAGTACATTATAGATCTTCCTCCCCTCTAACTTGAATTTACTGCTCTATATAATATCTATTGTTAAAACTCACAGTAACACAAACCTACCTAAACCTACCCATGTAAAATAGATGCTAAATTACAAACTCTCATTTTTTTAAGTATCTTTCTTTCATGAAAAAAAAAAAAAAAAAAAAAAAAAAAGTAAACTGAAAGTAACGCCAAAATTTGTTCTGCTCACCTTGTCTGCGCACATAGCCACCCTGATGTCCTGACTGGTGATGTCAGTGTGATGAATGTTCTTCACGTAGTTGCCAGCCAGCTGAAACATGTCGTAACGTTAGCTCATATCAACTTATGTTAAGTTCACAGTATAGTGAACATGCTACTTATTTGTGGCATGCTAATGGATTTTAATGGTGTTAAAAAAATTTAAGGATGATTTAAAGCCCCATTCCAGGTGTAGAAACATGCATTTTTAATTTATTTAACACAAAATAAGATTTGTAAAAATAATTTTTTTGACCCAAAATTCAATTGCAGTCAAAAAGACAAATTAGAAATGTCAACTTATGCAACCTGCACAACAATTTCTTATGCATTGCGATTTTGCGACCACTCTGGCGTCAGAGTTGCCATGAATTGCCTACTTTACAGACTTTTTGTGCTCTTTTGTGTGTTTACGTTTGGGTCCTGGTGAAAATTAACACCAGTTTCAAAGGTCCCATTTTGTGTTCAAAGATATAAAAAGGCATGTTCCTAACTCTACAGAGGGGAATAATGTAAAAAGTCAATTCTCAATAGTTATTGTTATTACAGACAAAAAAAAAAAAAAAAAAAGAGAGAGAGAGAGAGAGAGAGAGAGAGAGAGAAAGAAAAAAAAGTTTTTTTTATAATTATTATTAGCTGATTATTAGATTATTTACTGTAAAACATGTAAAAGTATGTATATAGTACTTCTCATTTCAATATTTCTGGCCTCAGTGCAGAAAACAATCAGACGTTAAAAAAGCTAAATACCTCCCCCAGAAAAGTACCCTCCCCCCTTCAAAAAAGGGGGTGGGGTAATGTTATTTCATATTTTAATTTAAGTGGGCTTTGTCCTGAATCGATTGATATGTGATTTCCTATAAACAGACATGAAGATATTGGTTCTATAAAGCTAAACGATAGAAAATTACATGAGAGTGCGCCTTTTTCGCCTATTATTCATTGCTCCAGTATGGCGTTGAAGCATATTCAGTATGATGTCATCATGCACATACAACCTATACACCGGTTGCACTCATATTTAAGAGCCGCCATTTTGTTGGTCAGGAATACATAGGCCAGCATAGGAAAAACGTCATTTTTTTTTTTTTTTTTTTTTTTTAAAGCAAAAGGAGCTTCAAACCTCGATCAAAGCCTTATTTCTAGCTCCTAATAAACTTAAAGAACGTGAGAAAAGTTCATTCAGTTGATATAAACTTTTTTTTATGTGAAAAATTAGGAGAAATGTTTCCCCTATGCTGGACAATGCATTAGGCACCACAAACATGGTGACAAAGCGCAAGGATGTGCAAGAGGTCTATAGCTTTATATATTTGTACAGGGGACAAATATTTTTTTCAAGTATTTCTTGACACGTCTGTGAGCAATTGATTAAGTACCATAGATCGTCGTTGTTAAACGTAAGTCGACGTGATAAAACAATTCAACTACACGGATAAAAAAGAAAACACGTGATTTATGTTGCATAATATTATATCATATAACCATAAATATAGCATAAATATCACTTTTTTAAAAATTGAATAAGTTATTATGCAGTAAAAAATAAATACGTAAAAATTATTTGTACCAGCCCGATTTCACTAACTATTTAATGGAGCTTATCGGTTTAGCGCGCGGGGAAAGCTAAGGGTCCCCTAATTTAACATTGCGCTTTTGGGAAAAAACACTTTTTTTTTTTTTTTTTTTTTTTTTTTTTTTTTGCAATTTTTGAGAAAACTGCTCCACTAATTTCGGAGAAATTTAAACTAGACATGGTACTTTTACGTGTTTTAAGTCATAAAAATGTTTAAGAATTTTTTAAACCGATAACCTCCATTTATCCTTTACAATATGGTTCCCAGGCTCCCAGCTAAATATATGTATACATTATTGTATCATATATCATTATTCATTCAAAAATAGCAAATACTTAAATGCTATATATATATAATATATAGGTATAGCATTAATTACATTTTTTCTTTTTTTTTTATCGGTAAACATAATTATTATATGTAGCATACCCTAATTATTATTCAATATGCATAAATTACGTCGTTTATGATAATATGTAACATGCTGCTTTTAAATCGGGTTATAGCATAGTAGTTACATAATTGTTATTTTTTTTTACCTGAGGGATATAGCACCGTGTCCTTCATCGTAAGAAAGCATATAGAAAGAATGGAGTGAACTTTTAACTATACTCTACAGTCTACAGTATACTATACTGTGATCGCTATGAATTATTATATACCCCGATTTGATTAGATGGGACAGCTAGGTGTTTAATTTTTACGTTTTAGAACCGCTCTGTGAACACGTGTATATACATACGCAACCAGCTAACATTTGGATGTTCCGACGATTACGCACTACTGGCACTATCAATATTACGTTGTATTAAGGAGTTTGTGAACTGTTTAGTTTGTGAACATCAATGTTTATAATACAATTTAAACTATACTTCATCGGCGAGCTTGGGTCAAAGTTACACTGGTCTCATGGGGAAATACCCGTGTTGTTTTGATCAGAGCGTTGGCGGCGTTTACAGAATTTTGTACTTTTTTCGTGATTTTTGATGCTGCTTATTCCAGCATAAACTAGTGAATAAATTATTGCATTTTGGATGTAAAATGTAATGCATGTGGTGGTATAATAAAAATTCTTTAGTACATAAAAAAATAATAAACAAAATAAAAAAATCATGCATTTCTTTAGTAAAACCACATTTTAAATTTCAATTTTGAATTCCACGACTAGAATATCTCCAATAGATTTTTGTAAAATATTTTTTGGAGCACTCACAGTATTTTTTTTATTTTTTTATTATTGTATTATTTATTATTAAATTTTTTTTTTTTTCATTTTTTAAAATCAAGAAATTTAAAATTAAAAGGTGCCCCAAGATATAAAAATTACCTGCCAATGCATGTGCATTCCATTTTCAAAATTACACACAAAAAAATAATTCATTTATTTTAAAAAAAAATCTGACAAAATCAATTTCATCAATAAAAAAATAATAAGCTCTCTATCAGAATGTATAATAATATTTTTATAACACCTAAGACATACAATTTTAAATTTACAGTGATATAAAAAAAAGATCAATACAAAGTATCACAAATCTTCCACTTACAAAATGAAAATTTAAATGGAAGACTCAAAAGCTGAACACTTTCAGAAATATGTTACATAGAACTTAATTAATTATATTAAAATTTCAACCTACGGTATGTATATAGTTTCTATGCTGGTTTACGTTTTATTTTCCGTGGCGCCAAAAGAATCACGCAACACAATCATAATAGTCAACACTACACTGTGTATAATGTTTAGCCTTAGACCAGAGGCGTCAGTTCGTAGCGACATACAGAATCAAACTAACATTGCTCTTGATTGTAGAGTAGAGACGCCAAAGAAAGAGAGGAAAGAAACTAAACATGCAAATGATTGGTCGTGTTCACAGCGCCATTAGTTACACTGTAAAAAACACCTTGGGTACTCGTAATCTTTGGGTTTGGCTTGAATCGTATCTGATTATGCAGCCATGATCTGCTAATTATGTCTTCATTACATGGCCAAGAGCATAGTTGTATATATTACCTATACTAATTAGTACACCTTTTTTTTCTCTCTCTAAATTTCTAAATTCCGTAATTGTCGTAATTTTTAGTCATATAGTAAGGAGAAATCTTATAATTATTGAGTATTAATTAATTGTAAAAATAAGTAAACATTATCACGTGTCACGGTAATTTCATTGCAGTTTATTATTTATTTATTAAAAAAATAATAATAATAAAAAAAATAAAACGTAAATTTGAATCTCTCGTTTACATGTTTGCGTATATCCATGGTTTATGTAGTAGTCTCTTAAAAAATAAATCTATGGATAGGATTGGAAAAAGGGATGCCTCTGCTTTTCTTTTCCCTCACCACCTGTGATTTGCTAGCGCGCTCCACCCGTAAGTTCCATTGCATAGGTGGTAAGAGTTGCCTTTTATATATCTATATATATATATATATATATATATATATATATATATATAGAGCAAGTTAAAAATGAGATGAAATAGAATTTATTTAATCTGAAACTATTGGAAATCAAAAAGTATATTTTATTTATTGATCGCTGATTGCACGCGGAAAAAGCTACGGGTCCACTAATTTAACGTTACGCTTATGTGGAGAAACATCTTTTTTTTTTTTTTTTTTTTTTTTTTTTTTTTTTATTATTTATATAAAACTACTGCAACGACTCCCGAGATATTTAAATGAAGAATACTAGGCACACATTTACGTGTTTGAAGACATAGAAAATTTTTAAGATTTTTTTAAATCCATAACCTCCATGCGTTTTTAAATTACAGTCAAATTTCTGTCCTAAAATATTTCTCTCGTTTTTAAATTTCTTCAGTTTTGATACATTACTTTCCTCATTAAAAACAATAATTATAATAAAAACAGCATTTTTGCAATGCCATGAAGACGTGAACCTATGAAATCTTGTCCCCTCATATCGCTTTATTAAAAGTCACAGTAAAAAGGGTGCTATTTGTCGTGAGGCTAAGGGCTATAAGTACACTCTAAAAATTGGTGCATTACTTTAGTTACAAAACCTAACTTATTTAAGATAATCACATTAATCACTATTAAGTTATTGTGAGTAGCTAAAATAATGCATTTTAGCAAATTATTAACATTAGCTATTTTAACTTAAAATAGCTTAAAAAACTTAAATTAGCTATTTTTAAAAAAAATGATTATCTTAAATAAGTTAGTATTTGCAACTAAAGTAATGCACCAATTTTTAGAGTGTGTATACAAATATTTATGACATCTTACCTTGAGGATATCTGCAGAGATGTACTCCAAGACTGCAACCACATACAGTGCAACTTGAGAGTCGATTTTGTAATGTAGTACCTCCTGAAAAATATATAAAATTCACGTTTTTTTTTTTTTTTTTTTTTTTTTTTTTTTTTTTTTTTTTTTTAGAACAAACGACTATGAATGTATATTATATAAATCAATGCTCTATTGCTGCAAGCATTTTTAAATAAGACACTTTCTTTATTCAAGAAATATACTTTAAAAACTTTACTTGTGTAGATTTACGTATACTTTTTAATAAAAAAAAGTATGATGAATTAAAAGTAATTTAGTAAAATTAGCAGCATATTTAAATTCATGCTATACAAAAAAAAAAAAAAAAAAAAAAAAAAAAAAAAAAAAAACTACGATTTTTTTTTTTTTTTTTTAATATGTTTAAATTAGTTAGCTTCTGACGTTAGCCCTCCCCAAAATCAAATCGCAATCTATTTGCTAGTTACGTATTTTCTTGCTGGATTCCAGATTCCCCATTGTTGTTGTTTTGAAGTACAAGCAATCTTTTATTTTTTTCAATTATAAGAATAGAAACTAGAATATAATTTCGGAGTGTCATTCATGTAACAAATTCTGTACATTTCTTAAGACAAAAACTACATTTCATACTAGTAAAAATTCAAAATTTAGTGGTTAATTAAAAAAATATATATATAAACTTTAAAAAAAAACATTTTTTTTTTCATTTTTTTTTTGTATATATTTTTTTTATTGCTTTTTTTGTTCTTCTCTATTATTCAATATTAATCTATTTTTATGGGTAAAAAAAAAAAAAAAAAAAAAAAAAAAAAACTGTCATCTGCATCCAAAAGTCACACTTACAAATGACAGCTGGTAAAGAACTTCCTTCATCTTACCTTCTGCAGCAGCGAATGTATTTTATCCACCGGCATAACAACAAGTGGAGACTTTTTCTTTCCTTTTTCCAGAGCTTCCTTGGCATCTTTCAACGCCCATCTATCAATTGGATTGGGGAATGTTCGCCGGACTCGCTCTTCTACGTCCTGCACCTGAGAAACAGCAAAATAAAACACACAGTCAGTTTATTTTCTACGGGTATTAGGTGCCGAGATGAAGGGAGTAAGTATAACCGACTGATATCTGACAAACTGAACCGTCGCGAAATATAAAATTAACACAAAGTAAAGATGAAATTCAATTATGTCAAACATATGCTAACATTATCATATATTTAATTTATTGCAATTTAAAGGTGACATAAATATGAAATTTTAAACTTCAGAACCAACTTTAAAGTCATATGAAACTTTTCTAAAATAAAAACTTTTTTCGCAACTTTTTTTTTTATTTATTTATGTATTATTCATTGAATTTTATTCGAAAATTAAAGATTTGTTTTGCTCATATAATAATAAAACATAGAAATAATAATTGTGAAAATAAAGTTCCTCGTTTAACTATTTCCGCATCAAATCTATCACTCTCTTTGTTAAAATCATTACATTTTATTAAAAACTTGTAGTATTTGTTTTTATGGATATATAAATATCGTAGAAAAAATTAATGTGAAAATAAAGTTCCTCGTTCGACTATAGCAAGTCAGTTACTCCTTGCTTAAATATAAATGCTATACGTAAACCCTGTTTTCTGTTACTAAAATGACGATCAAATGTGGTTATTTATATACAATGCGCATTTTTTGGAGAAAGAAAACAATAATAATGTTCCTTTGCTCCAAAATATCCATTTATATAAAAAACTTTTTTTTTTTTTTTTTTTTTTTTTTTTTGAGCACGAAAAACAGGGTTTACGAATAACTTTTAAATGCTGTTCATAACCCCTGTTTTCTGCTCCTAAAATGACGATCACCTACGGTTATTCAAATGCAATGCGCATTTTTTGCTGCAAGAAAACAGTAATGCTGTTCGTAAACCCTGTTCTCTTGCACCAAAAAATACGCATTTCATTTGAATAACCAAAGGCTATCGTCATTTCAGGAGCAGAGAAGAGGATTTATACGAACAGCATTGTTTACGAACAACACCATATTTTCTGATACCCCAACGACAACTTGTTTTGAAAAAAGATGATTATTTAATCTTTCACCTAACAATTATTATTATAATTAAAATTGATTACAATATGTATGTGTGTACTTACCGAATGTAATTGCTTTGCACAGAGCATCCCCAGTAACCTCAAGATGAGATTTTCTACGTAGTCGAGAGCATCTAGGCGCAGTTGAAGATGCGGGTGGACCTGGTCCAGCACCTGTCAATCAAAACATCACAACATTTTAGTCACCATAAAAAAAAATAATTACAAAAAAAAAAAAAAAAAAAAAAAGTTTAATAAATAAAGTTTTTATCAACATGGCATTGAACAATTTTCTGTATTTCAATTTTAATTTTTTCTACACGTACAAAAATAAATACGTAATAATTATGATACGTCAATGCAGCAACATTTATGCACAACAACATAATTTATGCTATATTGAATAGCAATTATAAGATCAGTGATTATAAAGCATGTTTAGCATAATTATTTATGTTATTCCAAAATAATAACATGTGTGGTCTACAATATTGGAATTATTCAATGCTGCATAAATTATGTAATTTATTTTTTGAGGTATATTATTAATCAATATTATTGTTTATTAATGGGTTGGTTAGTTCTAATGCACTCACAATTCAGTAGTTATTTATTAATCAATTTGCTCGGTTTTTTTTTTTATTATTATTATTATTTTTTTTTAATGTACTGATTTATTTACTATTTTTTATTTGTTTTTGCAGCATTATCTTGTATCTAATTTTCAGCAAATATTACAAATAAAATACCAGTCGGGGGGGGGGGGGGGAGTTCAGATTGAGCAGAAATATCTATCATAATAATAGTGTAGTTCAAATTTCAGTAACAGTTTTCATTATTTTATTTTGATACCCTTTTTGTACTGCCAAGTGCCAATTTTTAAGACAGTAAGAATGGCAAACCAACAAATTATTAATATTAGTTGCAAGCATAAAAAAAAGCTGACTTCGTCAATTTTGGCAGCTATTGTTATCACGTTCTGCGTGAATTTCAAAGTTTTTTCACGAAAGAAAAAAATTGACACTTACGATAAAATTCGTGTTTAGCATTTTTTTTTAAGTTTTTTTTGTTGGTAAATTTAAAATAATAATATGAACCTAATTTACAAGTGGTTGCCGATTGATGGTGACCAATGGAAAGAAAAACTTAAGTAATTTATGCTGCATTTATATCAATAAATTATGCTAAATTAGAACATAAATAATTATGCTGCGTATAGATCGGTTGCACTCATATTTAAGAGCATATTTTTTTGGTCAGGAATACATAGGCCAGCATAGGAAAAACGTCATTTTTATTTTTTTTTAATAGCCAAAGAAGCTTCAAACCTCAAGCAAAGCCTTATTTCTAGCTCCTAATAAGCTCAAAGAATATGAGAAGAAATCGTTTAGTTGAAATAAACTCTTTTTATGTGAAAAATTAGGAGAAATGATGTTTCCCCTATGCTGGACAATGCATTAGGCATCACAAACATGGCGACAAAGCGCAAGGATGTGCAATAGGTCTATAACATAATATTTATGCTATTTACCACATTTATTATGCACTATAGCATAAATTGTGCTGTACTGAATAACTTTTGTTGAAAATGAGGTAGCATAATTACATATTTATTTTTGTTTCTTGCATTAGAATTGAGAACCAGGAATTTTATTTCAATGTACATGAAATTTTGTTTATCAGAAAGTTACTCTCTATCGACGTCATTTAGAAAAAAACACCAACGATAGTTTTATTAAATAATACCGATTATTCTGTCAACGAGTATTTTAATGGCGTAGTAATTCCTTATGGTACTAAACTAAATACGCCTTGTTCGTGGTGTGTATCAGTCACCACTGACATCATACAGTATAATATAGTAATATCATTGTAATACATTGTAACTTCGCATATTATAGTATTAGCATTGCAATACATTGAAATATCATACAGTATAGTATTAGCATTGTTGCTACTGTAATAGTTAGACTCAGTCACTTTTTTTATTTTTTTTATGCATTTTTTTTTTATGCATTTTTTTTTTTTTTTTTTTTTTTTTTTTTGCAGTTGTACGTTATAAGACAGTTACAATGCCTGGTACCGGTGGTGACAGTCATACCAATCAAAAGTGCACTAGAAAATAGCGGGGGACTCCTAATTTTCTATTCTTAATTAGCATTGCTGCATGGACCATATAATTTTAGCGATTTTTGACATAAAACTACTGGATCTATTACTGAGAAATATTAACGATCGAGCCCAGGTTCAAGCCACTGCTGGGGTGCGTACGTGAAGTGTGAGGGCACAACACGTGGCACGAGGCGTATTTATATCAGGTGATTTATACCTTACACATAATATGATGTCTGAAAGAAGGTCGGCAGAAAAAAAAAAAAGAAAAAAGAAAGGTCATCGGATAAAAGTCATCAGGCATACTCGTGCGCACAGGTATAGCGTGTCGACGAGCTGCGCACAAGTAGGACCTTTTATCGGTGGTTCTTTTTTCCACAGATCTTCTCCTGTATACTGATTTATATACACGCATTCCATGACGACACACAGCATTAGGGACAGGACAGGACCACCTTAATTTAGAAGGTGCCTTATTCGGGAAGTGCGTGTTGATTTATTATTCGATTGTACCGTCCTGCCTAGAAGTTTCCACGGTTTCTCTAGGCTGTAATGTTGAATGCCGGGCTGTGTATTTAGGCCTTCTGTGCGGTTACCATATTGTACCGTACACGTCAATAAGACAATTTCTTAACGGGGCTACGGTAAAAGTGTAGCACGAGAACACAATATAGCAAGCAAGTAAATAATAATATTGACAATAATAATTATAATACTGTATACGTAATACGTACACTCTGGCCAAAACAAGGTCGTTCCCGCCAAAAGCTGTATCCGCGGTGCTAAACCAATCAGAGAGCGTGTTATAAACCTACTAGCCAATGACAGTTGACTTTACATTGTTAATTACACTGTATCCGCTCGAACTAGTATTGGGAGAAGTGTATATATATGTATAGTATGATATTTTCAAGTTACTGCAGCCAAATAAAAATGTTGGCCAAAATTTTTACCCCAGGTAAAAAGCTTTACAAATTAAGAAGTTATCGAATAACTTTTGCAATTATTAATTTTTCGATATTTTACTGCCATGAAGCCTCATATTAACAACAATTTATAATTGGGTTGTTCCTTTAAATGACTTCCAAATGGCAACGATATGGTCAACATTTTGAATGTTACAGATACGAGTATACACCAAACAAAAACACTGTAGAAATAAGAAACAAAGATGAAATTGAATAAAAATTATTTATATTATTTTAGTATAAACTCAAGCTCAGAAAAATTACTGTAATTCAGTATGTCTAGTCAAAGTTTTCCTTATAGCTTTATAACTTATATTTATTATGTCTGAAATAAATAAAATATAAAATTGTCATATTTTTTTAATTAAATATTTTATTATACTTTTATGTTTTGAGAAATTACGAGTTAGCATATTCTCACGGACACATAATTTTTAATAAAACTGATTTATTTGCTTTTGTTATTGTTTTAAAATTTTAATACACTATCTAAATTAATGTTATTTGTATTTTCATGATTTATTATTAAATTTTATAAAATTTGCAAATGAAATCACGCGCCTGTGTATGTCTTATAATTATTGTTTGTGTTTAATAAAACATTCTTTGAAATTAAATATAAACCCCATCCTCTGCTATATCATTGGAAAGGCATGCCCGATTAGTGGTAGCAACTAAAAAAAAAATCATCAGTGTCATCACACTCATCAGCACTGCTAAAGTAAAAAAAAAAAAAAAAAAAAAAAAAAATTGCACTACTCCTTTAGTCAAACCAGAGTAATTTTTTTCTTCTTTTAGGTTTATTTTTTAGGTTCGCTAACCCAAACGATAAAACTGAACTTTACTTGTATTTAGAGAATTTTAGTTACTTTTAAGTGTTTTGCATATATTCTAAAAGTTTTTTTATTTAAAAAAAATATATATTAATTTATTTAATTTTTTTGGAAGAACTTCAAAATATCACACTTTAAAATATTTTACAACAATTTAAACATCGGAAACGATTACAATATATTAATTAAATAGCTCTATAGAATACGCAAAAAGAAAAATTAAAGTACATTTATTTTGCATTAGTCAATTTAAAGAGTCTAATTTTTAAATTCTGGGAGCTATAATTTATGGTAGAGAACTAGAATAATTTCATTTTATTACATATTATTTTATTTGTCGGTATTTATTTTTCAATTGAAACCTAATTTGTTGGTGCTCACATATAGATTACAGGTGAAGCTGACATTCCAACATCTGCATAATTTCAATCAACGAATTCAATTTTATAAATAATTACGAGATAAAAAAAAAGGAAAGGAAAGGAAAGGAAAGGAAAGGAAAGGAAAGGAAAGGAAAGGAAAGGAAAGGAAAGGAAAGGAAAGGAAAGGAAAGGAAAGGAAAGGAAAGGAAAGGAAAGGAAAGGAAAGGAAAGGAAAGGAAAGGAAAGGAAAGGAAAGGAAAGGAAAGGAAAGGAAAGGAAAGGAAAGGAAAGGAAAGGAAAGGAAAGGAAAGGAAAGGAAAGGAAAGGAAAGGAAAGGAAAGGAAAGGAAAGGAAAGGAAAGGAAAGGAAAGGAAAGGAAAGGAAAGGAAAGGAAAGGAAAGGAAAGGAAAGGAAAGGAAAGGAAAGGAAAGGAAAGGAAAGGAAAGGAAAGGAAAGGAAAGGAAAGGAAAGGAAAGGAATTGAAAGGAAAGGAAAGGAAAGGAATTGAAAGGAAATGGAAATTTTAATTTTAGTTGTTTGGGTGCAAAAAATAATAATAATAAAATATAACAAGAGATTAAAGTTAAGAATAATTTCGACAAATAACATTTTTGCTTCAATTTTTAGCAGTTCGCAATGTGTCGCAATGTGTATAATCTAATTTTACTGATCAATATAAAAATTCTCGGCATTTGTCAATATATTTATAAAATTTTAATGATTTTTATACATTTAATTATTTATTATTTAATTACTATTCAATAATAAATTCATTATTCCCAATAACGAGTTATAGTACTGTACTTTAAAACAATTGATTGCATTTGTTTAGTTAATTAAATATTGACCTCTTCGATTAAAAAAACAACAACAAAAAAGCATTCATACGACTCATTCAGAGTCGCACTTCAAACTGGGTAGGGGAAAATCAAATAAAAGTTGACGCAACCGATGATAAGTTACATCAAGTTTTTTGTGACTCATTTAGAGATTTGATACAAAAAATAATAATATTATGAATACATTCTTTTATAATATGTGAAATTTTCATCGATTATAAGGTTATATTACACTTTAAATTGCACAGAAAAAAAAAAAAAAAAAAAAAAAAAAAGGCAAAATTTGCAATGCAAAAATACGTAATACTAATAATTAAGCTATCATTTTCAGCACAATTTGTTCAATACAGCATAATCTATGCTACTGCATAATAAATGTGTTACGAAGCATAAACATTATGTTGTACAGCATAAATTATGTACGTAACTTATTCTTTTTAAGTACAGTCAACCGGGGTGAAGTTGAACATCCATTTATCTCTAGGGCACTCATTTCAAAATTAAAAAAAAAAAAAAAAAAAAAAAAAAATTTGAACAATAGTAATATTTTTCAAATTTCTAAAATGAGGCTCCAAGACAGAGATAATTGGGTGTTCAAAATCACCCCAGTTGACTAGTTTTTATGTTTTCCTCGTATATTTAACAATTTATTACTGTAGTACTGTACTGTATTACCAATCTATTTATAAGAAAATAATTTGTCATTTTTCATCCATGGCTTAAATATTCAACAATTGGTAATTAAATTTTTTCAGCGCGGTAATCCAGCCTCGTATTGGAGGCAATTTTGATTTTTTTTCTTCCCCCCCCCCCCCCCCCCCTCATACACTCTTTTCTATTGACTGGTGCTCTCTCACCTCTCACATCCTAAATATTTTTATTGGAGGTTATCGGTTTAAAAAATTCGTAAAAATTTTCTATAGCTTAAAACACGTAAAAGTATATCTAGTATTTCTCATTTAAATTTCTCCGAAATCGGAGGAGTAGTTTTCTCAAAAATCGAAAAAAAAACGTGTTTTCCCCCATAAGCGTAATGTTAAATTAGGGGACCCTTAGCTTTCCCCGCATCACCCCGCGCGCTAAACCGATAACCTCCGATTTTGAATTTCACATGTTTCAAAGCTTCTTGAAGCGAGCGATAATTTGTTAATACGGTACATAATATTAATGTTATGGTATTTACGGTAATCATACAAATTATTGTTTTATAGTAATTCTACGCTTGAATATTTGCAAAATGCGTAAAATACGATACGACACTATCTATATAAGATGAAAATTTCTTAAAAGTTTTTTATCAGCTTAAAACACGTAAAAGTGTATCCAGTATACTTTGTTTACATATTTATTTGCAACCTCAAAATAGTATGTAGTTTTCTTAAAAAAAAAAAAAAAAAAAAAAAAAAAAAAAAAAAAAAGGCAATGCAATGCAATGCAATTTAAGGATGGGAAATAAGGGGACCCTAAGCTTTATTTCCGAAGCACCTCACCAATAATATCCATTGCATTCATACACATTTAATGCAACATACTGTACCTAATTCATTCAGTTAGTAGTTTATTTTTATATAACTTCAATACCTTCAAATGACGACTTGAATTAAGGTTGAAAATAAAATTAATTTGATGAAAAGTTGTCATAACCAAAAAAATATAACATTTCAATGATACTTTGGGTACAACTCTAAAAATGTAGTAAAAAAATAATAATAATAAAAAAGGGGGTTATCTCTATACAAAATATTAATTTACGAAATTTTACCCCATAAGGCCTCTTTATTATAATTTTAATAGTTTGTTTCTTCCCTGGTCACGGATCCTTAAATTTTAATCATATTATGTAACTTTCCAATCTCGTCAAAGAGAGTAAGGGGTGGACTTATCAATTTTAGAGAAAACTCTTAATCGTAATATTACGGATAAATGCATGGTAGGCTTAAAAATCCAAATTACAGCACATTAAAGTATATACATACTCTAATTTTGCGTGCATGAATATATTCTACAGTGCCAAAATTGTTTGAAAAAAAATAAATACATAATTACAAATAAATCATCGTAATACATACTGTACTGTATGTATTATGTACATACCGTATACGTTATTAACTTTCTTTAGTAGATTGTTAAGTCAACAAAATTTGGTTAAAATTAACGATTCTGCCAAATTTGGTATTCAAACCAAATTAATAAAACCAGTCTGTCTACCGGTATTTTAAATTCGTATTTGTACTCATATTATTTCGGGTAACGCAGTATGTATGATATAACTAATTTTCAGATTACAAGTAGACGCTCATTCAAAATAATACAATTTTACAATATGTAAATACAAAATAAAAGATGCAATTATGTAACACTTTGTATGTTTATTTTCCATAATGCAATTATGACCAATTATTTCATTATGCATTTAAAGCAATGTTTTTCACTTTAGTGGTTGCATATTTTAATTGCACTAAAACTAAAATACATTATTTTATACTAATAAAATTCGTTCTCATTGCCCTTTTAAACGACATCTGTACTATAATAAGAATTTGTTATAAAAATCAATAATAAATAAATGTAAAATCAACAAATAAAAAACTCATAGGGAGGGTGTAACGGTGTAACGGGATTGTTTATAAATTTTAGCATTAATTTCTTAACTTTTGCTGTTTAAAATGCTAATATTTTAAAAATTATATAATTTTAAATAAAACTGTCATTTTTTTAATGTTTTTACAATAATATAAAAAATATTAATAATAAAAAAAAAAATGACATTTTTGCACACATGATTGTGGCTGTATTCGGCAGAAATCGAATAGATCGCAAAATTGAAAACAGTAAAAACAAAATATTCATCTTACCTTTGATAAAGAAGGTATAAAAACACCTTTCCATTTTAAAGCATTTTCTTCTTTTTCAAAATCATAATTATTTTGCTCTACAGATGCAATCGAAGGAGATGAAAACATAATAAATAAATTAAAAATAAAGCTTTTTAAAGCTTGTTTAGAATAGTCTTTATGTCCGCCATGTTGAAAATATATTACACAGAATTAAACATAATTATCATTTAATAATTTTTATTATAATTATAATATTTCCTATTACACATTATACAATAACATTTTATATATTATTTCACTTTCATATATCACTTCTATAATAGTACATTTTTATTATTAAAACGATAATCTTTCACTTTTGTAAAGCAAAATTTTTATACATTTCACGCATGCGAAAAAATGTCACTTATAAAAACAACAAATCAACATACTCATATAAAAAATATTATAAATATATACTTAAATCTGCGCATAAAACCATTTTCAATATACTTTATATAAAGTGCGCATATTTTCAGTGCTTGTTTAGATCTCAAATGTATTTTTATTTGTTTACGCCTTGTAGTTTATTATTTTCTCAATAGATGGCAAGCAAAAGAGAAAAATCTTTAAAACAGTTACCAAGTTACGCGATAGATGTCTAAAATTTTGATTTCTAAATTTTATTATGCGCGAAATTATTTTCAAACTTCTCGAAAAGTTTTTTTTTTTTTTTTTTTTTTTTTTTAGTAGTTCACTTTCACGAACAAAAAAAATTATATACCTTTTTGTTCTTGCTGGATGATCTTTTTGCAGTAATTCTAGCAGTAATTTCTTTTAAGTACTAATATTATTATATTTTTAAATTTAAAATTATACAAACGCATGAAAATAAAAACTAAATTTAAATAAAACAAATTTTAAAATTACTTTTAGGAAATCAGGTACTGCGGATTTGGCTAAAAATTGTAAAAAAAAAAAAAAAAAAAAAAAATCTGAAATTTTGCACAGTGATACATTAGGATATGGTATCTTAAAAAATGTTAAAAAAAATTGGGTGGTCACCATGCTAGATTTTAAATTATGATGTTTTGCAATGTTAGTCCAATAAGAGCTCATGCTAATTTCAGTAATTATTTTCTCTCTTATCTGATGCGGTCACGGGTTCTGAAAATTTTATCATGTAGCTGTTACTATTCACTTTCAAGTTTCAACTGAAATCAAAAAGTTTTGAAGTTTTCTTTTTAAATTTTGAGATACAAGCTACCCTTAATTGACTTTTTTTTTTTTTTTTCATTCTTGTTTCAGAAACGATAAAATGAAAGTGTCTGAATAAAATGTCTAAAATTAACTATTTCAATGATAATTTTATAATAAGGATAAGGATAATTCTTTAAAAAATATTCAAAATAAATTCTATTTACAATAATTTTTTTATTATAACTTCCAAATTAACAATTTTTTATTGTTTAAAATTTTTATATTTAAAAATTTCAAATCTTTTGTTTTTTTATTCACATAAAAACAATTTTTGACTAGCTTTGAAAATATGATGAATGAAAACTTTTTTAAGTTTTTTTTTTTTTTTTTTTTTTTTTTTTTTAGTTGCTAGTCATAATGAAAAATGTAATGATATGCATTGTATGATTTCTATACGAAAACAAAAATACTTTTAACAAATAATACGATCATTCAAAAGAAAGTGTTCAATATTTGAACATTAATCAATATACAATAGTATATATACTTAAATGAAAATATAGGAACACTTATATATTTTGACTTTTTTTGGCACATTAAATAGTACAATAAAATAAATTAAATACACATATCTTATTAATAAATTAATAAATATTAAAACTATAAGTATGATTCAGCCTTTTTTTATACATAAAAATTAAAATTGGAACATTATATTTTTGAGTACGCATCGCCGTGTTTAAACTTAAAAAGTATGAAATTTAAAAAAAAAAAAAAAAAAAAAAGTTGTAAGATAAAATTTTAGTTTTTGATATTTAATATGGCTACATATTAAGAACAAGCTACATGTCGCTTAATTTTTTTTTTTTTTTTTTTTTTTTTTTTTTTTTTTTTTTACTTTAAAAACATTATCATTTTCAGCACACTGAACTAAATCTTATATTTTTTAAGTTCAATTTTACTTTTTTTACGTTCCAAAAATTTTTAGATTTTTTTAAAATTCATTTCTTTAGGCTGAATATATTTCTAAACAAAACTAATACTTTTAAAATAAGGAGAGTATTAAAATAATAAATAAATTAAATACTGTTTAAAGAAAAAAAAAAGTACAATAAATCACAACACAAAAATAAATTAAATAAATTAAGTTTTTCTTTTTTGAGCATGAGATTGTTTTTTCTTAAATATTTTTTTTAAGTCCTTTTTGTTTTTTTGTAGCCTGAAAATCATTTTTGTCAAAACATATACGACAAAAATGATAAATAAATTTTAACATCGAATTTTTTTTTTATATGAAAATAAATTATTTCAGGCATTATATAAAAAAGACTTTTTACGAAAAAAATAAATATAAAAATTATTAAAATTGTCTATAGGTATCAATTATTATTGCCTATAGACTCATCTTGTTTTGCCCATGCTAGTAGATATTGCCTAAGAAGGTCTTCATATTGTGGCGACGATCCCGACCTTTCTTCTACGTCACCTGAACCTTCACTTAGGTCGTTTTGATCATTAAGGTCGTCATATTCCATAAATCTTTCGACTTCGCTCAATTCTGATTTCAGAGCATTATTAGTCGATGAACGACGACGCCTTCTACCACTGTAAACAAAAATGAAATGATTTATTAGTATTGATTGATTGATTTACTATCTGATTGATTAATTGGGTCCAATAATATCATTAATATTAACAGATTAGCCAATTTGTTCAATTGATTTAATTTTAAAGCCCCTGTATAATAGGCAACTGTTTGAGCTAATCTGTACAGCAAGGTTGCATAATCTTTTAGGCGTTTTTATATTTGAATTGAATATTGTATACTTACATTTTAGCGGGATCTATTCTTCCAAAACCAATAGGTACAGTAACCAATTTGCCTCGCATTTTAGAAAGAGCCAATAGAGTTTCCAATTCTGCCAATCTTTGATCTGAGACACGTTTCTGTCTGTAACACATGGACACATTTTTGGTTAGAAAACATATTTTATATTTTTCATTAATTACTAGAATAATGTATTAATTATTGCTTTTAAAGCCAATTACATATAACAACATATCCAACCACTTATTTATCGTTAAAGTCACTTTTATTTTAATAATGATACAGTTTTCAATTCTTTTTTATTTTAAGAACTGTATTCCATATTTTAGGTGAAAATAAGAACATTGCAAATCTATTATTTTAAGCTTCATTCCATCCGTACAAAATAAATATGAAAAAACTACACATTTAGATATTTCCAAAGAAACTGTAATTTTATTTCCTTCGTTTTCCAATATTATTTGTAACAATAAATGAAATTAACGCAACGTTTAACAACTCTTATATATAAGGCATCGTGTTCTCATTTTTATGACCTCATTCTCTATATAATACTTTTATTTTTAAACTTTGATAATAATCTTTGAGACATCCTTTAATTTATTATAATTATATTTTCAAGCGGTTAATAAAAAAATATGAAGAACTGATAGGAAAAATATAGTTTAATGTATAGTTACAAAATATTGTCAATTTTTTAATGCGCATAGCGTCAAAAGTACTAAAAAAAAGGATACGTCAAAATGGTTCCCCGTAGGTAATTCTAGCCCATTTTGTGAGTTTTCATTACCATCATCCATGCATCTTTTAACAACACGCACAAAAGTATATTTTGACATAATAGTGTTTTAACGTATAGTACAAAATTATTAAATATCGAATTTTTAAGCGCATATTATATTTTTTTTAATAAAATCTGCATTATAATTATAGAGGGAGAAACGCATTTAATATGTTAAATAAAAGTCACGATTTTAAAATGATAAAAATCATGTTAAGCACGTGTCAAGCTAGAGTAGCGTGATCTACTTTTTGATCTTTTTGCGGCTGGCGTGTGTGTCTTTAGCGCGAATGAATGAACGACGCAACGGTCACGTGATTAAAACGTAAAATGGTGTGTTCATTGCATCAGCCACAGCAATTTTTTAGTGTTCGTTAACCTTTTTCTAAATGTCAAAAATACTCAGCATTTTTTTTTTTTTAATTATAGTATTACGAGTATAGATTGAATCTTTTTATAGAACCAGGATGCTAATATTTAATCATATTATAATTATAAAAAAGTTATAATATAATATATCAATTTTTATTTTATTTATAATTAATAATAAAAATTTTATAATACGGATTTAATTAAATTAATATTTTTTAAGTTTATATTAATAATAAAATATATAAATAATTTATTAAAATTTTAAAAATTTATAATATTATTATAAAATATCTAATTAAAATAAAATTTATAAATAATATTTAAACTATCAAATTTCAGATATTTGAAACTAATTTTAAAAAGTAAGTCATTGCCTGTAATTTTATTACAAAGTATACAAAATTTACAATTATCAAAATTATCAATTTAATTTGGTTGGAGAGTGATATGGTAAAAAAAAAAAAATAAATAAAAAGAAAATAAGTGTAGATTCTAAAAAAGAAAAATAATAACTCATATTCAATAAAATTGATATTAATATATAACTAACGGTAATTCATCTCGTTTTATATACAATTAATTATAGTACACGCATATATAAATGACGCTCATGGGTAAAATTTATTGTATAAAACAACTATTTGCACTTTGCGTAACTACTACTAATTACTTTTAATATGCATATTATAGTTTTGCAATACATGATCGCCATTTTAAAAATTAGCATAATAAAGACAAATTAAAATATTGGTTTTATTCAAAAATTATAATTTGTAAATATGGTCGTCTCTGGATTGAGGTATAAAGTTAAAATTGACGATTTAAGATTAAATATAAAGTCTGTAAGTATAATGTAAATATTTAAAAATATTTATATAATTCATACTTTTTTTTGAGAAAACTGAAAGCTTAGTTTCAGCTTATGGTTTAATGTGTTACCAAATTATGAAATGTAATTGAATTGCAAACTAATTGAAATTGTTAAAAAAAAATTAATAAAAAAATTAATAAATAAAAAAATAAGTAAAAAAAAAAAAAAAAAAAACTTAAATGAAATACAAAATTATTTTTTAAAAAAGGAGAAAAAAATGTTAAATACAATGTGGATTTAAAAGACTTAAAAAGCAATAATTAAACAGCTTCAAATACACTAAAGGAAAAAACGCTTAAAAAAAACAAAAACAAAAACAAAAAATTATAAAACAATGACACTTACCTATGCGGTCTAGCAAAAGTATAAGGTATGCATGATGCTAATACAATAGCAACTATAACACAACTCCAAAACACATTAGACTTCATCATAATAAATTATAATCAACTTTTTTTTTTTGTTAAAACCAAAATAATAGAACAAATTATTTCGTACACTTGTTTATAAGAAGAGATACTGACACTTGTTCTGTATTGTAGACCTGTTGACTATTTAATGAATAAAAACTTGGTATCCTCTCTCCTTTATATGTTCACCGTAAAGAGGCTCGACTTTTATTTCAACCAATCATGATAGAGATATTTAGTAGTGGGGACCAATCAAAAGTAGTGGGGAGTTTAACGTAGTGAAAATTATCTTGGGAATTACGTTATCTTTTTTTTTTTTTTTTTTCTAATACAAAAAAAAAATAGTTACAGAATCGTTCACCTTGATATAATTATTATACATTATAATACAGGAAAAATAATTCACTTTTTTTCCGTATTTTTAATTATTTAATCTTATTTTTCCTGATTTTTTTTTATTTATTATATTTTTTTTCCTAATAATATGCATCATACTTATAATTTATGATTCGATAATGGAGTGATTAAAATATTTGAATAATTAATAGTTTATAACACTTAATTATTAATTATTATATTTAATATAACAACTTTTTAGAATATTATTTATTTAATATTTTATAATATTTTTTTTTAGTAATATATTTCACAAAATAAATATAAGAATAAATTTTTGTTATTTTAAGTTGTAAAATTTAGATTTCTTTTACCACATTTGATTCCAAGAGTTAAGGGCTCTCAATTACGTATAAAATAAAATATAGAATATCCTAAAATTATTTTTTTTATAATAATTTTGAGATAAATATTTTCTCAAGTTTGCTAATTTCTCATTCAATTTAAAATTTAATCTAATTGTAGATGCTGAATAGAAATTGTTTGCACTTAATTAATTTTTTTTAATTCTTTTCACAAATAATTTAAATTTGACAAAATATTCTAAAATTTTTTGTTTGTCATTTCTAGATTTTTTTTTTTTTTTTTTTTTTTTTTTTGCAAGAAGAAAAGATTGTTTAAAGACGTGTTTACATGAAGCAATAACTTCAACGTATAATTAATTTGATTCCTTACGATCTTCATTAAGAAATCCTACGTGGTGTGAACAGGCCATATAACTGACCATAAAAATGTATACGTAAAAAGTCAATTATTCTCTATTTTCAAATACTTTTGAATTTTTTTCTTTTCTAAACATTTACCACAAAGAAAAAGTACAATCTATATAATAAAGTACATAAATTACAAAATATTTCGCAATATGCTAGAATAAAAAAAAAAAAGGTCTGTAATATACATACACACCTGTTAACAAAAATCACGTACCACAAAAGAAAAAAATTCTCGGAATTTTGTTCAAAACTTGTTTCAATGAAAAAACTTTTTTTTTTTCTTTCAATAACCCTGAATAAATAAAATTCAATCAATACATATATTACTATTATATGGAATGTTGTATCAGTTTTTATTTACCTTATTTATTATTTCAACTCCATATTATAGTTATTCTATTTAATGCATTTTTTTAACGTATAAATGATTGTTTATATAATATGTAATGCTAAATACAATTGCATCAGCCAAATTTATAATATCCTAAAAAAATTATAACGTTATTTTTATATAATATAATAGATTATGATCAAATAAGAATAATAACATGCAATTACTTGCACGCCATATATTATTATATCCCGCCGTCTGTCTATATCTCTTTCGTGAAAGTATTATTTCGATACTTTTCCGGCACAATGTCTTACATAATGTAAGAATGTTTTAGTAAAGATAAAGAATGTCCATCCAGGAGATAAGACCATAGGTCCAAAGCTTTATGATTGTATTTTAATCTATAATTTTTTACATGTTAATATTTAATAATTTTTTAAACTCATTTTGTATGCACGAACACGGTTCAAAAGTACATAAAAACAATATTTTATACAAAAAAATTTGGTAAATTAAAATTACCATTGAAAGAACGATTAAAAGTTTGTTGTAACAGATTTAAAATTTGAAAGCATTTAATACAAAAATTTTGTTGGTGAAAAGAATCATTATTACATTTTTGGATTGTTCTTATCATATAGTATAAATGGGTGAAAAAATCTGGTCGAATTAATCATTTCTTTTTTGATTCGATGTTTAATGACCATTAATGATTCGCTTTCAACCGTCTTTTTTTTTTTTTTTTTTTTTTTTTTTTTTTTTTTTTTTTTTTGCAATTCTTTAGGATAACTTCTTAAAGCCATTTTATTCGGGTAATTTTTATTAAATGTTCAGTTTTAGCTCTCGCAAAATCAATCAAATATTTTTAATAAACAAATTGTTTCGTAATTGTGTGTGAGAGAGAGAGAGAGAGAGAGAGAGAGAGAGAGAGAGAGAGAGAGAGAGAGAGAGAGAGAGAGAGAGAGAGAGAGAGAGAGATGAGATTTGCATTACATTATATTATTTTGTGCATACATTTTTGCTGTAATAGTATAGAAAATTTGTTTATTTTTCAAAATTAGTTTGAAAAATATTCTTTAATATACACTTGCAGAAAAGTGTATTAACTATTAACCAATTTGTATGTGATAATTTGATTTGACTTCCTGGAAATTTATACTCAAATAAAAACAAAAAAAACGTCAATATTGAATTAAAAATTAATGCGTTGTTTATATATTTTTCACAGAAGCAATAAAATCAAAACACCGTTTAAAACGGAATATATTTATAAGTATAGTTCAAAGTTCCGGAAGAGCAACGATTTACTATATTCATTCTTGTGGTTTTATGTCTATATATATAGTAAAAAATAAATGATAATATAATTGGATATCCTTTGTAAAAAGGTGTTTTTAGAGCAACATAAAGATGTATAAATTTGTAAAATATTTTCATCAGAAAAAGAAAGCTAATTTTTTATTGGTGCATTAATCGTTCATTGCAATTATATAATTATTTTTTAGGGCTTGATGGGCTTGTAAAAAAATTATTTTCTTTTATGAAAAGACTCATAGATTTGCATTATTTAGGATTTACGAGACTGTTTCAGATTATACTTATAGGATTAGCATTGCATTGTTATTGCTATTAAAATTATATCAATAGAATAGCAATATTGTATTTCAGTATAAATAATTATATTGTTTCTATAAAGTGGCAATTTAAAAAATAGCTTTTTTTAGTATTGTAAGTTTAACGATTATTTCTAAATGTCTATGTTTTGTAGATGTTAGCCTTGGCAGATGCATTGTATTTGTATACTGATTGTAAGAGAGAGAAATTAATTAAAAAATAAACGAATTTTGAATTAGATTTGTATGATTTATACAGCAAAGCAAAAATTATTATTATTATAGTTTAGAACAGTGTATCTAGAAGATCTATTTCAAAAATTCCAGCATTATTTCAATAGTTTTTCCAAACAATAGTAATAATTTGTAATAAAATATCTAGACGGGTTTAAGCTTCTGTTTCCACAGCTTCACAAGTGATTACATTTTCTATTATATATGCTATTTTCTCGGAAATTTCTAAATTAAAATTATCAATCACGTCTTTATGTTGAACTAAATCTATACTTTAACTATACTCTTCTTATCAAATAATTAAGTTATTCCACTTTAAAGATTGTATGTAAATGTAAAAATTAAAATTTTAGTCAAGTTATAAAAAAAAAAATAAATAAAAATAAAATATTATTAACAATTGTTTCGTAACTTCCAAGTCTTTTTTTTTTTTTTTTTGTTTTTTTTAATTTACTTGATTTTATTTCAAAATTAGTGTTTCTTTTGCTGGAAATATGAAATGTACAACTTCAGTACAAATAATTATTGTGAAAACTTACTTCCCATTTTCTATTAACGATTGCCAGTCTAAGTTGGTCACCCTCATCTACGTTTACTCATATAATACTAGTTTTAAAACTTGATTATTATTCAATGCAAGATTTCAACATTGACGTGTTAAGCATAATTCGTATTCTAGTTGTAAAGGAATATTTATAACTAAAAAGTTAATATAATATAAAAAATATATAGTAAAAATATATAAATATTATGTTATAAAATAATGAAATTAAAAAATTGAAATAAAATTTTAAAACAACAATATTTGTAATTATATGTAAAAATTAACAATTTATTCAACACAATTTTTGTATTTATACAAAAGTATAATAAAAATAAGATTATGTAAAGTATTTAAAAAATTTATAAAATAATGACTATATAATAAGTAAATAAATGTGAAAATAAATAGCATAATGCAGAAAAAAAATGAAGAGAAAATTAAAAAATAGGTTAAAATGTTGTGGTAGGGTTTTCAACTTTCTTTAGATTTCACAGATTGATGCAATTATTTTGCAAGTCATTATAATATATAAGATCCCAACTACATACTTACGGTACATATGTTATATTACCTGTATCATGGAATTTTCTTTGATAACCTTTTGTATAAAACTTGTTACTAACGGGGTTTCCTCCTTTATTTCCTCTTATTTTTAATCACTGATTTACGTCTTTATTTATTCATTCATTCATTCATTAATTCATTCATTCATTCATTCATTCATTCATTCATTCATTCATTCATTCATTCATTCATTCATTCATTCATTCATTCATTCATTCATTCATTCATTCATTCATTCATTCATTCATTCATTCATTCATTCATTCATTCATTCATTCATTCATTCATTCATTCATTCATTCATTCATTCATTCATTCATTCATTCATTCATTCATTCATTCATTCATTCATTCATTCATTCATTCATTCATTCATTCATTCATTCATTCATTCATTCATTCATTCATTCATTCATTCATTCAACCATGTATTTATTATTACTCTAAATTTATTACTCATACATTTATATAATGACGAAAGGGTTATTAATGTTATTATTAACTTAAAATTGTCATATAAATAAAAGTTTTCTCGCGCGCACGTAAAACTATAATATAACTAATAAAAGATAAGGGGAGAAAATAGGCAAGATTTATCTTTTAACGTGCAAAGAAACACATACGCTCATAAAAATACACATAGAACCTCACGTATAGTTAGCTGTTCCTATAATGATGACATATAGTGCTGTATAGTTTATTAATTTTTTTAAGCCATTAAAGATTTCAATGCTTCTTAACGGTGGTGACGTAGTAATCAAAAGGAACGATATAAAAAGTGACGAGACCCCTAATTGAAGCTTATAGGGAGAACTTTTTTTTTCTTTTTTCACTAAAATTGCTTAAAGTCGGCTTCAAAACAGTTGGTTCTGTATTAGTTAATATTAATAGGCATCACAGACGGCGGGAACTGAGATGCTTTACTACAAATGTCTGCAAATTACTGCATTCGGGCTAGAATTTTTTTAAATGTATGCTATTTTATACACTAAATACCTTACTAGACACATTTTTTTACGTGTTTTATGCCAGTAATTTTTTTGGACAGTACGTATATTGTGTGTTCACCCATATAAAAACCATTTGATAGCGCACGTGAAGATACACACATGTATATTTTAATTTTTTATATGTGAAATTGATGTCTACTATTGCCAGTAATATTAGTCATTGTATTATTTTATGTATGATCAGAATACGAGAGACGAGAGAGACGAGAGAGAGAGAGAGAGAGAGAGAGAGAGAGAGAGAGAGAGAGAGAGAGAGAGAGAGAGAGAGAGAGAGAGAGAGAGAGAGCAACTTACGAGTATACTATAAGCGTCAATGAATGAGTAACCTTCAAACATGTTGAACATCACGTCTTAAAGAATCTCAACATTCATACGACTCAAAATTATATTAACATTATAAGTATAATGAACCTTATTACAAGGAGGAAATTCCAAGGAAATATAATGTGTTAAGTCCCGTATAATTTTACATAATAGAAAACAGGATAATTTTTTTCATGTATATAACGTCATTTAGGGCTTAGAACAAAGTTGGCAATGCCTTAAATATCACGTCTAGTTTTTCAGAGGGAGGTATGGGAAAGTACCTGGCACTTTTGATGATTGAATGATGACTGCATGATAATTTTTATATCATAATATACTTCTTATTATTCTTAAATCACAAAAGGAGAGGAGTAAGAAAAGCAACTTTCTGAATCATATTAAGAAAGAAAAAAAAAACTATAAATTTAAGAAAATTTAATACAAAATAACATTTTTAATAGATAGAACTTACAGGAGTCTAATAGAAATTTGCATTCAGGGGATAGGACAGAAAAGGTTAAATTAGCATTTTTTTTTTAAAAAATTGAGAGGCGGTTACCTATTATAGCTTTTGGGCAACGCACTATAATAATAAATTAATAAATATAATAATAAAGATTTTATTGAGAAAATTATTACAATGCAAACATTTCACGTAGTCAAAGGAGGTTGATCAACAGGAGATCAAAAGAGGCAAAGCCCATACAAAATTTATATATATATATATATATATATATATATATATATATATATATATATATATATATAAAATATCATATTATATATCTTAGAAGGTGCCTGTATTATACCTATCATGAAAGCACGATAACAAAAATAATTATTCAAACTCTATGAGTAATTAGAAGGCATGAATTTAATTAAACAACATAAAAAGATCTTTAATTATATAGCTCTCTTCATATCTACGTATAAAAATGTCATCTCTAATTTTTTTTATTTTATTATTATTTACATTTTCCTTGTATATTTTTAAAGGCTCATTTTAAATTAGCTTCTTTTCAAAGTTATACAACAACAACAAAAATAAACAGGAGTTAATTTTTACTTGTTACACAAAAATTTTTTGTCATATATTTTTATTAATAAAAATATTTAAAATTGTTTAATAGTAATATTTTAATAGCAAATAAATAAATTATTTAAAAATAATTTTAGCTCTTTTATTATTTCTTTTATATATTATATTTTTTAATATTTATTTCATTTTTTTATATAATAAATAATTTCCAATGAATTAAAATCTTATGTTACAAATTCACAATAACATATCGTGTAGTATGTAACCTCGAAAGCTCTTAGTGTCTTTAGTTGTGATGATATTCATTGAAAAATTCGATTATTTAATTCTGTGATTAGATGTTACCTTGTCAATGCTAATTTTATTTTTGTAAAACAAACTTTAAACATGCATCTGAATAAGGGATAAGTTTGTAAAAAAAAAAAAATCAAACCTAAATTGCTTGTAAAATCAGTGAAAGCTGAAGATGGAGTCTCACAATATCAATACTCCAGTGATTTGAAAATAAAATAACACTCAATTATAGAAAAATGTCTTTTTAATTTTTTTTATACATTAAGGGAGTAGGGGACCGACGTCGGCCATTAGACTCAAACTTTTGTTATCAAAAAATTCTGAAATTTTGCACAATGATACTTCAGCTTGAGACAATTTCAAATATATAAACATTTTGGGGGGTCACTGTGCAAATTAATTTTATATGATTTTTTGAAATTTCAAGCTCATAAGGCCCAATGTTAATTTCAATAATTTGTTTGATTTTTTCGAGATGGTCAAATATCTTGAAATTTTTATCACGGCTAGGTTTGACCCTTAGCTACACAATAACACCAAATTTATACCCAAAAGTCCAAAAACACTTCTAGTTTTTGAGATATAAGGTCGATACCCTATACAGTTTTTTCATTCTCTCGACTTGTGGGGTCACATTTACATATTCTAATGGTAAACAAACTGTCATTGAAGATCTAATTTTGTATTTCAGCTAAATTTGTTTCACGTGGTCTATGGCTTAAATCACTTTACTTTTTTCTCCTTAAGCTGATTGCCATTATTTTTGCATTTCGAACATGGAATCAACTTATTGCATGGTTAAATGTCTTTTATCAAAGAGAGTGCAAGAAAGCTGTATACTGTAAACTTACTAGCTTACTGTCCAACATGATATATTATAGGAGAGAAAAACATTAGATATTAATAAAACAAATTAATAAATGTGCGAAATAATATTTTTATAATTAAAATATATAAATATAAAAAAAATATTATCAAAATTCTATATATAGTAATGTTATATAATTTCATTTAAATATTAAAATAAATTTAACTAGCCAACATATTATACAAAATATTATTTTTAATTTTTGATGTATATAATTTACATTTTTTTTTTTTTTTTTTTTTTTTGTCTTGGAAAATATTTCTTTAATGAAATTCTATTAACTTTAAACGTGTAAAACTATGTATCACTTACATTAAAATATCCGACATTAGTGCAGAAGTTTTCTAAATTAAAAAAATAATAATATAAAAATAAACTACAACTACTAGAAAATTAGAGGACTTCAAAGCTTATTTCCCCGTACCTCACCTCTATTAAGTCAAGTCCATGCGATTTTTTTAACACTATTTGAAATATTTTTTTCGTCCTTAATTATTTTAAACTTTATGATAATCTATCATAAGTTTATGTTGTAACCTTCGTATTAATTAATAAAATTTACATAAATTTTTCTTAAAACTATAATATTTGTTTGTTTTCCTGACATAGTAATTTTGTACTATTTTTTTACACCTATGTGACAACAATAATTATTGACGTCATCTTCTCTTCAAAGGTGTTAATTATCTCATTTGTATGACGTCCAAGATTTTTTTATGTCTTGTAGAAAAGTAATAAACTCTATAGACACTATTACTTTGTTGCATATAAAAGGTCAAATGCATTTTATTAATTTACGATTCAATTAAAGATGATATATAGACTTTCATGAAATTATTAAACTGAGGTACTCGAGTACACAAAATAGGGTTAGCTTTATGAGTTACAACTTGAATATATACTTTTGTATTTTAAAATTAATCAGTATTTTAAAAATAACATTATTTTATATCTAAACAAATATCTAATTAATGCTAAAATACTGTATAACATAATATAATAACTTAAGGGAGTAGGGGACCGACGTCGGCCCTTAGACTCAAACTTTTCTCGTCAAAAAAATCTGAAATTTTGCACGATGATACTTCAGCTAATTTCAAATATATAAAAATTTTGGTAGGTCACCGTGCAAATTAATTTTACATGATTTTTTGAAATTTAAAGCCCATAAGCCTTAATGTGAAGTTCAATATTTTTTTTTTCTTTTTTTCGGGACGGTCAAACATCATGAAATTTTTATCACGTATAGGTGTGACTCTAAGCTACACGATGACACCAAATTTACACCCAAAATATTTCTAGCTTTTGAGTTATAAGGTCGGTACCCAACACCCTTAATTGTAATACTTTTAAGTGATAGAAATGTTTTCTCATTAATTGTTTATATATAATTCACATGCTTTTCTTTCTTTTCATCCAAGTGATATGTACAGGTTCATATTTGCAATGAAGGCAAATTAATAAATTATTGTTACAATATTTATATTTATAATAATTAATATTATTTTATAATAGATAAAATAATAATAAAATTTATGATAGTAAATTAAAATTATATTTAAATTATAGAATATTTTTAAAATATAAGAATATTTAAAAAAAATTAATTTTTTTTTTTTTTGTGAATTTCTGTATTGAAAATTTTGTTTAAAAATTTGTAATAATATATTTTTAAACGCGGAAAACTTTAAGTTAGGTACTCCTTTATTTGGCTTTGGTGGACTGGTTTTCACTGAATGAATTTCTAAAATTTAAATCATAAATAGAAATTTGGGAAAGGTCAGAAGTTCATATTTTTGACCGTCTATTATCACTGAATTAAAAATCATTTTAAAAACTTTAATAATCATGTCAGCTAGCATGTACTGATTAAATATTCTGTGAAGGTCACAATAGAAATAAGAATGGGGGCAGGGGGGGATGTTGAATTTAGCATTGAGAATATCGGTCTAAAAATTCAAATATCATATTCAAAATTTTGCAGTAACTCACCTTTATATTTTGATATTTGGGTTCTTGGTAGTATTTGTAATTAATAATCAAAATTTTATTTATTTTATTATTTGCATTTGATTTTAAATAGACTTACTGTGCTTAACAGCACAGGGGGGCCATGAGAAGTGCATACATACCCCTATTTTTCTATGTTTAACTTTTTGGAATTTCGTAACCATTTATTATTTTAATTTTATTTATTTATTAATTTGAAATAATTATTCATTGTGAAATTAAAATTTTAAAGCAGGTCGTCAGATACTGTTACTATACTGTCACACGGTCAAAAATATCTAATTTTCAGTATTATTTGTTTAATTCAGCATAATTTATGCTATACATAATACACTCGCAGCGACCGGATTTTCAGTTGCAAATGTCTGCTTGCGCCTGCAAAAACAGCAGTTACTTTTCCTGCTGCACAACTTATTATCAAGTTGTAAAATATTTCCTATCTACCTGTAATTTACCTCAAAATACCTGGAATTAAACAAAATTTATAAATATTTAGTAAATTGTTGTGCGGTACGAGGAGCAACCAAACTTGCAGGCGCAAGCAGACATTTGCAACTGAAAATCCGGTCCTTTTTTATATAGTACATAACACACATAATATGTTGTATAGCATAAATATTTATATTTTTCTAATTTGGCAACATTTATGCTGACAAATGTAGCGTAAATGACTATAAATTATTGATACTTTCCATGCAGTTTTTTTTTAATGATTGTGTGATCATTAATATTCATTTTCACCAAAACGAAAAGTTGTATATCATTGTTCTGTAGATTATAAAAGAATTTTTATGAATCACAATTAAAAAAAAAAGGGATTATTGAACGTTATCTATAACTCATCAGTCTCATCACTATTAATCCACATACCACCCTCACGATATTTTGTAATCTATTATATTCTCATTCTCAATCTGAATACGTCATTGATGTGTCATTTTTTTAAGTCATCAATTTTACCCTTTCAAAACACCAAAATAAATACACAAAATCATTGTAGGCGTTTTTGTTCCTAGTAAAAAATGTGACATAATAAAATCATACTACTAAATTTTCTATCTCAACCTTTTTTGAACGGAAGTACGATAAAAGTATTTACATAATTTCGGTTAAACATAAATATGTGATCCTTTTTTTTTTTTTTTTTTTTTTTTTTTTCCCAGCATGTATCTAGATTAGTACAAAAAATCTCTATTTTTTATATTTAGAGGAAACTAAATAAATAAAATGCGATTGGATTGGAAAATAAATTTTAAAGTAAACTCAAAAGAGGTAGAGTAGAGTTAACAGTATAATTTACTTTTTTCGCTCTAAAAACTAAAAACTATTTACACTTTAATGTGCAAGTACTTAAAAATCAGGAGGGAAATAATTAAGCTTAAAATTAGCCATATATTGCCCATATTATAAGTCCAAATAGTGTTCTATGGCCATTCAATATGCACTCAGATGGAGATTTCAGTTGACGCAAAACTCTATCGAAATACATGTTATTCCCATATGCCAATAGAATTTCATTTTTTATTGCAATGACCGTACAAGATTTATTATTATTATTTGGTTTACAAAATAATATAAATTTACATAACATTATTAAATAAAATACATCATTCCTGTGCATATGCCGTTAGACTACGTATAAAAATACTGCCCGAATTTATTGACCTTCTATTTGAAAATAAGACTATACTAACTTTATAATAAATGATAGTTTATGTCCTCCTCTACTTACCCTGAGTTTATGTAATGAATTTGAACAAACTGCATTTTTAAAACCAATTTAAGACTTTCTGTTTAGCAGTGTTTTGTGATAACTCCACCCTGGCCAAAATAAGAACAGAGATTGTTACAACCATGCAGATGCATCCCTTTTTCTGAAACAATTTTTCCCCAGATAAACACCAATAAATTAAAGGTGATATATGATCTATGTAATAATAAAGTTATTACGTATTAAATTTTATTTCTTAACCTTGATTTAAATTCGAGAAAATTGGGTGCATCATATTGTAACAAAAGTAATGACCTCTGTCTTCTTATTTTAATAATTGTATATCTTATTTTAATAATTGTATATGTGCATGCAGTAACCAGTTCAGTCTGAATTTAGTGCAATAACTCGAGCTACTAGGATTTATGTTTTTTCAATGTAATCTATCGAACTTTAACAATTATATTATTTATAAATATTTATTATAAAATAAATAAAATTATATTAATATAATTTTCATTATTATTATTTTTTGCATCAATTTAAAATATATATAATTGTAATATTATTAAACATAACTTTAGCAAACTACATATATTTATACAATAAACTAAATTGATAAAAAGAAAAAAATGATTATTTTCACATTAGTTTTAATTAAATCTTACCAAAAAAATTGTAAATTATGCTATATTTATGTGATCATAGCATAATAAATTAAATTAGTACAGCATAAATAATTATGCTATATATAATATAATATTTATGCAATTTAACAGTTATTATTGCCATTATAACATAAATTATGTTGTATTAAACAAATTGTGCTGAAAATAAGTAAGTACAATTATTACGTATTTAATTTTGTACGAACTTATATTATCGCCAAATTTAATACATTTTTATTTCAAATAATTTAACGTGTACATATATAGATTTTAATATTGCCAATAGTGATGACATAAATATAGTTGGCGCCAAGATTCGCTAGAAATCTCGTGGCAATCTTCTCATGATGACTTATCAGTTTTCACATATTGTGTGACGTAATAACTATGACGTCATATTTCATTCATAGTTCATACTGTACGCCCCTTCATCAATGACAAAACAAACATTTTTACACCCACACTTTTTTTTTTACTATAACAAATTTACGTGCGTACGTGAATGAGTTATATATAATTTCTCACTAATTAGGTTTTTAAGCATACATACACAAAGTATACATGATACGTAATATGATACTATAGATTATTTTCAGTAAAATTCGTTTAATATAGACCGGTTGCACTCATATTTAAGAGCCACCATTATGCTGGTCAGGAATACATAGGCCAGCATAAGAAAAACGTCATTTTTATTTTTTTAATAGCAAAAGAAGCTTCAAACCTCAATCAAAGACTTATTTCTAGCTTGTAATAAGCTCGAAGAATATGAGAAAAATTCACTCAGTTGAAATAAACTCTTTTTATGTGAAAAATTAGGAGAAATGATGTTTCCCCTATGCTGGACAATGCATTGGGCACCACAAACATGGCGACAAATCGCAAGAATGTGAAAGGGGTCTATATAGCATAATCTAACCTATACTGAATAATAACTATTTTTAAAAATATTGTACACCATGCACATATATATTTGTTGTTCAAATTTAGCAAAATTCATACTGAAGTGACATAAATATAGCATAAAATATGAAATTTATTATTTCTTTTACGCACACAAAATATACTATATTATAATGAGGGAAATGTAAAAATTAGAACGTCTATAAGATATTGTTAAACTAGGAATCATGTATTATTACAGTTTTATTTTAATTTAATGACGAGAGCTACAAAATATCGCCTCCAAACGTGCGGTACTGCTATAACTATTTTTAAAATTACAATAAATAAAAAAGCATTTTTTTTTATTTTTTTTATCTTATAAATGTCCAAACCATTATAAAACTTAAAGTATAAGAACTTAAATTAAGTTCTATCCGAACATGCTTTTTGTTTATTATCGGGCCTTCTTTTCTCCTTTCCTTTCTTTCCTTTCCTTTCCTTTCCTTTCCTTTCCTTTCCTTTCCTTTCTTCCTTTCCTTTCCTTTCCTTTCCTTTTCCTTTCCTTTCCTTTCCTTTCCTTTCCTTTTCCTTTCCTTTCCTTTCCTTTCCTTTCCTTTCCTTTCCTTTCCTTTTCCTTTCCTTTCCTTTCCTTTCCTTTCCTTTCCTTTCCTTTCCTTTCCTTTCCTTTCCTTTTCCTTTCCTTTCCTTTTCCTTTCTTTCCTTTCCTTTCCTTCCTTTCCTTTCCTTTCCTTTCCCTTTCTTCTTTCCTTTCCTTTCCTTTTCCTTTCCTTTCCTTTCCTTTCCTTTCCTTTCCTTTCCTTTCCTTTCCTTTCCTTTCCTTTCCTTTCCTTTCCTTTCCTTTCCTTTCCTTTCCTTTCCTTTCTTTCCTTTCCCTTTTTTTTATGAGAATACGTTAAGACTTCATTTTTTGTTTATATACTATCAAAATTATTATTAATCTGTAATTGACTTCAATTTTTTTTTGTATAATTAAGTTCTGTATACAAAAAATTAGTTAGAAAATTATATATATAGTTGACTTTTCTTTAGAAAACTTCCTTTCTTTCTTTCTTTCCTTTTTTTTTTTTTTTTTTTTTTTTTCCTCCTCACTGTATACACGTTTTTCTAAAGCTCGCAACCTAAAAAGCCGCCAGGTGTTAAAAACTTTTTAATAATTAAAAAATAGAATAGAACAAAGAAAAATTTTTATAATAAAAAAAATTGCATTATTATAATTATATTAAGTTTTTATTAAAAACAATAGTTATTTAAAATTTAAAATTAAAAATAAGCTAAATTTTATATAAATTTATATTTATTAAAAAATATTTCGTTTTTTATTATTTTTATTTGATAAAAAAAAATTATAAAGTTTTTATGTATTTGAATATATCTCTAATGCTAAGCAGTTGCTAAGACAATATGAGAAAATTAGGTAGCATAAAACGATTATAGATACTTCAATCGCTGATTTTAGAAGAAAGTGAGATTTGAATGACTGTTAATTGTTATATATATATGATTAAAATAAATCAGTTCTTTACATTGACATTTAATGGTGTGTTATAGGAGAATGAAATTCTAAAAAAAAAAAAATGCTTTAAACACGTAAAAGTATTCCTAATTTCGGTGCTGTCTGCTGTATTATATATCTTTCTCAAAAATCGTGTTTCTCTCCATAAGCGTAACGTTAAATTAGGGGATCCTTAGCATTTCCCGAGCGCTATGTACCGATTAGTTCCAAAAAGTCAGAAAATGTGAAATATTGTTTTCACGAACAGAACTGATTCGATGTCATTTAAGTAAATATATTTGAAATTTATAATTATGACATAAATAACTTAAGGAAACCAAATAACTAAATAGAAATTAGATGAAAAATAACAAACTTCATGTTTTGATCCTCTCTTTTTTTTTTCTTTTTTTTTCTCGTTGATAACATTCATTTAAATAATTTAATGTAGCTAGTCTAATTTTGCTTAAATTTTTAATTTTGTATTAGTTTCAAATATAATAGGGTCGCTTATCAAATTGCTTCATAATAATAAAAATAAGAGCAGTTAGCACGCACGGTGCTGTGAGAGTTCAAATCTAAAGTTGACTTTTGTAATATACAGAAGAAGAATAAACTTTTGTGGACAGAAAGAACTCGAATTTCTGCAACTACGACACATAGAATTGTATATTACATGCACTGCAAAAGTTACTGTGAAAATTTGGATAATTTGGTTATCGGGATCGTAATTGAATAATATATATAATTATATATTATATACCCTTTTTTTGTTTTTTTTTTTTTTTTTTTGCTGAATCTTTGGCTGCTGCATTAAATATATGCACAGTATCAAATATAAACTTCCAAACTTTACATCCTAGCTTATTCAAAATAAAATATTCCATAATCGAAAATCTAATTTTTATAATTCTATATTTCAGAATTTTATAGATTCAAACGATTTTGATAACAATACAATTTGCAAATTAAATTAAGAATGTTTTTTTCTTGGGATGTAAAAATTTGGAAATTGCGATATTTTTTAAATAGTAAATTATATTATCATTTTTATCACAATAGTGCGTATAACTTTATATCAATATATTTTTAATGGGGATAGGGGGAGAGTAAGTAAAGAATATGAGAAAAATAATCCACGATGATTTAAAAATAAATTGCAATAATAATGATATAAATTTGCATTAAAATTCCAAATGAAAAAAAAAAAAAAAAAAAAAAATGAAGCCTCATATGTGTAAAATATTTAAATATCTAGTCATTGTACAGTATTCAAATATTTATAATTGTGATCATAATATTTTACCATTTAAATTGCGGTGCGTGATTTTCTCATAAGAATAACTTTAAAAATTTAGCGGTAGATTTGCATGATTAAATATATTGTCACAATCTTTTGTATTTACTCATAGACTTTGTGTGTGTACTACATACATACAATATATATTACCAGACATGGGCATGAGCGTCTTGTTTGAGCGACGCTCACGTGAGCGCGCTCAAAAATTGAGAGCGGAGCGGGAGCGTCGCTCAATAATTAAAGTCACGAGCGTGAGCGCGAGTGCGATCAAAATACTGTGAGCGGAGCGACTTGAGCGTCACTCATTTTTTGCATTGAAGAAAACAAAATGAGGAACTAAAAATGTAGTTTATTCAGTGGTTCATTTGATGAACTATCAAAATATTGCAGATTAAAACCCTATAATGCACCTTCTATACCACAGTTACAATTGCAGTATAAGACAATTCTAACAATTACTAATCACCACAAATAGGTCTAGCTATATGGACACACCCACTTTTTTAAGACTTGCATGAGCGACATAAGAGCGCACTCAAAATATTCACGATCGTGAGCGTGAGCACGCTCATATGAGAATTTGCGAGCGCGAAGCGCGAGCGCGATCAATTACGTGATCGCGAGCGCGGAGCGCGAGCGTGCTCATTTTTAAAGAGCGCTGGCCATGTCTGTATATTACTATATAAAAAATACAAAAAAAAATGTGCTATTAATTATAATTATACACATATATGAATTAGGTTTATTACGACTAGACTTTGTTTGTTGTATACTGTGACAACAACAGTGTTGCTATGTAAACAAACAAAAGTCTAATTAAAAAAAAATAATAATAAAAAAACTGAACATTTAAATTGTAAAGAGAGTCAGAGCAAACTACGTGCGTAAGTATACAAGGCCGACTGAGCTAGTTATCAATGTAGAGGTCATGGTTTCACACAGAATACTGCAAGTGCACTGAACTTTTCTTTATCAATATTTACGCATTTCCTCATACATAATAATAATATATTTGTCAATATTGACGATTTAAATTTGATTTTATTGTAAATAATTTTATGATTATTTTATCCTCTTCAGTCCCGACTTTTTTTTTTTTTTTTTTTTTTTAATTATGCCACTGTCGTAAATTTTAACCACGTTTTTGTGCGGCTCTCAGAATTACATTTTCTTATCTCAAAATGGTTTTCTTACATTTGCGAACCCCCTACCCACTTAGAATGCTCAAAATAGCTTTTAAAAACGTGTAATTTTAAGGGTGATTTCTGGTCTAATTGTCATATTTTTATCTCATTTTCTTTTTTTCGAATTTTGTTTTAATTTTAATTGAAATATCTGAAATTGTATTGTACTGGGACTGAAAGCATGAAAAAAAAATAATAATAATGGCAGTTTTGGCAAACTATCGCAATTTTATTTTAAGTTATTTTATATTAGTTATAAGACTTATATGAGTATAATACGTATTACACTCTGGGATCTATTTTTGAAAAAAAAAGATAATAATAATAATAATGAAATCGATGTCTTGATGTTCACCACTTATACAACTTTTGGAATATTATACTGAATGATTAAAAATATTTTCAAAAACTTCATTATAATATGTTTATTTATTTATTAAAAAAATCGTGGATTACTTCAATTACGAATCCTAACTTATTTGTGATAAACACTTTTGAGTTATTATGAGCAGCTAAAATAATGCATTTTAACAAGTTATTAACAATATAGCTACAATTTTAAGTTGTTTTGAGTTATTTTCAGCTATTTTAAATTAAAGCCATAGACCGCATAAAACCACAAGTGCTTTTTAATGAATAAATACGAAATGGGATCTTCAAAACTGATGACAATTTTTACCAGAATGTTAATGTAGCCCCACGAGAGAGCGTGAAAATACTGTAAAGTATGCAATTTGCATGAAAATTCATGTTTAGGACGTCAGAAACATGCAAAAATTAGTATGAAAATGTTGTGCGGGTTGCATAAATCGAATTTTCTGATCTCTGCTACGGGGCTACAGTTCGGTTTTGAGACAAACTAACGTTATTTTTGTAAATCCCATCAAGTGTTTTGTGATATAAGTGCTTATGTTTTTCTCCGGTCTATTCCTTTAAAATAGCTATTGTTAATAAATTGCTAAAATGCATTATTTTAGCTGCATGCTCATAATAATAACTCAAAAGTATTTATTTCAAAAAAGTTAAGATTCGGAACTGAAATTTTTTTTGAATGATAGAATCACCTTTAAAAAATTTAAACTATTTTTGTTAAAATAAATTGCCTAAATTTGGACTTTGAATGGATTAGGATTAGCCATGTTTACAAAACAGGGTACATCGAAGTCTGCATCACGTTTCAAAGTCAAACACTTTCTCTTATCAGTGAGGAATGTTCCTTATCTTATCTTTACTGGAATTTCCCTCTTCCCTCCATGTGCATATATAGGTGATATAATCAATCTATACTTCCTTAAATGGTAATTATTGTTATTTTATCTACTTTTTTGCATTACTGTGTCAGTGGCACATTAACAATATTATTTAATACGGAAGTAGAATAAAAAAATTGTACTTTTTTTTTTTTTAATACCATTACTTATTTTATCTTATATAAAATCATAGGCATCATGGCTTTGAAATTGAGATAAATATTATCTTTTTTGCAATTTTGCTTTGATACAGTCTTACATGGGTTACCTGTAAATAAAAATTTCATTTTATTGCATTTATTATTTTTTTTTTTTTGTAATATGTACAACAAATAAAATAATAAAATCAAAATTATTAAAATATTTAAATATTTAATCTACTATTTAATGCTATACTTCATCAATGAGGGTTGTTTTTTGTTGTTCCAATTCTTCTCTATCTCTGACATTCAAAAGTTAAAACTCTTTTATTAACTTATTATAATTTTTAATTACTTATATAAAAGCCAAAGGTGACAACTTTTTTCTAAAAACTGTTGACTTAGAAAGGAACACGTGTTTCGAGACCAACTACTGTACTGTATAAGCGATTTAGCTAACATCCACTTCCGTTTCGACATACCGCGCATGCGTAGTGAGTAGAAACGGAAGCGGATGTGACCGAAATTGCTTAAAGTCAGCCTCAAAACAGTTGTTCCTTTAGTACCGTAATAATGTATATAATATTAAAGTTAAGGATTATATATTATATAAAAAAAAAAAGGAAAATATTACAATAGACTATATTATCCAACTTTGGAAATGTATAAAAAAGATTGAATATATTATGAATGGGGAGTGAATTATATTATAACTTTCGTCAATACCTCATCTTATGCTTTGTAAGATTATCCAGTATACACAATATTCATCAATACAATGATCAAGTTTTCAGTATTATTCCATTTATAACACGATTGTTAATGTAGAAAATATATTTAAATATATAATTATAAATTTTTAAATATGTTAATAATAATAAATTGAAATTGAAAAAAAAAAGAGGTAAAACTCTATTTTAATTAATTTTTAGTATTTATGTAATAGTAATAATTATTATTTTATTAACTAAATAAATAATAATATAAAAGTTAATGATATATATTATATTTATTATATTTTCTTATACTATACTTGTGTTATTTTATTTACTGATCAACATTATTTTTGATATTATTTCTTATCATTAAATTTTGTAACCTGTATAAATTTTACAAAAAATAAATAAATCATGTAACATAATAAAGCTCCTGTACCTAATAAGCACAGTAGCACAGAAGGTGAAAATATAATAAAGATAAAAAGGTTTTTGTTTTTGAGTAAACTATAAGCACTTTGATAACGTTTTATTTTATGTTTGGGAAATTTTGCTTTTAATATTAAAGCTTCTTTGTTTAACCAGATAACATTGATAATACTACAAGGATTAAATAATATTATATTTCAAATAAAGTAACACAATTTTAGCGAAATAAATAATGAAAGAAATTTTACGTGATTCTCCGTAATTATTAAAATTTTCAACTGTATCGTTTTTTACCTTTGCTTCTCTTTTCCTTTTATGTTTTTCCTGACATTAAAAGTATTAATTTTCATTGTTTATTACGTAATATTTTACCCTTTTTGTTCATTATTTATAATTACTAACGGTAACATGAGGAACTGCAATAATTTGAATAAACGTTGTAACGTCATAGAAAATATCATTCATTCATTCATTCATTCATTCATTCGTTCATTCGTTCCTTAATTCATTCATTCATTCATTCATTCATTCATTCATTCATTCATTCATTCATTCATTCATTCATTCATTCATTCATTCATTCATTCATTCATTCATTCATTCATTCATTCATTCATTCATTTTTATTTTTCAAGAGCAAGAAAACACCAGATGTGTAAAATATTTGCAGATTCACCAGACAAATTTGGGAATTGCAATTTCTTGAAATTTGATTCCCATGTTAATTACAATAATTTTTCACCTTTATATTACACAGGAGAAAACAAAACAATTTGTATGGAATATTTTCTAAATGAGGAAGGTGAATTCAATTTTTTTTTTTTTTTTTTGAGTTTATTATATTTTTGAAAAGAGCTTTAAAAAAATTTGAGGCGCTATTTTTTCTTAGGACGATTGGAGCATGCGAAGTATTTTTAATTAATTTTTGAAAATCACCCTAAAAAGACTCTGACGTCATCATTTCACTTTTTTCTCGGCAAATACTAATCGTTCGAGGTTCAGTATGAATGAAATCAGCTCGTCCTCAGGATTTCAAAAAACTGGATACTGAACCTTCTACGGTCAATACTTTCCGAAATAAATGCCCGATTGATGACGTCAGAGTCTTTTTAGGACGATTTTCAAAAATTAATTAAAAATACTTCCCATGATCCAATCGTTTTAAGAAAAAATTCCGCCTCAAAATTTTTTAACGCTGTTTTCAAAAATGTCATAAAAAGTGGGGGTTAAAAAAATTCCCCTTCCTCATTATTGATGTAAAGAAAATTTTCCGCTATTCAAACAACGATGCAAATGGAAGTGATTTAAACTTATCAATGATAAGTTATCATTCATATTCATCATTTTTCTTGCGCATGGAAAAACAAAAACATTATATCACATCAAAAAGTTAGCAACAATAACAAAATTGACTGCAAAAATTAAGTTACGTTATTCAGTGCAAACTTAAAACAAAAATTGTCTCTAGTAAGAGCTATAACAAAAACAAATAGACAGCTATTTTGTAGAATCCGCGTTGGTATAATATAGTCCTGATTTTTTTTTTTTTTTTTTTTATTTACATTCCGTTTACTACTTGAGTCATGAAGCCATCATGTTGCATATTTTGTGCCGACGTGTTAATCTTCACACCACAAACATTACTTCACACATTGAGCGCAAGATGTACACGACAAGGAAGGAAATGCCGAGTGTACTTTTTAATTTATTATTTGTTGAAAGAAATAGTCGAGAGATTTTATTATATGTAATGATATGACAAAAAGTTTTATAATACACACGTTCTTCAATATTGATTTGTAGAAATAATTTCTAATAAATCTTTTAATGAAAGAAATAAAGAAATTTTATTGATATGACCCACGCAGTTAACATAGAATCGTTGTCCTTCAATTTATATACGTAGAGAGAGAGAGAGAGAGAGAGAGAGAGAGAGAGAGAGAGAGAGAGAGAGAGAGAGAGAGAGAGAGAGAGAGAGAGAGAGAGAGAGAGAGAGAGAGTGAGTGAGAGAGAGAGAGAGAGAGAATACACGAAAATTTGAACAAAGAAAATTTTAGAGATATTTTTACTTTCTTACGAGGAGAGTGTACTTAATTTTATACCATATTAAGAATTATATATGAATTATAATGATAACAGCAGTGATTGGTCAGAACCCGTGACCATCAGAGAGAAAAAGTAATTATTGATATTAACATGGGTTCTTATGGGACTAAAACTTCAAAAAATCAAAACTAAAAATCTATATAGTATTGAGACCCTCTATTTTTTATTTTATTATTATTTTATTTTTTTATTTATTTTTTATTTTTGAACAAACCTAAATATAATAATGCTGTTCGTAAACCCTAATTTTCTGCACCTAAAATGACAATCACCTTTGGTTATTCAAATGGAATGCGGATTTTTTGGTGCAAGAAAACAGGGTTTACTAGCAACACTAATGTATCACTGTGCAAAATTTCAGATTTTTTCTTTCTTTACGACGTTTTACTCAAATCTGCCAGTACTTGTTTTCCAGCCTTAAAAAAAAACTTCAAGTTCTAATTACGAGTCACTTTATACAACGTACTTGATCATGAAATGTAAACAAATCAACGAACAAGATTGCTTCTCAATTATTTTAGTCGCATGTTTGTGACGTCTTAACAATGTATGACGTCAAAATTACAACGGGGGAAAAAAAAATCTAGTGTATGTCGCAACTGAGGACAATACCATAGATGGAATTGGTATTGTTAATAAAAGTATTCACTTTATTTTTAGTAGAACCTTTTCTCAAAATTTTCCGATTTTGGAAAACACTTTTCTACTGAGTTTTGCTGGTTTCAATTTTAAATAAAAAGATTTCCAGCATTTTAAAGTATTCAAAAATTAGGTGAGATTATTTAAAAAATAAAAATCTGTAAATACTATAGTAGAAATAGAAATAGAGCTATACAAAATATTAAAAAAAATAAATAAATAATAATAATAATGTGGTCACTCTTAGAACAAAGATTAAATGCATGTATCTTCTACCAGATTTTTTTTTTTTTTTTTTTTTTTTTTTTAAAAAGTATTTAAAAAATATTATAGTATGTCTGAGAAGTATTGCCTAGTTTAAAACACGAAATACGCAATTATGCAGTACGAAATAATCGAAACAGATTACTAAACATTAAAAAAAGCTCCGTTCTTGACTTTTTTTATTCTTATTGTTTTTGTTTGTTTGTTTGTTTGTTTGTTTTGTTTGTTTTGTTTGTTTTGTTTTTTTGTTTTTGTTATTTTTGACCTAAACAATAAAATAAATTTCCTGCACCCTTTATTTTATTTAAAAAAGGGACGGTATTGTTCGAGGCCCTCGGGATACCGGGGGCGTCGGTATTGTTAGTCAAAATATATTTTCTTTTAAAAGAATTGGAATAAAATAAAATTATTTCTTTCTCTCTCCCTCTCTCTCTCTCTCTCTCTCTCTCTCTCTCTCTCTCTCTCTCTCTCTCTCTTATTTAATTTTATTAAAAAAGTTGATTGAAATATGTATAAAAATTATCATTTAAAGCAACTAAATAATAATAAAATGAGCTAATTTTATATAAAAAAAATCCTAAATATAAAAATAACTGCTAATTTTTATGAACGCACGCATTATTTATGTATGTATATGTATTTTATTAATCAACATAACATGTACCAAAACTGATATTTTGGTTAATAAAGAAAACTGAAACACATAGGGTGCACAGGCGCTAATCTTAAAATATATCAGGTGTATCAGAGATGATGAAACATTGTGCCATTTATTACACAATTAATATTAATATGACTATTTAATATTTTATCAAGGGATTTTTCTATATAGTAAAGTTGTCGGCATTAGCTTTTAATGTATATAAAATAATAATCACAATAATAAATTCATAATTATTATAAGAAGATTCATATCATAAAATTTTGTGAAAAAAGAATCTTATTCTTATTTAATTATATATAGAGGTCATTAGGAACATTTTTACGAAATAAAATTTCCAACACTTCACAGTGTTATTAACTTGGATTATATAAAATAGACTTGTTATGAAGTGAAGGAAGATAAAATTCTCTCTCTCTCTCTCTCTCTCTCTCTCTCTCTCTCTCTCTCTCTCTCTCTCTCTCTCTCTCTCTCTCTCTCTCTCTCTCTACTCTTCTTGATTTCATTACACCTTATTTGCTTCAATATAAAATAAATTAGTCTTTCTTCTAAATTTGAAGATTGTTATAGTTATGTCTCATGAATCTCCGAATTTTAAAAATTTGGTCCATTTCTTTACTTGTGAAATATTTGATGAAGTCAAAATAGCATGAAAATAGTAACTTCTATATTATAAAAATTAAGAAACTTTGATACCTGTGTTTATAATATGTTAAAAAAAAGCAACTTTTTTATAAATTTGGATATTTTGCTTCGTTCTCCGAATTTATTTCTTCATTAATAGGATGCCTCGGAAGTAAATGTATTGTACGTAACTCGATTTTTTTATTGTTATAAATCGTAACTTTTATTTAATGAACCTTTAGTTATTTAATAATTCTCGTTAATAATAAAAGCATAAGATGTAATCATTTTTCAGTGTAGCCACATGATATTTCTATTTTCCTTTAATGGTAAAGGAAGAAGTCAAACATGAATTTGTATAATAATAAAAATAAGTTAAATAATTATTTATAAAAATTAATATTTAATAAATAATATTTAAAATTATTATAAAAAATATATTTTAACCATAAATATAAGCACAATTAAAAAAATATTAATTTTTTAACTAATGCAATATAAATTTGTTTTAATATTGTATAATGCATAAATGTTTTTATTTTGTGATGGCATAATTATGCCGAACTCTATTATGATCTGTAGCATCATCTTTTTAAGTACAGCATAAATTATGTTGTTATGCTATGCATAAATATTTACTACATTGAGCAAGCATTACTATTATGTATGTACGTATTTATTTTATGTCAGATAATTATTATTATTATTTTTTTTTCTTTTTTAGCATGCATTTTTGCTTCTGGGTTATACCGGTAAATTTGCGTTTTAAGCCTTAATTACCACAACAATAAATGTGCTGTAGGGGGAAAAAAAAGGGAAAAAGAAAAGAAAAGAAAAGAAAAGAAAAGAAAAGAAAAGAAAAGAAAAGAAAAGAAAAGAAAAGAAAAGAAAAGAAAAGAAAAGAAAAGAAAAGAAAAGAAAAGAAAAGAAAAGAAAAGAAAAGAAAAGAAAAGAAAAGAAAAGAAAAGAAAAGAAAAGAAAAGAAAAGAAAAGAAAAGAAAAGAAAAAGAAAGGAAAAATTATAAAATAGAATAATATGAAAGTTAAAAATCAAAACATTTTATATTTGTGTTTATTTTTAATGAAATTGTAATTTTCTCAACATGATTGACCTTATACAGAGCGGTATAAAGAAGCAAAGAAAAACTTTTAATGAGTTTTTTAATTCAAAAATCTTTATTTTATTATTTATACAAAATAATTATTTTTATCTCTTTTACCAACTCCTTATTCGTAACACTTGGAAAAATGACGATTATGAATGGAGAAAACGTGAAAAATATGAATCTTGAATATTTTATTAATGAATTGAGAAATGATTTTGAAGTACAAAATGTAAAAGAAATATTTTTTGAATAAATTATAATTATATGAGCATAAAATTTCATTGCTTATTACTTATTATTATTAGAATTATAATATTGGTATATAATAGTAAAAATAATTGTATACAAATAGTATGCGTATTTGTTTGAATTGATCTCCGCATGGTAAGTTTCTAAAAAAATTCAAAAAAAAAATTTTAATTGATAATTGGTACTGGATTATTCTCACCTTCACCTTGAATCAAGTAGGTTTCCGGTGTTGGTGTTAGTAAAGAAGACAGAAAAGAGCACATAATAATAATAATCAAATTATTTGGAAATTAAACGTTCATCTTTTTTATTCCACCATACTACCTATGGTTGACTATTTATATTATGCTTGTATTCATATTAAGTTGCTTATTATTAATCGGATTCCAAAATAAAAAGACGAAATAATTTAGTATTACATAATTATTATTTCATACAGTACATTTACAGATATGACATATGAGTTCATATATATACTAATATATAGCATAAATGTCGGTATTATATATTGTAAAAGTGCCAATTATGCCGTACAACATAATGTTATGCTATATGTAAAAAAAGTGTTATGAAATGCATAATTTTTTTGTCAAAATGAATAAAATTTGTCATTGCATTAATCAGTGATGCGAGCGGGAAAAGCTTGAATCCCCTTGCATAGCGGGGTCTTCTCTCTCTCTCTCCTTCTCTCTCTCTCTCTCTCTCTCTCTCTCTCTCTCTCTCTCTCTCTCTCTATTTCTCTCTCTCTCTTTCTCTCTCTTTCTCTCTCTCTTTCTCTCTCTCTTTCTCTCTCTCTTTCTTAGAAAATTAGTGCACCGAGGCCAGAATTATTTAAATGAAGGTTACTAAACAAACTTTGTAAAGTGTTTTAAGCTAATAGAAAATTTTGAGAAATTTTATCACTGCGCGATACACCTGTAAAATAAGCGCAAGCTTCTTATATATAGAACGTATTTATTTTGGTCCGCATGTAAGAGCCTATAAATTTTCTTCACAAAACATTACTTTACGTTTGAATTACATTTGCAATTGTTTCACTTATTTTATTACGTCTTATAAATAAATAAATAAACATTACTAACCTAGATTACGTGAATCTCGACAGAGTGTGTGTACTTTCACTTAAAAGAGAGAAATTTTTGTTGAAATAAATTCTGCGTAAAACGCAATGTCCGTCAAATGACATGATGTCACCTGATTTTTTGTTTCGTGTCCTTTCAGAATTAACACCTGTTTGTCTACCTTGAATAAAGAAGTTTTTGTTTTTATTTGTTGGAAATTTCCAGATCAAAATTTAAATAAGCACGTGTTGCTTTAATTAGACATAATTCTTATATGATGAGTTTATTTTTGGTTAAATTAAGTGGAAGCCGGTTAGACAAAACTTGAGTCAGGTATAATTTAATGAAGGGAATAAGAATTAATGTCAGTTTTTTTTTTTTTTTTTTTTTTTTTTTTTTTCATAAAGTAGCAATACTGAACCAAAAATATATGTAAATGTAAGTAATAATTACACTTTGATAGCAAACTTGTAAAAGTGGGTTTAGTAAGAAAACTCGGAGCATATAGCAATAATACCGTGGTGGTGTATGGTGTTCACCACCACCACCACCCAACACCCCAAAAACAGGTCCGTGATGAATACTTCCTCTTTAACAGGTCTTTGGTGCACACTCTCAAGGGAGGAAAGGAGTCAATTATTAATCTGAATGAGGAAGACCAAAATTTTTCTTTATTATACTATTATTTTTATTATTATTATTGCTTAATCTAAAAGAGGGAATCATTTTGAATGGCTTGATATGTGATTTTGTAATTTTTAAGTTAATAAAGTATTTTTAATTAATTTTTGAAAATCATAATAAACCGCACGGTTGGTAACTTTTGCCTGCACTCTCATACAAAAGTTACCGAACGTGTCGTTGTATCATGATTTTCAAAAATTAATCAATAATACTTAATTAAATAAAAAATTACCAAATTACACATCAATCGATTCAGGACGATGCCCTCTTTCAGAATAATGCAATAAAATCACATTTCTTTTCGTTTTCGTTTTCGTTTTTTTTTTTTTTTTTTTTTTTTCTTCTTCTTCTTCTTCTTCCTTATTTATGCTCTTTTTTTGTAATCCGGATTTTGACAGCAATTAATGACAGCTATTAGTGAATACTGTGATGTGAACCATGTGTGTAAAAACAAACAAAAACATAAAACAACAGATTGTAGAACAAAAACACAAAAATATTGAGGCAAAAAAACAAACTATATTTAGATATGAAATTATACAATAATTATTTCTATAATTAAAAAAATGAGCTGTTCTAAAAATTTCTCTACAAGTAAACAAAATTCAGTTTGAACTGACCATATCCAACTATTTTTTACCATGAACATAATAATTTCACCATATTTGCAAAAAGAAAAACTTGAAAATTACAGTTGTAAAATAATAATTATAGGGATCATTACAACATAAATACAATATTATAACCTTTCTTTTAACGTGTATACTAACTTGATTTTTCACTTTTTTTTTTTTTTTTTTTTTAGCCATAAACAAATTAAGTTTGTTTGAGATATGCAGTTGTTTTGCAATTACTTCCCAAGAAAAAACATACTAAACTGTATTTTCTAATAGTGCTTATAATTATTCGTATTATATAACTAATAAATTTCATTTAGAATGGGAGGAAAAAACTATTCCTAATACAAATTTGAAAACGTTCAGTATAATATATTTACATATTTACAATTGTATTATATTATATTACATTAAATCAATGTGTAAATTTGAAAAAAAATTATATAATATTCAAATTTAGAAGAAAAAATCAATAAAATAATAAAAAAAAAATCGAGCTCTTTTCACAAAATGAATTTGTTGTTGTCATTCTTTTGATTTTTTTTTTTTTTTTTTTTTTTTGCACAATTTTTGTATAATTTACAGTTTTGAATATTTATATATATTTTTTATAAGTTGTTTTTTTTTACAAAAAATAAAAAAAAAATATATTGAAAAAAAGCTTGAGAGAGAGAGAGAGATGAAATAACTTAATATTTTGACATAAAACGTAAAAGCAAGGTTAAAGGTTAAATAAATTCTTGAGATAAAGAAAAGAGAAATAAAATTGAATTTCTTTTCTTTTTATTATTTTTTTTATACATATAACTTATTGGGCTGGAAAAAATGAAAATAAATATATTATTTTATTGAACATTCAATTATTTGGTTATATACATATTTGATCTTATTTTTAAACCCACGTCTATAAAGTAAGTTTATTACATATTTGGATTGATACATCAATATTTCAATTTTTTATGTTATATAAAAAAAAAAAAAAAAAAAACATTTACTTTTTTTTTTTGGCAAGAAAATTAAATTATTGTTTTAAATATAAATTTAAAAAGCAATATACAAAAATATAAAAAAAAAAGCCAAATAATAATAATAAAAAATTAGAACCCTAATTTATACTTCAATCAATCGAATCAATCAATCAATTTATAGAAGTACATGAATTTTCCAGATTCTCGTTGAATATTTGTTATCAGTGGTGGTGTAACCAATCAAAAATGCGCTATAAAACGGTTGATGACTCCTAATAACCGATAGAATTAAGGAACCATTCAAAGATTTGAGGTGTTAAAAAAAAAAAAAAAAAACTGTCGTCAGAACCAAGTTTTTTTTTTTTTTTTTTTTTTTGCTTGCCATATTGAGTTATAGTCAGGGCTTAAAGTAAGCCGGAACGCACCGGTACGCCGTACCGGTAAGAATTTGTCTGCCGGAACGCAGTTCCGGTAAGAAAAATTTGAGTTAAAACAAATATATTCAAATTTATTTGAGTTTTCGTAAATTATTTTAGTTCAGTTTTTTTTTTTTTTTTTTTTTTTTTTTTTTAATACATCTACTGAACTCATTGCGAGATGACATGAAATATCACCAGAATCAAACTTATATTTCCATTGGTTTTCTATAAATTGGCTTTTTTATATAATCAATTTATTTTATAATTTTAAAATTAAAAGTGATGTTTTTTTGCTGAATTTATAGATTAATTATAAAAAAGTAATCTATAAATTCTATGAGCACCGATGTTAAAAAATAAATAGAATAAAATGTTTCTCAAATTTCACTCATAAGTCAGCATATTTTCATCAAATAATCAATCAAAATGATATGGCATTGCACACTCATAATAATTTAATATAACAAAATAATATTATATTTTGAAAATATAAAAAAAATCTTGTCTTTTGTTTTTCTAAATTAAATTTGAAAAAAAAAAAGTTGTTTCAAAATAAAGTACATATATTAATATTATTATAAAAATGTATATACAAATTTATAATAATATTAAAAATTAAATTAATTATAAGTAGAGACCGGATTTTCAGGTGAAAATTTTGGTAAAAAAATGTCTTGAAAAGGTGATTTTTTTGCACAAAAAAGGTAAAAAAAAAAAAGGTGAAAAAAGCTGATAAACCTGAAAAAAGGTGATAAATTCAGAAAAAGGTGATAAAATTAAAAAAATATAAAAAAATTAAAAAATTACTTTATTATTATTATTATTTTTTAGTGTATATCGACTAAATCAAATATAGTAACCTCGTATCTCAGATTTTGATGTTTTCAAGTTTACAGTAGCACTGTAGCTCAGAAAAAAATTACAAAAAATTAACTTTTATTTTATCCTAAGGCACATGTATTGCACATTACTTCAAATTTTGCCAGCTGATGGTGTCTTTGTAATTAACTAATTAGTAACAAAAAAAAAATTTTGTATCATTTTGAAAACAATGATTTCAAAAGTGGATTTCCTCTGAAAGTACATGAGATAAAAATTTAAAATTCAAGCAACCAATAAAGAAAATATTGATTATTCATGCCATGCATTCAATAAAAAATTGCAAACGACCCCTTTGCCAAAAAATGCAAAAAGCGTAACTTTGTAACTACAAGGGGTTTAAAGATGAAAATCACTTTAGGGGTAGAATTTTGTATTGGTAATATGAAACTATTCAAATTATTTTTTAAAGTTATTTGTGCGAGGAAATATATATTTATTTAAAAAGTATAATGTGCTTCGGGTTGCATTTTACAGGCTGATTGTGCTGCGGGCTGCATTTATTAGGCGCTCACAAGAATTTTACATCATAATTCGAGGTTATTTTAAGGTTATTTCAATTAAAGTATCAAATCAGTTTACCAATACAAATTTATGGCTCTAAACTGATTTTCAGCTTCTAAACCCTTGTAGTTTCAAAGTTACGTTTTTTGCATATTTTGGCAAAGAGGGGTTGGTTGCAATTTTTTTTTTGTATGCGTGGCATGAATAATCAATATTTCCTATATTGGTTGTTTGAGTTTGAAATTTTTATCTCATGTACTTTCAGAGGAAATGCACTTTTGAAATCATTGTTTTCAAAATGACACAAAAAAAGTTTTTTTTTTGTTACTAATTAGTTAATTACAAAGACACCATCAGCTGGCAAAATTTGCAACTGAGCTGAAGTAATGTGCAATACATGTGCCTTAGGATAAAATAAAAGTTAATTTTTTGTAATTTTTTTCTGAGCTACAGTGCTACTTTATACTTGAAAACATCAAAATCTGAGATACGAGGTTACTATTTGATTTTGTCAAATGCTATACTGCCTACAGGTATTTTGTGGTATTACAAGTACAACCTACAACAACAACAACAACAAATTATGATTTAAAAATAAATTTTAAAAAATGTTACTATAGATGACATACAATAGTGTTGCTCCTAAAATCACGATCGCCTTTGGTTATTCAAATGGGATGCGCGATGCGCATTTTTTGGTGTAATAGAACAGGGTTTACGAACAGCATTATTAAATCTCTCTGTTTTAAAAAATTGCGGTAAAAAATCATTTTTTTATAAACGTTTTGTAAATTCTCAAAAAAAAAAAAGGAAATCCTCATTTAGGTGAAAAAAATTTATGAAAAGGTGAAAAAAAGTGAAAACCTAAAAAAAGGTGAGAAAAAAAGAGTTGATCTCAAACGGCTCGAAAGTTGCTAGTTCGTGGACATTCTTATAAAAAAGAAACATAATATATTATTCATAGCAACAAAAAGGTGATCACCTGAAAATCCGGTCTCTAATTATAAGCAATTTTATTTTAATTTTTTAAACCTTGCGAAAAAATTTTAGCTTAAAATTAAGCAAAAAATAAGAATGCCACGCCCCTTTTTCAAAATTTTTTTCGACTGCGGCGGGCAACTGGGGGGCTGCGCCCCCCAGGCCCCCCGATGGGGTTTGCAATCATCTCACTATTGCGTTCCGGTAAGACTTCAGATCTACTTTAAGCCCTGGTTATAGTATAGTTCTATACACCAATCCCAGTCCCAGTCAAGACATTGTCTTGTCGACAGGTAAGGACAGGTTCAGTCCCAATACAATACAGATAATTCAATAAAAATAGAACAAACGTAGAAATAAATAGTAAAATTTGAGATAAAAATACAACAATTGGACCAGAAAACGCCCCTGAATTTACGCAATTGTTAACGCTATAGACTATTTTAAGCATTCTAGAGTGGGTAGAGGGTCTGCAAAAGCAAGAAAACCTTTTTGCAAGCACATTTTTGTCATTTTGAGAGCCGCACAAAAACGCGTGGTTAAAATTATTTACGACAATGAAATAATTTTTTTTTAAGTCGGGGCCTGACACGGTTAATTAAGTTTTCACATGTATATAAGTTTTTTTTTTTTTTTTTTCCTTTCCTTTATAATAATTTATTCTTTACGATTTTCAAGCAATACCATATTTTTGGTTTTGTATAAAAAAAAAAAAAAAAAAAAAAAAAAACTTCAAATCAGGTCAAAACATTTCCTCAATATTACATAAAATATGTCAACCATTAAAACATTTCGATAAAAGATAAAAAAAAAATCTGTAATTAATAAATAATTTAGAACTATTGATAAAGACAAATTAAATACAAATTAAAAACTGATTTAAGCAGCGATATTTTTCCTTATAAAAGATTAGTCATTGTCATGCAATATAAAATCTGCACCAAATTTACAATACTCATCTTACTGAACAGATTGTTATCAGATGCACGTTTGTTACGTGTTCAAACTTGCACGATGATAGCGCATACTCTTTGGTTAACAAAAAAATAGAAATGTCTTATTTTTCCTTATCATCATAGTTATGTAATATGAAGCATATAACCACGTTTAACTATATGAGTCATAACTCATAAGAACACGTGGACCATTATTGTTACATTTTTATTTATTTAATTATTTATTTATTTATTTACTCATTTATTTATTTACTTATTTATTTATTTATTCATATTCATATTCTCTCTCTCTCTCTCTATCTCTCTCTCTCTCTCTCTCTCTCAAAAATAAGAAGCATCGCGTGGAACAATAGTGCGACAATCTTAAGAAAATATACATCAAAGTAAAAGAGCTCTCTGATATCAAAAGTGTTTAATATTAATACACTATGAATCATATACCCCACGCGTTGTATATGAGATATTTTTATCAGTCAGCAAAGAAACGATTTAATGTTTAAAAAAAAATAGCCTTCTTGCTAAAACTATTGACCCCGGACCCCGGAGTTATTATAAGATGCGTATAAATTTTAAAAAAAGGTATATGGTATGATCACCACGTGGCTATACAGTCCAAAGTATGTTATATATATATATATTATATGTAGTATATAGTTCTATATAGTGATTTATATAACAAGAAATAATGCTGCCATATTGGTGCTACTGTTACTATTTGATAGTATAAGCACTTTGGTCAAAGTTTCAAATTTAATGTTGTATATTACATAATATTAAGTAACATTTAATATAAGTATGTATTTTATATTATACATACTGCATTTTCCTGTACAGTGCACACAATTGTCACGATGGTTAGTATATTTTACCATTCAAAATCTTGCACTAAATTTACATTTGTTATTCTTATGAGAAAATCACGTGTTATATTTGAATGTTACAAAAGAAATAACTATCACAAACGTTTTATTAGTTATCAAAGAGACGAGTTTTTTTTTTTTTTTTTTTTTTTTAATGGCATAAAAAAATAAAAAATAAAAAAATAGAACTACTGACTATATAGTAGTTCACTAATTAGTTTACTATAGTTGTGACACTATAGTGACTAATTAATTTACTGGCTTAAATTAGGAGAGAATTAAAAATGTTAAGCAAATTTAAATCGCAATAGATCACTGCGGTTTAGGTTTTAAAATCAAAGGTAATTTCATAGGTTTTCTTTTCTTATTTAAACAAAATAAAAAGAGAAGCAAAACATACGTAAAATGATCGAATTGTATTGAATTTACATAATTATTATTATCATATTTTAGATTACGACAAAATGTATAATTATTATTTTTTATTTATGAAGAATTTTTTTTAAATACTTAATTATAACTATATTATCACCTGAATTTTTGTTTTAGCTTATTAATAAATTTAGTTATTTATTTTTTAAATAATTTATATTTAAGTAGTAATAAAATATTAATTAAAATATATAATAACAATATATAATTTTTAATAAAAATTTATTTTATAAATAAATTGGCACATCTGGATATGATGAATGTATTTAAATGCAATAAATTGTATATAGCAATTAAGGGAGTTAGGTACCGACCTTATATCTTAAAGAAATTAGAAGTGTTTGGGGTCTAAATTAAAAGTCATTGTGTGGCTAAGGGTCACACCTAGCCGTGATTAAAATTTCATGTTTGACCGTCCAGAAAAAAAGAAAAAATTATAGAAATTAACATTGGGCCTTATAGGCTTAAAATTTCAAAAAATCATATAAAATTAATTTGCACGGTGACCCCCAAAATTTTTTATATATTTGAAATTGTCTCAAGCTGAAGTATCATTGTGCAAAATTTCAGATTTTTTTTGGACGAGAAAAGTTTGAGTCTAATGGCCGACGTCGGTCCCCTGCTCCCTTAATTCATTTATTCATTCAGCGTCAAGATTATATTTATGTGTAATAAAATAAGCATAGTGAGTGATACTGGAAAAAAAAAAAAATATGCTGTTGTTTTACGTTATTTGCTAAACTCCCCTATGTAAATATTAATGACATAACTTTCAGTGTATCTCAAGTCTCAACCGATGTTGCGCGGAACATTGGGTGTTCCGCGTCAGAAGTAAATAATAATAATAAAAGGAAGGAAGGAAATAAAGAAAAGAATGAAAAAGGTTCTTTACATGCCAAACTACGTAATTATTTAAATAATATAATTTTTATACTGTAAACATGCTTAGCTATATAATATAGGTAAGCATATTTACAGTATAAAACCTATAGTATATTATAAACTATTTAACTTAAAATGTAATGTAACATTCGTGTTTTCTTTTTTTAACTTTATACATGAAGGCGAAAAAAAATCGATTTCATTATTACTTTACGCAACGAAGCTGAAGGTAACGTAAGGCAACGACTGCGAATTTCGTTCGTCTTTTCCGAATTTGCCCGATCGACGAGATCTATTTCCGGTAAAATTTCATTTTTTCAAAAAAAAATTACACACGATAAAATTTTCCCGCCATCAAAACGTGAAAAATACCGGAAATAAAGATTTAAATCTTGCAGCAGACGCACGAAATGCGCAGTCGATGCCCTTTACGTTATCTTCAGCTTCGTTGATTTTACGTAGATGTTTTTACAAAGGTAAAGAATAACCCTCAACTATATTATGTGTATAGTTCGTTCGTTCGTTCGTTCGTTCGTTCGTTCGTTCGTTCGTTCGTTCGTTCGTTCGTTCGTTCGTTCGTTCGTTCGTTCGTTCGTTCGTTCGTTCGTTCGTTCGTTCGTTCGTTCGTTCGTTCGTTCGTTCGTTCGTTCGTTCGTTCGTTCGTTCGTTCGTTCGTTCGTTCGTTCGTTCGTTCGTTCGTTCGTTCGTTCGTTCGTTCGTTCGTTTTTTTTTTTTTTTTTTTTTTTTTTTTTGTGCAAATTACATTGGGCAATGTTGTGGTAACCCAGCATTTGGTATCCCCTCTGGTTTTCTATTTTAGGCCTCATCTTTACATTATACACTTTGAACATACATATTTATTTTCAGCATGATGTAGCATATCGATCTTTTCGCATCAAAATGAACCTTCTACACTTTACAAATTTGCAAAGAATGAACGATCTACACTTTACAAAGTCGCGGCTACCTGGAGCTTCTGCTATATAAAACAGGTAGGTGAATTCACCAGGTAGCCGCAAATTATTTGTAAAGTGTGACGCGAGAAGATCGATATATACACTACTGACTACAGTATATTATATATAATATTATTCATCTAATTATATTAAATTGCGTTATTTAAAATATTTAAAATAGTACTAACTTCTGCACCTCATCTTACAATACTATATATAATTCATTTTGCCTTTTTTGTCCTCTCTCTCTCTCTCTCTCTCTCTCTCTCTCTCTAAAACTATGTTTTTTCAGTAAGTTCGACCTTTACACAACCTCTACCATGGGGATATCAACGCTTGTACATAGCAAAATTGATATCAACTTTTAATTTATGAAGAAAAAAATAAAAAGTCAAAGTATATTCGACCTATACACCCTGGAGATATCAATGCTTGTGTTGCAAAAGTTTCCTCGACCTTTAGTACGAAAGGGACACAGCAAAAAAATTATGAGCTTTACGTAAATAAATTTTAAAATTAATTCGACCTCTATGAAACCTGCTCTGGAGATATGAATGCTTGTAGTTCAAAAGTGTTCTCGACCTTTAATATTCGAGACATCAATTTCTACTTATCTTAAAAAAGTCAATATCCTGTCTTGACACACGCATGCACAATGATACTTTTTGCCCCTAACTTAAGCAAGTTATGGTACGTCTATTCATAGCTCATAATTCTTTGATTTCACACGTCTCGTCAGTCGTCAGTGCAGTAATTTTCTTAAGAATATGTTTATATACATATAAAAAAAGTCTTGTATTGCCCGAAAAAAAATATTTAAAAAATATATATAATAATAATAATAAAAAATATATATATAATACTAGTTGGTTGGTTGGGTCATAAAGAGAAATGCGGACTCTTTACCTATAGTGCTCCAGAAATGTGAATTTAAATAGATGAATATTCATTCACAAGGTGCCAGTTCCAAGTAGCATGTAATAAACCGCATTCTGGCACTGCTCTATTGGACATTGGACTAATTGGCTAGCGCAATCTTTCTACAAGTTCATCATATTTAAAAAAAAAATAAAAAAAAAAAAAGTACGACTTTCAAATTTTAATAATAGTTTTACAAAACAATCCTTATAATGCAATTTACCAGCGGTGACGTAGCACCAATCAGAGGCGTGCTAGAAGTTAACATTACGCTTACGTGGAGAGACAGTTTTTATCATTATTATTATATTAGTTAAGTATGCAATTTGCGAGAATATTTTTGTTTATGGCGTCAGAAACAGGCAAAAATTAGTACAAAAATGTTGTGCGGGTTGCATAAATCGAAATTTTCTGATCACTCTGCTACGTTGCTACGTCGCTACAATTGGGTTTTGAGACCAATTAATGTTCTTTATGTAAGTCCCATCCTGTGTTTTGTGATATAAATGCTAATATTTTCATGTAGTCTATGCCTTTGAGTAAACTACTGCATCTATTCAGGAAAAAATCAAATAAGAGACACTACTGTATATAGACCCCTTGCACATCCTTGCACTTTGTCGCCATGTTTGTGGTGCCTAAATCCTAATGCATTGTCCAGCATAGGGGAAACATCATTTCTCCTAATTTTTCACATAAAAATAGTTTATTTCAACTGAACGAATTTTTCTCACATTCTTTGAACTTATATTAGAAGCTAGAAATAAGGCTTTGGTTGAGGTTTGAAGCTTTTTTTGATATTAAAAAAATAAAATTGACGTTTTTCCTATGCTGGCCTATGTATTCCTGACCAACAAAATGGCAGCTCTTAAATATGAGTGCAACCGGTCTATATAGGCACTTTAATTTGTTTCCAACCATTAAAAAAAATGCATCACCGACAAAAAGACTTAAAACATGAGACAGACGGAGATTAAGTTTGTAAAATTCTAAAGTTGTCATATTTCTACTACACATCACTCCCATATTTAGGTTATCTTTAAAATGTTTAAAATGAACTTTTCATCTTAGAGATTATACTAAATCGTATTCTTATAAACTCCAGTATAATATGTGTTTACAATGTTTACAATTATAACTTACAAATATTGGGGTAGGGCTAGCTAGTAAAGTAATTATTCAATTGGGTTAAAAATTTTACCTTTATTTTCAATTATTTTTGTTCTTATTTTTGTGCACTTTTATTCCACAACTTTTTTTTTTTTTTTTTTAATAATTTATTTTTGTTAATAATTATTACAACCCATACTATAATTTATTATAATAAAAGTAAGAAAATTTATAAGTTTATTTTTATTTATTCATTTATTTGTACTATCTATTCTATAGGGTGGTTGCATTCATATAAATGTCGACGCCATATGTGAGCACTAAATAACGTAAGCCAATATGGAAAAAAGACACATTTTGCCACTTTTTAATAAAACTTATAGTAACATTTTTGAGAGCTGAATTAGGTTTTCAAAAATGCGAGAAAAATAATAATAATAATAAATTAACTAATTTACCAAAGAAAATAGCTAAAAATGACATTTATCTTATATAAATGTATCATTGCTTCAGTATGACGTCACGTGCATACAACCTATATATTTTTTTATCTATTTATTTTGTTTGTTTTGTCTTTTTTATTTAGCATTAAAAATATCTGAATTAAAAAAGACAGACAGAGAGAGAGAGAGAGAGAGAGAGAGAGAGAGAGAGAGAGAGATAGTAGTGCAACAAAAAGTATACAAAGTGAAAAAGAAATTTATTGTAACATTACACATTTTATCCCATTAAAAAACCATAAATTATAAAAATATTTAAGCTCCAAAGTTTGTTCAAATAATTAATATTAATGGTAATATGCGCAGTAAATCGATCAGTGAACTTCTTTCTAGACGTAACCTTGACCTGACCCCAAAGGTCATCAAAGGTCATTTTTTTTCTCTCTCATATAATGAAAATTTGGTAGATTTGAAACGAGTGATATAACTATATTGTCTATCAATATTACACAATCATAAAATTGTTCGAATTGGAAACAGTAGCACGTGCGTTTAAAAATACTCATTATTATATTATATTCTTTAAGGCGTAGAACAACTTAAACAAAAAAACTTGTCTAATATCCTAACATACCTAAATATCTACGTACATTTGGCCGGATTCATTGATTTCTAATTTATTTTCCAATCACGAAATCGCAGATGCGGGTTCATCATGTATACTTTTTTTTTTTTTTTTTTTCATTTTATTATATAGTTTTATTTTCCTGGTTATTGAAATATTATAAAATATATCATGCTTAACCCAGACTTTCTTCTTCCTGTATATAGATCGATCGCGACAGGTGATATAATATATAAAAGGGCCTTATATGGTAATATTGATGATTTGAACCCATGTAAAAATATATAAAAATAAAAAAAATCTACAAAATAAAGTAAAATTGAAAAAGAAAATCAAGTTTAAATATAGTGATGAAGCTTGGCTTATTATAATTATTAATTAAGAGTGTATAGGGTACCAACGTCTGCCATCAGACTCAAACTTTTATCGTCAAAAAAATCTGAAATTTTGCACTTGAGAAATTTTCAAATATATAAAAAAAAAATTGGGGGTCCCCGTGCAAATTAATTATATATGATTTTTTGAAATTTTAAGCCCATAAGGGCAAATGTTAATTTCAATAATTTTTTTCTTTTTTTTTCGGGACGGTCAAACATAATAAAATTTTTATCACGGCTAAATGTAACCTTTAGCTACACAATGACACCAAATTTAGACCCAAAACACTTCTAGTTTTTGAGATATACGTAAGGTTGGCACCCTACTTCCTTAATCAATCTTATTTATTTATTTTAGAAACATGGTTTCATGGTTTCAATGTTGTTACCAAAAATAGAAAAATAATAAATAGAAAAATATTTTTTCTATTTTTGGTGCTCACGAGTATTATATTACCAATATGTGATAATAAATCAATCAAATATAATATCTCTTACATATATAAAGCAATTAAAACCAGTAAATCAAAAATTGTGCTCGTATCAACAAAAAAATTTTTCCTATCATATCCATTTACTTAAAGAAAAAAGAAGAAGAAGAGGAAAAAAAAAAAAAAATTGAAGATTTTTTCCCTCTCTTTTCTTCTAAGTAAAAAAAATATTATTATATAATAGTAGCAATCTTAATGTTAAGCAATTATGTAATAATTAATATAATTCAAAGCGGAAATATATATAAATAGATTAAACCACTTCCTTCCTTCCTATCATACACGTGTGTTATACAATATTACAATATAATATACGATCTCGAGTATTGTTTTTTCTGTTGTTTAAAGTATTTGAACAAGGTCATTTCTAAATTTAAATTAACTGTTTTATTTATAATCATATTTGTATGATACTTTGACATTTTATATCTTAGAATATATATTAATAATAATATATTAATAAAACTCAAATATTGGAATCTATAAAAAAAAAAATGTGTTAAAAATTTTCAGTTAAAATGAAAGGAGGAATATAATAGTGATAATTATGCACAAACCTGTACTGTACCAGCATGAATATACTAACACTTGAAAAAAGACGTAATTTAAATGATATTGTTTTTCTCAAAAAAACACTATGCAATCAAGTTAATGATTCTTTATCTGTATCCCAAATTAACTTTCATATCCCTACAAAAATGTTAAGAAATCAATCTTTTTTTTAGCATTCCTACTTGTACTAACGATGTGACTAAAAATCCTTTATATCAAGAGCTACAACATTATGTAATGACATAAACATTGACATCTTCAATGATGTAATACAATAAAAAGTTTGTATAATAGGAAATAGGAATGTTGAAAAGCGATGATTATGTTAATGTTATTAATACATAATCTGTAGTCCAGATTTAATGTACAGTATATGTGTATGCGTGTATTATTTTTACTTTAATTGTAATTCATTGATTGTGAGAGTATATACCGCCAATGTATTGGGCACAAGCCTGTTTTTGGTTGACAAATAAATATGAAGAACAGTTGTATATTTATTTTAAATAAAAGGAATCATTATGCTGGTGTCCTCTATAGTGCTGTATAAAATATAAAATGTATACATTTTTATACCCGTGCATGTGACAATGCGTCAATGGTATAAAATGATATATAGGAGAGGTGTTTTTAGTTTTAAAAATTGTATTCAGGTCTTCCAGTCCTGGCAGTGGTGGTATACAGGCCCATGCCAAGTCGAGTTCAGCAATCCACACACCTCCTTGCATTTCCATGAAATTATACTTTGTTGGGTTTATCCCGTGTCCTCTCTCTCTCTCTCTCTCTCTCTCTCTCTCTCTGTCTTTTTTCATTATCTGCAACATTAAAAAGAAAAAGTCTTTCATACGTTATGTTCTAAAAATAGTACCAACAGCATAATAGAAATAAAAAAAGTATCGCGATATCTCAAAGATGTAATATAATAAGGATTATAAAAGACTCTAATCCTCACTATTTCCATGGTAATTTTAAACTTACATAGTGTATACACATAGTATATAATGCGCAATTACAAACCCTTACCTTTGATGCTACATATATCAAAAGGAAAAAAATGATTGTACTGAAAATTAATAAACAAAAAAAAGAAGTTGCGTTTTACGTAGTTTTTAAAATTAGAAAACTTCATTGATAAATTTCATTTACCCGTTCATTGACATTATGAAATAGTAAAAAAAAAAAAATTAATTTTAGTAAAAGAATAATAATAACAATAAAAAAGACGCAAAAAGCCAAAACAATTTTTTAATTTTTTGTTGTAGATTTTATATCCTATTTTTAAAGCATATAACTTGTGATTTTTTTTTTTTTTAGATTTATTAATTATTATTATATTATTATTACAGTATGTTATAATACCTTTTTTTAGAATATTTTTTTTTCTTGTTTTACTGTATGTCTTTTGTTAACTATTTGTTTTTTTTATGTCAAAATAAATTTCTATTTCTTTCTATTTTATAATAGGATTGACATGGCCGATGCTTTAATTACTTTTGAGCCTTAAACTGTATGAATTTGATCATTATATATAAAAATAAAAATCCTTTCAAACTTAAATTTAAAAACATCTATTTTTCATTAAGTAAAATGTATATTGCTATTATATTTCTTTAAAATTATTTTTTAATATTATATTAATTATTTTTGTTTATTTAAAAGTAATCATTAATTTTACTAGAACATATTATTATATTTTTAATATTAAAGTTGGTCGTGTTATTGATTTTAGCGCCTAGCTAGGTATGCAACTTTTTGAGCTTTGCTGCTTGGCAGTTTGCAGAGTCCACAGGATATATATTTTATATTTCTTAATTTTTTTATTGGTTTAATTTAAGTCATATTATATAATTGAAAATTTAAAAATTATTAATATTTTAATTATTTTTATATCAGTAAAACGAAAATAAATGAATAATTATTCCTAAAAATAAAATTTTATATTTAACTTATTACTCGTTTATTATACACTTACATGATATTACTTGCGCAAAATCTGAAAATAGTATCTGCGCGTATAAAAAATACTACTCTATTATTTTCTGAGCATTTCTGAGTAACGTTTCTGTCGTCAGCTGTTAGCGTGGCGAAAAAAAAGTAAAAATTGAGTCGTAGAAGTTAATATTCAAGATTTATTCATTAAATAATACTGCTTTTGCAGTTATAAACAAATCATTTGCATTTATTAGTGTTTTAAGAGTGTATCAAAGTAAAAATTTAACAAAAAACTTAAATATATTAAGAAATATGTCTGAAAAAAGAAACGGCCATGTGGCTTCTTTAAATGGTACCAATGGTGTTACAAAACATCGTATTTCGAATGGAAAACGTCCTTTTTTAATCGGTGTAGCGGGTGGAACAGCTTCTGGAAAGGTAATATTAAATTATAAAGTAATTTTAATATTATAAATAGCATTAAAATGACTTTTAAGAAACCTTTTTTTAGATTGTTCAATGGTTGCCACATAAGCTGTTAGTGAATCTGGTGGTAACTAGATACTAAATACTGCCTTAATTATCGCCTTTAGGCTGACTTAAAATCAATATTTAGAATGTCAATAATATGATAAATTAAAATAACGGTACAATATATTATTAGTAAATGGTGTGGAAACGTAATTTTTATTCATAATTTTGTTAGTCGATATATTTATGTATGTACTGTATCACGTCACGTGCTCTACTTCTCGCAGCTTCTTCATTTTTTTTTTTTTTTTTTTTGTACCTGATAGATTTTGTTACATTTTATTATTATTATTTTATCATGTTATGGTCAGTTTAAAATATATAATATTGTTTGACAAGCAAATATGTATTTATGACAGTATGACATACCGGTATGTACTATACATATTTGTACTTGTATTCACGAACACGCAGCGTACACGACAGCCTTTCGGCCCCCCCCCCCCCCCCCCCCAGAATTCGGCAGTTTATATTTTTGTTTGTGGGAAAACCACCAACAGTTGAGATTAGATAAAAATTAAGGAGGTGGGGGTGGGGGAGGTAAATCTTAATATCACAAAAAATCTTCAGCTCTTGGAAGAGTAAAAAAGTGTGTTAAAGTGGGGTGCCGAAAACTGGTCCCTCTACCATACATATTGAACAATGTTGTTGGCATAATAATGGCTTTTGTACGGGCTATTCAATGGAAAAGGTCAAGTCCTAATTGTTAGCTGTACTTTGAGAAATATTGATTTGAGAGCATTTTTGATGCCACTATTGAGTCCAATAATCCTATCCTATACTTTGTATGTACTCCAGGCTTTCCAAATTTTTAAGTTTCTAGCCTATTGGTTGAAAATATATTACTGTATTGTTATTATTATTTATTTTAAGTTTTCATTTATATGTCTGTCAACAACTGGGTCTGTACAACTTAAAAACAACATAGTATTAAGTGTATAATATGCTCTTGATGTACAGTATAGCTCTGGCCAAAAGTTTGAGAATGATTTGCATAGGCAACCCGCAACCGCACCAATATAAGTTATCTTTATGAGAAAACGTTGCGGCTGCCGCTGCCCCATTCTTAAACTTTTGTCCAGAGCTGTACAGTATACATTTCTTTTTGTTGAAATTGAAAGTATATCCTTATACATACAGTCAACGGAGGTTATCGGTTTAAAAAATTCGTAAAAATTTTCTATGGCTTAAAACACGTAAAACTATGTCTAGTATTTCTCATTTAAATTTCTCCGAAATCGGAGGAGTAGTTTTCTCAAAAATAGCAAAAAACGTGTTTTCCCCCATAAGCGTAATGTTAAATTAGGGGACCCTTAGCTTTCCCCGCATCACCCCGCGCGCTAAACCGATAACCTCCACTGGGGTGACTTTGAACACCCAATTATCTCTGTCTTGGGGCCTCATTTTAGAAATGTGAAGAATCTTACTATTGTTCAAACTTGTTTTTAATCTTAATGACATTTTTTAAAATTTTGAAATGAATTTAAAAGGTCTACAGAATTATTTTCTTTGACAATGTGCTAATAATCTAGCAAATTTTTGAATTCTGCCAATCATTTTAAGTAAAACAAAGATATCAGTACTGTATCCTATTTGTCAGAAATTCACCATTCATATTAGTTGGTAGGTAATATCATTATTTTAACATGATAAAAATTTCTTAAAATTTTATATCAGCTTCACACCGTGTTCACAATGGTCCGAAAGATGTCTACAATGATCCGACACTTCCGAACTCGTCGGACGACGGAAGAGCTTCGGAAGAGCCTTCCGACGTCCGCCATCCGTCATCCGTCGTCCGTCGAGCTCTCCGACGTTGACGGACGTCGGAAGGCTTTTCGGATGTGAATATTTCTGAATTTATAACAAATTTTCTAGGGTTTTCGGTTTTATTTTATGTTTTGACCATCGATAATTTTTAAAATTGGCCCCTGCGAAGAATTCAGGGGTGCCACCCCTGTTATATATATAAAATAATTAAAGTTCTCCGATTTTGAAGCAAACAACGATAATACCGTGCTGACTTGACCTGAAAAAGATGACAGTGGCCACCAAATATTTTTAACTTAACCCTGAAGAATTTCAGGGGTGCCACCCCTGCAAAATCAAGTTCTCCAAATTTGAGGCAACCAACAATGTTATCGTGGTAATTTGACCTGATAAAGATGTTGGGTGACCCAGAAAAATGTAAAATTTGACTGCTGCAGAATTTAAGGGTGCCACCCCTGTAAATTCAAGTTGAAGAACTTGAGTTTTCAGGGGTGGTACCCCTAAATAATTCAAGGGTTGAGTGATAAATTTTTCGTTTTCACTATCATTTTTTTCAGGTCAAGTTACCTCGGCAACATCGTTGGTTGCCTCAAAACTGAAGAACTTGAGTTTTCAGGGGTTGCACCCCTAAATTCTGCAGGGGTCAAATTTTACATTTTTCTGGGTCATCGAGTCATCGTCGTCATCCAGGTCAAGTAACCCCGGTAACATCGTGTTGGTTGCGTCAAAATCGGTGAACTTCTATTTCGGGGTTGCTCACCCCCAAAATATCCCTCAAGGGTTGAAAATTACAACTTTGGCCAATGCTTTCTGCTTTTTCATTTTTTACACCACCAAAGGTTAATAAAATATATGTTTACTTCCATACACGGGGTTGGGTATTTTTTACTTTCTAATTTTATCTTCAAATTTAAAGCAGTGGCAAGTGTTCAACCCCTTAATAAAGTCAAAATGGGCAGAAACCGATTGGGCAAGATTTTTTTTCACAACACCCTCGGATTTTTACGACTCTCTTTTATTTTAACCCTGTCAAATAAAATTTATTTTTAGTTTTTAAATTAATGAGAATTTATTTTGAATGGAACCGCGCCTTTAAAATAGATGGCAGCACTGATTTTTCAATCCTTCGGATCCGTCGTCCGACAAATTTCGGAGCATTGGAGACGGTCCATTGTAGATAACGGATCCGTCATCCGTCAGCGGATCCGAAATTTCGGAACATTGTGAACACGGTGTCACACACATAAAAAGTATGTCTATTATTTTTCATTTAAAATTTCTGGCCTCGTTGCAGTCATTTTCTCAGATTAAAAAAAAAATAATAATAAATAAATAAATAAAAAAAAAAAAAAAAAAAAAAAAAGCATGGGAAATGAGGATACCTTAAACTTAACCTTTCCCACACACCTCACAGATAACATCCATTAAGCATGTTCTCGCCCTTTCAAAAATTTGTTATTTTTTTTTCTATGCATTTTTTTGAATAAAGACGATTATTTATTTATTTATTTATTTATTTATCATTACATTTAAAGTATACTATAAATTTCCCAAGTATTCCAGCCCCATAAGAAATTTCTGAATTTTTTTTCATTGTTGAGAGGTCACGATTCTTATTTAAATGCATGTTATTTTAGTGAGGTTTTCAACAATACAGAAATAATTCTGTCAGAATACTTGGTATAATAGGGACTTTAATTACATTGTTATAGGTCATATTCTCAAACCTTGGCAGTCTTGGCACAAGGAGATATGCCCTAGAAAACTACACAACCCTTAGGACATGAACTGATAGAACTTTTATCAGTGATGGAAATGTCTTAGTATCTTAATTTAAATATTTCCAGCCTTGGTGCAGTAGTTTTTATTATATGCTATTCTTTATTTGTTTCTATAAAAAATAGTTCTGTAATTTTAAAAGATAGAAAATTAAAGGAACACATTTTTTTTTTCTATTTTGTAAAACCTTGACCATACACATGTAAAAGATGCATGTAAAAAGAATATTATGATCATACTTTAATTTAAGTTTAAAAAGTCAGAATATAGATTTACAAAGATAGTATTGTAATAATAAACATAGGGGACAGTCAACCGGGGTGAAATTGAAAGTGCGGGCTGAAATTGAAACTCCAATTGTGTGCAAGCTTTCACTTTTCCCTATCTCGCTAGACACAGAGCACTTTGAAAGCGTGTCTGTGATTGGCTTTCAATTTCACCCTGGTTGACTGTATTGTAGTAACATGTTTGGAAAAAAAAAAAAAAAAAAAAAGCTCTCAACTCATTATTTTTCAAAGTTCCAACAATTTGGAATCAACATTTTTTTCCCACTTAAATAACCCCTAAAAATCATTAGCATGCCAACAATTAGGTCTCTGCTAACCATAGCATGTATTTTATCATTATTATTTTGTTACCTGATGTTTATTACTAATGTCTCTCCTTAAAACTAAAATAAAAAGATAGAAATAGTATAAGAAAAAGAAGAGCACTATATATCGTCTCTATCGCGTCAAAATGTATCAAGTGAAATTATCACGAGCTTTTCAAACGTTCCATCTACATAGGGTACTGTGTCAGATGGAACGTTTGGCGCGCTCGTGATAATTTCACTTGAAACAATTTGCCGCGATATAGACGATATATTGAAAATTAATACCAAAGGTATTCAAATTAATTCGTAAGCCATTTTTTAGGTCATTTTTTTATGAAAAGAATTTAATAGGACGGGATTCTGTTCAAATGCAAATATCATTGTTTCATAAATATACCAATAATGCTAATTTCCATTACTGTATAATAACAAATTCTGGTTTTATTTGTTTTCAGTCGACAGTATGCAAGCGTATCATGGAGAAACTGGGACAACAGAACGTGGACCAGACAGAAAGACAAGTAGTCTGCATAAGTCAAGATAGTTTTTATCGTGAGCTATCACCAGAAGAGAAAGTCAAAGCAGAGAAAGGACAATTCAATTTTGATCATCCAGGTAAGATAAATATCCTCTAGTGTTGTCTCTAGCTTTTAAAATAACCCATCAAAGGGAAGCCGCTTTCTTTAGAAAATGGTCAACATGTCAACTTAAGTGACAGCAGCGTTGCCAGATCTAACCTCACGGAACACCTGCAGCTACATTAGTGAAGGTTAAATCTGGCAACGCTGCTGTCACGTAAAATGACGTGTTGACCATTTTCTTAAGAAAACGGCTTCCCTATGATGGGTAATTTTAAAACCGGAGGAATGTGCATGCCCTAAATGACCCAGAACCCAGAACATATCTCAAGTGAACGGTTACCAAGCAGTTTAGGGGAAGGATCAGAGGTTCAGTGTATCTCCATATTTTAATTAGGTATCTATTGCCAACAAATTTTGTATCATTTGAAAGCTTATTATCTTAGCTATCACTTATAACAATTTCAAAGTAGGTCACCATAGAAAAAAAATTAACTTAGAGCCATATGGGCCTAAAGTTAAAAAAAATAAAATAAATAAATGCAGCATGATACCAGGCATCCCATATTGACACACAGAATTCAATTGATTGATTGATGGAACTGCACCACCGTGCCTGCTTACATGTTTCCACAGTTTTTTTAGGCTGGCATAGCGAATGCTGAGCTGTGTATTTAGGCTTTGGTGGCTGGTCCTTTTGAGTGCAATTTGCATTGTAAATGTTGTGACAGGATGATGGTACAGATGTAGGGCAAGAGCATAGTGTAACTATCAAAGAAAAATATATTAATGATAATTGCAAGATGACACCCAATATTTTTTTTACATTCATATTTAGATGCCACTGGGGGAAAAAAAAGGTGTTTATCACTTGAGTCCTTACATGATAGCAAGGATGCTCTTCCTGAATTATTTCTGTAAAAATTGTTGAAAACCTCACACAAATAACAGGCACTTGAATAGCAATCATAACCACATAACAATAAAACAAAGAGAGAGAGAGAGAGAGAGAGAGAGAGAGAGAGAGAGAGAGAGAGACACACACACAGAGAGAGAGAGAGACAGACAGAGACAGAGAGAGGGGGGGGGTGGAAACACTTTTTTTTTTAATTTATGCAGCAGAATGATTATTCTCATTTAAAACCATGCTATTTAACAAAAAGTTATAATGAATAATTAAATATGTGAATGCACCTTTATGGAGTGAGTACTTGTCAAGGAATTTCTAGTGGGGTTTAAAATTGTTGAATCAGAAAATTAAAAAAAAAACTAAATACAGTAATAAAGATTAACACACATTTCTATGCAAATACTCTAATTTGTTGATACTGGGGCATGTACCCAATTTTCAAAAATAGAAACTTGCTATACATTTCCTCTTAAGTATACACTTCTCCCAATACTAGTTCGAGCAGATACAGTGTAATTAACTATGAAAAGTCAACTGTGATTGGCTAATAGGTTTAAAACATGCTCTCTGATTGGTTTAGCACTGCAGATACAGTGCTGGCCTTGTTTTGGCCAGAGTGTACATGTATATGGTAGAGACACAGTAGTTGGCATCCTAACGGCTTTTTACGGGTTATTTAAATGAAAAAGGCAGAGTCCCAATTGTTGGCACTTGGAAAAATATAAAGTTAAGAGCATTTTTGATGCCACTATTGGTCCAATGCAATACCGTGGGTATTCAAAATTTTAAGTTGTAAAGGCCGAAGCAGCCGTCAATCGGTTCCTGACCGATAACCGTGCGACTACTATCGCTGGCTTCCGATTGGCTTAGCGCAAAAAGTTAGACCAATCCTAATTCTAGCGCACTCTAACGGTCCTTGTCGCAAAAAGACCGACTGACGGCTGCGTTGGGCTTAAGTCTCTAGCTTTATTGGTTGAGAAGATATTAAGTTTTTTAAGTTTTCATTAACCCATCTGCCAACAATTAGGACCTACCAACAACTAGGTCTGGACCATACTGTAAATAATAATAAGCAACTATTTGTTTTGTTTCAGATGCATTTAATAATGAACTTATGTTCCAAACTATCAGTGATATATTACGAGGCAAGAGATGTGAGATTCCAGTCTATGACTATAGAACCAACTCTCAGAGTGGTGAGAGATTTACCACAATCTACCCTGCAGATGTGGTCTTAGTAGAGGGCATTCTTGTCTTCTATATGCAAGAAATCAGGAACCTCTTCCACATGAAGTTGTTTGTTGATACTGACTCAGATCTCAGGCTAGCAAGAAGAGGTGAGTTGTAATTTTAATCAAAAATTCAAAATTATTTACAGAATTCCATTTCTTTCTTCTACAATCAGTCATAGAGTTATTACTTATTATATATAGATGGGCTAGGGTAGCGAGAGCTGCGATCTTCATGCTCAGTATTAGAATTTGAGTGCACTTTCCGCCATGCTAAAGCTACCTCTGAGCTCAGCGGCCCTGATTGGGTGATGCAATGTAAACAAAGCTGTGACCGCCAATCATGCTTTGTCCGCCATCACTCGGCTACAAACTTTAATGCGTATCTTCTGAGAATTCTTCTTTGGAGGCACAGAGAGCTCAATATTATTATCATAGGGCTAAACTCTCTATATAATCTCTTTGCAATCATTATACAATGCATATAAAAGTATTGCAAATACAACTTCCTGCAAAACACCAAGCATGCAAATTTTTCATAGCGTTTTTTTTTTTTTTTTGTTTGTTTTTTTGTTTTTTTTATTTATTTATTTTTTATTTATTTATTTATTAAGCACAGTGCGTGTACAACATACATCTAAACATTCAATTGATAGACCAATCAACATAATGCATAATCAGTACATATAATAATATAAAAAAAACACACCATTATAAATGCTGATCATTGCCCTCGCCTCGGCATAATAGCCCATACTTAACTGTCTATTAGTACATGTGAGGAGATGATACTGATCACATGTCAACCCACATGAGGAACAAAATACAATTATTAGTACTGTACAGATATGATATTCCTTAGTGTCACAAATTTTGTGATGAAACCTGTGTGCTGTTCAACCTGCTACAAATCCAGTTCTTATCCAGTGCCTAAAATAGTGACATTATAGTTTTGTTCTGCAAAGTATAGTAAGAGTCTTTAACAATGATTGGCTGCTCAAAAAAATAGACATTCATTGGTTGATCTTGTTTTTAGAGCCAATAAAAATGAGTTGCTGTTGAGCATGTATTTTATTTTTTATTTTTTTTTATTTTTTAAGTTTCTGATATTTTTATTAGGTCTAAAGATTAAAACAGAGAAATGACTGATCAACCATACATATAAACGTTGTAAACAGGTAGTAGCATTATTATCAGGTGTTCTTAACAAAGAAAACCAATTTTAAAGCTAGCTCCATATTTGTGCATAGTTTGCAGAATGAACTTATGAGTTTGTTCTGTAAAGTACAGTATAGTGAAGTTAATGGACAGTGATTGGCTGACCAAAAAAATAAGACACATTCATTGGTTGATCTTTTTCTTTGAGCCGATAAAAGTGAGTCGCATGTTGAGCACGGATATATATACCTATATTTTTTATTATTATTTATTTATATTTTTTTTATAAAGTTTCGTTCATTTTTATTGGGTCCAAAGTTCTAAATGAAAAAATAACAAAGATCACCCATATATATAAACACAATAAAAATAAACAGATAATGATGTCATGATCAGATGTTTTTAACAAAGGAAAATTTTCAAAGCTGGCTCAAGAGTTGTGTGTAGTTTATAGAATGAACTATGTTCTTTAGTGTAATGAAAAAAATCGTTCTAGCACAGATATTTTGATGGCTCAGTTAACACAACTATTTACCTTATTGAAATTTGATAATGTAATCAGTGTATGTCACTCAAAAGTGTGCAGACTGCTGAAGTTGTTACACTAGTAGTGACCAAAGTTACAATCACAGTACAGCAGTAAACTTGCTTGATTTACATGAGCTCTTATGGCTTTAAAATTGCCATTTATTGGCTTTGTAAATTGTAATACTGGAATTGATGAACAGAAATGCCTTTTTATGATCATCTAACTATAGCGGTCACCATGATAGGTTCTCACTCATTTAACAATAATATGCTCTGTGCTTTTTACTTGACAAGTCACTTAAAGGCATAGAAAACATTGAAACAACAAGTTCTAAACACGAAATGGGATCTACAAAACTGATGATATTTTTTACCAGAATGTAAATGTGGCCCCACAAGAGAGCTTGAAAAAAAAGTAAAGTATGCCATTTGCGTGAATATTCCTGTTTATGACGTCATAAACAGGCAAAAACTAGTACAAAAATGTTGTGTGGGTTGCATAAATTGATGTTTTCTGATCACTGCTACGGCGCTACAGTTGGGTTTTGAGACCAATTATTGTTATTTATGTAAGTCCCATCAAGTGTATTGTTATGGAAATGCAAATGTTTTCATGTTGTCTATGCCTTTAATAGGACTTAAAAAAGAGCATTATGCATTTATCTCAAAACCCATTTGTATCACTACTTAAAGGCACAGAAAGATTCAACTTATGCAAACAGCACAAAAACTTAGCATTTTGAGCAATTTGCTTGTTAGTAAAAATTAGCATCAGTTTTAAAGGTTCTATTTTGTATTACATAATATAAAAGTGTATATCGATCTGCTCGCGTCATTTTACAAATTTCCAAGAAATGTTTAAAGAGTAGAAGCTTAATTTTGACAAAAGAAAATCAATATGTATTGTTGGGTCCAAAGTATGACTTTAACATTGTAAAATTTCAAAGAAAGAAAGGTTGAGTAAAGTTTTCTGGTGGTTAGATTAACAGAATAATAAGGTACCTTACATTGTGCACCTACACAGTCTTTATATTATTTTATAATTACTGTATTTATTACTTTGTGCTCTGTATTGATGATACATTACAGTACTTAATTGTATGTTTTTGTTGATTTCAGTATTACGTGACATAAAGGAGAGAGGTAGAGATCTGGACCAAGTACTGAACCAGTACACAAACTACGTCAAACTTGCATTTGAGGAGTTTTGCTTACCTGTAAGTAACAAAGATAATGTGGTCAGCTTGCTAAGGAGAAGAAAGGGGGGGGGGGGGGGGGAATCAACATTTAAATACATAAGTAAAATGCTTCCTTAAAGTTAACCTCGGCCATGGAACAGTGTTTCAGTTTGAAATTATTTTTGAACACATCTCATTTTTACTAAATATAAATTCAAGTATATTTTCTTCGTACTTCCCATATATTTCTTACAATTCATTTTAAACCATTTTTATTTTGTCACAAAATTCATAAACAATGTTATTCAAATGGGCAAACTAATGCTTAATTTTCTCGAAACAGGATGGATAAAAAAATAAAACAAAAAAGCATTTGTTAGAGCATAAAAATATCTATAACATCAAAAAGTTTCAAAAAGAGTTATGTAACGCAACATTTTAAAAATAGAAAAAAATGCTAATTATAGCATATGCAAATTTTAACCTTAATTATCTCTAATAGCAATTAAAATTTGAATATTCTGATAACTGATGCTCGCAGATCATAATTTTTCTTACCCCCCTCCCTCCTTTATTATTATTAGAGGTTTTATGGAGAGTTTGAGGTCTCACGTGGCACAGGGTTATAGTTATGTAAACCATTTTTATAACTACAATAATATAGGATAGAATTACCAGCAAAGGCAGCTTCTACCATAGTAGAAGTTCTATGGAGAGGTCGATGTCTCACGTGGCACAGTATTTTGTTATAAAAAGTTTATTTATAACAGCTTTCGTCATGTGTTAATGACTTTATCAATCAATCATTGACACATTATTAATCGTAACCGCGATGTTTTTTCTTTTAATTAATTTTTATAACTACTGTATAACTCTATGCCAGTGCCAGGTGAGACCTCAACCTCTCTATAGAACTTCTACTGTGGTACATACTTTTCTTTATTATTGATCCTAACCAATCCTAACCACAGTTTTTTTTTCTTTCTTTTGTTAAATTTATTTTCAAATCAATCAGATCTTACTGTTTGTTGTTACAGACGAAGAAATTTGCTGACGTGATCATCCCTCGAGGTGCAGATAATACAGGTAAGAAGAAGGCATTTTTAATATTATGACAATTTGTGCATGAGAGTGACTTTGAATGATTGAGTATATATTACAATCAAAACATACTGACACATACACGTGAACTACATAATATATTGGAATAATGACTTTATCAGATACAATAATGGGTGTTTTAATCGTATGGTGAATAAAAATACATTGCACCTTTAAATGTATGACTAGTATCCCTTATTTACAATCATCTTTCTCTCACTTGATATTTTCTCTAATGTTATCAAATCCATGCCTAGGAACAAAATTAGAGTAAATAATGAGTAAAGAAAGACCAGATTTTTAGTTGAAAATGGTTGATTCACATGCAAAAATGTATGTTATATACGTGCATCACAACTTACTGTGAGTTTTTATACAAAATTATTATTTCTTAGCTTTTAGCAGTGACGTATCAATTCTTATAAACACACATTAGATTAAAGAACAAAAAACCTAACTATCAATCGTGCAGTCTCTAATAATGAACTTTAAGGGAGTAGGGTACCAACCTTATATCTCAATAACTAGAAGTGTTTTGGTTCTAAATTGGGGGTCATTGTTTAGCTTAGGGTCACACCTAGCCGTGGTAAAAATTTCATGATGTTTGACCATCCCGAAAAAAAGAAAAAAAAATTATTGAAATTAACATTTGACCTTATGGTCTTAAACTTTTAAAAAATCATATAAAATTAATTTGCACGGTGGCCTCCAATTTTTATATATTTGAAATTGTCTCAAGCTGAAGTATCATTGTGCAAAATTTCAGATTTTTTTGATGAGAAAAGTTTGAGTCTAATGGCCAAAGTTGATCCCCTACTCCCTTAAGGTAGAGACAGTGGTAAAAATATCGCATTTTTATTGTGACAGAGATAGTAAACTATAGCTCTCTTTACTGTATAATTCAAAATCATTAATATAATAAGACAAAAAATGTATGCTTTTACATTCTTTTCCTAAAGTGCTGAAAATCACTTTTATTTCCTCTTTTTTCTTTCCAAATCTAACAAGTTAGGCTTCAAGGGGGATAAAAAAGATCTCTTTACTGTATAATTCAAAATCATTAATATAATAAGACAAAAAATGTATGCTTTTACATTCTTTTCCTAAAGTGCTGAAAATCACTTTTATTTCCTCTTTTTTCTTTCCAAATCTAACAAGTTAGGCTTCAAGGGGGAAAAAAAAGCTCTAGTCATTAGTATACTGTATATCTAAAAATTATGTATGCTAAAAAAAGCTAACACCTAAATATTTTAGGTCAATTTTCTTATTCTTAGCTTTCTATGCTTTTCTACTTCAGTACTATTTTTAGATTAAAAAACACTAATGATAATCAACCATAAAGTTCCTCATATTTTTAATTTTAATAGTGTCAATCATGATGCCAATTAAAAAAAATGTACTTTACATGTATGTGTGTTATGTGTATGATTGTAAGAAAAATAATAAAAATAATAAAAATTAAAACAAAAATGCATGGACGAAGAAAGCATGGGTGAATGAAACACACCAAACTAACGATTTTAAACAAAACCTAAATTTAAAAATTAAAAAAAAAAAAAAAAAAAAAGTAACACATTGACAATTGGAAGGTATTTTTTTAAAGGATGGTTTATTTAAAATTCTTCAAAAATTTCTTTTCATAATATATACATACATAGGCTAATAGGTTGGCTAATATAAAATTATTTTAGAGAAAACTTTTTTATATTAAAAAGGCCACTTATATTACACAATTATGCTAATAAAAAAAAATCAAATTATGATAAATTTGAAAGAAAGGCCCTACCAAGCAAGGGACTTACCATAGTAAAGAGATCCCCTTAGTTTGGTCGGTGGAGGAGTAGAGTTCAGGAGCAAAAAGCTGGTCAGGGGATTCAGGGGTTACTCAAGACAAAGGGTCATTAATTTAACTAAATAATCTTGCTAGCACAGATATGAAAAACTAACACACATATCTGTACTAGCAAGAGTTTCACCAAACTATGGGACTATCGTCACTATAGTAAGGCCCTCTTAGCCTTTTCTTTCAAGTTTATCATACCTAACCACGATGGTTTATCGTCCTTAATATATCTCAATATACAAATTTATAAATTTTAAAAGGATAAAGGAAACAATCAAGAGTCTTACCATAGTTATATAGCTCCGTGAAAAACTTTGTAGACTTAAAAGTCTGTAAGGATTGACAAAGGCAAAAGGGGAGTTAAGTGCCGAAAGCTACCTTTTTTTTTATTTTTTTTTTTATCTCTGTGCTAGCAAGATTTTCACAGAGCTCTCTTCAAAATAGAAAGACCAGCAAGAGTTTCCTCTATCTTTTAAATTTATCATAACTAATTGCGATAGTTTATTTTCCTTAATAGCTTATATTATACAAATTATTAATATATAATGTTAACAAAATTTAAAATAAAATTTATTATAGAAAATAGTAGGAGAGATATTAGAGTATGTACTTTGAATTGAAAATGAATAAAATGTGAACATTCTCTAATTAATATAGTTAATTGGGACTTCAGATCAAATGTTCTAGCATAAATGAGTGCAATATATTTTTTATTTCGTCAAAAAGAAAGAAAGAAAAAATTATACAGTAAAAACTTGATTTTATGAAGTGGGACCCAAAAAATGATCACTTCATAAAATTGAATTTCATAAAATCGGGTTTATTAACATTGAAACGTCTATGTAACTCAATGGCTGGGACATAAAAAATGACTTCATAATATGAAAAAATTTGTAAAATCAAACTTTATAAAATCGAGTTTTTACTGCACTCGTCTATGCTAAAACATTAAAAAAAATGTCTTCATAGAAGACTTGCAAAAGTAGGTTTAGTGAGAAAGTAAACAAACTCACAGCCCAACAATACTAACAAAGTGCTAGCAGACAATTTGGTGTTCCTGTCTACATTTAACATGATTTCTTATGGTGGAATGCAGCTTATGGTAGAATTATTTTTTAGAGCTGAAATTTTTACTGTAGCTTACTGAGCCTCAAAGCTTTTTTGAATTTGAAGTCAATTGGGTGAAATAATACTTTTTAACCAAATCACTTGAAATCCAGGAAAACAAAAGCTTGTAGGCTCAGTAAGCTACAGTAAAAATTTCAGCTCTGAAAAATAATTCCAACTTAAGTTATAGCTGCTTCATTGCCCCATAAGAAAGCATGTTAAATGTAAACAGAAACACAAAGTCGTCTGCTAGCACTTTGTTAGTATTGTTGGGCTGTGAGTTTGTTTATTTTCTCACTAAACCTACTTTTGCAAGTCTTCTATTAACTACATAATAAATTTAAGAGAATTTTTACATTTTTTAAAATTTCAATTCAACCTACTCTAATCTCTCTCTTTCTATTTCGAATTATAAATTTAATTTTTAACCTAACATTATCAACCACGGTGGATTTTTTTCCTCTCTTTTTTTATATTATACAAATTAAGGCAGATAATTCTTTTACTATTTTTTTTTTCCAAATCAGTAATTTGGTGTTTGTTATTATCACATTCCAGTTGCCATTGATCTAATTGTACATCACATCTGGGATATTTTACACGGCTCAGTGGCGATAGATTTGAGCTTAGAACCTCCGTTATGTCCCATCCCTACTCGAGGCATAGAACTACTCAAACTGCACACTGAAAAAGGAAACTCTGAAGCAGTTTTGCGTTAGAAAATTTAGAACACATTTTGCGAGAAATCTCAATTTAAGTGATTAGTATAATTTCATATTATATAGCCTATATATTTTTTAATGCAATAATCAGATTAGGTATTTAAAAAAATTATTAATGCATTTTTATGGTTGGTATGACTCATATAATATGGTGTAGGGAGAGAAAGTCATGAATGTAATGGTTTTGGATAAGTTACGTCAAGTTTTTTTTTCTCTCTGTACGTTCATGAAGTATTATTATAACTGAGTTATGAGTTGTTATTTTTTAAGTGAATGTGTTTGTTTTTATGGCTTTGTGAATTGGGGCAGGTTAAGAAAAATCCTCAAATTATTTGCGTAATTTTAAAAGAAGAAGAAGACAAAAGTTTTTATTGTTGTTAATATATTTTTTTAATATAATGCTGCACTCATAAAAATTTCAAAATTTTTGCCACCAAAAGCATGTTAGAGCAGTAAAAACAAACATAATTATTAAAAATTAACTCGTAAAAGAGCCACCTTAAAATATGCAGAAATTAAAATGTTAGGCACTTAAATAGATACCGGTACTGATTATGGCATGCCATAAAAATCAATACAACTCATTTTTTGTAACTCTTCATTGGTGCAAATCCACGTAATTTTTATACTAATCTAAAGAAGAAGAAGAAAACATTTTTTTTTTTAATTTTTTTTAATGTCATTACGATACAATACTTTGTTTTTGGCGACCTTATTCACTTAAAATCTGTAATATTTTCAAAAGTTATGCATGTTGATGTTCATTTTCCTTAAATTGGGATTTAAAAAAAAAATCAATTGGTCATAGCAAAAAAAGAAGGAAAAAGAATGGCGTATATTTAATATATTAATACAAAATTAATCTGTACAAAAATGTAGGTATTAATTTAACATTTTATTTACTAAACAAGAACTACCAGCTATGACCAATAATTAGACTTAAAAAAAAGCCATAAAAATTAAAAACACAATTAATAGAAGAAGGAGATAAAAAAAAAAAAAAAAAAAAAAAAAAGTGTGCTATTTTTAATATACAATACATTACAAAGTTCTGTTATGTACAATTTACCAGAGAAAATAGGTATACAAAAAAATATATATATTCAGCGTTCTTTTGTCTCGGAATGAAAGTATAGTTTAATGTAATTAGATGTTTGAAATATCGGAGCAGAAAAATTCATTAAATAATTTGATTTTTTTGAAATACTTTTTTTTTTTTTTTTTTTTTTTTTTTACATTTTTACCATTAGCACATTTTGAAATGAAGTATTAAAAATAAAAAATACTTTAAATAAAAAAATAAATAAAAACAATTTTTTGGGGGGTTGGGGGGGGGGGGGGTAACGGTTTTAATGTAAATTTAATTTTTTTTCCTCTGACAGTAATAAAAATGATGGCAGTAAAAAGTATTTAAAAAAAAAAATCAAATTACTTCATGAAAAAGAAAACATCTTTTTGCGACATAAAATAATGTCCTAATTTTAGTTGTAATGCAAGTTCTAGATTTAAGGTTTTTTACACTTAAATAGTTTCCGAGATAATATTTATTAAGGTGCTGGGTGATTATATAATATATAGGAATTATTATTAAAACTCTGGTATAAAACTATACAGGAATAAGGAAATATAAATTTTTAATTAATAATTATTAAGTAAAACTAATTAATAAATTTTCCCAACTTGTCGATAGTAAATTCTATACTGTCTTATACAATAGTGAAATTGCCTGAAATCTAACATACATTAATAATCTTAATTATAAATTATTACTTAAATACCACATTAAAGTTAGAGGTCCCATATTTTTAGAGTTTTAAATTGTTTATTGCTATCATTTTTTTTTTTTTTTTTTTTAATTATTGTTTCCGCGACCTCTAATAAAAATTTAGGGTAGGTCTATATTAATTTAAGGGCAGCAAAATTTAAAAGCATTGAACCTTGTGGGTCTAATTTTCATGTAAATTCAAACTTTGGCTTTCTATAATTTATATATATTAGGATTCTTCTTGTTTAAAAACTTAATCTCCCGAGATTAGGAGAAATCACGGGGAAAATCTGATTTGATTTGCAATCTTTCTTTAAATTTTACTAGTGTAACTCACAATAAATGTGCTATTACAGTATGGTAAACCCCAATACAAAAATAAGTATAGTAACTAAATTTTAAATTAATATTAAATCAAAAAATTTCTTTTTCCCGATAAGCTTATAAAATGTTGTATCTTTTTTTTATACCTTTAATTAAAATGTCAAAGTTCAAATTAGCATAGGTTAACTTATGCAAATTGGCATTATAAATAAGTGGGCTTCACTCTTTTTAAAAACGTCAAGTATTATTTGTTTCATTCAGGCAATTATTTTCTGTATTACAGTAAAACATCGTTTTTTTTTTTTTTTTTTTATACAATTGGGAAAATTTTCTTTTTTTTTTAATCCAAAATTAGAAGCATTTTTGTATAATAATTTGTTAAAATTAAGAATTTATATTTCAAAAAAAAAAAAAAAAAAAAAAAAAGTAATTAAAAAAAAAGTATGCCTTAAAAAAATCTCACTCCAAAAATTTTTGATACAAAAACCTATAACTCCACTATAGCGATGTAATTATATTGTTCGTTCTTCCAGTTATTTCCTAGCATAGTTCTAATAAGTAAATCTTGATTTTATCAATTAATTTACTATTTCTATCTTAATTCAATGAAATATCTAAAAACTAATAGGCTATATATTGCATTTTTTTTTTTTTTTTACATTCACTACTAGTCTTAATTTTACAATTAAATACGTCCAGTTCTCCAAATTTAAAAAGAAAAACTTTACTTTTTTCAAAATATTAATAAAAAAAATCTATGCTAGGATATAATAACACTTTTTATTATTATTATTATAATTCCATTAGAAACTAACCTAAAATAAAAAATCTCAAAGTTTCTTAATTTTCATTGTTATGAAACCATTCGCCATAAATATTGTGATCTCTTTTTTTTTTACATATAAAAATGACATTTTTTTACAGTTAAATTACCCTTAGAATGATCCTAAATTTTCGGAAATATATATTTTTTCTTTTGACATTGTAAAACGATGTTTTATAGTAAAAATTAATAGCTAAATAATTTATTAATTTAACTGTATTTCCGATTTAAGAAGGGCGTGGCCCACGTTACACCTAAAGGTAGTTTAGCTGTATAAATGACTCGTTTTTTTTACCTTCCAAAAATATTTTCCGATTTATATATAATTTTTTTGTAACATTTTTTTCTCTTAAAAGAATCTTTAAACAATGCAAGATAATAATTTTCTTATTTTAAATATTTATTATGTATTTGTAGTGCAAAAACAATAATTATAAAAAAATTGAAAACTGACAAAGTTAAATCTACTATACGAAAAAAAAAAAAAAAAAAAAAAAAAAAAGCGCTACTTTTAATAATAAGTGATCAATATTATTACATTAATGGACCACTTGCAAATGAACAAAGTATTTAATATAAATTTAAATACTTTAATTTATTTTTTATGGAAAAATCGATATGAAAAATACGATTCTTGGACCACTTGCAATGAACGATATTTTTAAAATAAACATTTTTAGGGCATTTCTTATGGAAATATCGTTTTCACTTATATGTTCCAACAATTAAAAACATTTCATTGCAAGTGGTCCATTAAAAAAAAAAGTTCATTGCAATAGAACATTAAGTTTCTAATAAATCAAACTTTTTGCATTCTTTAACGATTTTTTTTTAAATATTTTATTAGTTATAGTTTTTTTCACTGCCTATAAAAAAAACTGCTAAATTATTATATTATACTATGCACATTTAGTTTATAATTATATTAGACTAATGCTTTATTATTTTATAAGCTATATATCAATAATATTATAGCATATTAACCATCCAATTTTTTTTAAAACTAATGTATTTTGTAATTTTTAAGTATTGTAAAATTGTAAGGGAAAAAAAATGTCTTCCTTTTTTTGAATTTAAATGCATGGGATTTATTTTTTATTTTTTTGAATGCCCAATACAGTAAAACCTTGTAGAGAAAGATTTTATTATTGTTTACACATTTTTGTCTTAAAAAATATCCATCTTGCTAATTCATAATTTACGGAAGTGAGCTGCGCTGTAAGAAAAATAATGCTTTTTTTTTTTTTTTTTTTTTTTTTACTAAATCTAAGATTTTTAGTTTAATTAGGTGTTTTCCCCTTCCCCATAAGACTCAACTTCAAATCATTAAAATTCAAGTTAAAATTATATTTCAATTCCCCCCCCCCCCCCTCCTTTAATTATAACACAAAATTGTAATTATTATTATTTTAATAGTTATATTTAACTATTGAATATATACATTTAAATGAGAGATTTATTATTTTATTAGTATTATTTAAAAATGAATTTCGTTAGTATAGGGTGGAAAAAGTTAGCCTAAATTATACAAGAACCATGATATTTTAATTAGTGACTCATTACTCTATAGGTCATAATCGTACAAGCATTATTTCATGTACAGTTTCAGACAAATAAAAGGTAACCGTTTAAACTTGCTGCTTTTTTGAGCGCCTCAAGCTTATGTGAAAACTATATCATTACATTATATTCACGTGCATCACGAGGCGTGTTTGTCCTGCTGGCTAAAGCAGCTCACCTGATAGATAACGCTACACCTGAGCGCGCATCAAAACACGAGAATATGGCACAACAATATCGTTTCCACATAAAATTTGAGGCACCCAAAATAGCAACATGTTTAAATGGTTACCTTTCATTTGTCTGAAACTGTACTTTACCTATTATTTGTGACCCAAAATCCTGACACACTTATCCTTCTTTTTTTTTTTTAATTAAACAAAAATATGATACAAGGTTTTACTGAAAATGTCAATGTGTTTTTTTCCTGTTTTATTTTAATGTTTGGTGTGTTCATTTTATTTTACAAAAGACCCAAATTTCTCATGCATTTAAATCTCATCTCAAAAGAAAACAAAAGTTTATACAATATTGATGTATGATGTGTGATTGATATGTATATTTTCTTGTTTTTGTTTTACTTAATGTGGAATGTATCATTGTTTTTTTATATGTTACCACAAAAACAACAAAATATAGAAAGAAAAAAAATCAAGTTTTTTTTTCTTTTTAGCGGCAGCTAATATCATTACTAATAATTTTTTCAAAATTTCTGTAACTGAAAAAAACAATAATAAAAATATAAATTACTTTATTTATGCATATTATTTTAGTATGAAATTACAGAATTATAAATTCAATAAAAAATATCTGAAAATTGTATTCTGTGAGGAAAAAAAATGTGGGGGTTCACGTTAAAACAATATTGTATATCAAAAATCTTGAGTAGATTTTTTTGTTGCTATTAACAAAAAGGTGATTAAAGTTTTTGCTGTTTAATGATCTGGGTTTATAAGTATGGGTTATAAAAGAAGGGGGCTGGAAGTATAATATGGTCACAATCACTTCAAATTCTACTTCTTAAAGCCCTTATGCACTTATCATTTAGAATACTAGATTAATAATTAGTAATTACCATACCTTATTATCAATAAATTAGACACCAACACATTGATTTTGTATTTATTTTCATTTTGATGGTTACTTAACATATTTGACGTCACTATGTACCACCGCCAATCACAGTCACCGCTCTGGTCACGTGATAAATTTAAGCCCTTCCCTAAAGTTTTTTATCCTTATCGCGACCCCATCGGTACATTGTGACGTCAGATACGTGAAATAACCACTAAAATGAAAATAAATACAAAATCAACATGTTAGTGTCTATTTCAAGGATGATAAGAATTTCAATATAGTATTCTAAATGTTAAAAAAGGTAAGTTGATAAGGGCTTTAAGTATTATTCACATGACGCGTATATTTGTTTACATTGTTCCAACTTTGTAACGTCAAATTTATAAGTCATGTGAATATTACATTGAAATTACTTTTAATTTTGTAGGTATTTTTAACAAAATACTAAAAATTATATCGTCATGTTTTCAATTTTATAACCTTAATAAGAAACTTGAAAATAAATGTTTCTTTATCTCATTTTCTGTGGTGTAACTCGATGGTCTGTTATACTTCCAGGAAAACTAGACCAAAAAGTCATACGTGAAATTATCAAGATTAAACTTATGAAAGAAAGTTTCAATTTTTTGTCAAATACTTTTTTTTTTTTTTTTTTTTTTTTTTTTTTTTTTTTTTTACTATTGTGGACTATGCAAGTTGTTTCATAATTAAACAATATGCTATAAAATAGCAATTGCATTTAAAGTATAAAATATATAAAAATCTGTCATAAAGAAAAGAAAAACTTGATTTCTTAACTTACAAAATATATACTTTTTTTTTTTAGAAGAGCAATACAATGTAACCTAATGTAGTTGAAATATTATTCTCATTTTTTTTCTTATTAAACCAACACAATAATAATGTGATATCAAATTATAAGCATTTATTATTTATTTAAAAAATAAAAAATCATCAATATAATATATTGTATAATGTATGGATCATTCTTTATATTCTTTCAATTTACATTTTCATTTGTATAATCATAAATTATTTATAATAGTTACCTATGCATAAAAGGCACAACAATTTTTTTAGTGATATAATTTGCATTTAAAATCAAATGTAAACACATTTACATATTAGGTCATCCATTGTAATGTAGGTCATATTACACTCAAAATTTATATGACTTTTTTTAAAATTGTTTATTAAACACAATGCGTGTACAACATACATCTAAACATTCTATTCATATATTAAAAGACATTTACTTATAAACATTACATATAATAATATCAAAATCAAAACAGCATTATACATGCTATATTTATATGATTTAGAATTTAATTTTGTTAAGTTTTGAGTACTTAAAGAAGGAACAAAATGTTGAAGAGCATGTTGAAAAAAACTATTTAGATGTCAATTTGAGCATGTAAAAAAAAAAAAAATAGTGATTTGAAAATTTTAAATTTGCCATTGCTTCATTTTTCTCTCTCTCTCTATCTCAATTCTCAAGAGTTATTAGAAGATAAAAAATATTACATATTCTTTGCAATAGTACTCAAAATTAACTTTAAAAAATTGTGGAAATTTGACCTACTTGTTCATTTATTTTAGTCAAACTCATAAAAAAAAAAAAAAAAAAAAAAAAAAAACTAAAAAAACTAAAAATTACAAAACTTGAGTGAAAAAAATCACCGTGCTTTTATTTGCATTTTTCCTTCTTACCAACTAAAACATAATTATAGTTCACACTACAAAAATAAAACTGTTGACTTAATTTATTCATTTCAAAATGTTAAACTTTATGTAAAGTTTTATTTTAAAAAAGTGAACACCACTTAAAGTAGTTTAAATTTTTTTTTAGTCAATAATAAAAGAAATGTGATAACAATTATTATTTAAAAATATATATTAACTCCATATAAACGTGATTCATACATTGTGTTGCTCTTTCTATACCTATTTATCTTTATCTAAATTTCTGTGTGTGTTAAACATAAAATTTAAACACAATCAAATAAATAAATTGTTCTTTTTTTGTACCCATTTAATTACATATACAGTAAAAATATAGAATTTTTATGATATAAATATTATTTTATTTATTATTAGCTTTTTTTTTGTATATACACTGTATTTAAATTTTAAAGGTTTCAATTTTAAATATGTTTAAGTAAGTAAAAATAATTTTAATATTATGTAAGCCTATATAAATATTTATATTCACAATATTCTTAAATTATAAGATTGTTTAGAATAAATCAAACTATATGTAATTTTTAGGAAAATTAAAATTAATTCAATGACAAAGTTTCAGTATTATAGTTCAGTTTTAGATCTTGCTTTTATGATTTTTTTTTCTTTAATTAATAAATTATAAGACCTGGCATAAATTTTATAATATATTCTATTTACTGAGTGGGGGAGGAGGAGGAGGATTACTGGTTATGGTAATATCCATAAGTAGTCAATTGCTTAGTTTTTTTTTTTTTTTTTTTTTTTTTTTGAACGGGGCAGCCACAGCGTTTTTTCATAAAGATAACTTAGTGTGGTTGCGGGTTTCCTATACAAATCGTTCTCAAACTTTTTGCTAGAGCTGTACAGTAGTGTATTGTGTATTTTAAAATTTATGCTGGTATCTATTTTATGAAATATAATAACTAAAAATACATAAATAGATAGTAGATAAATAAAAAGTTATGTTTTTTTTAATGGTAAGATTTTTTTTCTTGCTTTTCATTTTGCACTTTTGTCCGTTTAGCCATAAAAGCATTATTATTCTAAATTTGATTAATTTGAAAGAAAGAGATAAAAGGAAAAATCAGCAAGAGTCTTATCATAGTGAAGAGAGTTCCATAGCTCAGTGAAAATGTTTGTCAAAAAAAAAAAAAAAAAAAAAAAAAAAAAAAAAAAACTATCACAAATATCACAATGGATAGATTTTGGCATACATTAAACTCAAAGAGAAATGGAGAAATGGACTCAGCGTGACATTCTCAGACTCTGTAAGGACCAATGAAGGTAAAACACTCCATGGTGTTTAATGTCAAAATATATCCAATGTGTTAGTTTTTTTATCTCTGTGCTAGCAAGATTTTCACACAGCTATAGGGTGTGTACTCATGGCGTCATTCTGAGTGCTTTTTGATGCTTTTCTTGAGTAATGAACAACATTGCTCATGCAGCATAAGACAAACATAGTTTTTGGCTAATTTCTTTGGAAAATTAGTTTTTTTTTTTTTTTTTTTTTTTTTTTTTTTTTTTTGTCATTATTATTTTTCTTGCATACTTGAGATACTAATTCAACCTGTTAACAGCACCAATGCTTTCAAAAAAAAAAATGCAAAGTATTTTTAAAATGGCAAAATGTGCCATTTTCCTATACTGGCCAATGTTATTTAGTACTCACTTATGACATTGACTTTAACATGAATGAAACCACCCTATAGGATTCTTCACTATGATAAGGCCAGCGCTGGTTTCTCCTATACCAAGAGATCTTTAATAAAGATCTGTACCTATAACCACGATGATTTATTAATTTTTTATATATCTCAGTATATTCTATAGTTAATATTTTTAAATTAATGTTATAGAAAACTAATATATTTTATTATTTTCAGTTGCGATTGACTTAATCGTGCAACATATTCGTGATCTACTGAACGACCAAGTGGAACATCCAGCTCCTACACCACCAACTCCACCATCACCTGCTAGGAGAAATCAGTTACCAGATGGCAACTTCATGAGACCACATTAGATATCATTTCATATAATATATCAAATTTTAATTTAGATTTTAAGTATTTATAGTCATATTATTCAATACAGTATTTTATCTCTAATGTATTGCAATGTGTAAAATAATAAGAGCTTGGTTGAGATAACATTAACTATTTTCATATTAGTGAAAATTGACAATTTATTGCTACCATCTTTTATCAATAATATAGAAAAGCATAGAATTACCAGCGAGGGTCTTACCGCAGTATAGAAGTTCTATGGGGAGGTTAAAGTCTCGCATTATTTTGTTATAAAAAAAGTTTATTTCTTAACTCACAGCTTTCATCATATTTTATTAATGACATTATCACACACATAATATGTGCACAAGTAAATCTGCACATCACAATTTCTTCTTTGATTGCTAATGTCATTAATATACGACAAAAGCTCTCAGTTATAAAATGAAACACGCTTTGAAAATTTTTGGCGTTTTCGGCAATAACTCGGCGCCAAATAGACATAAAATCGATCTGATGGTTCGAGATAGACGGCAAAATGAATATCTAACCATGTTTAAATTTACATGGTCATCGCATCGCAGTATTCAAACTTGTGTTATTAACACACATCGATCTTTTATACTCAAATGGCCTGATTACCAAGGGGTAACCCTTGCTTTTTTTTCATGCAGCAACTTTTTTTCCGAAACAAAACAATGTGTCACATAAAACTTCAACATATCCATAAAACTTTTACTGTGGTAAGGCTTTTGCTGGTAATTCTATCCTGTTCTTTATTATTGATCGTAACTGCGATGGTTTTTTTTTCCATCTTTTATCCAAACTTATTTTTAATAATGCCATTCACCTGAAACGAGCTCATAGGGTTGTCATTGCTTGTTTCATGCTACAGCATCTTCATTGCGACAAATAAATTGAGGGTAATGGGACGTCATGCCTATGGTACTGCTACATTCAGTAGAATGTAAATTTTAAACATACTGTGCAGTGCTTTAGCCAAACTGATGCACTCTCAAAATGAGTGAAGTTGTTAATGTTAATTGGACAGCCTTATTGTTCTACAGATTATGATATTGAGATGATTTACTGTATTGAATTGTGAGTATTTAATGTAACATAAAGGAGTAAATTAAAAGTGCTTTTTATTTTTTATTTAAATAACAGCATCTCAATAAGTGACTATACATACACTCTGGCCAAAACAAGGTCATTCCCGCCAAAAGCTGTATCCGCGGTGCTAAACCAACCAGAGCGCGTGTTATAAACCTCCCAGCCAATCACAGTTGACTTTACATAGTTAATTACACTTTATCCGCTCAAAGTAGTTTTGGGAGAAATGTAGTTTATGGTTGCAAACTAGTCATACAAAAATTGCAGTTACTGTATTTTAAAGTTGCATAAAAACTATGCCAAAAAAATAGCCAATTTTAGTAGAAATTCCAGTCAATGTGTAGTTATGATATTTTTTAACTTAAAATAATAATAATAAATCACCCTTTTCTTTAGAGTACAATCTAGTAGGGCGAGAGGGGAATGAAAAGCTGAAAACACCTAAAACTGTGTCTAGTATCTTTTTAGATTTTTAAAGTCATATATAAAAACAGTCATATATCGAGGGCTACGCGGCATTTCGGTACTTGTGCAATCTCCGCGGGTGCAATTTTGGCACATGTGCAATCTCCGCCACACCTACTAATGGCACATCTATACAGGCTAAGCGTATAAAGATGTTTCAAAAAAGGTGAGCGCGGAGAATGCACAATGTGCCAAAAATGCACCCGCGGAGATTGCACTAGTACCGAAATACCGCGTAGCCCTCAATATGATATATCAGTTTCAGAGTTTTCTCTAAAATAATCACTGGCACTGGGTGAATAAATAAAAGATTACTTAGATACATGGATAAAGCCCATGAATATAGTCTACAGATTTTACTTTTTCAATTAAGGAAAAATCAATGTTCTACAACTCCTTTATGTTGCAAACAGTTCAAGATGCAAATAATAATAAAAATATATCACAATAAAAAAGTAAACATTCAGAAATAATAATAAGATGATAAACATCTTTTTAAATCATTTTAGAAATAATTCCTAAATATAATAAAATAAGAAAACCCATTAATAACACATAGTAAGTAGAAGGGTTTTATTAGAATAGAAATTTTTTAGAGTTGTTAATATTTTTTATTTGAATTAATTGATTTTTTTAACAAATTATTAAAATAATATTAATTGTTTTTGCTTTTTTTGTATAATATAATATACAATATGTTTTTAGTCATTTCTGTGTGCCATATCTATATATTTGTATAATCAAATTGTTATGTTAAATAGTTTTAATGTTGATTTTATATAATAATAATTAAATATATGTAAATAAATATGGAATATTATTAAAGCTTTTTAAATTTAAAGCAATCCCTGGCCTGAAAAACAAATGGAATTATTGCATATAATCAATTTAAGGAAAAAAGCATTGTGGTTAAGTTGAATAATAAAGAAAAGGATAGAAATATCAGCAAGGGCTTTACCACAATAGAAGTTCTATGGAGAGGTCAAAGCAGGGTCAAAGTCTCACATGGCACAGAATTGTATTTTTTTTTTTTTTTTTTTTTTTGTGCCACGCAAGACCTTGACTTCTCCATAGAACTTCTACTGTGGTAAGGTCCTTGCTGGTATTTTTATCTTTTTCTTTTTTATTGATCCTATATTATATACATTACATTATGTCTATTAACCCTTCAATACTCTCACAAACTAGGGAAAAAACTTTTAAAGTAGTAAGTGTAAAGTAACCTGAATTTCATGACATCGTTAAACATATAAATAAACAATATTATTCTATAGATAAATTTATATGAAAGTTCAAATAAAATCAATGTTTTTCTCTCTGTTATTACAGCATTAAAATTTAAAATAAATATTCTCTATGATTGTTTATGTTTACTCAAAATGCGGAAAAGGAAATGCCGGAAAAGGAAACCACGTGACTGTAAAACTGGGAGGTAGCTCAGGCCTAGCTTGCTGCTGGCACGAACTTTTCTCCCACTTTCACCGTCACGTGGTTTCCTTTTCCGCATTTTGAGTAAACATAAACAGTTTATGTATATATATATATATATATATATATATATGTTTGTGTTACATTTGTATACCATTGACTCTCATTTCTTATTGTATCATCTGATACAATAACCTAAGCTGATATGCATTGTTGTGTATTGTGATTCTAGGATGAAAGAAATCAATAAATATGGGTATTAAAAAAAAAAAAAAAAAAAAAAACTTAAGTTGTCTACTTTACAGGGTTTTTTTAAACCTCAGGTTGCCAGGATACAAAAAGGTAGAAGGGCATTATATGTGTATATGTATGATGTTATTCCATCTCTTGAATTTTATGTTTTTGATTTATTGTTTTGAGCCCAGAGGATCCTTTTTAAGTTTCATTAACATATGCATTTGTTTTTTTAAATTAAAAATATTGCAATGCATTAAAAAAAAAAGACAATATAAAATTGTTTTTTATTGTTACCAATATGCTATTCAACAATTTTGTTTGTGTAAAGTTGTTTTTACATTTCAATTTACAATTTGTGTTAGAATTTTTGTAAATCATGAACTTACTTACTTACTTTTTTTTTTTTTTTTTTTTTTTTGTTTGCTGCATTTTACAGAATTTGTCATTGAAATGCAGCTTGTAATTTAAAGAATATGCTATGCTGTAAACAAATGTAAGATTGAAGTTTTATTTTATTTATTTTTTATCATGAAAAGTGGTGCTAGCATAAATTTTGAAAAATACTCAATGTGTAATATTTAAGAATTTGTTATTTTAACATTTTGTTTTTCTGTCTTTGTCTAAAAGCTTGTTATAAATGACAAAGTAAAATTTGTTACAGAGAGTGAAAATGCTTGTCATGAAGAAAATAAAATAATTGGCTAATGAATAATTTTGAAGCCTGAATTTTTTTATTAAAAAAAAAAAAAAAAAAAAAAAATGAATAATTGCATTACAATAATACTAAACTTTATTAAGGCATTGTACAGCATATATGTCAGCCCTATATTGTTACTTTTTAAAATTTATATTATTTGTTTTATTATGATAATTTGTATCTCTACCTATGTATCTGTCTTATCTGTTTCAAATGAACAGTACATGTATCAAACAAAAACAAACGATTATGATTACATGATCCTCAACAGTTAGAGTGCACAGAATTATATAGAATATGTAACATAAAATATCCCAAGTTTAATGAAATAGATACAACTCAATGTGTAATGTATGAAAAAAAGAAAAAAAGAAAAATGTTATTAGCTTTAAATTGTTAGAATTGTTAAAAAGTTGCATTTTTCCCCAACCAATTTGTATAGTGCACGCAATAAAATATACATACTCATACATATATACATACTGCAGTATATTCAGAGTATACTAGAAACTAGAACACACTTTAGAGTTTATTTATTATTAAAGGAAAAGAGAAAACAAGAAGCGCCTTACCATATGATAAAGTCTGTAGCTGAAGATATTGATGGTACAGATTGTATGAACAGTGGCCAAAATAAAAGTTCCCGAATCGGGCAGTGGCAGCCACTATGTTTTCTCATAAAGATAACATAGTGTGATTGTGGGCTGCCTATACAAATCGTTCGGGGACTTTTGGCCAGAGCTATGTACACTTCTCCCGAATAAATCTGACCGGTTGCCTTAAAGTTTCCCCATATTTTTAACATTTGGAGACATGAACACTGCGGTCAGATTTATTTTAGAGGAGCGTACATTTTGATTTAAGATTTTTTGAGAGCAATTAACAACCATCTTCTTCAGTTGCTTATAAAGAGTGAAATTCAAAACACCTTAAAGGCGTAGAACACACCTTGAACAAAAAAGTTGTGTAATACCCTAACAAACATGAAAATCAACGTTGATTTGGCCAAAGTCATTGATTTCTAATTTATATTCCATTCACAAAATGCCACTGCCGGTCACTGACGTCACAGCTTGCCTGGTCCACGCTCAAGTAAACCGGGCGAGCTGTGACGTCAGTGACCGGCAGCGGCATTTTGTGAATGGAAAATAAATTAGAAATCAATGACTCCGGCCAAATCAACGTTAATTTTCAGGTTTGTTAGGATATTACGCAACATTTTTGTTCAAGGTGTTCTACACCTTTAATCAATGTAAATGTTTTTGTTAAATGTGCCATCAAGATCTTTGCACCTATAGTAATCAGTGTGGTAAAATTCGTGTGTTAATTTCAGTTTTTCTATTCTTTGCATTAATACTATATTTATAAACTGGGATTATTTTTCAATATTTCCTTATTCAAAGCAATCAAATAGTATGCAGTTCATAAATATTCCTAGTCAAATACATAAAACATATTTTAAAATGTACTTTTTTTTAATTGCCTAATAACACAATTAATTTAAGGAAAAAACCATCGCGGTTAGGATCAATGATAAAGAAAAGGATAGAAAAACCAGCAAGGGCCTTACCACAGTAGAAGTTCTATGGAGAGGTCGAGGTCTTGCATGGCACAGTATAATGTTATAAAAGTTTCTTTATAACTTGAGAGCTTTCGTCATATGATAATGACATTATCAATCAAAAGAGAAAATTACTTGAGCACATTTTCGTCATATGATAATGACATTATCAATCAAAAGAGAAAATTACTTGAGCACATGTGCTCAAGTAATTTTCTCTTTTGATTGATAATGTCATTATCATATGACGAAAGCTCTCAAGTTATAAAGAAACTTTTATAACATTATACTGTGCCATGCAAGACCTCGACCTCTCCATAGAACTTCTACTGTGGTAAGGCCCTTGCTGGTTTTTCTATCCTTTTCTTTATCATTAATAACACAATTACAAAAGCTTGATTATTATAATATATAAAACAATCAGCTTTTTCTTTTAATAAATAATTTTCAAATTATGTGAAAGCTTTTTATGACTAAAATAAAATAAAAATAATATTTTGAGATTTTGTTGCATATTGTAATCTTATGTTTTTATTATATGTTGCTGATAGTCACTTTATGTATAAGTCCCCTAGAAAATACCAAGAGTGCTCTCAACAAAATTATAATCATTGAAAACCTTACTCAAATAATATGCAGTTTTAAAATGGCAATCGATGAGGCATTTCAACAATGAAATAATATTGTTAATACTTTCTTCTTGCTCAAAGTGAGAGTATAATTATATACTTGTTATTTTCTTGGACTTTACATATAATACTTTATGTAAGAGCAGATGCCATTATTATGAGAAATTAAATATTTTTTAAATCAAATTGTTGCTATAATTAATTTTTACTTTATAAAATATATATAATAGAGCAGTTAAGTAAAAAATAATTTTATAAAATTTTAACTGCAAGTTTAAAGGGAGATTTTATCATTATAGTTATTTTTTTTTATCATAACATATGACTCTAAATGTTATACAATGTCTCAAAACGGAAAAAAAAACTATTTAGAGTATATTATTTCATTTCATTGTTGCATTGATTTCTTTTTTTAGTATCTTTATATTTATCTATCTTTTATATATGAGTAAACAACAAAATAAGTTTTTTTTTTTTTTTTGATGATACTATAATATATATATTTTTTAGAGTATAATTTTTAAAATATTCAAAATTTGGGGAAGCACGAACTGGTTTAAAAAAAATAAAGTCAAAATTATACTTTTTACTTAACTTTTTTAGTGTATCTAGTATGCATTTTTTCACATTATATACCTAATTATTTTATGATTAAAATATATAGCACAGATATATTTATAGTAATTCTTATAAATTTATCATTATATTGAGGAAGAGAAAATAACAACAAAATTTAATAATAAAAAAAAAAGTTTTATTTTACTATAACATTTAATTATAGGGTGTGTACGCATGACGTCATTCTGAGTGCTTTTCGATGCTCTTCTTGAGCAATGAGTAGCATTGCTCAGCATAGGACAAACCTAGTTATTGGCTATTTTCTTTGGAAAATTAGCTATTATTTGGTCATTATTATTTTTCTTGCATACTTGAGGTTTCTTGCAACCTGTTAACAGCATCAATACTCTCAAAAATATAGCAAAGTATTTTTAAACTGGCAAAATGTGCCATTTTCCTATACCGGCCAATGTTATTTAGTACTCACTCATGACGTCGACTTTAACATGAATGAAACCACCCTATACACCTCTGTATACATTATAATTGGACAATTTTTATGACTATACTAAGAATTTTTTTATTTTTATACATATTATATGCCATATATGTGTGCTGCCTATAAAGTTAATCTCTGAGGTTCTGCATTATTAGAGTTTTGAATGCTGTGTCTTTGACGTATTACCCCAATAGAGGAAACATTTCAGGAGGTGTAAGACCTGGAGACCTAGGAGCCCCCACGCTGTTGGTCTATACAGACCGATCCATTGATCTGGGAACACTTGGTTGAGGTACCGGTAAACCTCATATTCAAAATGAGGTGGCGAGCGCGATCCTGATAGAAATTGACGTCAAATCCCTATCCCTCTTTGGGCTCGTAGCAATTGTGGGCCCGGCTCGGGCCCGGCTGGAATGCAACACAGAATGAGCTCCTAGGTATCCAGGCCTCACACCTCCTGGCATGTTCCCTTTATGCGATTACGTCAAAAGTTAAAGATGGTATTCAAAACTCTAATGCAGATGAACCTCTAGAGAATGCAAGGCAGCACAACGTCACTGCTGCCATTGATGAGGCTGTGATGACGGGAATGTTGTCCAACATATGGCTTATGGGCATGTGCTGGGGCATTAATTGATAAATTCCCACGTGAAATAGCCGCAAGTTGTTTTTTTTTAATTCAAATTTTCATTCAGTTCAAAAAAAAAGTCTGCATTTTTTGCAAAAAAATGCACTTTTCTTCGTTTGCCTGTGTCCCGAGCAGAATTTTTAAGATACGATATTTTTATTTTTACAGTTTAATAAAATCTTATTCTTTAGAGCTTTATTTTGATATATTGAAAAAGTATTTTACTCCATCATATATTATTCACATAATATATTATATATCGTTTTGTATTAATTATTATTTGCGCATTTAAAAATGGAGCGAGTCGTTTGAGTTGATGAATCGCGCCAAGAAAGAACTGACGAACGCATTTCGCAATAAAAAATTACGTCACCCTTGGCTGTTGGCTGCAATGCGTTGCCGGCGTTGAATAAGGTTGAACTTCTATTCGTTTTGATGGTTTGCTAATAGGTAAAATTTTGCATTATTTTCTTGTTAAATTTATAATTATAGTATATTAAACTTATCAGGTATTCAGTTAATTAAATTAATCTTGAGATTTATGTACATCAGATGTATACATTTTAAGTGACTGTCGACGTGGTCGACGTGCCATTGCCCGCATCCTTTTTGGTATACCCCCTTGTTATCTGCTTTTTATAAATTTCATAATTTCATGTAACTTCTATGAAATAGAATAATTATTATATTTGTTTATTGATTTGACTTACGTAAATACAGATAAACGATACACATGGGTAGTGATGTATGTAATATATTAAACCTTGTGTTTTACAGATATACGTACGACATTCATACAACGCGTGTTTTGCATATGTATGTAGAAGACCAAAACTTCAGGCCGCAAGAATGAATATGGATCACAAAATGCATCTGCAACTTAGTCCCAATAAACACTGCATTGTCCAAGATGGAAAGAATATACATGATATTCTTAAACTGGCAACAGAAGTACAGTTACTGGAAATTTTTTTAAGTAAAGGTGAACGTCCATGCAGTGAGTGCTTTGTGTCCCACACAGCACTGAATGACCTATAGATATCTTACGTATATCCCAAAATATATCCCATTTATCTCCGCTGAAGGTCCACAGAAAATCCAAATGTCCCGCCCGCTGGAATATACCATGTAGATCTATGGGATATATTTAAAAAAGTACATTTAATGTTAAATTAAATGCGATATGATAGAAAAATTTGGGGGTTTCGGGGGGTGGGGGGTAATAGGCAATGTATTTTTTAACTTTGTTTTCAGTATTTTCCCAATTTTACATGGGCAAATAATAACCCCCAACTCCCCCCCCCCCCCCCAGGTCCGGGGAAGTGCTATTGGTGTGCGGTGTGCGTGCCCAAGTCCGAAAATATTAATGACTTGTCAAAGTTGTGTGATTTCATTTAACATGGGCAACCCCCCAACCCTCCCCCCCCCCCAGGTCGGGGGAAGGGCTATTGGTTTTTGCCCAAGTCAGAAAATATTCATGACTTAAAGTTGTGTGTCTTCCACTGAGACACGAAATTGAAGGATATAATATGGATATTCGGAGGATATTATTACCACAACTTTTCAGTCTGACTTAAAAAGTTAGAGATGGATTTTCAAAATTAAATTAAGTTAATTAATTATTAAAATTGTAGTTGTTTTATGATTTGAATTGTTTGCTTATAATTAAATGCACAAAACCCATACTTTATACTATTTTAAAATTAATTATTGAGCACAATATAAAAAAATTAGCATCATTTAAAATTCACAAATAAACGCTGCCCCCTGGTGGATATACCTATGGATATTTGGATATTTTTGGGATATCTAATGGATATAAAGAATTTAAAATATTAAAGTGACTAAAAAAATCAATTAGCATGAAATATAACTTTTAGGTAAATAAATTCATAACATATATCATAAAATCTCTCAATAAACTAATTTTGTGAGTGAAATTTTATATATCCACTCTTGCATATTCTATGGATATACCAATGGATATAAAAAAATTGCCCCAAAATATATTTATTGATTAAAATTATAAATAAAACTTAATATAATTGTCAGCTCATGAGAAAAACGGGTTGAAAATAATTAGATAATTAATTTTGGATTTGTTTTTTTATATCCAAGCTAAATATCCCATAGACATTCAAGGTTCATTTAAAATGGACGGGATATATTTTGGATATTGGGATATCCAATGAATATCTATTGGATAAACCGTGCTGTGTGGGGTTAGCAGCAAGAAATGGCAATTGGGAGATCATGGAGAAACTATTAAAGTTACAGCCAGATGGCGTCAATACTAAAGACTTGTTTGGAAACTCCATGTTGTCATACTTTGCATGGAACCCAACTTGTGTTCTAAACTTGCTGAATATGGGAGCAAATCCCCTTAAAGACACTGATATTGCTAGAGTCTTAGCTATTGTTCTTACTTCTAAAAACAATCGGCAAGAAATCATTACAATACTGAGAAAAATTTCTAGTGTCGGAGTTAAAATGGTGGCTCAAAATGGTAAATCTCTTTTTGATTTATGTCCACTTAAACCAGATCTTGTCAATTGTTTGCTGGAACTTGGAGTGAAACCTGATGGTATTGGAGATTTTCTTGTAAAAGTTCTCCTGTTTGCTGAGGGAAATGATGCTCAAGAAATACTTTCTCATTTTGCTAAAGCTGAGATTGAATTGGTTGATAAATTTCAATGTTCGTTACTGAAATATTGTCTCCAATCACCAGAACTGATACTCTGTTTGATAGAACAAGATGCCCCTACTGCTCCTTACACTGAAAAAGCTATGAAAGTGTTAGTCTCACAAGATAAAGAACACATGGCAATGAGAACCAATGAAGCTTTAAAATTTCTGGCAAGTAAAGGCTACAATCTCGTGGATGAAAAAGGACAGTCGTTACTTCAATATTGCAAGCTACAGTCTACATTGGCCGTACTCTTACGCCTTGGTGCTGACCCCAATAAGATACCTAATATCCACTCATTTTTAAAATTCACTCTTGAAACTGTAACTGCAGAAACTTGTAGTGATGTGAAAGACATTTTACAACTCGTTGCTGCTGCTGGTGTGCCATTGATTGACAATGATGGTAAAACATTGCTTCTCTGTTGTAATTTCTCTTATCGTGGAAGGACAAATGTCGTACTTGACTGTACAAAGTTGCTCTTGAAACTTGGTGCTTCTCAATATGATGAAAAAGAAAATATTGTTATGCAGGAGATGCGTAAGTTATTTTCCTATTATTGGTCTCCATTAGCTATTAAGGCTTTTGATATTCAGAGTGTAATTGAAGAAGGCTTAAATATTCAAGATGAAGATGCAAGGGGTTGCACAATTATTTGCTATTTAAGTAAATATTTGGTACGTAATGTTGACGATGAAAACATTAATCATGCATGGTTAAATCTACTCAACTATGTAATAAATCATCCAAAACTTCAAGATAAAAACTTCAACTTGAGTTGCAAGAAACACCAGCTTTATGATATTATGACTTGGCCTCTTCTCATGAAATTACAAGAAAATGTGGCAATTTTAAAGCAGGTCTGTGGTATATTCTCCAATTTCAAATTCAACGTCATTGTGAACGCATGGAAAAATTATCGCTTCGATTGTACTTTAAAACCAGCTAATTTTCCTTTCCTCGCTGCATACATATCCAAGCAAAATGATATCCACTCTCGTAATAATCGCCAATCCAGTGCAAAACTGTTGGAAATTGTTGATTATTTCTGTGCACATGGCTTCAAATTGACTGATCCTGGAGTATCTCCACTTGCTGCAGCAATGATATTAGAAATTCTAAAAAATGATGCACATGAGAAATTGATTCTGATGAAAGGGTTGATAGAACGAGGATGTAACGTTGAGCAGCAGGTCGTGGAGATGAGGAATGATGATCTACAAGCTTGGAAAAACATCTTGCATATTCCAGATGTAATTCTGCTTGCTCTTGTACAAGGTATTTAACTAAATAATATACAGTAAATATATTACACACATATGCACGCTGCATCTGATGAAGAGGTGCTCCACTATATATAACCTCCGAAATCAAATTAGCTGCGGAGCAAAGAAATTGTTTGACATCAAATTTTAGGGGTTTACATGCAATATATTTAAATTCATCAATTTGCAGCAAAAAAAAATAATAATAATAAATAAATAAAAGTGCATACATTGGAGCACTATCTGAAAGAGCACCCTATTACATAATATTGATCTTGTTGCGAAAAAAAAGGCCTATCTCGTATTTTGTCAGGGGAAGCAAAAGGCCTATCTCGTTTTTTGTCAGTGGAAGCAAAAGGTGTATCTCGAGTGCCTCGAGTGCCATCTCCATAATGTCGGAAACGAGATAGGCCTTTTGCTTCCACTGACAAAAAACGAGATAGGCCTTTTGCTTCCCCTGACAAAATACGAGGTAGGCCTTTTTTTCGCAACAAGATCGATATGAATAAGTAAAATTATACATACATAGCTAGGTAAAGATCTTATAATGGCTCAGATATAACAAATATTTACATTTTGGTTAAGATGGCACACTTTAATTGCTTTGAATCTTGTATCATTACAAATTATTGCACTCTAAAAAGCCAGTACTTAATCTCAACGTTTTTGAGTTGCGGATTACCAAGTATCTATGACCTGTTGAGGAGCATTGATCAGGGGTTCAGGGTTCCCCCCCCCCCCCCCCCCCTCAACTCATAAATGTGAAAAATCACAGAAAATGTGGAAAAAGTGCAATTTAATTGTTTAGCAAATAATAATAAACAAATTATAGGTTTTATTATTTTTTGATTTTACATAATAAAATATATAAAATGCTTAAATATATATCTTAAAGGCGTACAAACACATTGAACAAAATACTAATATCTTATCATACAACATCATAGGATATATCAGGCAGTCCGTATCTTTTTTTTTTTTTTTTTTTTTTTTTTTTTTTTTTTTTTGTGAATGGAAAATAAATTAGAAATCAATGATTGACCAAATCAACATTGATATTTTGGTATGTTAAGTTGGCAATTAAGTTTGTTGATCAAGTTTTAAAATGATGTATTTATGTACGTGGTATGTGACTGTTAAATTGTTAATGATTTTATAATAGTATACCTATCTGCTATACCTCATTTAACTATGCATGCATATATATTTATATAGTGTTATAGTGATTGTACTTTTAGACTTAAAATCAACCAGCTTTTTTATTATTTTTCCAGGTCAATATGTAAAAGAAATATATCAGCTACTTCTGCCACATATGGCAAGTCCACCTCTGAGCCTCTTGTTGTTTCAACCCTGTCATGAATATATCAATATGGAGATGTTTCACTCTCTGTTAGCATTGAGTCGTGTACCACATGGCACTACTATGTTCTTTGCTATCAGGGATAAAGTGCAGCAGTTTGCAATTAAAGAGCAACGCAGGAAGCCAAAAGAATTGCCAGCTGACCTGGTGTTTCCTGAACAGCTTGGAGGCATCACATCTCAACATCTCACTGTGTTTGATCTTGCTCATAGTAAGTTATATATATATGTCATTATCATTGACAAATGGTGAGGAAGAACCATTGCATTTTGATATAATTTATCGATGCTGTTGCGGCTAAACCACGCTTTTACTTTTAGCGTGTTTCCTTACTTTAACGCATTTACGTTTATTGTGATTGCCTTAAAAACTTGTATTTACATTTATCACAACAACAGGTAAAAAAAAAAAAAAAAAAAAAAAAACATTTCTACACCTGTTTTCCTATGTAGAAATGTTTTTTACCTGTTGTCGCGAGGGTAAATGTAGGAACTCGTTTTAATGGGTATTATATCACGATAAACATATAGATCGATGTGTGAAAGTAAGGAAACATAGGGATATGCTAAAAGTAGAAGCGTGATTTAGCCGCAACATCATCTATATTAAAAAAATATATAAATGAAATAAATAATAGAAAATAATATGAGATCGAGATATAGAAATTTTAAGTTAATGAAAAATAAACGGCTAAAGTTTCTCTAATCTTTTATTGATGGATATATAATGGAATAGGAGACTGACTGATATCTCGCAATAGACAGTCGCACACAGTAAAAAGAATTAAGAAATGGTACTTAAAAGTTTAGCCAGTCAAACGTGTACAGTACATTAAACGGTAAACATATGATCAAATATTTAAGTTATTCCGCTATGCAAATGTGGAAATTTAAAGTTTAATCAAATTCGAAACTTTTTAAAATTAAAAGTATTAAAACTTTTTTCGGAAAAAAAAAATAACAATACATTTTCTTGATTTCATTTGAAAAAATTAAAGTGTTTGTTTTGCAGGAAATAAACAGTGTACGAAGAATTATTGCATTTGAACCCCTGATTTTGACCGACCCCTTTGAATTTTTTCCAGTGGTTAAAATAATACTATAGCATCTTTGATGCACCGTTTGATGCCTGTTACTACTCTTGACTTTGTCATGCATTGTTAAAGAGAAATATTTATTAATATTATACATATCGATCTTCTCGCATCAAGATGAAGCTACTATACACTTTACAAATTTCCGAAAAACAAACGATCTACACTTTACAAATTCACGGCTACCTGGAGCTTCTGCTGTATAAAACAGCTAGGTGAAGCTCCAGGTATAGCCGCAAATTTGTAAAGTGTAGATCGTTTGTTTTTCGAAAATTTGTACACTTTACAAATTTGCGGCTACCTTGAGCTTTACCTATCTGTTTTATACAGCAGAAGCTCCAGGTAGCCGTAAATTTGTAAGGTGTAGAGATCGTTCATTCATTGAAAATTTGTAAAGTGTAGACACTTTATCTTGACGCAAAAAGATCGATATCTCTGTGCTACCAAGCTTTTCACTGAACCAAGATTTTGAAGATTTTCATTATGTATAGTGTGTCACTAAATCTAATAGATATTTAGTAAAACATGTTGATACAACTGTTTTTGTTTTGTTACAGAGTCTCCTCTAACATTGCTAGAACTTAGCAGGCATGCAGTGCGGATGTCTCTGGCAAACACAGCTGCCGTCAGTACCACACAGTCACTGCCTCAGCTCTTCCAATCTCTCGTGCCACCTGGACTCAATGATGAGCTGATTCTCACCAAGATTGCAGTTCTGAGATCTAGCGAGGACAAGATCTTGGAGAACCAAGAGGAAATTCTCTCCAATAGTTCTGATCTTTATGTTTTTCCTTGTGCTTCAGTAGAGGAACATGTAAACAATGATTATTATGATGAATATGATGACGATGATTATTATAATATGGGAATTCATGATGCATTTGATTATAACTCAGATACAGAAATATATAATTTCTAATTTGTTTTGATTTGTATAACATTTAAACTAAAGACAACTGGGGGGGAAACTAGAACTCCATAATCATATATGTGCAAGTTTTTTTTTTTTTTTTTTTTTTTTACTTTTCCCTGTCATGAAAGTGGTTCTCTGTGATTGAATTTTCCATTTAAACCCATATTTTCAATTTCTCTGGTTGACACTTCTTTTTTTCTTATATTGAGTCTACAGTAGTAACTTCAAAAAAGAAAAAAAAATGCATACATACAAATTTTAAAGTGCTGTGTAAATTAACAGCTGCGTGTAATTGTAATACCTTTTACTTATAATCAGTGCATATATATAGACCACAAAAGATAGATTGTCATAAGTGTTTTTCCACATTGCTGGTGAAGTTATAACATATATAAAGTTTGTATGCAGTTTAAATGTTATGGTTGAAATGGAAGTTCAGAGGTTACAACATGGCTTCTTCAATGTTATAGATAGTGAGAAAAACTGTTCATTAACTCACATATATGATGACCCTTCCTTAACCCCATGGTAGCCCCTTAAATTTGTGTTCATCCTGTGAGATATGCAAACCGCTACAACATTTTCTATAGTAAAGCCGTAACTATGACGTAAGAGATACGGGACGGGTTGCATATCTCGCAGGATGATCACGTGTTTGCGGAGCTGTGGAAGTGTGCTTTGGGTCATCATATATATGAGTTTATGGACAGTTCTTCTCATTATCTAACATTGAAGAAGCCATGCATGTTGTACCCCATGAACTTCCTATCTTTAAACACATCACACGACATAAATAAATTAGAATTTTAAGAACTATAGTGTTCCACATCAATGTGCATAGAAATCATTTTTTTGTATTTTAACTTGGTTATATATACCCCCATATCCATTTGGAACACAGTCTATATTAATGGCATTACTTGGTTCTCATGGTCAATAAGGCTTGAAACAAAGCTAAAGTTCATGACTGAGAAAATTATCCAATATTGGAGATCACCTGAATAGGTCTAACAAATACATACTATATACCATAGTATATAATATGCATAATCTATGCATTGTCATAATTTTTCTACCCATTAATAGATGTTATTTTAAGCATTATAAATTTAGCTATATTCAATAAATAGGCTATTATATATCTAATAATAATAACCACAACAATAATAATTACTATAACAAGCTGTCATTATGTAGACAAGTTTAACAGAGCTATATAGGCAACTGGAAGTTGGCTGGTGGGGTTCCAGTTTGCAAAGAATATGTAGGGATTTATTAAAAAATATGATCTTGAAAACTCTTCTTACGTGTTGAGTTGTAATATGTAGTTTACTATATTGTATAATATGCTTGTTATACTTGCCTGCTTATGAAGATACTTTTCTCTATCCTCTTCAGTCCCAATATACAATAAGTTGTACATCAAAAAACTTGCCAAAAAATCTTTAAACGATTGAAAAAATAGATATAAAAATATGTGGATTGTTTCAGGGAAAAAAAAAACTTAAAATTTGGCGTTTTTTTATAGAGCTATTTTGGTGGGTAGAGGGTCCGTGAAAGTAAGAAAAAGCAAAAAAAAAAAAAAAAAAAAATCAACAAAACAGACACATTTTTGTCATTGTGAGAGCCACACAATAACGTGGTTAAAATTTACGGCAGTGAAATATAGTTTAAAAGGGTCTGGGACTGAAGAGGCTATACTAGTACAATACGGTATAATTTTTAGAGTGCATGGTTTTCTCATGTTACATTACACAGCTTACACTGTTTAAAAAAAAAAAAAAAAAAAAAAGTGCATGCTTATAATATGCAGACAGTATACAGTATAAACAAATAATCTTGTAAACTTGTAAGCTGTGGACTTAATTTTTTAATTATATTTTATTATTATATTACAGGATTAATCTATGTATAATATTATTATTGTGTCTAGTTAGTAAATTTCATAATTTGATAGAATTTATGTTTAGTTTATAATTATAACCTTTTTCAATTTCTATTAGTATGACCCTTAGTTTTTAATTGAATAAGCTCTTTTATAGACAATATAATATGACCTATTGTCATATGCCGTCATTGAAAATTTCTATATAGGAAATGATCTAGGTCAGCCATGACTGCTAGGAATTGAATATATTTAACATTGCGGCAATGGTCTGTAAAACTTTGCCGCTTTGTAATCTGGCTTATTAAAAAAAAAAAAAAAAAAAAAAAAAAAAAATCTAAACAAAAAATATTTGGCACGCTGCTCTGAGGTCCCTTCAGGTGTATTGTGGGTGTTTTCACATGTATAAAAATAAATAAAAAACTTGAATTGCCATAGACTTGTTGCACTACAAACACTAATGCAGTGTTTGTAAACCCTATTTTCTTGTGCTTCATAGCCTATAGAGAAAACATAAATTAGAACCTTTAATACTTTTTTTTTTTTTTTTTTTTTTTTTTTTTTTGAGCAAGGAAAACAGGTTTACAAGTATCATTTAAGGCTATCTCAATCTATTTTTGTATGACTCACCAAAGTGCCTATCCTCGGAAACCCAAATTTCTAAAAAAAATAAAATAAAATAAAAGCCTGATGTCACTGATTGATCAAGGGCTAAAAAAAATATATTTATATTTACAAACAAAATATTCATTGTTTATGTCATATCATTTTTCAAGCATCTGTTATTTCAGATGCCTACAATGTTGATGTTTAAAATGTTATTATATTAATTTTTTGGTTATCTTGAGGTTAAAAATATCTTCTGTGATGGAGTGTGGCATAAAATTAATAAAATAGTTTTTTAATGTTTTTAAATTGTAGAGGATATTAATTTATACATAATAAATGTAAAATGTGAAAATTATAATAATAAAGACATGTATAAAAAAAATTGTGGTAATTACTATTATTGATGTAAGTGCGGTATTCATTGTCTTCTTAATTTGTTCTGATTTGATTTAAGTTTATAAAATAAAGGGGGGGGGGGAATACACTTTTGAAGTTTTTATTTTAAATTCAAAATATTTATATAAAAAAATATGCTGTCTGTTTACCAAATTTGGTAAACTTGAATTTAAACTTAAATTTGACACTTAAAGGCGTAGAACACCTTGAACAAAAAAGTTGTTTAATATCCTAACAAACCTGAAAATCAACGTTGATTTGGCCGGAGTCATTGATTTATAATTTATTTTTCATTCACAAAAAATGCCACTGGCTGTTACTGACGTCACAGCTCACCAGGTTTACGCGCGCGTAAAACAAGCGAGCTGTGACGTCAGTGACCACCAGCGGTATTTTGTGAATGGAAAATAAATTAGAAATCAATGACTCCGGCCAAATTATCGTTGATTTTCTTCAAGTTTGGTAGGATATTACACAACGTTTTTGTTCAAAGTATATTAAATTTGCAAACCTTAAAAATATAGCTATCTCTTGACTTTTTTATATATATATATATATATATATATATATATATATATATATATATATATATATATATAATATATTGGGGATTAATTTGATTTAAAGAGAGTTGAAATTGTCTGACACACACCCTTGGGGTTTTTTTATGTGAGTTTTGATAAGAGTCCCGCCAAAGTTACCTACCTGTCGTTTCCTTCAAAATTTTCAAACTATATATTTTATTATGTTTATTATAACGTCATAATGTATGAATTGTATCATTTTTTTTTTTTTCATTGATTTTTTTATTATTGACCTAAAAGGATAATTTTTAAAATATTTCAAAAAAAATAAAACTTGCTTAATAATTAATGCTGTTTGTAAACCCAGTTCACTGCTCCTTAAATAACAATATGGTTATTGAAATGGAATGCGCATTTTTGGGTGCAACAGAACGGGTTTACAAATATCATCACTTGTTTTTAGAATTGATTTAATAATAAGTAGCAAGAATTGTTTAAGGGAGTAGGGTACCGACGTCGGCCATTAGTTTTTAAACTGTTGTCGCCCAAAAAAAAAAATTGAAATTTTGCACAATTATACTTTAGCTTGGGACAATTTCAAATATATAAAAATTTTGGGGGGTCACCGTGCAAATTAATGTTATATGATTTTTTGAAATTTTAAGCCCATATATAAGTTCCAATGTTAAATGGTCAAACATCTTGAAATTTTTATCACGGCTAGGTGTAATCCTAGCAAAAATATGTATAGAATCACGCTTAATAACATATATAATTATAAATAATATATTCTATATAATTCAATTATTGCCCGATCTCGAGCGCCTGCAAAATAGAAAGTCACGCATCCCGCTGCACATGTGCGTTGAAATAGTAGTATAACTTACAGGGTCTTAGAAACGAAAATTATGTGTTAAAAAAATAAATAATAATAATAAAATAATATATGTATATCCTGTATATTGTGTTTTTAAAATTTTCTATTTTATATTATAGGGTTGAGACGGCCGATGGTTTAATTACTTGTGCCTTACAATATGTATATTATGTATGAATTTAAACAATAAAACACTTTGAAATTGAATTATGCATGATTTTTATAACTGAATATAAAAATAAAAAAACGATTTTAGTTAATTTTTTTTTCCTGCCAGGAAGCGGACATTCAAAAAGAGAAGAGAGAGATATCTCAGAACATTCCTCTACAATGACTTCCTGATATCAATGTTTTCATGGTTCCCTTCGGTCTCAAAAGGCTAATGCAGGGAAGAATTTGCTATACTTTGGCCACACGTCATGGAAGAGCCTATATAAAAAGTCAAATGAACTGGTTTCAAAATTTAAGTTTTGGGTAAAAATGTAGTCAATGGTACCTCTTGTAGGTTATATTTGTAATCAAAGAGACGAACTGTATAAAATTATTAATTGTCCATTTAAATTAATAATTGTGTCAAAAATTTATGTTTATATCTATGTATCATAGAACCATAATTGAGGAAATTTAACACACACATTAAAGGTTTGCTTTAAAGTTTATATAGATAGAAAAAATACAGATTGCATTAAATGGGTAAAGATGAGCTTTCGCTAGCACATACTCACACTCAGACGCAACTTTTTTTTTTTTTTTTTTTTTTTTTTTTTTTTTTTTTTTTTTTTACATCTGGACGCCCTGGCTTGGTTTCTACAGAGTTAAAAGAGCGCCTAGTATAAACCCTAGATTACACGCTATATGCGTTTTTCTGTTGAGGGGTCCCTGTAGAGTTTAATGCTCGATTCGATATATTCCATTCTCAATTTCTTATATGTGTCTATCTGTAAATATTCTATCACATCTTTGATGTCACTTAAAATAAGAACTTAATTTGTTTTACACTTCCTTATAATACCAAGGGGAATTAGTGGCAGGTTGACAGATTTAAAATTAATAACACGACAATTTATAAATTAAACATAGTTTTATAGCAATGTTTATTTATTGGTTCTTTTACTATGCATATAACAAAACAAAAATACAACATCAAACGTGGGAGCATACAAGGTATTTATAGAATACTGCAACATATTTAAGTCGTAATGCTATATACTTTTGTTGAAATTACCTCTTTTTTCCATTACGTTTTAAGCCAAATTTACAAATCTTTCACAATTAATTTGTACAGCAATGCCGTTTTTGAAATTCAAATTAAAAAAATATTCGTTCAGTGCAAGTGGTCTATTTATAAATAAAACATAATTTTATTAAGTAAAACAATGTAAAATATTGCAAAATGTTATATTGTTTATATTACTATAAATTTTTTTAAAAAAAAATGAACGTGGGAACTTAATTACAAGGTATTTATAGAATATACAACGTACTGCAACACATTTAAATCGTTTGCTATTTTAAAATAGAATGATATGTAAAAAACAACTGCTTAATCAATGTGTTGACATATACAATTATTATAAACATAATAAGCTATAGGGTATAATCAGGGCTTAAAGTAGATCTGAAGTCTTACCGGAACGCAATAGTGAGATAATTCCACACCCCATCGGGGGTCTGGGGGGCGCAGCCCCCCAGTTGCCCGCCGCAGGCGAAAAAATTTTGAAAAAGGGGCGTGGCATTCTTATTTTTTGCTTAATTTTAAGCTAAAATTTTTTCGCTAGGTTTAAAAAATTAAAATAAAATTGCTTATAATTAGAGACCGGATTTTCAGGTGATCACCTTTTTGTTGCTATGAATAATATATGTTCCTTTTTTATAAGAATGTCCAAGAACTAGCAACTTTCGAGCCGTTTGAGATCATCTCTTTTTTTCTCACCTTTTTTTAGGTTTTCCCTTTTTTTCACCTTTTCATAAATTTTTTTCACCTAAATGAGGATTTTTTTTTTAAGAATTTACAAAACGTTTATAAAAAAACGATTTTTTACCGCAATTTTTTAAAACAGAGAGATTCAATAATGCTGTTCGTAAACCCTGTTCTATTACACCAAAAAATGCGCATCCCATTTGAATAACCAAAGGCGATCGTGATTTTAGGAGCAACGCTCTATTGTATATGTCATCTATAGTAACATTTTTTTTAATTTATTTTTAAATCATAATTTGTTGTTGTTGTAAGTTTTACTTGTAATACCACAAAATACCTATAGGCAGTATAGCATTCGACAAAATTAAATAGTAACCTCGTATCTCAGATTTTGATGTTTTCAAGTATACAGTATAGCACTGTAGCTCAGAAAAAAATTACAAAAAAATTAACTTTTATTTTATCCTAAGGCACATGTATTGCACATTACTTCAGCTCAGTTGCAAATTTTGCCAGCTGATGGTGTCTTTGTAATTAACTAATTAGTAACAAAAAAAAACTTTTGTTATTGTGTTATTTTGAAAACAATGATTTCAAAAGTGCATTTCCTCTGAAAGTACATGAGATAAAAATTTCAAACTCAAACAACCAATAAAGGAAATATTGATTATTCATGCCACGCATATAAAAAAAAATTGCATCCAACCCCTTTGCCAAAATATGCAAAAAACGTAACTTTGAAACTACAACCTTAAAATATATTATAACCTCGAATTATGCTGTTAAATTCTTGTGAGCGCCTAATAAATGCAGCCCGCAGCACAATCAGCCTGTAAAATGCAACCCGGAGCACATATACTTTTTAAATAAATATATATTTCCTCGCACAAATAACTTTAAAAAATAATTTGAATAGTTTCATATTACCAATACAAAATTCTACCCCTAAAGTAATTTTCATTTTTAAAACCCTTGTAGTTACAAAGTTACGCTTTTTGCATTTTTTTGGCAAAGGGGTTATTTGCAATTTTTTATTGACTGCATGGCATGAATAATCAATATTTTCTTTATTGGTTGTTTGAATTTGAAATTTTTATCTCATGTACTTTCAGAGGAAATTCACTTTTGAAATCATTGTTTTCAAAATGACACAAAAAAAGTTTTTTTTTTTTGTTACTAATTAGTTAATTACAAAGACACCATCAGCTGGCAAAATTTGAAGTAATGTGCAATACATGTGCCTTAGGATAAAATAAAAGTTAATTTTTTTAAATTTTTTTCTGAGCTACAGTGCTACTGTAAACTTGAAAACATCAAAATCTGACATACGAGGTTACTATATTTGATTTAGTCGATATACACTAAAAAAAAAATAATAATAAAGTTATTTTTTTTTTTTTACTTTTTTTTGAATTTTATCACCTTTTTTCTGAATTTATCACTTTTTTTCACATTTTTTTTACCTTTTTTGTGCAAAAAAAATCACCTTTGCAAGACATTTTTTTGCCAAAATTTTCACCTGAAAATCCGGTCTCTACTTATAATTAATTTAATTTTCAAATTATTTTGATTTTTAATGAAAAAATTTGTATATACATTTTTATAATAATATTAATATATGTACTGTATTTTGAAACAACTTTTTTTTTCAAATTTAATTTAGGAAAAGAAAAGACAAGATTTTTTTTATATTTTCAAAGGTTAATGGTTAATATTAAAATTGTGAGTGTGCAATGCCATATCATTTTGATTGATTATTTGATGAAAATATGCTGACTTATGAGTGAAATTTGAGAAACATTTTATTCTATTTATCTTTTAACATCGGTGCTCATAGAATTTATAGATTTTACTTTTTTGATAATTAATCTATAAATTCAGCAAAAAAACATCACTTTTAATTTTAAAATTATAAAATAAATTGATTATATAAAAAAACCAATTTATAGAAAACCAATGGAAATATAAGTTTGATTCTGGTGATATTTCATGTCATCTCGCAATGGGTATGGAAAAAAAAAAAAAAAAAAAAAAAACTGAACTAAAATAATTCACGAAAACTCAAATAAATTTGAATATATTTGTTTTACCTCAAATTTTTCTTACCGGAACTGCGTTCCGGCAGACAAATTCTTACCGGTACGGCGTACCGGTGCGTTCCGGCTTACTTTAAGCCCTGGGTATAATGCCTGTTGCAAGTGGCGAACGTCGCATGATATGATGGCTCCTGAGAGCTTCTCCTGCAGTCCCGCTGTGAGGCAAGTACCTCTGTCAGAGTGTGAGCACCACCTTCGCATGCCGGTATATTTATATAGCCATGTGTGATTAAAAAGTGTGGTAAGGTCCTGCTTGTACTGATATATACGCTTTAACGTCGCTAAATGGTGGCAAGCTGGTTGTATACAACAATAAGGGTAGACAAGGCCCCTTATGTATAGGCCCGGCATTCTACTTGTATACAAGGAAGTTCCAATAATAGTAAACAGTCCCAGTTTATCTCATTAATACGTCAGGCTAGATAGATTTAATATCACTAGCAATCTGATCGGTTAGAATCTTAAGTGCAAATGCACTCGCACAACTTTGCATATATATATTTTTATTATTATTAATTTTTATTTATTATTATTATTTTTTTTTTGGCGCTCTTATTGTATTTTAGATATCTTTTTAAATTTTAAAAATTACTAAATTGTTGCAATTTGTGGTAATTAAAAATTTAAGAGTTTAAAGTTCTTTTTTTAGTAGAAAATAAATTACTGTGCTCATTTAAAAAAAAAATAGCAACTACATATATTTATATACACTGACACGATATTATAACAATAACGTAATATGCGTTTATCCTATTAGCAATTTTCAATCAAAATTTGTTCTATACAGCCCCAAGCATAATCATCCATTGTCTGGAGTATAAATATTGATATGGTCTAATTTCAATATTATTTATGCAATATATAATCATATAAATATAGTATAAATTAATAAATTTGATATTTATTATCTTATATTGTAGAGAATTGTTATGTTATTATTGTAATTATTTAGCAAATATTAAAATATATAAAAGAAATATAAATTTACTTTCAGAGCGAGCTGGATCTCAAAGCCCTGCCAAAAAAAAAAAAAAAATTATATATATTTTTTAATATACCAACATTGTACCAAATTAGTATAATTCAGTATATTTTTAAAACTATCTGAAACGTATGAAAAAAGTAAGAATTTCAGTGTTTTCAAAGGTTAGTTTAAAATATATACTGCATAATTTGGCAAAATATTCAATATAATAATAAACACTTTAATTTTTTTTTTTTTTTTTTTTTTTTTTTTTTTTTTTTTTTTTTAAACAAGAAAAGTAGTTCTTGACAGCTCCAGGAACCAGTTGAGGTTCCTAGCTGTTTCATCCTACATTCTTAATCTAAAAATTTTCTTTATTTACAAATTATCATTTTTAAAGTAAATATGAGTATGAAAATATCTTAGTGGTTTTTGGTAATTTTTAGAATTTATTATTATGAATTTTACTGGGAAGAAGAAGCAATTAAAACCAATAAGATTTGCTACTGCAAAAGTTATAAATAATATAAAAAAAAAGTAATCAAATAAATTAATGTAGATAGACATGATGAATAGTATATAGAAACACTAAATTTAATAAGTCAGTTAAACTGCTAATATATTTTATTAATAATAGGTGGTAATTTAATTATTAGGTAATCAGAACCTAAAAATATTAATTTTGTTTCATATATCCTGTAAGTTATACTACTCTTTCAACGTACGTGTCCAGCGGGATGCGTAAGTTTTTATTTTGCAGGCGTTCGCGAAAATCAAAACATCCTTTTATTTTGTTTAACATATATATTTTCATACTTTTATATATATTGATTGAAAAAAAAAAAAAAAAAAGAAGTTATAATAATTGTATTATAGTATCATATGTATTTTCCCCTTTGGCTGAATTGGTTACAGAGTCGTATGACTTAAACCCAAACATGTATTTGATGTAATGTGTTTTTATACAATAAAGCCTATTTTGAATTGAATTGAACTAACAACTAAGTTAACAATTATTTTTATTAAATAATATTAGCAATTAAACTGACTTATTAAAGTTAGTGTTTCTATATTCTATACTATTTATCATATCTATCTGATAATGTATATAATTATCTATACTAATGTATATATTATATATTTTTTTTTGTATATTAAATTGGTAAAATATAATAATAAATAGGATATATTTCATTTAACTTTTACATTAGGAAAATTTTTATTGGTTATGGTTATGTTATTTGTTATTTCTTTCCAGCAAATTCATAATCATTCATACTAAAAACAACCAAGATATCTTCATTTTACTTTATGAAAATTTGTAAAAAAAAAAAAAAAAAAAAAAAGAAGAAGAAGAAGAAGAAGAAGGAGAATGTAGGATATATGAAACAGCTAGGGACCTCAACTGAATACTGGAGCAGTAAGGGATCACTTCCCTTGTTAATAAAAAAATAAATAATAATAAACATAATTTGGTATATTAAAAATAATCTATAACCTTTTTTTTTTCGTCAGGGCTTTGAGATCCGGTTCTCTCTGAAAGTAAATGTGATGTTATGATGACGATTATTTATTATTTATTTATTGATTTATTTATTTATTTATTTATTTATTTATTTATTTATTTATTTATTTATTTATTTATTTATTTATTTATTCATTTATTTATTTATTTATTTATAATTTAATATTGCTCAAGAACAAGAACAACATAACAATTCTACTACAATAACATAATAAATATCAAAGTAGTAATTCATGCTACATTCATAATTACGTACAGGATAAAGGTATATTACGTTATTGTTATAATATCGTGTCAGTGTATATAAATTATGTAGTTGTTATTTTTTAAATGAGCACAGTAATTTATTTTCTACTAAAAAAAGAACTTTAAACTCTTACATTTTTAATTACCACAAATTGCAACAATTTAGTAATTTTTAAAATTTAAAAAGATATCTAAAATACAATAAGAGCGCCAAAAAAAAAAAATAATAATAATAATAAATAAAAATTAATAATAAAAAAATATATGCAAAGTTGTGCGAGTGCATTTGCTCTTAAGATTCTAACCGATCAGATTGCTAGTGATATTAAATCTATCTAGCCTGACGTACACTAGAAATCACGTAAGGATGTGGGCGATTTATCGATTCCCCCTGGGCAGCCAATAGACGCTCTAGCTTTCAAGGTCACTAGGAGGTGGGGTAATGTTAACTAAATGGAGAGTTTTTAGGCGCTCTCTTATTGGTCGCATCCTTACGTGGTGTGGACTGTATTAATGAGATAAACTGGGACTGTTTACTATTATTGGGATTTCCTTGTATACAAGTAGAATGCCGGGCCTAACATAGGGGGCCTTGTCTACCCTTATTGTTGTATACAACCAGCCTGCCACCATTTAGCGACGTTAAAGCGTATATATCAGTACAAGCAGGACCTTTCCACACTTCTAATCACATGGCTATATAAATATACCGGCATGCGAAGGTGGTGCTCACACTCTGACTCTCTCTCTCTCTCTCTCTCTCTCTCTGTCTCTCTTTCTATTCCTTTTTATATTTTTTAAACTAAATATTTTTATATGTCGAGCCCCAAGGGGCCCGATAAACTCGTGATTAGCAGGGGCCCACGGGGTGATCGCTCTGTAAGATTATTGGCTAGCCCGGCCCTGACGGCGGGGAAAAAAATAAACAAAAACTATATTAGATCCATATAAATGCTCAATGTCGATCTATCTATACTGACATATCTGTAACACACAATAAATATACAAAATGTTCAACATAATTCCTCCTAACTATGTATAATATGACTATGTATGACAATGATCTCAAGTATTTGATGTAATATGTAATACGCTTGGACGCCATATTGGAGAAATGAATAACATTGTTCAGTAGGGCAGCATAGGAAAATTACTTCGTTTTTTGCTTTTTTTTTTTTTAAGGGTTGTAGGGGTCGGTAATTTATTATTATTTTTCTCACATATACGTATGATACTAATTCAAGATAAGATTATAATTGTAATATTAACCTATTAACATCTTGCTAAAAAAAAAAAAAAAAAAATGCTTAGTACTTTTCAACTGTCAAAATAAGCTATTTTCCTGTGCGACCTATTTTATTAAGTGATCCAACATGGTGACGACTTTTTTTTTTTTTTAGCATGAATGCATACATGACCTTATATATAGCCTATATTTTAAATCTTTATAACTTTGAATTGGAAAAGCTAATCAAAACGCCATAATTATGTCAAATTTTGCATCTTACATGTACTTTTATTATATAATAATTATCATCATTATTATCATCATTTTAAACAATTGTATATAATGCACAAACATCTTACAAAATTTGAATTGTTATAAATTATTATTAAATTTTTATTATTATTAATATTTTATTATTATATATATATTTTTTATACTCATACGAGAACACGTTATAATTTTTGAATAAAGTAAACAAAAAACAGTATAGCGTATAGGGTGTGTGTGCATGATGTCGTAATAAATGCGCTTCGATGCCATAATTGAGCAACGAATAACATTGCTTAGCTTAGGACAAACGTGGGTTTTCGCTAATTTCTCTGGAAGAAAAGTGTTTTTTTTTTTTTTTTTTGCATAACTTGAAAACCTAATTCAACTTGTTAACAGCATCAATGCTCTCCAAAAAATTGCTAACTTGTAAGTATTTTTAAACTGGTAAAATGTTTCATTTTCCCATGTCGGTGCCTGTTATTTAGTACTCACTTATGGCGTTGACTTTAACATGAATGAAACCGCACCCTAGATACATAAAATGTGACTATTATTCCAATAATGAGAAGAAAAAGTACAATAAAACTGTATTGGTCCTATTAACTTTATCTTTTAATATAATTAATAAATTTTTATTTGAAATATTAAGCACGCATAGTTTTTAGTTTGTACGGCTGGTGTTTATTTTAAAGTTATTTTATTAGATGACATATTATATGTTTCTTAACTCTAAATTTTTACAGTTACCATTATGTACAGAAGTAACAGACATATATATATTTTTTTCTTTTTTCAGAATCCAAAAGACGAAGAAGAAAAAAAAATAAAGATTTTTCTTATTGAATTGAAAAAAATAAAATGAAGTCAAAATTTGACAGTTAAATAGCAACTAACAAGTCTATAGTTCACGTCATTTTATTTAAATAATGTAAATCCTTACTTAAATTTTCTAAGTATCGATGGTAGACTATCGTATATTTTTGCTGTAATATTATGCTCAAAATTGCTAAAGTTAAAAACTGACAAAATGTGTCATCTTCCTATATAACAGGTACCGGTCAATCTATATTGAGTAATACGACATGGTTTTGACTTAAACTAGAATTAAACACCTTATATGTATATATATCAATGTATACCATTGCTCGCAGCGCAAGAAAAAAAAATACTTTTTGGCTATTTTCTTTGGCAAATAAATTGAGTTTTTTTTTTCTGTTATTTTATAATTTCTTGCAAAATTAAAAATCTAATATATTATACAACCTCTGTTAACAGTATCAATGATCTGACAAATATTGATGTAGTATTTCGAAACTGGTAAAATGAGTCATTTTTCCATACTGACTATATAATGAGGAATGACTATATAGTGCTCACATATGACGTTGATTTTTATATGAATGCAACCACCTGGCCAAAAGTTGAGAACGTTTAAATAGGCAACACGCAACAACACTATGTTATCTTTTTATGGGAAAATGCTGCTGCCGCCGCTGCCCAGTTCTTAAACTTTTGGCCAGAGCTGTACATTGGGTCATATTATATTATATAATAATTATTTACTGAGTAAAATTATATAATAACTTTATATATTATATATATTATAGTAGATTTCTATGTATTCTTATATAAATGCAGTAAAAAAAATATTTTTCGTATCTCTGAAACTTGCTCAATAAGTGGGCCTTTATGCTACTACTTATTTTTTATAATTTTATTTTGAAATTTAATGTTAACATTTTTCTTATACGCACCACATATACGCACGCTCAATTTGGGAGGGGCTGCATGGAGGGGAAAATCAATTGATTGGGAATACAATTAAAATAACAAAATTGCAACTTAAAATTTTGTATGCATTTATAGCGAGTCCAAAAATTTCGGTATTGTTCTATCTTTTAAACTTTTACTGGAAATAAAATGTACAAGAAAAAAATAAATAAAAAATTCTTTAAAATTTAATACCTAAAATGTACTGTATATATACACGATTTTTGTGAGTACCATTCACATTCGATTGGTGTGATTTTATCATTTAAATCCAGCGTGTTTTTTTCTAATAAGAATATAATGTCATGCATTGTAAATATAGAGAAAATTTTTGAGTGATGAAATAAATTTTTACAATTTGTTTTTCTTATATAAAAAATAATTATTAAAAAAAATGTACTATAATATTCAAAATGTATTTATAAAGAAAATGGAAGGAAGAGGAAGTTATATGTAAGGAAGGAAATAACGAGTTTATTGTATTTGTGATATGTGATGTGGTTACTGTGGTTACTGTGGTTTGTCGTTATTTGTATCAATAAAGAAATATATACTCAAATTACAGAGTATACAAAATATTTATGAACAGTAGTAATCACAATAAAAACACAAGCAAAAAAATTAATACTAACAATATGTTATATATAGGTACATATAACCTAGTACACAGGTATTATTATACTACAATAATACCTAATGCAGGTGCAATATGCTACAATAAAGGTGTGAATCACTTAGATTAAGTGGTATTGTAGTTTTATAACTGTTCCAAATTCAAGTGTATCTAATCTATTCAGGGACGTATTCAGGGGGGGGGGGGGGGGAGTCTGGATTTTAAACGATCCCATTGCTGAAAGGCGGCCGTTGGCTGTTTAATTTTTTAAATTTGTAGCAGTTGCATGAAATACATAAGACAATTGAAAATCGAATGTAAACAAATGACGTCACAGTCGGCAAAGGGTTGGGAATTAGTTTTTTTTTTTTTTTCTTCTTCTTCTTTTATTAAATAAAACGTTAATTTTCCAGTTAATTGCCTATGCTAAGTTTATCTACTACTTTTTCTCTTTCATTTGACGTATTCAAACTTAGGGGTTAACTTCGTGTAGACTTCCTCATTGTTATACATATTGATTACAAAAATACACAGGAATACAATGTATTTACACCACAGATTTACATTAAAAATGGTTATGGCACTTCACTTTACGTTTACGTAGTGTCTATAAAAGAACTGAAATGTACAATAGAGGTCCTTTGTGCGGTTGTTTGCAGATTTATAATAATCTGCCAACTTATTATATAAGAGAAATTGAAGACCCTATTTTGTTTAAAAAATCAATGAAAACAATACTGTTAAAGGCGTAGAACACCTTGAACAAAAAAGTTGCGTAATATCCTAACAAACCTGAAAATCAACGTTGATTTGGCCGGAGTCATTGCTTTCTAATTTATTTTCCATTCACAAAATGCCGCTGCCGGTCACTGACGTCACAGCTCGCCCGGGTTACTTGCGCGTGGACCAGGCGAGCTGTGACGTCAGTGACCGGCAGCGGCATTTTGAGAATGGAAAATAAATTAGAAATCAATGACTCCGGCCAAATCAACGTTGATTTTCAGGTTTGTTAGGATATTACGCAACTTTTTTGTTCAAGGTGTTCTACGCCTTTAAACAAGCAATATTATTCTATTGATGAGTTTATGAAAGATAATGAATCAGAATAAACAATGCATTTATAGTCGCATGATTTAAATTTTTTTTTCTTTTCTACATATATGTATAAATATGTTTTGTGATATATTGATGTCTGTGTTATAATTGTGTATTTTGACTATCATTTCTAATGTATCAACTGATACAATAACCTAAGCCCTAAGCCGATATGCTTTTGTATATTGTGATTGCGTAGGATGAAAGAAATGAATAAATGTATTTTGAATTTTGAATATACTTCTATAGAAATTATTTAAATTACATATAGTGTATAATAATATACTATAAATATGAAAATATGTTAAATATAGAAATTTTGATAACAAGATTTATTTAATATACTCTTTTTTTTTCATGTAATATCTTGTAAACATTGCTATGTTGCAAAATAAGATTTAAACATTTTGACAGTGCTAGCTAGAATATTTTGAAGCACGATTATATACATGTATGCTCAGCAGATATACACGGGCCAGGGGTAGAAGTGAGGGGGGACTTGAGGGGATCCCTGTCCCCGCAAAAGAATTTTGAATTAACATTGCGCTTATGGAACTTCCTCTCTTTTTCCCCTTAAAGTCCCTGCATAAGAGTCAAAGTCACTTCTACCCTATACACCAGTATATTATATGTTATTCGCATAGTACATTATATAGAATACATTTATGTTGTTTTGTTAAATTTACGGTTCTCTCACAATAGCTTAGTTCCAGGTGAAACTGGTCTCTGAGAAGAGGGTCATGTTATGACTCGAGCTGGAAGATGCGAACCGTGGACACTTGCTTGATGATTAGGAAGGCACTTCAGGATACTCTTTTTTTTTTTTTTTTTTTTTTTTTTGCAAGTTATATTTTACAGACAATTGTTGTAAACATCCTGAGGCAAAGATGGGTAGAAGTACACAGGATGTGGTAAGGAGATTATTATCTAAGAAATGCAAAATAGCTCAAAATGTAGCTTGCGGTGGTGAGAAGGCGTATATATATAGTATAATATATAGACTTAGCCACCCAGGAAGGGATCGGCTGTCATTAAAGTATCTCTGACCGAAAGATATTGGCAACTTGGATCACTTTTTTTATTCTCACTGTTCGATCATCATAACCATATAGTAAGTATACCAGATAAGTAATATACAATTTATGATTCAAGAACTTGAGCAGTTATGATCATTTCATGGTTTCTTATTACCTATAATCTTTATATTGATCCCAGCTACTTAAATATTTGGGTAGCATAATCTAAATTCAGTTTGTACATTATATTATATGTACAAAGTATATGTGTAATATATATTATGATTTTCCTACATCACAAAATTTGAAACCCTTAATCTACTGCTTTCTATTATAGTGATTAAAACATTTTTTTTAAACATGTAATGATATTTCTTTTAATGATAGATAATAGGTTAAGTGAATAAATATAGTGTGTTATTAAATACAACAAAAGTTTTTGGTACTGCAACTGCAAAACAGCAATTTTTTTTTTTGTAAAATGAGTCAGCTTATTTTATTACATGCAGTGAAAATAAAATTATAAAAGTGGTAAATAATCTTAATATATAGACGTATTGAAAATCAATGTTTGAAATTGTGTAATAATAAAATTTAATTCTACTATGGTAACGACGTTACAAAATTAGTAAAACGTACGTTACGGTTTAGAGCTTAAGCGAAAAATCTACTGTAAAATCTAAACTACTTGTATACTTTTTATTGGCTGCATATTGAAAGCAGATTTAAGGGAGTAGGGAACCGATCGGCCATTATAGACTCAAACCTAGCTTTCCCGTCAAAAATTCTGAAAATTTGCACAATGATATACTTCAGCTTGAGACAATTTCAAATATATAAAAAAAATTGGGGGTCACTATGCAAATTAATTTTATATGATTTTTTGAAATTCTAAGCCCATAAGACTCAATGTTAATCTCAATAATTTTTTTTTCGGGACGATCAAACATCTTCAATCTTTTATTACGGCTAGGTATGTGACCCTTAGCTACACAATTGCACTAAATTTAGACCCAATATATATATATATATATATATATATATATATATATATATATATATATATATATATATATATATATATATATATATATATATATATATATATATATATATATATATATATATATATATATATATATAAGGTCAGTACCTTACTCCCTTAAACTAATTTTCAAAAATGAAGTTGATTTTTTACAAAAAAAAAAAAAAAAAAAAATTTCGCCAATCTATAACGGCCCAAGGAAAGGCAGTCAAATGATTTTTTATTTCAATATATATTGATTATAAATAAAAATGTTTTATAATACTTTTTTCAGTGATCTCAGCTTGCTGATAGCCATCAAAAAAACCTTTTAGAGACTTCTTGCTTCTATCATCTTGATTGCAAGGATCATACAAGAATATAAGAGACCTTACGACTTATTCACATAACCTCAATTTTTGTAAAAAAAATTTATTACTGCACGCAGAACAATTAGTTAAAAAAACAAGAACATGAAATCAATTATGTTTTTTGTATTCTTTATTGTTGCATTTAGTTCAGTTCAAAAAATTGATGCTTTTTGGAATATTTTGGAAGATCTATATAAAGATGTGAAACATAGTGCGACAGTTGCTCGCGGTCATGGGTGTCATAAGGGGTATTGTTGGGCATACTGTGGCTTATTTGTATCGCAAAATGACTGGTGTTATACATATAAACCTGGTGGAAGTAATTATGAAAAATGTAATTCTGAATCTGATTGTGGTGGGGATTGGAAATGTTCCTCTGCATGTACTCTTTAAATATTTACCATTGCTTTTTTATCTCTTTTTTATCTTTTTTTTTTTTTTTTTTTTTTTTTTTTTTTTTTTTTTTTTTTTTTTTTTTGAAATTGTTCTATTTTAAATTAATAAAGCCTAATAACTTAATAAGTGTTGTTATTTACTGTCATTATTTTGTAATAATTGTCTGTATGATGTGAAATATTATAGCATTAATAATAAAACATATTATTATTATTATTGACGTTGTTTCAGTTTTAGTTCCTTTATTGATCATAATACCAATTGGCACATACATAATGATTATTGATTACAGATAATATGTTGATAATATTTTTCCCTTTTAATTTATTTATAATATTTTAATATTATTATTATTTGCTGTAAATTGATTTTTTTTATAGATTTTATAAAATTATTATTGGATTAGAAAATAAGAAATATTTACTTGGAACTTGACAGGTAGTTTTTCTAACAATATAAATTAATATAAAGGAAAAAAGTGACGTCAAGTATACACTCATATAATGTGTGATGTATTTAATTCAATGAGAAGTCCAAGTTTTTTTTTTTCTCTCTCTCTACAATATTTTAACCGTCGTCAAATATAGAGATTTAAAACATATAAGCAATAAAAAATTCTAAAATTAAACATTAGTGAAATAAGCTCGGAAAGCTTGACATTAAATAAAATAAATAGTATTTAAAATATATATTTTAAACAGCTTATTTTGCATGATAGAATTATAAAAGTGCAATTTTAAATAAAAATTACAGACATTTTTTTCTTTGCTTTTTTCAAAAATTGTACTTTAGCTCGATTTATTTTCAAAAGCTCGTTTTTTTCAAGAGTCATTTACGAGCTGAACTCGAAAAAGCTCGTTTTCGAGCTAAAAGCTCAAAACCCGGGTTTACCATTTTCAAAAAAAAAAAAAAAAAACGAGCACCCGAAGATTTTGACCCGGGCGGGTGCTCGAACCGGTTTAAATTTACAGCTCTAATACCGATACATGAGAAAGTGCAGTTCTCGCACTCTAAAGGTGATACCCACCCTCAGGTCTGGTACTATATATGAGGAGAAGCTAACTGTTAGCTGAAATAATATATTATGCTACTTTCACCCGTTTAGGGTTAGGTTTAGGTTTGCCGCTTTCACCACTTGCAATATATAGTCATTACTCATTACCTTGCAATGCATATATATATAGCAATATATTTTATTAAAATGCACTTAAAATTTGTATTAATTTTTTAGGCATTTTATTAAGATCTAAATTTTAAAAGTAATAAAAATATAAATCATATTAATTTAATAATATGTAATAAATGCTACACAATAAAAAAAAAAAGTCAAATACTTTTAAGCGACTGCAAAACCAATGGTAACGCTTAAAGTCGATGTTGATATTGAGTTCAATTACTCAATATACATGGGCCGATACGAAATAGGGTGTGTGCGCATTACGTCATTCTGAGTGCTTTTCGATGCTCTTCTTGAGTATTGAAAAAAATTGCTCAGCATAGAACAAACGTATTATTATTATTATATATATTTTTTTATTTTTGCTATTTTCTTTGAAAAATTAGCTATTTTTGGGATATTATTCTTTTTCTTGCATATACTTGAAAAACTATAATGCAACCTAGTTAACAGCATCAATGATCTCAAAAATATTGCGAAGTATTTTTAAACTTGTGAAATGTGTCATTTTCCTATACTGGCCCAATTGGCTCATGTTATTTAGCACTCACTTATGGAGTCGACTTTAACATATGAATGAAACCATCCTATAGAAAAATGACACATTTTGCTACTTTAAAAATACATAGCAATATTTTTGAGGGCATTGATGCATGTTTATCAATATCATTAACATTTTTATAGCATTAAGTCTGAAATAACAATTATAATTTAATCTTTATTTTTGTATGCTAATTATTTAAGATTTTTGTTATACAGTTAATATTCATAACTACAACACACGGAATTCTAAAAAAAAGTCTCGGTACGAAATACAATAATTTCAATGATACAAAGGTAGAGACCATATTAAATTACAGCAAAAATGTTCGTATGACAGTCTATACCATTAGACAATTTAAATAATGATGTACAATATTTAAAAATCTATTAAATTTATCTATTAAATCGGGCAAATTTATGACAATTTGCCATCTATTTTAAGAAATGTAAATAATGATAATTTTTTTAAAAATTTGCTTAAAAAAATTTTGCTTTATAAAGAATATTATACTTTAGGATCCTTTTTTGATAAAAACTCAAAAGTAGATAACATCGATGTTTTAATGTTCACCACTCATACAACATTGGAATATTATACTGATGATACAGTTTCACAAACTTCATTATAATTTTTTATAGATTAATAATTTAGTAATAGTTGTGTAATTTATTGTATTGTTTGTAATATTGTTGCTGTTTGTATAATTTATTATGTTATATTTGACAAGACCAATGCTTGTTGTAACCATGTTGTAACTTTAATTGTTACTATGAACTGCCTGGGTCAATAAATATTCTTATTCTTATTCTTATTCTTATTCTTATTCTTAAAAAAAATTACTTTTTTCGAATACGTTCATCTAAATTAAAAAATTATTGGAGCTTATCGGTTTAGCGTGCGAAGAGACGCGGGGAAATCTAAGGGTCCCCTAATTTACCATTAAGTTTATGGGGAAACACACGTGTTTTTGCGATTTTGGAGAAAACTACTCCACCAATTTCGGAGAAAGTTAAATGAGAAATACTAAACATCCTTTTACGTATTTTAAGCCATAAAATTTTTTTAACAATTTGTTCAAACTGACAACCTTTATTAAATTGATATATATGTTTATCACGCACTCAAATTTGAAATATTTTACTGAATAAATTATGACAATTTTTGTTTTAATTAATTTAAAATAGAACAAAAATGAACTTATATTAATGTCGATATATAGATATTTATTTTTTATTAACTATACTATATATTAACTATATGAAATAGAAAACTTATAATGTCGATTTACTTTGTAAGGATTTATTTATTTATTTATTTATTTATTTATTTATTTATTTATTTATTTATTTATTTATTTATTTATTTATTTATTTATTTATTTATTTATTTATTTATTATTTTTTTATTTATTTATTATTTATGCATAAAATATTAGTTTTATATTTTAATAGATATTATGTTGTATTTGCATTATAGATTATAGATATTATAATTATATACACACAATCCTATATTATATTATTCCAATATTTAATTTATATATTGTTACATATCGTCGCTGTGGCGGATAAAGTGCCGATCTGCAAAATCAACAAAGGCCATTTTTCTATGTTTTTGTATTGATAATGAGCCTTGTTGATTTTTCAGATCGGCACTTTAGCCGCCACAGCGACGATATGTATGATAATGCATATTATATTTAATTATTACTTTATACTTGTGTTTAACAAAGTAATAAAGGTATATTTTTTCTATGATATAAATATGATTTAAGTACATATATATTGTATTATTAAATTGATGGTTTTCTCACAGTGGCTCTCAGCTCCAGGTGGTACTGGTCGTTGGGTAGAGGGTTACCCTGTTGCACAAATGGTTCCATTTTAGTCTTGATTGTTGCATAATGGTTCGTAAAGGTTCCGGAATCATTTTGAAACCATAACAAAATTCATAAAAATTATCCTTATTTCATGTCCGACAAACTTAACATGGTCCCATTTATAGGTATATGTTTGAGACACTTTTAACAGTTCTGAAACGTTTGGTATATATATAATGGTTGCCTATTATGGTTACTGTGCAACAGGGATTATGTTATGAATCGAGCTGGGAGATGCGAACCGTGGACACTGGGATGATAGATAATAAGGAAGAAAGGATTTTTTTTTTTTTTTTTTTTTTTTTTTTTTTTTTTTTGCAAGTTATATTTGATAGACAATTGTTGTAAACATCCTGAGGCGAAGATGGGTAGAAGTACAGGATGTGGTCAGGAGATTATTATCTAAGAAAGGCAAAATAGCTCAAAATGTAACTTGCTTTGGTGAAAAGGCGTATATATAGACTTAGCCACCCAGGAAGGGAGCGGCTGTCATCAAAGTATCTCTGATCGGGCAGCTTAGTTCACTTCTCACTGTTCAATCATCATAGCCATATAAGTAAGTATATCAGATAAGTAATATACAATTTATGATACAAGAACTTGAGCAGTTATGATCATTTTATGGTTTCTTATCACCTATAATCTTTATATTTATCCAGAGCTACTTAAATATTTGGGTAGCATAATCTAAATTCAGTTTGTACATTATATTATATGTACAATAATGTATATATGTGTAATACATGTATTTTATGATTTTCCTATATCACAAAATTTGAAACCCCTAATCTACTGTTTATTATTATAGTGATTTAAACTTTTTATTTATTATTATTATTATTTTTTATTATAAAATATAATAATTTTTAATTATCAGAGATAATAGCGCAAGTGAATAAACATATAGTATGTTATTAAATACAAAGGTTTAAATAAATAATTAAATATAAAGGTTTTGATACTGCGATTACTAAAACAGCAATCTTTTTTTAGTAATGAGTAAACGAATAAGTTTATTTCTACTATGCAGTTGAAAATCAAATTATAAAAATGGTAATAATCATATTTACGTATTAAAAATCAATGTTTGTGTAATAATAAGTTTTAATGCTACAGTGGTAACGTTACAAAAATAAAGGCATAGACAACATAAAAATATTAGAATTTACATCACAAAATACTTGATGGGACTTACATAATTAACATTAATTGGTTTTAAAACCTAACTGTAATGTCATAGCAGTGATCAGAAAATTTCAATATATACAACCTGCACAACATTTTCATACTAGTTTTTGCTTTTTTCTGACGTCATAAACAGAAATTGTCACGCAAATCGCGTACTTTTACTTTACAGTTTCTTCATGCACTCTTGTGAGGCCACATTTACATTCTGGTAAAAAATTTATCATCAGTTTTGTAGATCCCATTTTGTGTTTAATTATTAATAAAAAACATGTTGTTTTAAGTTTTCTATATGCCTTTAAGCAAAACGTTCCAGTTTAGAGCTTAAATGATAAATCTACAACGCTTAACTATTTACGTATTTACTTTTTATTGGCTGAATATTGTAATCAGAATTAAACTAACAATGTTGATTTTTTTAAATAAAAATAATAATTAAAACATGATTTTCTTTTGCCATGCCATAACCGCTCAAGAAAAGGCAACCAAAATGATTTTTTATTTTAATACTAGATGATTGATTATAAGTAAAAACGTTTTATAATAATTTTTTCAGTGATCTCAGCTTGCTGATAGCCGTCAAAAACCCTTTTAGAGACTTCTTGCTTCTATCATCTTGATTGCAAGGATTATACAAGAACATAAGAGTACTTATTCACATTACCTCAATTTTTGTAAAAATCTTATTACTGCACGCAGAACAATTAGATAATAAACAAACATGAAATCAATTTCGTTATTTGTATTCTTTATTGTTGCATTTAGTTCAGCTGAAAAAATTGATGCTTTTTGGGATATTTTGTCCGATGTATATCAAAATTTGAAACATAGTGCGACAGTTGCTCGTGGTCACGGGTGTCATTATGGGTATTGTTGGGCATACTGTGGCTTATTTGTAGCGCAAAGAGACTGGTGTTATACGTATAGACCTGGCAGAACTGATTATGTAAGATGTAATTCTAAGTCTGATTGTGGTGGGGATTGGAAATGTGGATCTGCATGTGCTCTTTTTTAAATATATTTACTATTGCTTTTTTTTATTATTATTATTATAGAAAAATGTTTTATTTAAGAGAGTAGGGGACCGACGTCGGCCATTAGACTCAAACTTTTCTCGTCAAAAAAATCTGAAATTTTGCACAATGATACTTGAGCTAGAGACAATTTCAAAAATATAAAAATTTGGGGGGTCACCTTGCAAAATAATTTAATATGGTTTTTTGAAATGTTAAGCCCATAAGGCCCAATGTTAAATTCAATCTTTTTTTCTTTTTTTTTTGGGGACGGTCAAACATCATGAAACTTTTATCACAGCTAGGTGTAATCCTTAGCTACACAATGACACTAAATTTAGACCCAAAACACTTCTAGTTTTTTAGATATAAGGTCGGTACCCTACTCCCTTAAAATTTATGGAACTTTATCTCATGCAGTTGTTATTAAATGGTCATTGTTTATATTTTGTAATTATTGTATGTATGTTGCTTCATTAAGATTATAATAAATAAATATTATAGCATTAACGTTAAAACGATTGCTATAAATGAAAAAATTTGAAGTTGCATTTTTTTTTCTGAAAGACATTGTAATTTTTCTGTATTTTTTAAAATATTTTTTCAATTTTGTTTTTTTTATTGATTTTAGAAATCAGTTTTTGAAAATAGAGATTAAAAGTTAATAAATTAATAACTGGACCTGGGTGGCGATTCTGTAACTTTATAACGAACGAAATTATTCGATTTCTAATACAAATTTGTTTGTTGACAACAAAGGGAAAAAATTACAGAATCAGCCCCCTGGATAGGAGTTATTCTAACTATAAAGTTAAAGTAAATAAAAAAAAAATCAAATGAACTAGAATTATTTGCTATTTGACGTAGTTTTATTAATTCAATAACAAATCGGAGTTTTTTTTTTTTTTTTTTTTTTTTTCGTTTTTTTTTTATCCTTGATTCTGAAAGAAGATATAAATCTGTACAATCATAATGGTAACAGTAAAATTTAAAGTTTTAGAAACATTATAAATTTCATCCAATAAAATATCTTAAAATTAAACACCAGTCGTACAAACTAAAAACTATGCGTGCTAATATTTCAAATGAAAATGGAGTAATTACTAAAAGTAAAATAAAATAATAATAATATGACCAATACAGTTTTACTGTAAAATAATTTTTTTTCTCTCATTATTGGAATAACAGTCACAATTTATGTGTTTATGTGTATTGACTAATAAAGGATCAACTATTTTGAGGCTGACTATAAGCGATTTCGCTCACATCCGCTTCCGTATAAATACCGACATGCGAAGGTGGTGCTCGCACTCTGACAGGGATGACGTTTACTCGAGGCCTGGGTAGTGTTCGCAAGAGAAGCTCTCAGGAGCCATCATGCGACGTTCGTCACTAGCAATAGTCAATATACCTTGATTAACATGTTTATATGTGGCAATACATGTCTGGGGTTGCCATATATGAGATTATGTATTTTCTATACAATTATGTATGTATACAGAGTATATATGTAATCTTAATTGCATAATGCAAAAAGAAAATGTCTTTAATATTTATTTTGCATTTAAATAATTGTTTTTTTCTGACGTCATAAACAGGAATATTCTCGTAAATTGCATACTTTACAGGTTATTTTTACTCTCTCTTGTAAGGTGTATCACATTTACATTCTCATATAAAATTTGTAGATCTCATTTTGTGTTTAATTATTAAAAAAGAGCATGTGGTTGCATGTGGTCTAAGGTTAAGAATATTTGGTATTTTCTAGGGGCTTTAATGATGCACTGTATCTGAATTTGAACAATATGTTGAAATAAAATGACAAATATATTTACATACGTCTGTTAATTTTGTTTAAATGTCACTAAATATTTATTAGTTTTTATAATATTCTGATAATTATAAAATGTGTAATATTAATAATGATAATATATACCACTTTAATACACCATTGGATTTCATACCGGCGGTGACGTAAAATTATTTAATCTGTGGTGCTCTAGAAAAAGGATTGAGACTCGCAATTTAACGTTATACATTTATAGGGAGAAACACTTTTTTTTTTTTTTTTTTTTTTTTTTTCAAATAATAGGAAAACTGCTGCACAGGTTCCGAGAAAAAGTAAATGAGGGATACTATAGGTAGGTTAATGTGTTTACAGCCAATATATATTTTTAATTGCTCCACCAATAAGATGCAGTCTACAATGAAGCGCACAGCACACACAAAATAAATAATTAAATTTTATCAAAGTATGTGTATTATAAAATATTCATTATTTATCATAAACTATTAAATGGCACACACGGGTAGTTTTGATATTCTATTATATTTTGAATGAAAATAATAATCAGATAAATCATATTAAAGGAATAGACCAGAGAAAAACATAAGCATTTATATCACAAAACACTTGATGGGACTTACATAAATAACTTTAGTTTGTCTCAAAACCCAACTGTAGCTCCGTAGCAGTGATCAGAAATTTCAATTTATGCAGCCCGCATGACATTTTCATACTTATTTATGCATGTTTGGGACGTCATAAACATGAATATTCACGTAAATTGCATACTTTACAGTATTTTCACGCTCTCTCGTGGGGCTACATTAACATTCTGATAAAAGTTGTCAACAGTTTTGAAGATCCCATTTCGTGTTTATTCATTAAAAAGCACATTTCATGTTGTTTTATGTGGTCTATGACTGATGTTTCAATTATTAAACAAAATAAGTAATTTAACTTTTATCATATATCTTTCATAATTTGTGATACAGACTAGAGACTGGGTTAAAAAATTACGTAGCTGTACTTTTGTTTTCTGTTGTTGCATTTTACGTTTTTTTCAAGCTATACAGTATTGCGTGAAATTTTTTTTTTTCAACTGCACTTTCTTTTAAAAAAAAAACAGCCATACTTAGTACTACCCTTTTCAGTAATTATTGTCTGTAAAAATCCCGCTGTAAAAATTAAATGTTATAGAATTCTTATTTATGTTACTTCTTTCCAGCAATAATTAAATTTTAAAATAAAAATAATAAAATGAAATTAAAATATTGTAATACTTTAATTTATGCATGATAAATTATTATTATTAAATTGAAGAAAAAATGTTAAAAAAAAACTAATTTCTATGAAAGGGTTTGGCTTTTGTGTTACACCGTGTTACATCAGTAAAGTGAAATTGAAAAGGTATTCGGCTCGATTCAATGTCAATTTACTGCTTATATAACACGGTGTAACACGAAAGCCAAGCCCTTTCATTAAAACTTCCCGTGTAAAATAGGCGTTAAATTACAAACTCTCAATAATTTTTATTTCATTAAAAAATGTTAACGGTATATATATATATATATATATATATATATATATATGGCCAACTTTAAGTGATTTCACTTAAAAAACTTCCGTTTCTACTCACTACGCATGCGCAGTACGTTTAAACGGAAGCAAATGTGAGTTAAATCGCCTTATATAAGTCGACCTCAAAACAGTTGTTCCTTTATAAGTCTATAAAACAAAAGATAAACTTATTTTTCAAATAAAATAAAACCAAAAAGCAAGTTTCTGCTATGCTGATGAGTAATATTATTCATTACTGCAATGTGGAATCGAAGCGCATTCAGTATGACGTCATGTGTAGAAAATCTATAAAGTTAATAAACTTAGTATCTTGTATTTAAGGGAAAAAAAATTAATTCTGCAATGCTCCTCCTATTTATATTATAATAGCACATTTAAAACGACTATATTTAACAACTGTCAACAGCTTAAAATTAAAATACTAATAATTGTCGATTATTGAACGCATGTACATTTTGTTACTGAAAATTTACATTGTAGATATTAGTGGAAAATAAATTTGATTCTGTTTACATATGAAGGAAAAAAAAAATCCGATTTTAAAACCATTTTTACTCGTTGTGAAGTTTTTACTTTTTTAAATCATTTTCCACATGCTTGAAACCATTCAAAACAATATTACCCACATTTCGTAATAAATCAACATAGTCTCCATTCTCGGATTGTCTTTCCATTTCTTCAATTTTTTCTGAAGTTATTGATGCCGCAGTATGTTCTATTGCTCTTACACCACCAGTAATGAGAGAATGAGTAGAAGTGAATGTCATGTCAGTGAGTGAGTTAAGTGTAGTTCCTACTGAAGCTATCACCTCTTTTGTATCATTGCTAAGAATCGCATCAGTTACTTTGGACACGACCTTAGCACCTTTTACAAATTTACAATATTCTTCCAGATCACTAGAGTCAAGATCAATGTCTTCATATATTTTTAAGAATTTTTTTGTTCGTGATGTTAATGTATCCATATCATTCCCAAATTTTTCACCTAATTCTTTTAAAATATGAATTTTTGATGCCTTATTTTCATCAGTATTTATTTCAATTGGTTTTAACTCATTCAAAGAGAGAATTTTACTTAAGCTTGACTTGTAGTAAGGTAATGAGATTGATGAATAATCGTTTCTAGTATTAGTACTACCACTTGTAATGTACTGCTGGACATCAGAATGCACATTCATCAAGGTTTCATCCAGATTTGTTGAATCTTTCATCAACTGAGTAAGGAGATTTTTGAAGGATACTGAAATATTCAAACACATTATTATTATTATTATACTCTATTATATATTACCATATGTGTGCATATAGGTAACACGCGATCACGATAAGAATTTTTCTTAACTTAAAAATTCATGCTTAAAGGCGTAAAACACCTAGAACAAAAAAGTTGTGTAATATCGTAACAAACCTGAAAATCAACGTTGATTTGGCCGGAGTCATTGATTTCTTATTTATTTTCCATTCACAAAATGCCACTAGCAGTCACTGACGTCACATCTTGCTTGTTTTACGCGCGCGTAAACTTAATTGGAGAACTGTGACGTCAATAACCGCCAGTGGCATTATGGAAAATAAATAAGAAATCAATGACTCCGGCCAAACCAACGTTGATTTTCAGGTTTGTTAGGATATTATACAACTTTTTTGTTCAAGGTATTCTACGTAGAATACGCCTTTAATATAATTTGCAACATTATTCTCATATGAGAAAAACATGCGCTATAGTAAATAAAAATAATAATTAAAATATCTTATCGCGCGGTCCTGTGTAGTATAATGCATGATGATGTGATATAGTATATAAATATATATGATGCTAAATTTGTAATGATATTCTAAAAGTGGATTCACACACACACACACACACACACACACACACACACACACACACACACACACACACACACACACACACACACACACACACACACACACACACACACACACACACACACACACACACACACACACACACACACACACACACACACACACACACACACACACACACACACACACACCTTATATATATATATATATATATATATATATATAATTTATATATACAGTAGGATTTTTTTAAAATGGGACAAAAGGATTTTGCCGAATATATGCCGCGCGAATGAAATCGCTAGAAAATAATTGTCACAACAACAGTTAGGTGTGTCTACTGCTGTATTTCTCCGCCTTCTTACATCACTCGTATGTGTGAGCACCAAAATATTTATGCTTGCTTGCTTGACCAGCCGACTGGTGCATCTCTCTCTCTCTCTCTCTCTCTCTCTCTCTGCTACTGTCTCACTTCCTGTGTGAGTATCATGCAAAACCAAACTAGACAGCAAACTATCACCTTCATTTCTCTCTCTTACTCTCTCTCTCTCTCTCTCTCTCTCTCTCTCTCTCTCTCTCTCTCTCTCTCTCTCATTTTATTATTACTGTTTATTTATGTTGAAATTGATTATATAGATTATGGTTGTCAAATTTTAGTAATTGTTTTTTTTCTTTCTCTCTCTCTCTCTCTTATCCTGTCTCGAGAAAAATATCATGCAATGACAGCAGAGATAGATAGAGAGAGAGAGAGAGAGAGAGAGAGAGAACAAAGGTGTGCGCTAGCGTGCACCAGACGGCTGGTCAAGTAGGCAAGCAAATTTTGGTGCTCACATAGTATAATAATTTTTATACCAATCATACAGGAAGGCGGAGAAATACAGCAGTAGACACACCTAACTGTTGTTGTGACAATTATTTTCTAGCGATTTCATTCGCGCGGCATATTCGGCAAAAACCTTTTGTCCCATTTTAAAAAAATCCTACTGTACTTCTAAAGATATATAATTTGTTTTTTAAATAAATTTTCAAACGATATTTGTCATATTTTATATTTACCTATTCCATTACAATAGATTTCCACGAAATCTAAATGGTCAGTTACAATATCCCCATGGTCTCCCCCATCAATGATTGTAGGTTTTGAAGTTGCTGGCATCACACACTAATAAAAATATAGCGTTAATTATATTGTAATCATTAAAATATGTACAGTAAACATATTATATTTAAAAATATATATTATATTAGGAAACTTTTATAATACGATTATTTGAATGACTTTATCCTTTCAAGTTAAAGGATTATACCAGAAGAAAACATAAGCATTTATATCACAAAACAATTGATATGGGACTTATAAATAACTTTAGTTTGTATCAAAACCCAACTAGAGCTCCGTATAGCAGTGATCAGAAAATTTCAATTTATGCAACCCATACATTTTTTTTTACTAATTTTTGCATGTTTCTGACATCAGAAATATGAATATAGTCACACAAATTAATGGCATACTTTACAGTATTTTCACGCTCTCTTGTGGGGCTACATCAACATTCTGGTAAAAATTGTCCCAAATTTGTCGTGTTTAGTCATTAAAAAGCACATGTGTTTTATGTGGTCTATGGCTTTAAGATATAGAAGCCTTCCAAAAACGATTTTACTGATAAAAAAATTAATAAAATTGAAGTGTAACAATACTAACAAAGTGATAGCAGATGACTTGGTGTTCCTGTCTCAATTGCCTATTAAATGAACAACTGTTTTGAGGCCGAGTACAAGCAAATTTGCTCACATCCGCTTCCGTTTTGACGTACTGCGCATGCGTAGTAAGTAGAAACGGAAGTGGATGTGACTGGCATCGCTTAAAGTCAACCTCAAAACAGTTGTTCCTTTATCAGTCATTTTACATGCTTTTTTTCTTTACGGTGGGATAACGCTAAGTATAACTCAAGTAATAATATTTTTCTCGGTGTGGCAATTTTTGCTGTAGCTTGGCCTATAAAAGCTTTTGCTTACCTAATTTTGGACAAATATTAACTTTTTCATCAAATTGAATTAAGTTCAGGAAAACAGAAGCTTTTGAGATGCAAGAAACGAAAATAAAAATTCTAACTTGAACGAGTGAAAATTGTTTCTTTGTCTAATAACAAAGTATGCTAAATCAAGGAAGAAACACGTCGTTGTCTGCTAGTATTTTGAACGGATAGCGAGGCTTTGAACTTGTATTTGTAAAACCCATGTTGTAAACCAATAAATTAAGCAGATACACTTTAAGTGTATTTTGATTGTAGGATGAAAGGAATGAATAAATATATTTTGAATTATACAGTGTGAGACATATTCTATTCCGGGTGATTACTTTTTTTTTTATCATTTCATCTCTATTAATTCAATAATATACATGCTATATTTTTTATTCTCAAGTTTACTTACAGGACTGTCGGTTCTATTTAACATATCAATATACATAAATATTCTGGGCACTCCTTGCAGCGATATACATTTCGAGGCCAAGAAAAGTGAAGTGATTTCGTTTATCCAAACTCCAGCGATATGCGAGTCTTCATATTGCTTGAAATTTTTGTGCACTGACATAGGGGCCAAAATTGCCACGACAAAGCTGTTTTCACTTGCAAGGCTGCTATCTTTGGACACTGAAAACAAAAATGAAGGAATGTTTCTTTTAATATAAATTCTATACTGTATGGAGGGAGGGAGGGAGGGAGGGAGGGAGGGAGGGAGGGAGGGAGGGAGGGAGGGAGGGAGGGAGGGAGGGAGGGAGGGAGGGAGGGAGGGAGGGAGGGAGGGAGGGAGGGAGGGAGGGAGGGAGGGAGGGAGGGAGGGAGGGAGGGAGGGAGGGAGGGAGGGAGGGAGGGAGGGAGGGAGGGAGGGAGGGAGGGAGGGAGGGAGGGAGGGAGGGAGGGAGGGAGGGAGGGAGGGAGGTTATGCAATACTTACCTTTTTGAAGCTCCTCCAGCAGGTTGTCGTTTTCAATAAGACCCCCCTGAATCTTGAATCCAATACACTTGAGCGATTGTTTCAGATGCTCAGCGGTGTTTTCGTGATCTAATGTGTGAAATATCAGTGCTCTGCCTGTGCTCGTCTTATCCTTACATATGGATATGTATCGGACGGAATATTTGAACAATCTGGCTGCCCACTATAATAATAATAAAAATATATCGCATTGTATGTTGTTACTGTATTATCATACTTTTTTTTTTTTTTTTTAAGGGTTTATTTTCTCATTAATTTGATTTTTTGACATTTTTTTGAACTCTAAAAAAACATAGAAATCTCAAAAACACAAATTGTTAATCAAGCAATTTTGGCTGGTGGTCAATTTTTTTTTTTTTTAACTTTCAATATTTAAAGATCTCATACCAAAACCTAAATTATTTATTATTATTATGTTATTATTATTCATATATTATTAATTAATTATGTGTGTGGCTATTTTTAATATTAGCAGCAATATTTCAAATTGAATAACGTAACATACATCTGCATCAAATTAAAATTAACAAGAACTCATATTCGAGAAATTGTATTTTCATAAACTTTTGCTGGGAAGAATGTTTTTTAAGGAATTAACAAAATAACTTGGGAGAACTATTTGTCATTTCAGACCTTTAAGATGTTATAGTTTTATTTATTTATTATTATGTATATAATTTATATATATATATATATATATATATATAATAAAAATTAGGGCAATAAATAATTAAAATAATTAAAACAATTTAAGAATGCAATAAAATACTGTAATTAAGCTAATTAAGGCTGAATTGATCAAATGCAAATACTTACTCTGACAAATTAAATTCATGAGATGTAGATGACGATGCAGTTACGGAAGCTGAAGTGAAAGGATCACCGGTAGGTGTATCAAATTTAGGCAATGTTGTTGGAACACTAGAAAATACGTCAATATTTTGTACTATGCAAATTAAAAAAAAAAAAAAAAAAAAAAAAAAAAAAACTACGGCTAACTTTGATATACACTTTGGCCAAAACAAGGCTGTTCCCGCCAAAAGCTGTATCCGCGGTGCTAAGCCAATCAGAGAGCGTGTTATAAACCTACTAGCCAATCACAGTTGACTTTACATTGTTTATTACACTGTATCCGCTCGAACTAGTATTGGGAGAAGTGTATATATTTTTATGAAGTACACTCCCGGGCAATAATAATGTCTGGCTGCGTTGATCTCTCCTAATGTTATTTATATGGGAGACTTGAATGATAGCCTGACAGATTTATTGACCACCAGTGTACTTACAAACAAACTTACAATAGTGGACTTCAAAGTAATTTAAGCATATATATTTTTTTAATTTTTTTTTTACATGTTTGTGTATCCTGATCGTATTTTTCAGAATGCATATATATATGACACAAACACAAAGTCATCTGCTAGCACTTTGTAGTAGTGTGCTCTGATTTTTTTATTAATGTTTTTTTCTCTCAATTTATATAATATAAGGTAAACTTACGGTAAAATGACCTCTGCTGTTAACAAATTGACGAAGGACGGAGTCTGAGCTGAAAATTCAAAGCTACCTCGTGCAATCATGTTGGTCATATTTATAAGCAACTTGGTTAAAGGTAAAGGCTCTTGCATACTTTTCATTTCTGAGTAAAATGTATCAATGAAGCGAGTTCCATATTTTTCATTTCTTTTTGCCATTTTATCTGAAAATTAATGAAAATACACGGAAAAAAATTACTATACTAATGTCAGGTAATTGAACCTGTATTTGGCAATCACTTGAATTTGGAACAGGTAGTTATAAAACTACAATACCACTTAAAATCTAAGTGAGCCACACCTTTATTGTTGCACAGTGCACCTGCATTAGGTATTATTGTAGTATAATAATACCTGTTTTCTAGGTTATATGTCTATACCTATTACATTGTAAGTATTAATTTTTTTTGCGTGTACATCTGTGATAATAAAATAATTATTCATTTTTATGTTGGCTTCAAAAAAATTTGTATCTGTTAAGTAAGTATAATACTTTGTAATTTGCAACTGGAAAAAAAATTTCATTATAGTGGCGACAAATTTTGAACTAAAATTTTAAACACTTTTATTTTACAGGTAAAATAATGAGGAAGACCGCATAACTCTAAAAGAAGATTTTGTCCGGAATCGTTGATAGATGCGAATTTATAATTTTTTTTAGTTCATTAAGTATTTTATTTTATTTTTAAAAATCTAAAAATGACATCACAGTCGATAACTTATGTATTTGGGCATAGGAAAAAGTTAACAACCAACCGTGATGTCATTTCGTGACATTAAAAAATTAATTAAAAATAGTTAATGAATTAAAAAAATATATAGAAATTCACATAAACACGGATCAAAATAAATACATAATAATTATGCTAACACATTTTCAACTCAATTTGTTCAATATACATAAATTTTGCTCTACTGAACAATTACGCTGTTATACAATATTACAATTACAATATTTATGCCATAAATATTATGTTGATATAGCATTATAATTAGTGTTGCTCTTATTTAGCATAATTTATGCTATAATGACGTATAAATGCAGTTTATATTGCATAATTTACTCTTTCCGTGCATCTATGTCTAATGTCTATTCAGGACGATCTCTTCTTTTAGAATAAGTAATAAAGTTACTCCTCCTAAATCTAAAGTCTTGAGTCTTATTTCTCATTAAGGAAAATTTTATATTTGATATTAAGATAATTTATTGACTTAATTGATAAAAAAAAAAAAAATTTAATTCAAAAAATTTGGGGATTGAGCCTTATATATTAGATGTATGAGAGTATGTACACTCGCGGAAATGAAAATGTTAACATTAAAGGAGATGCCGCTTTCTAACGAAATAAGTATAGAAAATACATATTGTCAGCAGGTAATAGCAGCGTTGCCAAATGGCAAATTCTTTGAAAAGCATGAATGAATTCTTTACGAAGCGGCATCCTCTTTTCTATGTGTCAAGCATGCAAATAAGGCTCGATTTTTGTCTACCACTCTCCAAGTTTTCATTTTTTAATTTTTTTACCTGATGACTGATGACTGAATTATTTATCAAAACTTACATGGCACAGTGCTGAAAGCAATGAAAAACTTGGAGTCATTGGGTAACTTTGGCAGTAAATAATCTTCATCAATGACTTTTTGAACATTAACGTCGGTATTTTCACCAGCATTGGTTGCACTAGTCTTGGGTTTGGACCCCATATACATCACTCTCTCATTTTTGTCTCCACGACAAGCCTAAAAAATATAAAATATTTATTATTAATCTTTCAATCATCACATGAACAAAAACTATACGCTACAGCAAGAAGACATTAATGCTGTTCGTAAACCCTTTTCTCTTACACCAAACAAATGCGCATTCAATTTGATTAACCATAGCTGATCGTCATTTTAGGGGCAAAGAACAGGGTTTACAAACAGCATTATTGTGTTTTTAAATAGGGTGTATACGCATCGCATTTATTAACGTCATATTTAATGTGCTTGGATTGGATGTCATACTATAGAGAGTAAATGAATATATCATTGCTTAGAATAGGAAAAACTTTGTTTTTGACTATTTTATTTGGGAAATAGGTTAATCTTTATTATAATATTATTGTTTTTCTCACATACTTGAGATACTTATTCAACCTATCAACAGCAGCAATGCTCTTAAAAAATTTTCCTATATAGTATTTTTAAATTGGCAAAATGAGTCATTTTCCTATGCGGTCCATGTTATTGAACTTTGCATAGACCTTAGGATAACAATATTTATTTTTATTACATCATTTTATGCTATATATAATATATTTTTTATAATAATTCAAGAAACAAGCTTTTGAATAAGATCTCCCTCCCTCCCTCCCTCCCTCCCTCCCTCCCTCCCTCCCTCCCTCCCTCCCTCCCTCCCTCCCTCCCTCCCTCCCTCCCTCCCTCCCTCCCTCCCTCCCTCCCTCCCTCCCTCCCTCCCTCCCTCCCTCCCTCCCTCCCTCCCTCCCTCCCTCCCTCCCTCCCTCCCTCCCTCCCTCCCTCCCTCCCTCCCTCCCTCCCTCCCTCCCTCCCTCCCTCCCTCCCTCCCTCCCTCCCTCCCTCCCTCCCTCCCTCCCTCCCTCCCTCCCTCTCTCTATACTAAAATTCAATATTTTTGTGGTTTGTTCTCTCAATTTAATTAAAATTAAAAAAACATCGATCACTTACCTGGAAAACCAAGAATTTATTTTTATTCTTGAAATTTGGTCCAGCTTTGAGAGGATCCCAAATATCATTGGTGTAGAATTCTCCATCTTTTGCGATCAAACTTCCTCTCAATCCTCCATGGGTCATGACAATCACAACCAAGTTGGAAAAGTATTTATACTTGCCAAGTGTGCATACTGTCAAATAAATACATTTACATTTAATCATCATTATCATTTTCATTAAACTGTAAAAAAAGTTTTTTATTTTTTTTTTTAATATTATTATTTTTTTTTTTTTTGAAACCTTGTGTATAATAAAATTTAGGTATTTAACGGTTAACCTTAGATGAAGCGAACTTTTTTTTCTTTACGTAAATACCTTTTAAAAAAATATAAAAAATTTAAATTTCAGCATAAGTTTGTATTGCTTTTAATAGCATATTATGTGATATGCTATTGTGATAAGTGATAACAATACAAATAGAAATTAAAAGCGTAGAACACCTTGAAAAAAATATGTATACTATATATCCGATATATTAAAGGTATTTCAGGAATTTCTAAACACGCAATCAAAAATACCTCTCTCATCTTCAGTCCCTGACTTTTTTTAAAAATTATTTCAGTGTCGTATATTTTGACCTGCACGTTCCTGTCCGGCTCCTAGAATGACCAAAATATGTCTCTTTTGTCAAAAAGGTTTTCTTACTGTTGTAAACCTCCCAACTATTCTGGAATGCTGAAAATAGCTTTAAAAAACGCTTAAATTCAAGGGCCTTTTCTGGTTCAATTTTTATTGTATTTATATCTCAATTTTTTGTATTATATTTTTCTTTTTTTTTTCTACTTTTTATTGAAGGTATTGTATTGTATACTGGGACTGATGAGAATAGAAGTATAAAACTTATAGTTCGGAACCTAACCATGAATCTCTCAGTAAAAGCCAAATAATTAATACCTTTTCACGAAATAATTATAAGTAAATAAATAAGTAAGTAAATATATAAATAAATAAATAAATAAATAAATAAATAAATAAATAAATAAATAAATAAATAAATAAATAAATAAATAAATAAATAAATAAATAGATAAATAAATAAATAAATAAATAAATAAATAAATAAATAAATAAATAAATAAATAAATAAATAAATAAATAGATAAATAAATAAATAAGTAACTACATAAATAAATAAATAGGTAACTACATAAATAAATAAATAAATAAATAAATAAATAAATAAATAAATAAATAAATAAATAAAATTAAAAAATAGACTTACTGTTTTTGATAACTTGTTTTGTTTGATCAACAGTCAAATTTTCATGACAATCGTACACAAATTCTATAGCACGAAAGTAAGTTTTCAGTTTGTCAATATCAACCTTATTTCCTTTACGATCTCCGTGCTCAGTATTGTCAAATGTATCGTAACCCAGAATGAGTGCATATCCAAGAAAACAATCACTGCAATGTAATTAAATTAGGTTACTTTTAGTAAAGGTAAAAATGCAATCTTCCATCAAAATTCATCAAATTGTAATTTTCATGTGATTTTTTTTAGAGAATAGAAATATATACGTATAAGGTTTTTTAATCGTATATAAAAAAACATATTTAAAATTTATTGTGATATAGAATATTTTTGAAAGATTTAAGGTCTATTTTATTGTGAATAAGGATAATAAGGTTTCTATTAGCATTGTTATATATATATATATATATATATATATATATATATATATATATATATATATATATATATATATATATATATATAATATATATATATATATATATATATATATATATATATATATATATATATATATATTATATATATATATATATATATATATATATATATATATACAGTATATTTATATAATCGGGATTCGAACTTGATTACCAGAAAATGAGCTACGTATAGACCGGTTGAAAATACGTGCGCTTTGTCGCCATGTTTGTGGTGCCTATAACGAGTAATAGTCCAGCATAGGGCAAACATATATTTTTTTCTCATTTCTCACACAAATAACAATGACTGAAATTTTTGCAATGACTAAAATGACTAAAAGATTGCAAAGAAAGAAAAAGCTGAAAATTTGCACGGTGAAAATTAAGATAAGGTATCTTCAAAAATGTAAAAAAAAAATAAAAAAAAAATAAAAAAAAAATAAAAAAATAAAATAAAAATAGGGGGTCACCATGCTAGATTTTAATTTATAATTTTTTGAAGTTTAAGTCCCATAAGAGCCCTTGTTATTTTAATAATTATTATTATCTCTTATTTGATGGTCACGAGTTCTGAAAATTTTATCATACGTAGCTGTTACTACTTTCAAATGACATCATAAAGTTTGCAAAAGTTTTCTTCTTAGATTTTGGGATATACAAGCCATATATGAATACAACCCTTAAAGAAATAAAAATAACGTTTTTCTTATGCTGGCCAAAGTATTCCTGACCAATAAAATGGTGGCTTTTACAGATGATCAGTGAAACCGGTCTAAAAATATAACTATACATGTCATACATATTTAACAATAATCATACAAAATTATTACTATTACTATAAATGCGATTATCTGTTATCAGTGTTATTATCACTCTTATTACACCATCTTATTAATATATAGTACATATAGCGGCATAGCTGTTAAAAATTAGCTGTCTTGAATTTTTAATCCCTATATGATATTATATATATATATATATATATATATATATATATATATATATATATATATATATATATATATATATATATATATATATATAAAATGAGACTTTTTTTGTATGAAAACCTATACAATATAAATATATAACTAATATTAAAACCTAGTAAAAAGATAATACAAATTTTAAAATTAAGCTATCGTATTATATAAAAAAAAAATTAATTATATAAAAGCATGTTCTAATATTAAAAAAGAAAAAAATAGAAAAAAGTCTTATATATACCTCGCTAGTAGTGCGTTGGGATCTGCAGCATTACTTGATTGATTGTTTCCCATGATTATAATAATTTTAAATACAAACTAAATACTAATTACTAATCATGAAATATCCACCATTATTAATTACTTGAACATTTAATCAATATTTACATATTATTATTATTTTAAGATAAAAATTTTTCGTTCTGTTTCATTACATGATTAACTTTGCACTGCGTGCACTGCGCGTGAACGCGTGAAGCAGGAAAAAAAAGTCCAATACTATATATACGCGCACAGTTAGCAGAGAGCGTAAGACAGATTATTTTTATAATAATGTATCTACTGTATAATGATCCAATACATAATATAGACTTTTTATTTCTCCCTACTCCCCCTCTTTATTTCTCGGGTGTGCTAAAATGATATTTTATCATAAGGCCTATATCTAATTTATTTATGTTAAAAAAAAGTCGAATATTTTACGCGCAGTCAGCAGACAGATTATTTTTATATAATTATACTGTATAATGATACAATGCATATTAATATATACTTTTTATTTCTCTCCACTGCCCCTCTTTATTTCTCGATCGGGTGAGTCAAAATGATATAAGGCCTATATAGGGTTTAATTAGTATCGCTATCGTTATAGAAATTTTGGGTGTAGAAAAAAAAAATCAATACTTTTTTGTTTAAGTAATTGTATAAAAGAATAAAATGATATTTTTGAAATAATGTGTTAAAAAATTTTTTTTTTGAATACTATATTTTATTAGATTATTGTTTGTTTGTTTCATGAAACTCTTAATATGTTGTATAGAAATTAAAAAATATATGATATATATATGATATATATATATATATATATATATATATATATATATATATATATATATATATATATATATATATATATATATATATATATATATAATTGACATGAAAATATTTTTTTCAACCGACCGATAAGGCTATGCCTTGGTTGGATTGTATTGTGTACCTTGTGATTTATAATTAATAAAAATCCAATACTGAAATCTCCATTTATTAAATGTATATACGTAGATGCAGTGGCGGTCCTACAGGGGGGATTGAGGGGCGGATATCCCCGGGCCCACTAGGTTTGGGGGGCCCGGGACGAGGCCTACATATAAAAAATTCAAATAAGCTAAAAAAAATAGAAAAAAAAAAAAAGGAACTTAAGGGACGGGAAGAAGAGAGAGAGAGAGAGAGAGAGAGAAGTTCAAGAACCAATTTAATGATTTTCATTAGTAAAATTATTTCTAGGAAACAAATTATCCAAACAAATTTATAATGTAAAAAAAAAAAAAAAAAAAAAAAAAAAAAAAACTAAAGCATATATAAATCTACAGAAAAAATACAATATCTCTTTAATTTACTAGTAATAATACTTCAGTATTTTCTTATATTTTTAAACAAGGGCCTCCCTGGTTTAAAAAGGTAAAATAAACTATATTTACTATAGAACTAGAATTATAATGAAGACTTAAAAAATTTCAGGGTGTTATTTTATTGCATTTTCATTCTAAAAGAGGGCAATGTCCTAAGTCGATAGATATGGACATTTCTAAGCTTTGAGCTCATTGAGTATTAATTCTTTTTAAAATTCTTAAACTGACGTTACGGTAACTTTTCCTATGCCCGCATGCATAGAGGTATTGCGTGTTGACATTTTTTGATTTTTTGATTTTTTTAATAGAAATGCTTATTGAACTTAAAATTTACACTTCTGCAAATAAATCGATTCAGGACAATGTCTTCTTTTAGAATTTGAAATAAAATTATACCCTGAAAACTTTTTTAGTCTTCCTCATTGGCCTAGCGTAGGTAAAAAAATTTTCAATGATAAATAAACACTATAGCTCGATCTACCTAAATTTTAACATTTGTATTCGTCAAATTGACCTTGTCCTCTGCTCCTTATAAGATGATGACGATCAACTTTGGCTATTCAAATAGAATATGTGCATTTTTTTTTTTTTTTTTTTTGGCAAGAGACTAGGGTTTACGAACATCACTTTTGTTTCGGAAATTTGAAAATAATTCTAACAGAAAAAAAAAAAAAAAAAAACTAAAATTTAGCTTTTTGAGAATATGAAGAAAAAATTTTTTGCATGCGCTTAATCTCGCCTAAATCTGCAAAGTAATTAAAAATAATTTAATTTGCATTATGAATTTTTGTACACTTTTTTTTTAAAATATTTCATTCTAATTTAAAGTTTAATTGTTTAAAAAAAAAAAGAAAAAAAAAAGAAAAATATATATTTTTTTTTCTTAAAGCTATCTGCACTGAAAAGTATACTGAATTTATGCACGGAATTGCCTGTAAATAGTCACGTGGTAAAAAAATCGCGCCTGCGGCGGGCTATTTGGCGCTTCGCGCATCTATTGAGGGGGCCCTGTCAGATTTCTGTCCCCGGGCCCAAAATTCGTAGGACCGCCACTGCGTAGATGCTGTACGTATTGGCTTAAATGTAGAACATATTACAAAAGAACATTATTATTAACAATTTAACATTGAATTGAAATAGTTTTTGATATTATAAAGTAAATGAAGGATCGAGTTTATACTTTTGTGTATTCTTCATAATCTTTAAATGTTGCTGTTTTGAGTTCACGAAAAGAATAAATTACGTAATTTATGCTACATTTATGTCAAATATGTCATTCTAGCATAAATTTGATGCTAAATTGGAACTAAATAAATTAGGCTGTATAACATAATATTTATGCTACATAACATATTTATTATGCAGTATAGCATATATTATGCTCATTGCTCTGTATTAAACAAATTTTGGTAAAATTGACATAGCATAATTATTACTTATTAATTAATTAATTATTAATTATAAGATAATTTTATTAGAAATCAAAAAATAAACAAACTAATTTTGTGGAATTATTTTTAATTAAAATAATGTCCAAAATTATAAGAGTTTTGTATTATTATTTTTAAATAAGTTTTAAATTACTGTCCTTAAAAAAAATGAGCATTTTGCACTAGAGAGATAATTACTGTAATGTCGCTCAACATAAGTAAAAAGAAAAGAAGAAGAATAAAAAAAAAAAAAAAAAAAAAAAAGAAGAAGAAGAAGAAGGGGAAAAAAGAAAAGAAAAGAAAAGGAACATCTTCATTGCTTTTTTTTTATAATTTAAATCTGACTATCACATATTTTTGCATATATTATTGTTATAAAGTTATTTTATTTCACATATATAGGGTGTATGCGGATGACGACATATTCATTGCGCTTGGAGGCCATACTGGAGTAGTGAATAACATTGCTAAGCATAGGACAAACTTCATTTAGGCCAATTTTCTTTGGGAAATAGGTTCATTTTTTGTTATTGTTATTCTTCTTAAATACTTGAGATACTAATTCAACATATTTACAACATCAATGCTCTAAAAAATATTGCATAGTGTTTTTAAACTGGCAAAATAATTTATTTTCCTATGCCACCCATGTTATTGAGTTATCCAACATGGATCGACTTTAACATGAATGCATACACCCTATAATTTACGTTTAAAATAGATTTTTTGACACTTTTTTCCTCCTTTCACCGGTTTATCATTGCAAATTGAACAAACGAACACCAGTGACGTCACTTGGTGAATATGATATGGGAGGGGGAGGGGAGTTCTTGGCTAGGGAGAAGACAAGGTCCATAATATATATAAGAGGTTAGATGCTCCGGGAAAAGTTTTAGCAAAGGTCGCGCAGCTTAAAAAGAAATTCACCAAAGACGTCATATCACCGGGTGTATTTTTATTCACCTTATCAGTGACGTAACTGGTGAACACTGATGCACGGCATCGTATTAGCTTAGAATCAAATACATCCATAACAAAATAAAATCAACTGTGCGAGTTTTGTGCTGCGCTCAACCTCTTTATTATATGGACCTTGGGGAGAAGAGGGGATTGGCTCAGCTGGTGCCTATGTTCCCCTCGTCTCTTAAATTATAAGAATAAACAACGTTGGCAAATAAAACGCCGCAATGAAGGCTCTCTTTGTTATTATAATTATGTGATAATCTTTCAAGAGTAATAATCTTATATTAGAGTTAATTAATAAATAATGCAAAACCTAAGACTATAGGTAAGTGTGTTAAACCTCGTATTATACGTTTAAAACACTTTCATTGCATTTTTTAGTATGTAAGTTTTGACAATTGTTTCTAAATGTCTATGTTTTGTAGATGTGAACCTTAGCAGATGCATTGTTTTTGTATACTGATTGTAGGAGAAAGAAATGAAATAAAAAATTTTGAATTTTGAATTTCAAAATTTATGTACCATAAATATATAAATTTATAAAATTATAAATTTATAAATTTATAAATTTATAAAATATAAGTTTACGTACTTATATTTTTTAATTATTTTACTGGTCGATTCGTTTTATTTATTAAATTATAGTATTTTTTTTATACTACACGGAAAGAATAAATTACGTAATTTATACACTTCATTTATGTCGCTATCATCAAATATATATAATGCTAAAAAAAAAAATTTGAATGGCATATATAACCAAATTATGCTGGAAAACATAATATTTATGCAAACATTTAGTTAATTATAAAGTTACGGCATAAAAATTATGTTTCATTGAACAAATTATGCTGAGAACGAGCTTTTATTGAACATATAATTACGTATTATTCGTATTGGCAAGATTTATTTTTGTCCGAGTATATACGTAAAATAATACGTATTGCAATTAAAAATTACTAAAAATGTGCAATATTTTATTATACAAAAGAAAATAAATAAATAAAAATAATTATTTTAATTATTTATTGTAAATAATAATAATAATAAATCAAAATAAAAAATTCAACAAATAAATTTTCAAATTTAGTTATAATATACTAAAAGTCAAGTGGTAACACGTAAACCACACTTGAATTTTCAGAGTAGTAAACGCAGAGTAATTTTATAGGATTGTATTTTTAGAATCTTTGGCTATAATATAATTGTATATACTCGACTCAAAAAACATCAGTTGATTTATCGTTTTACCATTAATGTATGGCCCATTTTCTCGCGTGCATTTCACGGGGGGGGGGGGGGGAGGGGCAGCTGGGCGATACCGTAAAAAGTAGAACGATAGGTAACTCATGCTTTTTGAGTCGAGTGTACATTGTGGGGGGTAGGGGGGGGGTTCTCTCGCTGTTTATATATTTTTTGTTCGGCGCAGACGTGCAAAACTCTCACCACATCAATCTATGTATACTTACTTATCTTTTAACTAACACAACGCTTCAGTTGTATAGTGAATTTAACCGTGACTTTGTGGTGGTATCACAGTCACACATCCACACGCTCGTTTATATGTATATACATACACATTACAACACATTAGACTTTTCATTTATAACTAGCGTTTATAAGTATATTTATTAAGATTTATAATACCACATTATACGTTTTTATTGATCGTGTTGTTTATATAATCTTATTTACTTTTTTTTTTCACCTCTTTATATTTATTTATTTATTTATTTTTTTTTAATATGTAGAAAATTTTGTCATTTCTTTTTTCTTTGCATATTAAATCTCATCTTACCGTCAATTTCACCAGAAATTTGTTAACTGTTGTAAACAAACTGCTTATAATGGTTATATTATTGTAGTGGTTAACGTATGTATTATCATATTTTCACCGAATATTATAGGTATGCGAATAATTTTTACATATTTCGGTCCTTATTGTTGAAAATTTGACAGCAATATTGTTTTTTATTTTACAGCAAAATTTAAATAAATTACCTAGAAATGGGCAATAACCAGGCAAAGCCAGAGTAAGTATCAATAATAAGATTGATTTATTTATTTGATATTTGATTGATTGGTTGATTGATTGATTGATTGATTGATTGATTGATTGATTGATTGATTGATTGATTGATTGATTGATTGATTTACTGAGTGATGAGGTTGCAGATAGTGTTATCTTTTTGTACAGTCCTTTTCATAAAACAATTAATTCTGTTTGGCTTATGGCCATATACAATGTGATTAGAAGGAGATAAAAAAACTTCATTTAAATATACTTATTATTTCCATGATTACTTCAATAGAATTAAAAATTGTTATGAAAAATACTGTAAGTACTTAATGATATTAATCTCTAGAAATATGTTACAATATGTTACAATGAGTCACAATAGTTTATTATTATTATTATTATTTTTTAAACGGTCTGCTTTTAAATTCCTTAAAATAAAAAAAAAACTTACTTGATAGTTTAGATTTGAGATTTTTTTTTTTTTTTAACAATATTTTTATTATTTTATAAGTTTTTGCGAAAAACACACACGTGATTTTAAGGCCATAGACCACATAAAACAACATGTGCTTTTTAATGAATAAACACGAAATGGAATCTTCATAACTGTTGACAATTTTTACCAGAATGTTAATGTAGCCCCATGATAGAGCGTGAAAATACTGTAAAGTATGCAATTTAAGTGACTATTCATGTTTATGACGGACGTCAGAAACATGCAAAAATTAGTATGAAAATGTTGTACGGGTTGCATAAATCGAAATTTATGATCACTGCATGGTACGGGTTTTGAGACAAACTAAAGTTATTTATGTAAGTCCCATCAAGTGTTTTGTGATATGAATGCTTATGTTTTTCTATGATCTATTGCTTTAAAGTATTATACAAATTAGTGTATATTTTGATTATTTTTTGTTACGTATTCAGGGTTGGAGGCTTTGCCCTTATCATCCACAATGATACTTTTGATCCTAAAAACCAATTGGCCCATAGAGAAGGGAACACTAAGGATGTCTTTCACGTAAAACGTACACTTGATGCACTGAAATTTAAATATGAAGAGGCTTCAAATTGTACAGCAATTGATATCAAAAACTTTATTAATAATGGTAAGTATTTTTATTTCATACTGTACTAACTATAAACTTTTAATTTATTTTCATATAGTATTAAATTTCTATTTATCTACTCACGTTGCCTGTTAATTACAAGATTATAGACGAGATCAAATTTTAATATTTAATAGAATAATGTTGTAATGCAACAAAATAAACGAACTATATGGATATTCATTTTATTTCAAACATTAACTTTAAAGATAGTAAAAATTTCAGTGAAGAGAAAAATCTCTAACTTGAGTTTTGATAATTGATTCATTCTTCCATAAGGAAGCATATTAAATTGAGAGAGGAAAGCAATAAAGTCGTCTGGTAACACATTTTTTTATGAGTGAGATCATAAATAATAAAATAATAATATTAAAAAAATAGTAAAAAAATAATATAAATAAAAATTAGATGGAAATTTTATTTCAAATTTATGCTACAAGAGGACGTTGTCAGGAATTTATTGATTTGCGATTTCCCAATTTTTAAGTTAATATTTAATTATTTTTAATTAATTTTTGAAAATTGAAAAATGACGTCACAGTTGGCAATTTATGTATGTGGGTTTGTAAAATAAAAAGTTACCGACCGTGATAACAATTAAAAAAACAATAATTAAAAATACTGAATGAACTCAAAAATAACTAGAAATTCATATATTTATAAAATCTATATCGTTTTAGGAAAATGTTATCGTTTAGAATACGGAATAAAATTACCACCTAAAAGTTTTTGATCTCATTTTTTTTCCTTCTTCATTGTCATTCCTTTTTTTTTTTTTTTTTTATCCAAGGTTACATTAGTCCCAGCAAGACATGCCGTCTTATCAGTAGGTTCTAGGAGTAATACAAAAAATTATTACACGTATTTTCATATAATGCATTTATATAAAATACAAAAAGTTAGCATTTATACAGTAAGACAGGAAAGCTTATACTTATCTTTCATATGAATCAAAAAAATGTGCACACCTAACGCATTTTTGTTTTATTATTTTTTATGGTATAAGCAAAAGGTCAGTGGTTTTGTTGTCATTTGTGAGTACTGTTTTTGTTTTTCATATGTTTACAATGGAGCTTATCAGTATGGCACGCGGGAAAAGCTAAGGATCCCCTTATTTAACACTACGCTTATTAGGAGAAACTTTTTTTTTTTTTTTTAGAGAGAGAAAACTACTGCACCGATTTCGGAGATATTTAAATGAGGAATACTTAGACATAATTTTTTACATGTTGTAAGACGTTAATGCTGTTCGTAAATCCTGTTCTCTTGCACCAAAAAATGCGCATTCCATTTGAATAAACATAGGCGATCGTCAATTTTGGTGCAGAGAACAGGGTTTACGAACAGCATTGTTGAAATTTTTTCAGAATTTTTTAAACTGATATTCTCCATTATTCAAAATTGTTTATATTTTCAGCTTGTACAGATCCTAAGTACGGCACGTACAGTTGCTTGGTCGTTGTGGTGATGACACATGGGTCATACGGGGGTAGATTGTACGCTTCCGATACGTATTATAACACGAGTGATATCTGGTCACCAATTGCTGCATCTCAAAACTTCTTAGATAAACCGAAACTGATGTTCTTTCAGGTATGCACATTTGACTTATGTGCATGACTGTGTCTAGTTTGTATGTTATGACTAGAGAGCGCAGAAATAGGTGTTTTTTTCTCAAAAATAGTTAACTATATAGGTGTTTTTGTTTTAGGCAAAATAGGTGATTTTTAAGAAATAGTTGATTTTTATTTTATTATATTTTCATGAAAAACAACAATTTAAACATTTTTCACCTATTTGTCAACTATTTTCATATTTTTTTCATGATTTGTTGGAAACGTGTACATTTCTAAGGAAATTTAAAAATAATAATAATAATAAAATAAATAAATAAATAAAAAAATTTTGTTTGTTTCTTTTTTTTTACACTTTTTTTCAAATTTCCTTAGAAATGTACACGTTTTTAACAAATCATGAAAATAGTTGACAAATAGGTGAAAAATGTTAAAATATTTGTTTTTCATGAAATAGGTGAAAATAGGTGATTTTTAGATGGGGTCAAAAGGTCAGAATTTAATGGATCGATGGAGATCTGGTTAAATAATTAAAATAGCACCCGAAACGCAAATAGTTGAAAAACTATTTCTGCGCTCTCTAGTTATTACTGTTATTAGTTTGAAGTAAAATCAAAAATTTAACCTAAAGGTACAGCTCTGGCCAAAAGTTCCCGAACGGGGCAGCGGCGGCCGCTGCGTTTTCTCATAAAGATAACATAGTGTGATTGCGGGTTGCCTATATGCAAATCGTTCGGGAACTTTTGGCCAGAGCTGTACCTAATGGAGAGTCTTGTAAATTGCTGCTTTGGATAGGTTACTTACATATATACGAGGCTTAATTATTTTTAATTATAAGCCTTAATTTTGGTTGCGGGACTTCCAATATTCCACATCACCACAATCAATTTGAAGTTTTAATTAATGTATAGGGTCATATTTAAGATTTTGCTTGTTTTGGTTTGTAGGATATAGGTATCGGCGATATATCAGAGATCCCGATACATTTGCTTCGATATATATCACTATACTTTTTTGTAGCGATATATATCGATGAATTACATAACTTTATGCTGTCTTTAATATTTCTTATATGGTATACATATGTATATTGCATAAAATTAAGGTGCATTTATGTTATAGTAATAATTGAGATGACTACTATTTTAGAATTCCATAAAAAAAAATTATACTGCTCTAAAGAAATCTGAATGAATCTGTCACTAAAATAATTTCTAGTTTACCAAATAAAATGACAAGTGGTATTGATGGTGTTCCATGCTTCTTAGTTAAACAATGCCGATCTCAACTTAGTCTTCCTTTTCATTATTTAATTAATGCATCGTTTGCTCAGGGCAGGTTTCCTTCTAATATGAAAGTAGCAAAAATAATTCCAATTCATAAAAAAGGTAAAAAATCTGATCCTGCCAACTTTAGACCAGTTGCGAATTTAATGACTTTTTCCCGTGTAATCGAAAAGGCATTCTATTTGCAATATATGGAGTTTTTGAATGACATTTTATGTAGTAACCAACATGGTTTTTGTAGTAACAGATCAACTAATACAGCTATGTTTGACTTACTATCTAAGGTGTACAGTGCGTTGGAGAATGGTGAGGAGACTATTGGTCTCTTCTATGATTTCTCCAAAGCATTTGACACACTGGACCCTGAAATTTTTATAATCAAATTAGCAAACTATGGAGTAGACGCTGTTGCACTGACATGGATTAGATCATTTTTGTATAATCGTACTCAATTTGTAGTAGTACAGAGCGTTGATGAAAATGGGGTTATAAGGGACCATTTTTCTGACCCAAAGAATACCTGCAAGGGTGTTCCTCAGGGATCTCAGGTCGGACCGCCATTTTTTGATACATACATTAATGATTTGGTTTTAATTATCATTATAGGTTTCCTTATAATTTATGCAGATGACACTAATAATTTAATAAGTTGTAAAAGTCCATCTGAGTTAATAATTAAGGCTATACAAGCAGTGAATTCAATGAAAACTTGGTCTTTAGTTAATAATCTTGATATAAATGTAAATAAAACAACTTTTTTGCAATTTCATACCTATCAAAAAAAGATAGATTATTGTCCATTATTAAAAATGGATGGAAAGTCTATCCTACCATCAAATGAAACTAAATTTCTAGGTCTTACCATTTCTGACACTCTTAATTGGACAACTCACTGTTCGGATATTTGTGCTAAATTAAGGAAAGGCGTATTTTTGCTAGGGTCTTTAAAAAACACTGTAAGTTCTGCAACTTTAAGAAACGTTTATTTCTCATATATATATAGTCATATTCAATACGGCATTATTTACTGGGGGCAATCGCCATGTTCAAGCGACGTTTTTGTTATGCAAAAGCGGGCAGTGAGAACCATGTTTGGTACATACCCCCCAATGTCATGTCGTCCACATTTTTTAGAACTGGATATCTTACCATTGCCTTCAATATTTATTTATGAATGTGTAAAATTTTTGAGGAGATATCCATCATGGTTCAGAACGGTTCATAGCGTCCATTCCTACGAGACTAGAAATAATGGGGGCTATTATGTTGAAAAAAAGAGGATGTCTCTTAGCCAAAAGGGTCCTGAATATTGTATTCCTTTTTTATATAATGCACTCCCTAAAAATATAAAAGATTGTGATTCTTATGTTTCTTTTAAAAGAATGGTCCAGAGATACCTGCTTGACAATATGTTTTATAGTGTCGCTGATTTTCTTGCATGTAATAACGTTAAGTATAACTAGTTAAGTATAATAAGTTTTTCCTTATTATTATTATTATTATTATTATTTTTTTTTTTTTTATTAATATCCTGTGTAACAGCCATATAGTGATTCTACATGTTATTTTTTGTTGATGTATTTTGTGTTATTTGACTTGTTCTACTCTGTAAAGACATAGAACGTAATAAAATCTTATATCTTATATCTTATAAATAGTCATGATAAAAAAAATATTAATAATAAATAAAGAACTAAAATTTACGCTGCACTTTTCTGAATACAGTTCACTTATTTATAGCATTTAACCAACTTACTTTTAACCCAATTATATTTTTATATAGGCTTGTCGGGGAGATGAAAAAGAAGGTATGAGTGGTAACACAGAGACTGCAAGCAGTAGATCTTGTCAACCTTTTGTGGAGAACTCAAGTACTGAGAATATTGATAGGAGAATGCCACTCTTACCGCATGACTACCATTTTTTTCTATCATTCAGCAGTGTGGAAGGTACATATGTGAACATTATTTTGACTTAAATATATTATTCTTTAAAGTTCTCTATTTCTGACGTATAAATTATGCTTTCTTTATTGAAAATAAAAAAGGAAAAAGTAAAGTAGAGCTGAAAATTTAAAAAAAGTTCAGGGTGGAATAATAATATATGGTTATTGTTATTATAATATTCTCTCTCTCTCTCTCTCTCTCTCTCTCGCTCAACCCAGATTTCAAGATTGTAACTAAAAACAAGACAGCCATTAAGTTAAGATAAAAAGAAAAGAGCCATTAGAAAGAATACGAGGAAACAAATCATGCTTTTAAATAATAATACATTTTATTAATGTAAATATTTGATTATACTTTCTTTCTTGAAGTTTACCAAGCTTTTTGCTTCTTCTTTTTAATTGTTTGTGTTGTTCTAACTTACGTAGCATCATTAATAGTATAATTAATACAGCATAAATTGCGTAATTTTTGTATTTGTAAAATAATTTATAATATATAATAAATTATATGTATATAATTTATAACATAAATAGAAAATATATAATTCTGATATTAAATTTTTGCAGATAAATTTTCTATGCGAAGTACGAGCGATGGTTCATGGTACATTCAAGCAGTATGCAATATTGTTGAAAATAGCAGTGAAACTGAAAGTGACCTTATATCTGTGATGACCAAAGTGGCCCATGACATCGTGAATGCAAGGACACAAGGTGTTGCACAAACTCCCTCGTATATCTCGTTCTTACCTTATACAATATCCTTCAAAATATCAAAGTAAGTAAATAATAAATTTATTTTTATTTTAAAACGGGTTTATTTAAAAATAAAAGCTTGTATCTCGAAAAAAAAAAAAAACTACAAAATTATATGATACCCCTGGTATGCATATGACTTCACGGGGAAGAAGGTGAAGCTAGGTGAAGCCAAGGTGAAGCTTCCTTTTTAGCTTCACTTCATTAACGAGCAAAGTGAAGCTCATTTTTTAAGTTCAACTTCATTTCAACTTCACGGTTGGAGCAAAAATGAAGCTGAAGTGAAGTTCACATCCAGCTTCACTTTTTGAGCAAAGATGAAGCGGAAAGTGAAGCAGCCGTTTGGGAGGCAGCTGCTGGCTTGCTGCGTGGCATGCGACGGAAGAGCGGTGGCAGGCGAAGAGCCGGGAGAGCGAGAAGAGCGCGGCGGCTGCAAGATAGCGAGTGTGCGGAGTGTGTGTGTGAGATGTGAGAGCGGAGCGGAGAGGAAGTGGACGCCAGTCGCAAGCAAGCAGCAAGCCAGTAACCCGTTGGGGAAGTACGTGTGATATAATTTGCGTTCTTTTACAAGTTTATATATGGATTTATGTGTTTATTTGACGACTGATCACTTTTCGTAAAACGTGAGTAAATAATGTGTATAAGTTCCAGTTATTTTGTCATATTTTTGCTGATAAAAGAATTGTTTTTATGTTTCATGCGCTGATGAAATGGCGACTTCTGGGAGAATTGTGTAAGATTTCATGTTTTTTCTCTTTGTTTTCATTATTATATAATTGTTAATGCTGATAGATTTTGTATTTTGTGTAGATGTTTGTTATAATAAAAAAAATACATCGCGTCTATATGCTTGAAAGTAGTGTTCAAATTTATATTGCATGATTTCCAGGTAGTTATTATATTAATTTAAACGTGTGGCTCATTTGCATGCAATTAAAAATATGTATACGCATGAATGCATTTGTATAAAAGTTGTATGTTGTGTAGTTAGTGTATAATAGTTTCTGTTTGACTGTTATTTGTAGAATGCAAGCAAGGATCGAGCAAGGAGGCGGTTATTTTTGGCGCGCTAATTTTTTTTTGAAAAGTCCAGGAGTGACCAAATGCATGCTGTGAAGCCAGACAAAACCAAGCGATAAGGACTTCCGCTTCATATTATGCTTCCTCTCCGCTTCATATTATGCTTCCTCTCCGCTTCATATACTGCTTCATCTCCGCTTCCTTTTCGAGCTTCATAATAAAGCTTCATTATGAAGGAGGCTTCTCAACGGCTCACCGTGAATTCATGATGAAGTTAACTTTTTAAATAAATATGAAGGTGTAAATGAATTCACGGTGAATTCACGGTGAAGTCCTTTGTCTCAGCGGGACCATTTAAAAGTTAATAGTAACAGCTCTAACTAGGTTAATATTTTCAGAACCCGTGACCGTTAGATAAGAGAGAAAATAATTATTGAAATTAACATGGGCTTTAATGGAACTAAAACTTCAAAAAATTAAAAACTGTAAATCTAGCTTGGTGACCCCAAAAATTTTTACACTCTTAAAGATACGTTATCCTAATGTAACACTGCAAAATTTCAAAATTTTCTTTCTTTAAAACTTTTTAGTGTATTCCCACAGTAGTAAATTTTCCACTACTGTGAATGAATTTTCATTCATTCATTCATTCATTCATTCATTCATTCATTCATTCATTCATTCATTCATTCATTCATTCATTCATTCATTCATTCATTCATTCATTCATTCATTCATTCATTCATTCATTCATTCATTCATTCATTCATTCATTCATTCATTCATTCCAGCAGCAAGCAAACAGTGACTGCAGTCACTGAACCTTCTCCAGGCTCCAACAGTCTCAAACGAAAGCTCACTGAAGAAGACAGTGGCACTAGCAGTTCCTATTCTTTGCAAGAATTTGAAAATAACTACACTGATTTACAACATGAGTGAGTAGAATTACCATTTGCAGTATTTTCAAAATAATTGTACACAATAAAATAATAAGAGTTTCTTTAGTATTATGGAAAAAAATAGAGAGTATAATTTTTAATTGAATTTACAAACAAGATTTAAAAATTATAATAAGTATGTATTAATGAAAAAGTTTAATTCCACATGTAAACGATTTTTTTTACTGCTACAATTAATGTTTTTAACAACCAGTTAAAAATTAAAAATTGTACTAATTTTAGGCAAGATAAAAAAAAAACGTGTTTTAACTTTAATTAATAAGTTTTTTTTAATTATTTATTAATGATATTAAGTTTCAAATACAGGCAAAATTGCAGTAAGACAAATTTCATAAATCATGCTAATTAAGTTTATAAAATTAATAGTTCTTAAACATTTTCAGTGGTCAAATGGTAACTGAGAAAGGAAATGAATTGAAGTACTATCCAAGTCATTATGATTGGAGGAGAAGTGATGCCGGCATTTGTCTTGTCTTTTATGATGACATGCATGAACAAATAGCACAGAGAATGGGAGAAGTGTTCGAAATGATGACGTTAAACCTAACGTCCATCAAGATCTCTAACAATAATATTGTTACCAAGCTGGAAGAAGGTATTATATATTTTTTTTTATTAAAAAGTTCATAAAGATGTTGACTTTCTTGACCCCTTTTGTGCATGGTTTTAAAGGCATGTAAAACATAAAACAACATGTTCTTTTTAATAATTAAACACAAAAAGGGATCTACAAAACTGATGATAATTATTACAAGAGTGTAAATGTGGCCCCACAAGAGAGCGTAAAAAAAATGTAAAATATGCAATTTGGGTGAATATTTCTATTTATGACGTCAGAAACAGGCAAAAACTAGTATGAAAATGTTGTGCGGGTTGCTTAAATCGAAATTTCTGATCACTGCTACGGCGCTATAGTTGGGTTTTGAGTCCAATTAACGTTATTTATGGAAGTCCCATCAAGTGTTTTGTAATGTAAATGCTTATGTTTTCATGTTTTCTATGCTTTTAAGTATATATATATAAGACGAGTTTTAAATTTTGCATTCTGTTTTTCAATTTTGATACATTCAGAAAGAATCCAAATGAAATATTCGTAATAAAAAAATTTTAAATTGGAACTTAAAGCCCGTGTAAACACTTGGAGTTTGTTATTTATATTGATAAAGAAGTTAGTTGCGATGTACAAAATACAAATTTGACGTGGCCGCGGTAGAGCGTGTATCGTGCTGCCCGTGTCAAGCACGGCGCGCGTGACGTCATCTAAGCCCAATGTGCGAGCGCAGCATCGGCCTTCCCGGCTAAAAGAAGGTTTGCTACAATCGCTGTTACTCTGCAAAGGCCCACCCTACGGAATTAAAATTTTCTGTGAGAGGAAAGTAAGAGTTGAGCTTTCAGAATCCGAAAACCGTTTAAAAATATTGCAAGTCATTCTTGAGTTATCACAATGCGAACAGAGCGAGTTGAGCGCGGAAGATCCGTGCGGCGCACAAGCAGTAAAAAGCTAGGGAGGGGAAGTAGTGCGGCAAGGAGTCTGTATAGCACAGCAATACAAAGCATGTGAATTATGACCCGAAAAACCATTTTATTTGAACTGGTTCAAATTAAGATTGGGTCGTGAAACTTGACGGGTGTAGAGAAAAAACCCTGTCCTCTTAATTTTCGATGATCGTGTACCCTGAATTGGCCCATTTTGACCTTATTTGAGGGGTAGAACAGGGTTGAATTCGCCACTGTTTGCGTTTCGAAGGTGCAAAGAGGAACTTTTAAAAAATCCCAGACCCCGGGGTGGCTGTAAGGAAATGAGTACCTATAGTAGTGTAAAAAAATTAAGAAGCTGAATATGGGGGTATAATTTTAATTTTTAACCCTTAAGGGGTGTTTCGGGGGTGTTCAACCACCGATTTAGGAGTTCTCCGATTTTCATGCAACCAACGATGTTAATGGTGTAACTTGTCCCTGCCAAGACTATAAAGACCACTAAAAATGTAACAAATGACTCCTGAAGGATTTAGGGGTGCCACCCCTGCAAATAAAAGTTCTCCAATTTCAATGCAACCAACGAATTTACCGGGGTTACTCTTCCTGAAAAAGACGATGGTGACCACCAAAAATTTTTAAAAATGACCCCTGAAAGATTTAAGGGTGCCACCCCTGCAAATAAAAGTTCTCCAATTTCAATGCAACCAACGAATTTACCGGGGTTACTCTTCCTGAAAAAGACGATGGTGACCACCAAAAATGTTAAAAATGACCCCTGAAAGATTTAAGGGTGCCACCCCTGCAAATACAAGTCCTCCGATCTTGGAGCTATCCACATCGTTACTGGGGTAATTTGGACTAACTAAGACGATGTTGACGGCCAAAAATGTTAAAATTGACCCCTGAAGGATTTAGGGGTGCAACCCCTGCAAATACAAGTTCTCCGATCTTGGGGCTATCCACGTCGTTACTGGGGTAATTTAGACTAACTAAGACGATGTAGACGGCCAAAAATGTTAAAATTGACCCCTGAAGGATTTAGGGGTGCCACCCCGGCAAATACAAGTTCTCCGATCTTGGGGCTATCCTCGTCGTTACTGGGGTAATTTGGACTAACTCAGACGATGTTGACGGCATAAAATGTTAAAATTGACCCCTGAAGGATTTAGGGGTGCCACCCCGGCAAATACAAGTTCTCCGATCTTGGAGCTGTCCACATTGTTAAAGGGGTAATTTGAACTATATAAGACGATGTTAACTGCCAAAAATGTAAAAATTTAGCCCTAAAGGATTTAAGGGTGCCATCCCTGCAAATACAAGATCTCCGATCTTGGAGCTATCCACATCGTTACTGGGGTAATTTGGACTAACTAAGACTATGTTGACCGCCAAAAATGTTAAAATTGACCCCTGAAGGATTTAAGGACTTGTATTGGCAGGGGTGGCATCCTTCAATCCTTCAGGGGTTAATTTTAACATTTTTGGCCGTCAACATAGTCTTAGTTAGTCCAAATTACCCCAGTAACGATGTGGATAGCTCCAAGATCGGAGATCTTGTATTTGCAGGGATGGCACCCTTAAATCCTTTAGGGCTAAATTTTTACATTTTTGGCAGTTAACATCGTCTTATATAGTTCAAATTACCCCTTTAACAATGTGGACAGCTCCAAGATCGGAGAACTTGTATTTGCCGGGGTGGCACCCCTAAATCCTTCAGGGGTCAATTTTAACATTTTATGCCGTCAACATCGTCTGAGTTAGTCCAAATTACCCCAGTAACGACGAGGATAGCCCCAAGATCAGAGAACTTGTATTTGCCGGGGTGGCACCCCTAAATCCTTCAGGGGTCAATTTTAACATTTTTGGCCGTCTACATCGTCTTAGTTAGTCCAAATTACCCCAGTAACGACGTGGATAGCCCCAAGATCGGAGAACTTGTATTTGCCGGGGTGGCACCCTTAAATCCTTTAGGGGTCAATTTTAACATTTTTGGCAGTCAACATCGTCTTAGTTAGTCCAAATTACCCCAGTAACGACGAGGATAGCCCCAAGATCGGAGAACTTGTATTTGCAGGGGTTGCACCCCTAAATCCTTCAGGGGTCAATTTTAACATTTTTGGCCGTCAACATCGTCTTAGTTAGTCCAAATTACCCCAGTAACGATGTGGACAGCTCCAAGATCGGAGGACTTGTATTTGCAGGGGTGGCACCCTTAAATCTTTCAGGGGTCATTTTTAACATTTTTGGTGGTCACCATCGTCTTTTTCAGGAAGAGTAACCCCGGTAAATTCGTTGGTTGCATTGAAATTGGAGAACTTTTATTTGCAGGGGTGGCACCCCTAAATCCTTCAGGGGTCATTTGTTACATTTTTAGTGGTCTTTATAGTCTTGGCAGGGACAAGTTACACCATTAACATCGTTGGTTGCATGAAAATCGGAGAACTCCTAAATCGGTGGTTGAACACCCCCGAAACACCCCTTAAGGGTTAAAAATTAAAATTATACCCCCATATTCAGCTTCTTAATTTTTTTACACTACTATAGGTACTCATTTCCTTACAGCCACCCCGGGGTCTGGGATTTTTTAAAAGTTCCTCTTTGCACCTTCGAAACGCAAACAGTGGCGAATTCAACCCTGTTCTACCCCTCAAATAAGGTCAAAATGGGCCAATTCAGGGTACACGATCATCGAAAATTAAGAGGACAGGGTTTTTTCTCTACACCCGTCAAGTTTCACGACCCTATCTTAATTTGAACCAGTTCAAATAAAATGGTTTTTCGGGTCATAATTCACATGCTTTGTATTGCTGTGCTATACAGACTCCTTGCCGCACTACTTCCCCTCCCTAGCTTTTTACTGCTTGTGCGCCGCACGGATCTTCCGCGCTCAACTCGCTCTGTTCGCATTGTGATAACTCAAGAATGACTTGCAATATTTTTAAACGGTTTTCGGATTCTGAAAGCTCAACTCTTACTTTCCTCTCACAGAAAATTTTAATTCCGTAGGGTGGGCCTTTGCAGAGTAACAGCGATTGTAGCAAACCTTCTTTTAGCCGGGAAGGCCGATGCTGCGCTCGCACATTGGGCTTAGATGACGTCACGCGCGCCGTGCTTGACACGGGCAGCACGATACACGCTCTACCGCGGCCACGTCAAATTTGTATTTTGTACATCGCAACTAACTTCTTTATCAATATAAATAACAAACTCCAAGTGTTTATACGGGCTTTAACATTTAGTTTTTATTTTATTATTCTCAATTTTATAGTTTCAAATTCAACTTTAATTTGTATTTAATTTCAACTTGTAAAACCTTTAACTTTAAATTTTGATAACTCACTAACAACAACAAGTGTAAACAAATGTGTTATTAGTTATTATTAAAGAACTTAAAGTTTATTTATATTATAAAATATTTATTGTTACATTATTAGGTGCATTTATTAATATTATGATGGTTGCTTTAATTAAAGCAATAGACCACACAAAACTACATGTGCTTTTTATTGAATTAACACAAAATGGGATCTTCAAAACTGATGACAATTTTTACCAGAATGGTAATGTAGCCCCACGAGAGAACGTGGAAATACTGTAAAGTATGCAATTTACGTGACTATTCATGTTTATTACGTCAGAAACATGCAAAAATTAGTATGAAAATGTTGTGCGGGTTGCATAAATTGAATTTTCTGATCACTGCTAC